>CM030361.1:38286942-38886942 GCA_017893485.1 Hemerocallis citrina
AGTTTAAACATGATATCTCGTTGTTGTTGATAAAAATTAATAAAAGTAACAAGTCGGGGTTTAAGGGAAAGACTATAGTAGCGGACAATATAGGTAAGTGTACTCGGAAGGGAGCCCGTGTTTCCATGATTACAAGTTATATGGAACTAAGTACCATGTCAGGGGTTGACGGGGGCCACCTCTAGAATCTACAGGAGCCACCTCTAGAATCCATTACATGATTACAATTTTACATGTTTCACGCTACAAGTTTACGCTCTACATGTTCCACGTTACAAGTTTGCACGTATCTCGAACAAGATACAATTGACGTGTTTTACCTGAGTACACCGCCATATAAACTCTACCACTAGGCCTAAACGTAACTAATTGTATGTAGCAACCATGTAGTAAAAAATAGATGCATGAAGTACTACCTAGATAGAATCAAACATTAGACTTAAGATTAACACGTGCACTTGCATAATCCAACTATATGTACATGTTTCTGTTGACTTGTTTACTCGCTTACTTGTTTACATGCCACTTGTTCCATAATGCCTTGTTCATAATCATGTTTACATATTGCATTTCCCCTATTTCATGACTCTCGATACATTGCTCTTTTCCTGTTTTTCTTTTATTTTGTTTTGTACCTGTTTCCCTTATCTTGTACAGCTTGCGGCTCGTGACTTGCATTAACGGGCGTCTTCTTGTTTCCTTTTTCTTTTTTTTTTGTAATAATGTACTTGCAGGCCCGAATGGAGAGTTACCCGAATGTGTTGCCGATCAAGCATTTTAGCCTTATTGTTTATCATGTTATCTTTAGTTTGTGTTTTATTTCATACAACTCTTTATTGTAATCTGGGCTTGTTTGACCCGTAATTATTTGTATTTCCCAGTGGTTGGTTATGTTATGGACGATGTTATGAACTTTCATTATCATATTGTGATTTTACATGCCTGCGTGGTTTATTTGGTTATCGTGTTGTTGAGTTAATTGTACAGCTCATGAAGGTATGTTCGCATCATTCGCTGGGCCTTAGTCATGCGCCCGTATTCCCGTATTTTGGGAAGCGGGGCGTGACACCAACTCTAGTGGATTCGTAAATTAATTTATTAACCTAACAAAGATAATGACAGACACTAGATGGAGATATGATGAAATGTGTCCAAACGTGAGTTATGGACTTCAGGATGATCCAGGGAGTGAGATATTTCCTAGTATTCCGGGACGATGGACGTATGGGCCACATAATGATCTGCGGAGTGGGATTGATCTCCAGTATTCCGAGGATGGGAGCGACGCTCATGGGATGTTTGTGCAGTGAGGGTTCCAGGATGACCTGCGGAGTAAGGCAACCGCCACAGTATTCCGGGACGATGGACGAATGGGCCACAGGATGATCTGCATAGTGGGATTGGGCTCTAGTATTCCAAGGGCGAGAACAAATACTTGCAGAATGTCTAAATCTCATAGTATTCATAGAAGTAGGATTAGTTGCATAAGCGGGGGATTAAACCCTATCAAGTGAAGAACGATAAGGGCTTGCACCGAACCTATGTAGAGTGTGATGCATAGAATCCGACAAGTATGTATTAGAGAGTCAGCATATAGCATTGGTGTTTTATTGACTTGGTTTTCCTGTTTTCTACACTTGACACTTAGTCTAGTTTCACTTGATGTTTTAATTATTGTTGTATCTTATTTCATTTACTCTTGCTGTTGATACATGTTGTTTGTGATACTATGTTTCGTGTTTTGCTTATGTCGCATTTATTTTTATTTTGTGTCACTCACACCGTTATGGCTGACCCCTGTAGTTTTGGGGGTTAGGGTTATCTTTAGCTCCATGTTTTACAGGTAGTTGCTTGTAGCTTTGGATTTGGATGCATGAGTTAGAATGAAGTTATGACTTATGTAAAATTGTAAAAGATGTGCTGTAAAAAAAGATTGTAATTCAAGGTGTATGTCTTTCCGCTGTGTTTTGTAATGGACTAATGTAATAAATGTTATAAAAAAAATTATCTGTATTTTTGGCTATGTTTACTATTATAATTGAAGAAGATGCTAGGAATTGTGCCATGTATTTTTGAGATATCATATTAAAAATTCAGGACGCTACATCTGTAGTCGTCGTCTATATACCCGTTTTTTGGGTTTCGGATGAACATGAGACGTCTATATTTGACAGCGAAATGACATTATGCATATTTTAGAAATCGGAAGATGATTTACCGCTTTAGTGTCGGACGGTATATGATATGTCGTCTGAGATAATTTTTTTAATTGCGAAATTAGTGGACGGCAAATAATTTCTCGTTGAATTATTTTAAAAAAAGGAAATCAGAAGATGTTCTTTCGTTTGGGGAAGAGAGAGAAAAATGCACATTTGGTTTTTGTGTTGGACGGTACATCATGTGCTGTGCCGTCCTTCACCTTTTTTTTTTTATATAAAAAAAACAAAAAATTACGGGACGATCTGCCATCCTTCTCACTATTTAAAAAAAATACGCAGATCTTCAAATGGTTTATAATATTCGGTTACGTTCAAAAAAAGCTATTTTTTGAGCACAGACGACTGCGTTTGAACTATTTGCTATTTCTAAAATATCCATATACTCATTTTTTAACTTAAACGGCTACAGATGCTCTAACATAATGCCTACAGATGCTCTAATAAAATGCATATTTGAGTATATTTTACAAAACAAAATTAGTAAAAAATAATTTAGTAAAGATTAGTGGTATATTCTGCCAAATTAGCCATTATTAATTACTAATTTACTGTCATCAGAAAAAGAAAACTCCCCACAGGTTTTTATCGGCCCCAATGTTCTCCTCCACCGGACCACCTCCTCTCTTTGTTAACTCCCTTTCTTCCGCTCTCAATTTCCTTCCATTCCCACCCGATCTTCTCCGACCTCATCTCATCAATTCTAGAGACACTGAAGAAAGTTTGCTCCTTTCCTCTCTTCATCGGGGCAAAAACAGAGAGACAAATTTAGGTGATTAAGAGAAGGAGAAACAACAGAGCCGGCTTTTAACCATTGGATCGAAGATTCCGGATCTTTCGAGGCCGAAGGTACCTTCTTCTGATTCCGATCGCCGTTTCATCACGTGATTTCTTTCGTTGTTTGGGTTTGTTTCGTAATGATCGTATTTCAATCATGATAGATGTGATTATCTCTCTAATCTGAGGGTTTTAGTGAATCTGTATATTGAATCTTTAATGTTAGATTCCTGATTCTTAATAATGTTTTTTATTTGAAGTATAATTTATTAGAAACTAGATTTGCCCGTGGGCACGTGGCACGTCTTCGAAACGATACATCATATGAAAATTTTGTAAACAGTAAAACAACAATTATGTAGCTGAAGTTTGAATAGTAAAACAATAATTAGTTGTAAATAAAAGTCCATGTTTCCATTAGCATATGTTAAAAAATAATTATAAATGAGGGTGTAAAATCCAACTTCTTATAACTTTGAGTGTGGAAAATAATAAAATTTAACTGTTGATGAGATATTTGCTATTTTCAAAGTAACACGAGTAATAAAAAATACATAAAAAATTTGAAATTTTACAAATTGGAAATCTGAAAATATAAAGTAAATAGAGGGAATGAGAGAGAGAGAAAGAAAGAGAGAGAGAGAAATAAATAAATAAATAAATAAATAAATAAATAAATAAAGGAGTTGTTTTGGGATTTGAATTTGAGTTTTTGGGGAAAACTTTTTGGTGGGAAAATATGTTTTGTGTGGTTAGATCTGGACCATTGATTTCAGCCGTATTGAATGAGAGCCACTTGATAGCTTTCGTGTTTTATTATATAGATTACCAAAATGCAGGTTAAGGTATTTTACAATAAAAAGTAGTGAACTTTATGGTTCTTTCTGATAAATTAGTTTTATTTAAATAATAATGATAATTTGAGATTCAGTGGTGGTTCAGCCATAGTGTTTGTAATATGTGACTAGATTATTTATATTTTGAGTGATATTTCCATCAGTTATGTGGAACGCACGCATTCTGTTTGACGCTTTGTTTTAGTCATGCATTGGAGTTGAATGTAATTTCCCATAGTGATTTCATGGAGAATTGGAGTAACCACGCCTGTAATTTTGGAGTATAGGAAGTCCTTTTCATGCTCATTGTTCCCTTCACCATAAACTTGGTACCAAATAAAAGAGGGTGTGTGTCGTGTCCGGCAACAGACCTAAAATGTTGACATCTCGTTCTTGGATCACCGTGCGCTTATGTAGAACTCATAAACTTGCACCTTTCATTAGGATACATTTATTTATTTTTTCCTTTCAAAATGTTGGATTTCACGTGTCTTGCTGACAAGATTGTATGGTAGTTTTAGTTACAAGATGGAAGAATTATATTCAGAATAGAGTGGATAAAAAGACAACATATTGCAAGTATATTGTTACTGATACTGACTACTGACTACTAGTGATACTGACTACTGACTACTGACTACTGCTCTTTGGGACTGATTATGCTTCGAGATTCCTCAACTTCTTCTATTTTGTTGTTCATACATTGCTATTTTGAGATGTATTTGGATTATATCCTGTAGCCTAAACTTACTGCTGGCTCTTTGCTGTATGTACTAAGACAGATTTCGTTTTATTTTAATATTGGGTGGAGCTCTTTGAGCACTATTTATTGTATAAAAAATATTGCAAGTATATTGTTCTGCATCGTTTTAGTTACATTTGGATATAACAGATAGTACACGTGTAGGCATTAATATACATTTTTGTGGAGCACATGCTGCTTTACTATGGTTTTAATCGTGCTGCGGAGTTGAATGTAATTCCCCATAGTTCATGAAAATTTGGAGTAGAAAACTGGTCATTTTGGATTATGGCAAGCCCCTCCCATGTCCATAGTTTCCTTCACCATTAATTTGGCACCAGATAAAAGAGGGTAGGCATCATGTCAACAACCAGACCCGAAGATTGTTGTCATCTCTTCACGAGGACCATGAATCAGTGTGCAGGTACATTTCAATTTCAGTGCGTAGAGGTTTTAGTCATGGTGAAGATCTTCAAGTGTTTTTGATGTAAACTTAACCCTAAATAGAGAATTTTCAAAGAATACTAAAAGGTTAAGTTTACCAACACGTAATGCCGATTAAGTTGAGAATTAAAACTAATAATTGGTTTGATGGATTTTTAAGATATGAAATAGTTTAACAAGCCAAATTAAAATTCACGTCTACAATCAATATAATCGTTCTTAGCATGTAAGATATGCAAAAAAGATTCGTACTCTAATTAGCAGGTAGAAGCACATACTCTTAATATTTGTGGACGACAGATAAATCAAATAATATTATAGAGATAATAAAGCGGTATCACAAATAATGGAGAAGTGGAAAGAAGTTACCGGGTTCGTAGCACGTATAGCAACAGAGTGGAGGTAGCCGATAAGATGCTGTTGGGTTTATGTCTTGCATACTATGTTGGATAAGAAGACGATGAGACGATGGAGGAATCGAGACGATCGGAGACGGAGTGGAAGTAAGGAAAACAGTCAGCAGCAGCAGTAGGTGGAGTTGCAATCGACTATGCGGTCGACCGTACATGGGGTGCGGTCGACCGCCCAACTCTGCAGAAGTTCCCGAGAGGGGGACTGTCGACCGACCTTGTGGTGCGGTCGATCGCGTGCGGCACTGATGGATAATTGGGTCGGGTCTTGGTGATTCGTGGGAAGTCTAACTTGCTCTTCAAGTCAGATCTAACGGTTCTTATCGTAGGGTTATCTTTTCAGGTACATCCAAAGGCTATTGTATCAAGATATCAAACTAGGTTTTCTTTTGATCTCGATATATTGTTGTTATTGGCCTCCATTGAGAGCCAAGAGAGAGAGATAGTACTTCATTGAAAGAGAGATTGAGTGATTCTCTAATTGTAAACAACTAGTACTTGCTGGTGAAGCTTGAGAGAGGGTCGTGGTGAGAATTGTGATATTTTTGTATCTTCTCTAGTTGAATAATATCTTGGATTTCTTCACTCCCGGATTAAGGCGAAAGTCCTAACCGAGACAGATTTGTGTGTGCTTTGGTGTGTTTGGTATGATGTCATATGTGCTTGGTGGTTTGTGTTGATTGCATCGAATAACTCAACAAAATCCTAAGGGGTTTTCGGTAGATATCCCTAACAATTGGTATCAGAGCTTCGGGTTCAAAGGGTTTGTTCGAGTTCCTTGGAGAAGATGGCAGATCAAATCACGAAGATCAAGCAGTTCAAAGACAAGATCAACTTTGATCTTTTGAAGGTGGACGTGCATGAAGCATCGGTTCAATAGGACTTGGATCTAGTCCTAGAAGGAGATAAAGAGAGACCAATCGGCACAAAGTAGAAGTGGAAGAAGATATGTTTAGAAGTCTTGGATTTAATCCGGTTGTCATCGATGTGCGAAGTCAGGTATAGGAGAAGCACGGCGAGTCTTTGGGCAAGATTCAGAACTGACTACTCGGGATCGTCATCACAGGGTCGGATGTACCAGTAAAGAAAGTTGTGGGGTTTCTCAATAAAGGAAAGTACTGCTCTTCTAGATCATGAAGTGGAATTCAATATAGAGTTATCTGAATTGAGGACATTCAACGCAGATGATCTAAAGGTTTCCAACTCGATATATTCACCACCAAATCCATCCAACATGATAACCGTGCTAGATGAGGAATCTACCAAGGAAATTTTTTTCATAGCAGGTATGATCAAGGGGTTGGAGGAGGATGCACTTAGGAAGGAGAGTCAGAAATCAGTGTTAACTTCTGTGAGTTGCTTGGAGGTGGATTGTACTTTGATTAGAAGGGAAAGTGTATGTAGGGGTAAGGTTCGTGGCCACAAGTGCAAAAGGATTGAGCATTACATGATAGACTGTTGCAAGCAGTTAAGTCAGAGGGGCGCCTTCAGTGCCGCTGAATCAGGTAATGGCTTAAATAGTGCTTTTGTTTCAAGTTCTTTAGATGTGAATTCGGTTGTTCTTTTGATTCGGTTAGTTCTTCTCAAGTTTGCTCTGAGAGGGAGATGGTTTCTACTTGCAAATTTGCATTATATTGTTGTGTGGGAACGAAGGTTGATAAGTTTGTGAAGTAATGATTTCTACTTACAAGTTTGCCTTATGTCGTTGTGTAGGAACGAAGATTGATAAGACTTGTGAAGTAAGGGGCGAGAAAACTAATGAGTCGAAGATGATAAACGGAAGGGGACACACACTAGAGGAGGGCATGCTTATTCCTTTGATGAAGCGGAGCCTTATTTCCATGAAAATTCTTGAAGTTCGGGACTGTAGGTACACAGATCCAGGTGGAGTTCGTTCAGTTTGGAAAAGTTATTGCAAGGTGATGAAAGGGTGAGAGGGGGATTGAGCAGGGTCAGCACAACCTCTACCGCTTTGGAGGAACAGGAAACCTTGGCCAAGTGGTTTGAAGCCCATTGTTCTTAAAGCACCATCTAGTATGCCGTCACTAGAATCATCCGAGCGAGATTGCGACCTTCGAATATCGTCGGAAGGTGGAGAGAGCCTTGAGGTAGGTGGAGTTCGTGTGGAGGGTGGCACCTCCATGATTACATCTATTGGGGTGTGCCCTTGAGGGGGACATACAGCAGGAGAAAAACAGGTGGAGATAGATTCAACTAGCAGAGCAAGCCATCAAAACGAGTTGTTTGCAAGAAGAGAAAGAAAATAGTCTAGAAGGTTTTAAATCGCACATGTGTGGATTCATGAGTATGCAATCCAAGGTGGAGATTGTTGGGTTTATGTCTTGCATACTATGTTGGATAAGAAGACGATGAGACGATGGAGGAATCGAGATGATCGAAGACAGAGTGGAAGCAAGGGAAACAGTCAGCAGCAGCAGTAGGTGGAGTTGCGATCGACTGCGCGGTCGACCGTACATGGGTGCGGTCGACCGCCCAACTCTGCACAAGTTCCCGAGTGGGGGACGGTCGACCGATCTTGTGGTGCGGTTGACTGCGCGCGGCGCTGATGGATAAATTGGGTTGGGTCTTGGTGATTCGTGAGAAGCCCAACTTGCTCTTCAAGTCAGATCTGACGGCTCTTATCGTAGCAGGTGTATCCAAAGGCTATTGTATCAAGATATCAAACTAGGTTTTCTCTAGATCTCTATATATTGTTGTTATTGGCCTCCATTGAGAGCTAAGAGAGAGAGAGTACTTCATTGAAGGAGAGATTGAGTGATTCTCTAATTGTAAACAACTAGTACTTGCTGGTGAGGCTTGAGAGAGGGTCGTTGTGAGAATTGCGATATTCTTGTATCTTCTCTAGGTGAATAACATCTTTTGAGTTTCTTATCTCCCGGATTAAGGCCAAAGCCCCAACCGGGATAAATTTGTGTGTGCTTTGGTGTGTTTGGTATGATCTCATATGTGTAGGGGTGGCAACTGGGCCGGGTCAACCGGCGACCCACCCGCGACCCGGCCCACGAACCCGGCCCGCTCTAGAGCTTCACGGGTTCGGGTCGAACCCGGTGAATAGTACCGAGTCGACCCGGGTCGCAATTTACGCGAATCGAATTCGCGAAACCCGGCCTGCGAACCCGTTTAATTCGCGAATTGAACCCGTCAACCCGCGGTTCGACCCGTTCGACCCGCGGGTCGAACGGGTCGAAACCCGTGGTTCGAACCCGGGTCTGTCGCTGACTCAACGCAGCAAACGGCTCTTAGAGCCGTTGCTGTGCAAACGGTTCTTTTTTTTTAATTTTTTAATTTTTTGTTTTTTCCCACTTCTAAGCCTATAAATAGCCCCCAAAAAATCTCCAAAAAAATCACACCTCCCTCTCTTACTCTCTCTACTATTCTACATCAAAAAAAAAAAATTTGAACAATTGTAGTAATCATCAAACAAGTGTACAAGGAGGCGTATACACGATCAAATTTCGGTCGTATCGGAGAACAAAATTCAATGTCTTCAACGTCTTCAACTCTCTTCAACCATCGACTCAAATCTACTTCAACCTCTTCTCAACTCTTCAATTGCAAAATCGGCAAAGCGCTCCTCCATCTTTTCTATTATATTCTAATTTTCACGGTTTTTTTATACGCGTATTCCACGGTGAACGGTATCAAAATATCTCTATCTCTCTTGTTATTTTTTTTTTTGCGTTGTAGTTAAAATTATTGTTCGTTTTTTGAACTTCTCTATCTCAACCCTCTTGTTTTTTAGTTTTTTTTTGTATAATTCACCGCTCCTACATTGTAGATTTTTTTTTACATACCACATTACTACACTATGTCTAGATCACGCGGTAGCGGTCGTAGCGGACAAGATTCTTCCTCATCTTCACGTAGGCCACCAATTGTCCCAATTATTGAGCCCGCCCAAGATTACATTGATCCTACTATGGAACAATGGGGTACACACGATGATGTTGGACATGAACAATTAGAAGAAGAAGAAGAACAACAAACCGAAACCACACAACCCCGTAGTAGTAGGAAAAGTAGAGGAGAAACTAGCGATGGGCATAAGTTTTATGAGTATATCCCGGACGAAAATACTCCGGGTATAGGTGTGAAAATGTGTAAATCATGTGGTAAACAATACAAATTCAAGAGGGGTGACGGAACCGGTACACTTAGTAGGCACATCCTAAATAATCATAAAGATCTTCTTGATCAAATACAAGGCCAACAAAGAATAAACCCTAGGACCGGTTAAGTAGATAGCCACCCTTATGATCCCGAACTTGTTCGTCGGGAAATGGCCCGATTAGTAATTAAGGAAGAGTTACCATTTACCTATCCCGAGAGTAGGAACTTGGAAAAATTTAATCAAACGGCCTTAAACCCTCATTTTAAAAGAATTCCGAGAAATACTTGCAAATCGGATTGTTTTAAAGTGTACATGGAAATGAAGGACGCGTTGATTGCAATTTTATGGAGTTTAACTTGTAGGGTTAGTTTAACTTCGGATTGTTGGACGGGTGTCAACAATATTCCAACGATGGGAATAACCTGTCATTGGATCGACAATGATTGGATTCTTAATAAAAGAATCATATCACTTGCGTCGTTGCCGTATCCCCATAGTGGCGCTGAAATAGCAAACCGTATTTTAGAAATTTGTGATGTTTTTCATATTCGCGATAAAATTATGGCTATTAGTTTTGATAATGCATCTAACAACAATGTAGCAATTAATACTTTAAAAAGAATATTAAACCCTCCATCTGACAATATTTTTCATGTTAGGTGTGCGTGTCATATTATAAATTTATGTGTTCAAGACGCATTAGGTATAGCTGATCCATATATAATTAAAATTAGAAATTGTGTACATTTCATTGCATTAAAACCAAGCATTCTACAAGAATGGAAAGCTTGGTGTAGAGCTAGAAATGTTCTTTTTAGAAAATTTCCAAAGGATGTTAGACACCGATGGAATTCTACTTTTGATTTACTAAATGTTGTCACCGAATATAAAGCAGTTGTAAATGATTTTTGTATCGCACAAAATATGCCTAATTTTGAAATGACTCCCGCCGATTGGTTTTTTGCTAAATCTTTGTTGAAATTTTTAGAACCTTTTAAAACCGCAACTTTAAAATTTTCAAAAACATATGAATCTACTTCTAGTAGCATTTTTATTGCATTAGTTAGCATGATGCAAACATTTAACGAAATGTTAAATGATACCCATATTAGTGACATTGTAAAACCTGCATTTACAAAATTTTTGAAGTATTATTTTCCTCCTCCTATGTTGATTTGTGTTGCTACTGTTATGGATCCTCGTATCAAATTAGAAGGTACGAAGAATTTGATAGAAATGTTTTTTGGATATTTAGATAACATTGTAGAATTAACAATTGATTGCGCTAGTTTTTTAGTTCAATTTGAATCTACGTTAAATAACTTGTATGATTATTATGATAGACGTTTTGCTTCTAGTAGTACAACTTCTGTAGTTAGTTCTTCTTCTGGTAGTTCTAAAGGTAAAAGTAGAATTGGTGATAGAACATTTAGTTTACTTGAAAAAATTCAATCTAAAAAACCTAGGACTAATCAACCAAATGAATTAAATTGGTATAACCAACAAGATGCTGAGCCTTTTACTTCTGCACTAGATATTTTACAGTGGTGGAAAGAACATGAACACACTTTTAGTATTCTATCAATCATGGCTAAAGATTTACTAACTCCTCCTGTCTCTACAGTTGCTTCTGAGAGTGCATTTTCTACAAGTGGCAGGGTTCTATCTGATTACAGGAATCGGTTGAAGCCCGAGACGTTAGAGATGCTTGTATGTACAGAAGACTGGCTGAAGGCTGAAGATAGGACGCAAGGAAAAGCGTTATCGAGTTCCACAAGTGGGAGCAACTCGCCTGAAGAACAACAACAACAACAACAACAACAACAACAACAACAACAATAGCTTTTCTTGTTATGTTAAATTAGAAAAATTGTAGTCAATTAAAATTGTACATAAGAAATATGTTATTGTATAAAACTTATTTGTTAATTGAATTCTTCATTTCGTTATAAATTGTTCAAATTGTACAACTTAAATTCATATGAATAAAATTTCAAATTTTGTTGTCAATTTCACTCTTTCAATCTTATTATTATTATTACGATTTTTTTTGTTTATTAGTATTATTACTTACTTAGTACTATAATTAAACATCATTTGGGGATATTTGATTCAATTTTAAGAATTGTAGTATTACTAGGTTTGCCCGTTGACACGTGCCTACGGCACGTCTTTGAAACGGTGCACCTTGTTTGATCATATAAAATAGTTTTGGAGGTCCAGCAATTTAATTGAAGTAGTAAACATAGAGCAAAAAAACATATTATATGATTTTTTTGATTTTTTAAAAATTAATTTTAAAGTTTTTTAATTTTTTAATTTTTTAATATTTTAATATTTAAAAAAATTTTATTTTCTTAATTTTTTTAATAAAAGAGGGAGGGAGAGAGAGAAAAAAAATTAAATAAATATAGGAGTTGTTTTTGGTGGGAGATTTGAATTTGAGTTTTGGGGGGAACTTTTGGTGGGAAAATATGTTTTGTAAGGTTAGATCTGGACCTTTGATTTTTGGAGGGATTGAAGGAGAGCCACTTGATAGCTTTCTTTGTGTTTTATTATATAGATTACTTATTAGTATTATTACTGAATTACATACTTAGTATTATAATTAAACATCATTTGGGGATATTTGAAGAATTGTAGTATTATTACTTATTAGTAGTATTACTTATTTGTATTATAATTTTTTAAGAAATGTAATATTCATCAAACAAAAATATGGTTGTTTATATAATTGTATACATCATTTGTAAAATTATTATTATTATTAGTTCAATTTAAGCTACTAAAAAAAAATATATTATATATATATATTATTAAACGGGCCAACCCGCGGGTCGACCCGGCCCAACCCGGGTTGAGCCCTAAAGGGTTCACGGGTTGGGCGGGCCACTCAAATACGAAATTGACCCGGCCCGGCCCGGCCCGCATAAGACGCCAACCCGGCCCGGCCCGCCCACTCGACAAGCCAACCCGCACGGGTTGGGCCCGGACCGGCCCGTTCGACCCGTTCGCCACCCCTACATATGTGCTTGGTGGTTTGTGTTGATTGCATCAAATAACTCAACAAGATCCTAAGGGAGATTTTCGGTAGAAATCCCTAACAGGTGCTGTGGTGGAGGAAGATGGACGGGGATGCTGGTGGCCATCGATGGAGGCAGCAAGAGTTGCACTGGGACGGAAGGAGCAGCGAAGGGAGGGGCGTCGGGATGTTGCTGTGACGACGGCAGGGGGAAAAGACAGTCGACGACTGTGGGGACTCGGGTGTCGCCGAGTTGCAGGAGAGGGGATAGGGGCTTCGGGATGGTCTGACGGGTTCAGGGTGGAGCTCGGGGCTGAGGTGGCAGGTGGTGCTGATGATGGCGTGGAGGGAGGGGTGCAGGATCGATCGACGAAGGGGATTAGGGTTTCGATTTTAGGTGGGTTTGGGGGGAGTAGGGTTTCGGGTGTGAAGAGGGGATGGGTGTGTAGGCGTCGGGGAGAGGGAGAGAGCGGGGTGAGGCTTCGACGGCGGTGAGGGAGTCGATGGGTTGAAACGAAGAAGGAGGTAGTGGCGGCTGTGATGGTGAAGGAGATGCGAGGTGTATTTTAGGGTTTTGATTAATTGAGGATTTTGGGTGTAATTAGAGCTTTTTACAAACCCTAATATTTCTTATGGTATCACACACACACACACAAAAAGAATACAGAGCAATAACTCAACACAATAACTTTTTAAATCAAGAATAACATACATTCTCATTATTTTCAAGGCTTATATATAGGCTCAGAAACAAAATCTCAATATAAATCTTCAAAATATTCTAATGCAGTAAATAAAGGGTGCAAATTGCAAAACTACTACATATGACTAAATTTCAAAATAAAATAAAACATAACCGATGTCCTCATCTGTTTTAGTTATGAAATGGAAAAGTTATTTATTGCAAGTTTATTGTTCTGCATCTTATCGGTTACATTTAAATGAAAGTAGAATAGTTCTTGTTGTAGACATTTTTGGTTGAATGTGGAGATTATATCTTTGGGGGCATCAGGTTCCCTCATTCTAATTAGAAATGATGGTTTTTTCCTGCAACATTAATTACTACCTATCTGGGTATAGATAGACCTAGTTAGTAGCATTAGTAGATAAATTGAATGGTGCCTATTTTATGGAACTTATTACGCTAATCTGCTAGCATCTCATACCGTATTTTGTTAATTCTGAAAGTGCACATGTATACATTTTATCTCTAACCTAGCAGTACCTAATTTTTCTATTTACATGATGTCCAAGTTCAGTTGAGGAATACCATACTTACGGAAGAATTTACTGAACCTTCCGTGACACATGCCTTCATAAATTTTGAAGGAAAAAGAATCGTTGTCAATGCAGGTCAAAGGAGATCAGTTGAATCTTTTCTCCGAGACACCAGATTTTGACCATTGGTCTACGTCGAGCAGCTCCATTATGGATCGAGATTTTTATTGGAATAATATTTTTTTTCATCCCAGTGATACAAATATGTCAGATGCAAATATTGCTGCCGAAGACACTTCTATCTTGAATACCTGGAGCTCAAATGAATGTAGCTCCTCTGAACATTTCCGAATAGGTGATAGTCCAATTGAAGAAGACAATATTCTTTCTCTTGAAGATGCAGAAATTGTTCTCAACAGCAATGAAATTGATGATGGACAACCATTTTCATTTCCTCTAAGTGCCAACAGAAACAATGAACCTCTAGATCAAGGACACAATGCAGCCTGTGTTGGTATAGGTGGTGAGGCCTCTGAGTCAAGGCTGTTTTCTCGTCCTTATGTTCCAAGCTTATTAGAACAGGACCGTGGCTTATCTTCTTCCTATTCAGATGCAAGTTCTTCTGGAATTAATGGGTCCATGTCAGGAGATTTTGATCATGAACCCGGAAGTTCATTAGATGGTAGACGATTAACTTGCAAGAGGAAGAACGTTGAAATATTTCCTGGGTCATCATCAACAAGTGGAAGTGCAAATTTGTTTCATTTAAGTGGGAGCGGTCCATTTACTCCTGTTAATAATAACTCTAGTACTGGTATAAATATATCCAGCCCATCCAATTACACAACTGGTGCTAGTTCTTCTCAAGAACAGCTGAATACAAGACTGAGCACAGTAATTAGAGGAGCAGTTCCAAATGCTGAAAGCTCAGAGAGAAGTTTCCAAGTTAGAGTTGATACAGCTCATCAGAATAATTTCCTCCTCCCTCCTAATTTATATATGTCAAGGGATACATTTCAGAATTCTATTTGGGCACCCAATGAACCATTCTTCAATTTTATTCCATTAAGTCAGAGACTAGAATCAGGGTCAGTAGCTGCGAGCTCAAGCATGCAACAACAATCTCAGATGTCTGTCAGTCCTACTTTGCCTCAAAATGCGAACCTCAGCCCATGGACTAACACTCCCAGTTCAAGAAATGGGAATTCGACGAGCTATTTAAATTCATCGGAGACATTGAGGTCTATTCGAGAGGAAACAATAATGATGAATCTTCCAAGGAACAATATTTTGGATCAGCCTTTGCTTGTTCCAGATTGTGAAACCAGGAGTGTGAGACAAGAAATGGCTGCAAATGGAAGTGCAGCTTCAACAGCTGGCAGTAGTTCGGGTGTCCAGTTATCAGTAGGATCCACATGGGTGTCTAATCAGACGACTCCTACCCAACTTTGTCAAAATCATCCTCGAAGCTTGGCAGATGTTGTCCAAGAGACATTACTTGCTTCTAGTGGCTCTGGCGCTGGTTACTCTGAGACCGCACAGGGGCCAGTTTATCGAGCTGCATCTTTTTCCCCTCGTAATCAGCAACCACAGGTAAGATCAGCACTGTTACTGGATAGGCAAAATGATGATGTTCCTTTGCCATTGAGGAAACTTGCCAGTAGAGAAGGAAGAAACAGAATGATATCCGAGGTATGTCAATTAAAAAAGAGGGCATGGTAAATTCTATGAAGATAATTTATTGTATAATTTCTTCCAGACTGTAAATTAATTGTCTACTTAATGTTCTTTCTAATGCACACCCAAAATGTTTAATTATTGCAAGTCTTTACAAAGTATGTATTTTATGAAAATGAATTGCATCTTTGGGATAAAAATATACAGCAAAAATGTTGTTTTCAAAGAATTTTGACATAGGCATTAAGCTTTGTTAGAAGTTATAGTCAACTTCCTGTTAAGCAACTGAGTGGAATGAGGGCATCAAGGTTGGTTTTGAGTTTCATTTGAAAATGTGCATAATGCATGAAGACATCGCAGCATAATTATGGTGTATCCAGAGAGAGATCATTGGTGTGATTCAATTTACCTGTCTATTAAAATACACCTAAAATACATCTGATCATCATTTTAAAGGAAATAGAGGATGTTCTTACACCCAAAAAAGTAATAATTTAGAAGGTTCAATGCCACGTGAAAATCCTTCTTATGGACAACACAACCAAAGGTATTATCACATGCAGTAGACCTCATTCTGGCATGCTATTGTTTCTGTGATTTTGTACAAAATATATGCACGAGGACATGATAATTCTATGCATTTATGGGGAGGAAAACATGGTTAGATAGCATGAGGTAGTTGTTACTTGTTAGCACTGTGAGGTACATGAAGAGATCTATGAAGAAAGATTTTGTCAGTACTTTCTTTTGGGGATGCTGCATAATCGTCGGAGTAGAGGGAAAAATCACGTTGAATTTTAAGAGTGCCTTAATTTAAATAAAAGAGCAACATAAGGTCTCGATGTCCTGGTAATCGATATTGTTAGATTTCAAGTTGTTCGATTTAATCAATCTATTCTGAAACTTTCTGTTCTACACTAAATTCTTTTTCTGTTTTTCTCATCTTGTCATTTGGCATTTCCTTTTTTATCAATAAAAAATTTCAAGAAGGTATCTTATGTACAAGTAAACAGTTCATTCACAGCTGAACTTTTAATTGTTGAATAGCTGTAATTATTATTATTATTAATGCTTAGTGGACCATTTTACTAGTTTTATTTTGTTAAGTTCTCTTTCATTTTCTGTTTAGTAGATTAGGAATGCATTGGATGTTATGCGTAGAGCAGAAAATTTGCGATTTGAGGTCAGCTTTATTGATATCTATCTCATTTTGATTTAATTACTGAAATTTTCTTGTCAGATTTAGATAATTAATCATTGGGTGAGTGGATTGAGGTTACTCAAAATCTTTATCAAATTGTCAGCACAAATTTACATCTGGTACTCAAATAACTAATAAGTAACTAATGAAACAAGGGTAAATTGCGAAAGCACCCCCAAACTATGGAGTCAAAGCAGTAAAATCTTGAACTATTGGTCAACGTGGAAAACACCCGTGAACTATCAAAAGGGGGTGATGGAGTTACTCCTTGACCTGGTCAAACCCTAACAAATAAAGAAAAATGACCAAAATACCCTCCTTTTAAATAAAATTTATTTATCCAACTAAAGAAAAAAAAAATCACTCATTTCTTCTTCGTTTTCAAATCCAAATCAAATCAAGATCACAATTTTCTTAGGGTTTTCAAGAAACAAGAAAAACCCCAAAAAATAAAAAATGGAGAACAAGAAGAAGACGGAGAAGACAAAGAAGAACTCAGAATCCGACAACTCTTCCGTCGTCCTCAAAATCACCCTAATTTCTGCCCAACACCTCATCCCCTCCACCGCCTCCACGCCTATGCCTCCCTCATCCCTCTTCCTCTTCAATTACTCATTCTCCGCACACGCACCGACTAGGTGGGACCCACCAACCCGACGTGGAACGACAAGTTCCTTCACGTCCCTGCCTCTGCCTTCTCCCCTTCTTTAGCCTCCCTCTTCATCCTCATCTTCGCCGACGCCGACTTTCTCCCCGTATCCGACCCCCACCTTGGCTTCGCCTGCCTCCTCTTTTCCAATTATGACTTACATTCCGGCAAGCTCGACTTCTCCGTCCTTGGCATACGCCCTTCCTCCGGCCGCTTCCACGACGTCCTCAACCTCTCCCTCGCCTTCCTCCCC
The DNA here is from genome assembly GCA_017893485.1 of Hemerocallis citrina. Taxonomy (NCBI): domain Eukaryota; kingdom Viridiplantae; phylum Streptophyta; class Magnoliopsida; order Asparagales; family Asphodelaceae; genus Hemerocallis; species Hemerocallis citrina. The sequence continues at coordinate 38,304,520 of CM030361.1, forward strand.
CAAGCCCCCACTCTCGCCTACCGTGACCTCATCGGAGGGTGGGGGGGCACTCAAGGAATCCAATCACCACTGCCTCCTTCAGAAAGAAGAGAGGACGAAGGTGGTGGCGAGGAAGAAGAAGATAGGGGGGGAGGGGGGGGAGGAGGAGGAGGAGAACCAGAGCAGGATGCATTTGAGTGAGTGATAAAGATGAAATCTTTGAGTTCCTTTTCTTCTTGAATTGTAAAGCTTGCTGCTTTTTGGGGTTTTGTGGCATTGATTGGTTCTTGAATGATTAGAGTGGGGGGCGGGGGGGGGGGGGATTAGTGATTTGATTAGTTGAGCAATTTGATCAATTAGTGATTTGATTAAAGTATTTTTGTTGCTAAATTTAGAGAGTTTTACACTACTCCTGTAATTAAAGGTGATTCTAAAGAATGGATGGAAGATGATGAAACAGAGTTCAATTTTGCGATTATATGGCTTGCATTTCATATGGATGTTCAATGTTGATTTCTTTGCTGCTTTGTTTCAATTGCATCTTTATATATGGATGTACGTATTTTTATACGGAACCCGCATGAACGTTGCATATGGATGCACGTATTTTTGTACGGAATACATATATTTTAATTTTTTATGTAGGATAAATTATTTTATTTAAATGGAGGGTATTTTGGTCATTTCTCTTTATTTTTTAGTTGACCAGGTCAACTAACGGCGTCTAACTCCGTCACTCCCTTTTAATAGTTCACGGGTGTTTTTCGTGTTGACCAATAGTTCAGGGTTCAGGGTTTTAACTGCTTTTACTTCAGAGGGTGTTTTTTGCAATTTACACATGAAAGAATTAAAGTTTATCAACAATACAATACTATCCACCTTTTAAGGTATTTACATAATGAAATTTTAACGATCTCCACAGGTGCTAATCATTAAATATTTAAACAATATTGCATAACAGAACAAAATTTGGAATAATAGTTTGATATATATATATAACAAGTTAACAACAATAGACAATAGACAAGAAACATACTATCATAAGCTCAACTTTTATTTAATGCAATTATAATATTTTATTTTTTGGGGTATAATCGTATAATAATATGTACCACTGTGTTCTTCAATTATATATCATTTCCACAGCAAAATAATAGAGATAATAAGAAATAAAAGGTTGATCTCGTTGGTAAAATAGAAATGACTAAATAACAAAGGTAGGTGAGCTAGTTGAGGGGTTAATGAATTCAGATAGAGACGAAAAAATATATCATATTTAAAGATGATGAATTAAAGATGAACTTCTAGAAAACTTAATTTCAACGTACTTAGGCGTTGCACTATTACCTACGGAATGACGTGGGTTTTTTGGCGATCAAAGCCAATGCTATCTACATGTGGCTGAACTTCCTGACCCATTTAATCCTGATACTGTCAGCCCGAACTTACATCAAAGATCTGTTATAATTTATACTGAGGTTTTGATTACTTGATTACAAACATAGTGATGAGGACATCCATTCTATTTAGTTTAGTATTTTATTTCAGTATCATATTTGTTTTTGACAATTATAGCCATATGTAATCTTTTTTTATGCATTAGAATATTTCTGAGATTTTAGAATATTTTGAGATTTGTATCAAGATTTGTTTTGAGCCTATATATAGGCCTTGAGATTAATGAGAAAGTATGCCATTCTTGATTAAAAAATTATTGTATTGAATTGCTCTTCCTCTCTCTTTTTGTGTGATACAATTGAGATCCAATTATTAGGGTTTGTGATAAGTCCTAATAAAATTTTAGGGTTCGTGATAAACCTCAAATTCTCAAATCAATTAAAATCAAAATCCTAATCCTCAAATCCAAAACCCTAATCTTGCTTCTTCCCCCTCACAAAACCCCTAGCTGCTACTCCTGTTCTCTCTTTCCCGATCTGTTTCCCGCCCAAACACCCCAAACCCATCTCCGATCGTCTTCCCCGGCCAACCCCGGCCGCCCTCCTCGACGCCACCTCCCGACCTCCTTCCAGCGCCGTCCCACTTCCCCTCGACGGCCAGCGCCACCACAGAAAACCATCCAAACCCCCTCCTCTGTCCACGTCAGTCTAGACAACCAAAATCCAATCCCCCGTCGACCCACTTTGTCGACGTCGACCGCGACGCTGTCCGCCCTCTCCCGTCGCGTTGATCCCGCCGCCGCCCACAGCTAGTCGCGCCAGCACCCCCGCAACTCCCCTGTGCTGCTCTTCATCCCTAGCTGCCAAGCTGAGATCTAACACTAGTTGCTTCAAACCCCAGTATACTCTTTCCACTTTTTCAATATTTGTGTTATACTGCTTTATCATCTCTATTATATTATTTAATTTAACTGTCAACCACAAATATCGAGATTGATTGTTCTACTTGCCTAATTAGAGTACGAATCAATATTGTATATTTTACTTGCTAAGAACGCTTAGGGATTTAATAATTGATTGTTAGAACTGAATTATTAATTGAGCTTGTTAAACTTAATTCAATTCTTGAAAATCCATCAAACCGATTAATTGTTTAAAATTCTAACTTTGATCCGCATTACATGTTGGTATAATTAATTCTTTAAGATTCTTGGAAATTCTCTATTTAGGATTATGTTTTACATCACATAGACTAATGCCAATAATAATAATAATAAATACATAGAGAAAATAGTTTATAACCCTTATTTGAAGAATCATATCACAGGTAATGATGGGCAAGACCAAAATCAGTCTAGATTAAGTGAGGCCAAATAGGACTCTGGTTTAAGTGGCGACAATGGGTTAACCAGATGACTTAGTTCATTTTTTTGTTGGATAATAATGATTTTGCCCAAAAAAGGTTTCAGCCAATTTTTTTACAAAAGCAAATAGAAGAAAGATTCAAATGTAAGAAGAGTCACAAAGCGTGACAGCACACTACTGAATAACTACTGCTGATCATTCTTATTCCGCAAATGGGAATATGTGGCACCATTTATAGGTGGAGACTAGTAGCTGTTATGAGTGTTCAATTGAAGACTTGGCTGAATAATTACTAAAAACATCATGGGACAGAAATGATCACTATATTAGCTTTCTATTTCATATGCAACAAAATTCTGAAAGTTAAGAATCGAGTTGGAATCATAAACTGGAGAGAAGCTCAGGTGACCTTGTAATTGCAGTCTATTCAGAGAGAAACTGGAGAATTCCCCTTTTCAATTAATGTTTTAACTTATACCCCATTTACTTTATCTTGTTCATTTTTAGGTCTTTTTTGCTTAATCATAAATTACAACTTCTTTTGAGCTGAGATGAATATTGGGTGTGTGATAGTTTACATCAATTTTTTTTGGGGTTCCCCTCTCCCTATGGAGTTTTGACTTCCTCTGGTTGCAATGATCCAGGATGTCTTTATGCTTGACCACCCTCTTTTCCATGGGGTCGCAGACCTGCATGATAGGCACAGAGATATGAGGCTTGATGTTGACAATATGTCCTATGAGGTTAGTATTAACTAATTTTCACTAGTTTTTGCTTGCTCTATATGACAGTCAACTCAAACTTATCATTTACCGTAGGAATTGTTAGCTTTGGAGGAGCGAATAGGAGATGTAAACACTGGTTTGGGTAAGGAAACAATTTTGAAGTCCCTGAAGCAGTGGAAACATTCTCTTGTCAGAGCAGGAACAACAGCTGATATGGAACCATGCTGTATTTGTCAGGTAAGATGACTATTAACTACAATGTGTCTTCCTCTTCTTTTTTTATTTTTTTAATACGTAATTTTTGATAGGTTTTCCAAATTAATTAGATTATTATGCATATCTTTTGTAGCTGATAAGTATGCTTAAAACTTAGCTCTACAAGGGACATGGTAGAGCGAACTAGTTTGCATTTATTTTCAAAATACAAGGGACATGGTTTTCCAAATTACTTTTGAGTATTCTGCTTATCCTCACCACACACTATATGTGATGAGGACACCGGTTCAAGACGATTCGGACATTTCTATCAGCGCAGGCGTTGTCTAGGACAGCTGCTTATTTAGTTTAGGATTTTATTTCAGTACCATATTTGTTTTTGGCAATTATAGCCATATGGAATCTTTTTTTTAGGGGTGGCGAACGGGTCGAACGGGCCGGTCCGGGCCCAACCCGTGCGGGTTGGCATGCTCGAGTGGACGGGCCGGGCCGGGTTGGCGTCTTATGCGGGCCGGGCCGGGCCGGGTCAATTTCGTATTTGGGTGGCCCGCCCAACCCGTGAACCCTTTAGGGCTCAACCTGGGTTGGGCCGGGTCGACCCGCGGGTTGGCCCGTTTAATAATATATATATATATAATATTTTTTTTTTGGTAGCTTAAATTGAACTAATAATAATAATAATTTTACAAATGATGTATACAATTATACAAACAACCATATTTTTGTTTGATGAATATTACATTTCTTAAAAAATTATAATACAAATAAGTAATACTACTAATAAGTAATAATACTACAATTCTTCAAATATCCCCAAATGATGTTTAATTATAATACTAAGTATGTAATTCAGTAATAATACTAATAAGTAATAATACTACAATTCTTAAAATTGAATCAAATATCCCCAAATGATGTTTAATTATAGTACTAAGTAATAATACTAATAAACAAAAAAAATCGTAATAATAATAATAAGATTGAAAGAGTGAAATTGACAACAAAATTTGAAATTTTATTCATATGAATTTATGTTGTACAATTTGAACAATTTATAACGAAATGAAGAATTCAATTCACAAATAAGTTTTATACAATAACATATTTTTTATGTACAATTTTAATTGACTACAATTTTTCAAATTTAACATAACAAGAAAAGCTGTTGTTGTTGTTGTTGTTGTTGTTGTTGTTGTTGTTCTTCAGGCGAGTTGCTCCCACTTGTGGAACTCGATAACGCTTTCCCTTGCGTCCTATCTTCAGCCTTCAGCCAGTCTTCTGTGCATACGAGCATCTCTAACGTCTCGGGCTTCAACCGATTCCTGTAATCAGATAGAACCCTGCCACTTGTAGAAAATGCACTCTCAGAAGCAACTGTAGAGACAGGAGGAGTTAGTAAATCTTTAGCCATAATTGATAGAATACTAAAAGTGTGTTCATGTTCTTTCCACCACTGTAAAATATCTAGTGCAGAAGTAAAAGGCTCAGCATCTTGTTGGTTATACCAATTTAATTCATTTGGTTGATTAGTCCTAGGTTTTTTAGATTGAATTTTTTCAAGTAAATTAAATGTTCTATCACCAATTCTACTTTTACCTTTAGAACTACCAGAAGAAGAACTAACTACAGAAGTTGTACTACTAGAAGCAAAACGTCTATCATAATAATCATACAAGTTATTTAACGTAGATTCAAATTGAACTAAAAAACTAGCGCAATCAATTGTTAATTCTACAATGTTATCTAAATATCCAAAAAACATTTCTATCAAATTCTTCGTACCTTCTAATTTGATACGAGGATCCATAACAGTAGCAACACAAATCAACATAGGAGGAAAATAATACTTCAAAAATTTTGTAAATGCAGGTTTTACAATGTCACTAATATGGGTATCATTTAACATTTCGTTAAATGTTTGCATCATGCTAACTAATGCAATAAAAATGCTACTAGAAGTAGATTCATATGTTTTTGAAAATTTTAAAGTTGCGGTTTTAAAAGGTTCTAAAAATTTCAACAAAGATTCAGCAAAAAACCAATCGGCGGGAGTCATTTCAAAATTAGGCATATTTTGTGCGATACAAAAATCATTTACAACTGCTTTATATTCGGTGACAACATTTAGTAAATCAAAAGTAGAATTCCATCGGTGTCTAACATCCTTTGGAAATTTTCTAAAAGGAACATTTCTAGCTCTACACCAAGCTTTCCATTCTTGTAGAATGCTTGGTTTTAATGCAATAAAATGTACACAATTTCTAATTTTAATTATATATGGATCAGCTATACCTAATGCATCTTTAACACATAAATTTATAATATGACATGCACACCTAACATGAAAAATATTATCAGATGGAGGGTTTAATATTCTTTTTAAAGTATTAATTGCTACATTGTTGTTAGATGCATTATCAAAACTAATAGCCATAATTTTATCGCGAATATGAAAAACATCACAAATTTCTAAAATACGGTTTGCTATTTCAGCGCCACTATGGGGATACGGCAACGACGCAAGTGATATGATTCTTTTATTAAGAATCCAATCATTGTCGATCCAATGACAGGTTATTCCCATCGTTGGAATATTGTTGACACCCGTCCAACAATCCGAAGTTAAACTAACCCTACAAGTTAAACTCCATAAAATTGCAATCAACGCGTCCTTTATTTCCATGTACACTTTAAAACAATCCGATTTGCAAGTATTTCTCAGAATTCTTTTAAAATGAGGGTTTAAGGCCGTTTGATTAAAATTTTCCAAGTTCCTACTCTCGGGATAGGTAAATGGTAACTCTTCCTTAATTACTAATCGGACCATTTCCCGACGAACAAGTTTGGGATCATAAGGGTGGCTATCTACTTGACCGGTCCTAGGGTTTATTCTTTGTTGGCCTTGTATTTGATCAAGAAGATCTTTATGATTATTTAGGATGTGCCTACTAAGTGTACCGGTTCCGTCACCCCTCTTGAATTTGTATTGTTTACCACACGATTTACACATTTTCACACCTATACCCGGAGTATTTTCGTCCGGGATATACTCATAAAACTTATGCAAATCGCTAGTTTCTCCTCTACTTTTCCTACTACTACGGGGTTGTGTGGTTTCGGTTTGTTGTTGTTGTTCTTCTTCTAATTGTTCATGTCCAACATCATCGTGTGTACCCCATTGTTCCATAGTAGGTACAATGTAATCTTGGGCGGGCTCAATAATTGGGACAATTGGTGGCCTACGTGAAGATGAGGAAGAATCTTGTCCGCTACGACCGCTACCGCGTGATCTAGACATAGTGTAGTAATGTGGTATGTAAAAAAAATCTACAATGTAGGAGCGGTGAATTATACAAAAAAAACTAAAAAACAAGAGGGTTGAGATAGAGAAGTTCAAAAAACGAACAATAATTTTAACTACAACGCAAAAAAAAATAACAAGAGAGATCGAGATATTTTGATACCGTTCACCGTGGAATACACGTATATAAAAAAACCATGAAAATTAGAATATAATAGAAAAGATGGAGGAGCGCTTTGCCGATTTCGCAATTGAAGAGTTGAGAAGAGGTTGAAGTAGATTTGAGTCGATGGTTGAAGAGAGTTGAAGACGTTGAATTTTGTTCTCCGATACGACCGAAATTTGATCGTGTATACGCCTCCTTGTACACTTGTTTGATGATTACTACAATTGTTCAAATTTTTTTTTTTGATGTATAATAGTAGAGAGTAAGAGAGTGAGGTGTGCTTTTTTTTGGAAATATTTGGGGACATTTATAGGCTAAATATGGGGTGAAAAACAAAAAAAAAAATAAAAAAAAATTAAACAACGGCTCTTTGAGCCGTTCGGCTCTGTGACAGCAACGACAGCAGCAGGCCAACGGTAATTTCGACCGTTCGACCCGCGGGTCAACGGTCGACCCGTCACGGGTCGAACGTTCGACCCGCACGGGTCTAACGGGTCGAAACCCGTGGGTCGACCCGCGGGTTGGCGGGTCCAATTCGTGAGTTGACCGGGTTCGTGGGCCGGGTTTCGCGAATCCGATTCGCGAGAATAGCGACCCGGGTCGATCCGGTACTATTCACCGGGTTCGACCCGAACCCGCGAAGCTCTTAGCCGGGCCGGGTTGGTGGGCCGGGTTGCGGGTGGGTTGGCGGTTGACCCGGCCCAGTTGCCATCCCTACTTTTTTTTATGTATTTGAGATTCTGAGAATATTATATTTTGAGATTTATATCAAGATGTATTTTGAGCCTATTTATAGGCCTTGAGATTAATGAGAAAGATATGTCATTCTTGATTAAAAAAAATTATGTTGAGTTTTTTGCTCTTCCTCTCTCTCTTTGTGTGATACAACTGAAATCCAAATTATTAGGGTTTGTGATAAATCCTAATACAATTTTAGGGTTAGTGATTAACTCTAAAATCTACCCCCAAATTAAAATTCCCAAATAAAATTACCCAAACCCTAATTTTCCAGATCCCCAAAACAAAACCCTAATCCCTCTTTTTCTTCCCCAATTCCCGATCAGATCCACCCACCTCTGCCATCACCCGATCGACCATACTCACCATTGCCATCTCCAAACCCTAGCCCTCTCGCCATCCTCCCCTTCTCCTTCTCTCGTCTTCGATCCCGTCCGAACCCCCCCACCGTCGCCTCTTCGCCCTAGACCCCCAGCGCCTCTTCACCTTCTTCAATCCTCGTCGAACCCATCTGTCGACCACCCCTCCAACACCCCCAGACCCCCGTCACCTGCAACCTTCACCATCTCCACTGCCAAAGCAAGTCACCCCTGCCCTCCTCTCTTCCTGTCGACAGCTAAGCACCCCGTCGCCTCCAGACCAGTCATCGACGCCCTCGCGCAGATCCGTCGTCGTCCGCTCCCCCTTGGCCCTTGCTCCTCTTGCTGCCATTGATGTTGCTTTGAGTGCTGTGTTCTGCGTGCTGTTCAACCCTAGATCTACACAGAGGTCTTTGAACTCTCGGTATACTCTTTCCACTTTTAAATATTTGTGTTATACTGCCGTTCATCTCTATTATATTATTTGATATTCTGTCGTCCACAAATATTGAGATTGAGTGTTCTACTTTCTTGATTAGAGTACAAATCAAAATTGAATCTTTTACTTGCTAAAAAATAATTAGGGATTTAATTATTGATTGTAGATTTATTGTAGAGTTGAATTTTTAATTAGGATTGTTAAACGTAATTCAGTTCTTGAAAATCCATCAAACCAATTAATTATTTAAACTTCTAACGTTGATCCGCATTATATGTTGGTAAAATTAACCTATTAAGATTCTTGGAAATTCTCTATTTTAGGGTTAGTTTTACATCAATATGTTTGGTAGATGTCACCTGTAAGTATGTTTAAAAGTTAGCTTTGCAAGGGACATGGTGGAGCTAACTAATCTGCATTTATTTTCAGATACTTAGAGTCTGTTTGTTTTAGTTTTTTTTTTCTTTTTTTTCTTCTGAATACTCTATTCTGAGTTGGCGTTTGTTTTAAGTGTTTTTCCCAAACAATATTCAGAATACTCATACCCCCTATTTTCCAAAACAACTCATTCTCTCTCTCTCCACTGCCGTCAAAACTCGAAACCAGGGATGGCATCAGCAGCTCCGCGTCCGACGATCGCGCTCCCGCCCCGCTCGACCTTCGAGAGCCTCTTCCGGGGTGGCGTCGCTGACGTCAGCTCAGACTCCTCTGACGCTAGTCTCGAGCTTCTTCGCCGACGATCCCGACGGCGACTGCCGCTCCTTCTCCCAGCTCCTCGCCGGCGCCATGGCTTCCCCGGCGGCAGCAAGAAGGGAGGCGGCGATGGAGGAGGTGAAGGACGAGGAGGAAAGGCCGTTGAGGATGGCGCCGCAGTCGCCGTCGCCGTCGCCGTTTTTTATGGTGCCAGCTGGACTGAGTCCCAGTGGGCTGCTGGAATCGCCGGCGGTGTTCTCCAATAATTTGGTTGGTAATTAACTTCAAAATTTGATTTTTAGTTGGTTTCGTTTGTTAACCGTTGAAACTAGTTGTAGATGGTTACTTGAATGAGTGTGTGTAAGGATTGAGACATGGCTGTTGGATGTAGGGTTTTGGTTTGTGTTCTTGATGAATTGGTGGTATTGAATGGAGAACCTTTAAGAGGTTGGACTGCCCCTGTTTGTTTTGGGGAAGGTGGCGATTTAAGGGTTGGATAAGGAAAGTGAGGTAAAAATGAGGGAGATTTGAAGCATCAGGAATTGCACTTGTATTCAGTAGATTCTACTTTGTTCTCTGATTGTGCAATTTGTATTATGATGCATCAGGATTTGTGAATCCTTATTTGTGAAAAAAGAAGGGAGGAATGGAGCTTTTTTGCTCAATAGAGTGGGGGGTATCAGTACCTGTATTAATAATCAATATTTTTGTGGAGGAAGATACAAAGTGGGAGATGATGGTATTCTGATCCCATATGATTATTTTGTAGTCTATGCTTCCCGTATTTTATCTACATTATCTGCAGTCAGAATGCTTTCAAGTCTTCTTATATTTAGGTCTCAGTTTGCAAAACAAAGAGGGCAACTGGGGTCTCATATTTATCTACATTATCTACATTATTTAGGTCTCATATTTATCTACATTATCTGCAGTCAGACACTGTAGGCAACAGTTTACTATTATTTTGTGACAATTTTGTATTGATTCAGAATAAAAAATTGTAGAACCTGTGTTCAGAATATATGTATTGATCCCGTGCCATTGTTCCTCAGTTTGATTGGGATTGTTGAACAATGTAAACAGTAGTAATGAAGTAAGCTTGTTTTCTTGAATAAATTGGTTGAGCATGTTGATTTTTGAATACTTTTTATTTTGATCTCACATGCAATCTTCTATCCGACTACTGCTACTACTTCCTCTCACATGCAATCTCAACAAAACAAACTAAAAAATACTCCTCATTTAAGATTGAAGAACTGCAATTACCAAAAGAGACAATGATAACAGCAAAACATTGATCCAAATAGAATAACTGATACATGAACTGCGATTTGTTGCTTCACAAAACCTCACTGAATCTATATTATGTACATACAAGATTTTGCAACAAATTTTGTACTCTAACGTGAAGGATCAGCCGTGGAGAACATGGCGGCTTATTTTTGCTCAATTCACATGCTGCTCAGGTTTCTTGTTCTCATACTTGTACAACATTGCAATCTAACTGCAGCAATTAAAAAAATATCAGCAAATGATAAATGCAAATTGGTATTCAAAATTGTCAGAAATATAACCGAACAGCTTTTAAACTCTCTTTTTCAGAAAAACAGCTTTCAGATAACAGTTTTCAGCTAGAAATATAACCGAACAGCATTTAAACTGGCTTTTTAGAAAAACAGCTTTCATAATACAGTTTTCAGCTAGAAATATAACCGAACAGCTTTTAAACTCTTTTTCAGAAAAACAGCTTTTAGATAACAGTTTTCAGCTAGAAATATAACCGAACAGCATTTAAACTGGCTTTTTCAGAAAAACAACTTTCATAATACAGTTTTCAGCTAGAAATATAACCGAACAGCTTTTAAACTCTCTTTTTCAGAAAAACAGCTTTCAGATAACAGTTTTCAGCTAGAAATATAACCGAACAGCTTTTAAACTCTCTTTTTCAGGAAAACAGCTTTCAGATAACAGTTTTCAGCTAGAAATATAACAGAACAGCTTTTAAACTCTCTTTTTCAGAAAAACAGCTTTCAGATAACAGTTTTTAGCTGTAAATATAACCGAACAACTTTTGAACTCTCTTTTTCAGAAAAACAGCTTTCAGATAACAGTTTTCAGCTAGAAATATAACAGCACAGCTTTTAAACTCTCTTTTTCAGAAAAACAGCTTTCAGATAACAGTTTTCAGCTGGAAATATAACCGAACAGCTTTTGAACGCTCTTTTTCAGAAAAACAGCTTTCAGATAATAGTTTTCAGTTAGAAATATAACAGCACAGCTTTTAAACTCTCTTTTTCAGAAAAACAGCTTTCAGATAACAGTTTTCAGCAAGAAATATAACAAAACAGCTTTTAAACTCGTTTTTTCAGAAAAACAGCTTTCAGATAACAGTTTCCAGCAAGAAATATAACAGAACAGCTTTTAAACTCATTTTTTCTGAAAAACAGCTTTCAGATAACAGTTTTCGGCTAGAAATATAACAGAACAGCTTATAAACTCTCTTTTTCAGAGAAACAACTTTCAAAATACAGTTATCAGAAAAAAATATAACCAAATAGCTTTTAAACTCATTTTCAGAATAACTCTATTCAGAATACAGTTTTCAGAAAACTCTATTCAGAAAACTCTTTTCAAAATAACAAAACAAACGGACTCTTAGTGTTGATTCCCTTCTTTTACTTCTTCCAGACTATTATTTGGTCTGAATCAGTGCAAAATCTTTCAGATGTTTTCTAATAGATAATACACACTCAGTAACAACAAAACATATCCAACTCCAACCCAAAAAGAGTCCAGTGTTATTTTGGGATGCCAATAGCCCCTGCTAGTCAGCATTGTGTCCAATTTCTGAAGGCAGACAATTTGACCCCAGATAAACTTGTTCATGGGTTTAATGAAAAATAATCGGTTCGAATTTGGGTTGGGACTTGGGAGGGGAGAAGGCGAGCACTGTTGGTAGAAGAAATGATAAAAGAAGAGGATTGGAGAGTTCAAAGGTTTTGTTCTCAATTCAATGGTGGTTTGGTTCACACCTTTTTCAAACATAATTCACTCGCACCTTTTTCAAACATAATTCACTCATTTTATGATCAGATGATTGGAGTTCAGAATGACAAGAGCTCGCTTTCTCTGTTATCCTATTTCACTTCTCATTTATCTTTCATTCTTTGTCCATGTTTTTGCAGGAAGAATATGTGGAAGGGGAAGACCTTGGTGCACTCGACTGCGGTCATGACTACCACACTTCTTGCATCAAACCATGGCTAATGCAAAAGAACTTGTGTCCCATTTGTAAAACCACAGCCGTGGTGACATGAAGGGCATGCCGCTGCACACTGCACTTTTATCTTATACTGATTCAGCACAGCTTGTTCAGATTTTTTTTATTATTATAAAAAATCAGCGCAGAATTGTTTAGAATGTGCCTTATGATTGGCAATCCTAAAATATGAGGACAATACCTTTATTTATTCCCGCTATTTAAAAAATTGGTATCTGATACCAAGTATTCAATTTGTAGCTTAACATCAGTACCAGAGGTGCTTAGAAGTAAACTAGTAATGCACCCAGATTGCTAGATTTATGGGTTTTGTTACTAGAATACTGGATGTTGAATACATACCAGGCGAGGCTGAGTACCCAAATTGCTAGAGGGTGTACAAATGCAAGGGTCAGACAATTGTATTAAAAGCATCGTTGAGAACTTATTACAGTAGATTTACTCTAGCTTTCAATGCTCAAGCGTGTATTTGGTTTTGATCCTACTACATGTGCTTCTGTTAGAGCAGCAAAACAATCTCTTGTTTTTTTGTATTCTGAGTTCCTTGTCCTGTAGTTGGAATTGCTATAGCAAGTAGCAACTTATTCTGTCTAGAAAGTACGCGTGTACTGTATGTGCTTTCTAATTCTATTTATACTCACTAAAAATTAATGATAATAGTTATGTACACATGGCACAAATGATTCTTAGTTTCTTACTTACAGTGCATGCACTAATCATCTAAAATGATAAAATTTCAAAAAATTCGCATTTTTTACCATGTCTATTATTATTTATTCAAGTTCAACTGGAATCCTGCCCCTATTAATTACTCCAAAACAAACAGTAGAAGTTGATTAACTTCAAACCTTTCAGATGTGAAGTATTTGTAGCTATATTGATTTGAACCTGCAACAGTCAAACTGGGCTAAAGTGCCCATGAACTTTTTCTTCAAAAAGACTGAAAAATATCCAAGGAAGTAGAAACACAAGCATATTCCCTCTCTACTTTCAGTTTTGCTTAACAAAGCAACATGACTTCAGTATGTTTGTCCTATATGTCATTATCCTCTTTATTTAAAGTTATCAATCAATGTCTTTCTGAATACAACCTAATCTAACAATGCAAATAAGTTGACAGCTCTTTATCTTTGTCAACAGTACACAATCTCAGAGTGCAGGTCTGGTCGCATTCTACGAGCCTTCTGCTTGCATCATCGTCATCATCATCTTGGTTTCTTGTTGTCAATGCATTGCATCTTTATAACTGCATCTAGAATCATCATTTTCTCTCTCTTCCATCAATTTATCATCTTTCCATTTATTGTTTGTTCAATAAAAAGATCCACATTAAAGAGACCCCTTTTCCCATAACAGTATCCCCAGCAATAGCTACAGAGTCATGATTTGTTTCTGCAATCAAAAGAAGCTATATGTTACTGCAATTTAGTTGTTGTTGTTGTTGTGTTGTTGGTGGTGGTAAAGATGATGGATGGCGACAACCCCTCCTGCTCTGAGGACCAGCTTTCCTTTCTCTTCGCTGATGATTCTGGTGCTGGAAGTGAGGTAATTTTGTTTGTTTGTTTATTTATTGTTCTTTACTGTTGTTCTTAATTAATTTTTTACATTTCACTATTTAGTTTTAGAAAAGGAGAAAAAGAAAGTTAGCAATTTTCAGTTGTTATTGTTATATTAGGAAGGTGGTGGTAATGGGGTGGAGGAGCCTGTGGAGCCAATAATTCCGCGTCGAAGCGGCTCCAAGAGGGCCAGACCTGCTGATCTCCATAATTTATCTGAAAAGGTGCTTGGTTGTGTAAATATATTTTTTGTAATCTTTAAAGAAAAAGGGAAAAAAATCTTCTGATGTTACTGATGATGCTATTTGGTGTTTATGTAGATGAGGAGGAGCAGAATCAATGAGAAGATGAAGGAACTGCAGAATTTGATTCCCAATTCCACCAAGGTAGTTATATCCAAACACTAGAGCTCAATCTCAATGTGACTTGTGGTGATGATTTCATTTTTCTCATTAGTTTTGACATTTCTTGTTGTGATGCCTTTTTTTTTCCCTGGAAGACCGACAAGGCATCGATGCTCGATGAGGCAATTGAGTATCTTAAGCAGTTGCAGCTTCAAGTACAGGTGAGTGATTGCTCTTGTTGATAACATCATAGTTATATGTAGTGCAACCTTTTGTGTTTAAGCTTGGATGGCTTGTGTACAAAGAGTAAAAGCGGCCTGGTGGGGCTTCTGTTACTGTTCTTAACATTTTGTTTTGGGTCAATAATATTTCATGAAGTGTAGGTCGTTCATGTGAAACTTTTTCAGAACTGCTTGTAATGCACTAAGGAATTGGTTGCGATTGAGAGTAAGAATCTATTGAAGTTCCAGTAATTGCTGATGTCTTAAAGAAAATTCAATGAAGTTATTTGACCTCCCCACTATAATTAGTAGGGACATAAGAAATTGTGGGTTCAGATACATGGGAACATTGCACATGATGGTGCTCCTACAAATCTCATTAGGTTACAACAATGTACCCACATTACAAATGTTCCCTAACTACAAAATCTAAAAGTTTTTCTTTCTTTTGCTTGTTTGGGGGGCAAGGTCTAGGGATGGCCTTATCAATACATGGGACTGGGGGAGTGAAATGGGATATCATAGATGTTAATTGTGGAAGAAATTAAACGATCTTGGTTGCGTTATTTTTGAAATTTGAATAATCCGCACTTAATAGCATCAGGGTGCTACTACCATTTTCGAAAATAATATTTCTATCTTTCTTCCCTCATTCACCAGTCCCTTTTATTATTATTATTATTATTATTATTATTATTATTATTATTATTTTCTTCCTTCAGAGAACTATATTTGTTTTGCAACATTCATCAACCTTGTTCTTATGCTTACACATTGTTTTAATCAGATTACACATAGCATTCTTGGCATAAACTGAAATTAATTCCAAGATGAAGTTAATTACTTAGTCTTTGCGCAATATTTCTTGCCCCTGCTCTGCTATGAGATCAAGAAAGTTTACTAATTAAGGGATCATGCTAAGTCGGATGAACTGGCAATATTCAGTTACTTGTATGCTTGGTTGAAGAGAAATATTTTCTTTTTATTGTATTTTTAAATTGCCTTTGCCTTAATCTGAAGGTTAAGCTTCTCATTTAATCTACTCATGTGACACTTGATTCTTTTGAGTATCAGATTACCAGTTATATGTAGCATTGGTATGTTATTGCCTTTAACCTGTTCGTTTTTAAGTGTCTTAGTAAAACAACACCTCAGGATTTCCGAAGTTACAAACATGGGAGATCATGGAAAGTAGGTTGTGTTTTAAAGGTTGGATGATTTCAATCTTTTTTCAACTCACTTTTCCTAGTTGATGACACACTACTGAACCTAAACAGTATTTCGTCATTCTATAATTCCTACCAGGGAATGCTTTAGGAATTATAGCATATGCTCGCCAAGTCAATAACTGTTAGTAACTAGCTATTTGGTCTCTTTAAATACATGCGTGCAAACAAGAGCTTACTTTCTTATTGGCAAATTTGCATTCCAGATGTTATCAATGAGGAACGGTTTAACGGCTCATCCTATGTATCTATCTGGGGATCTGCAGACTTTACAAACTTCCAACCTATCCATCGGTTATGGAGAAAACAAATCAGCAACGCAAACTGGTGCATCAGGAATTCTGCCCCTTAACCCAGATTCCTCGTTTTCCTCGTTACTCAGCTCATTTGATCTAACCAGTCAATGCACACCCTCCCATCCAACTGTACGATTACCTACAACAAGCATTTCTGGTCGTGAACCTTCACAAGCTAATGATCAATCTTTTCAGGTACGATCACCTAGTATGGCAATGTATTCCATCATTTAACCAATGATTTTATTCTAGAGCTACTATAACACTATAACTTTGCTAATGGTGGAGCTAGGGATTCCCTTGAAGGCAGGTAGAAGTAACTGATTTCTTTCTTTTTTGATATGCATAAACCAATGAAGAAACATGCAACATCAAAGAAAACAGGTATATATCAAAGTAACTTGGGTTTTTTCAAGCACATATACTAATAGATGCCCTAGATAACCTCCTAATTACCTTCACAATGGGTTTAGTTTCACTATAAAAAGCATATGTAATGTTTATGATCACATTAATCATACATTAATCATAATTATTATCTGTTGAGCACAGTTAGCTTGTGGTTAAGTAAGATTAACTTGTTATTGAAGTATGATTAACATGTGGGCAAGATTTTTTTTCTTTTCCCCACTTCTTTAATGGAATTTCAACCTTTCTAATAAAAGAACACTAAGGAATCTGATATATACAATGAGAATAACATGCATGATAGAAGAAGCAACATAAATTTAGACAAATGTACAGTCTAAATTTGTTGTACTTTGTTGGAAAATAAAAGCTACTTCTAATTTTCGTTAAATTATAATGCTTAGTTTTTCATTATTTTTTTAATCTTTCAAATGATGATCCGTCCCTGAACATTGTAATGATAAACAATTCCGATTTTCATTTTAAAGGAAGCATTTAGAGAAGGCATGGAATCACAACAACAGTTGGACTCAGGCACGATTACACGGAACCCTTCGGGCTGCTAATTATCTTCATTGGCTATATCAACTTACTAATGCTCAATTCTATGTTTATAAAAGTACTGTATGGCTCGAACTAAATTTGGAAAGTAAACTGGGAAGATTTTCCTAACTGCGGATGCACATCCTACAAGCTGTGAAAATATTCTGGGAATTTTGAACATTAATTTTGGATCAGCTGTCGTTCGGATGGTTATGATTCATGGCATAATTACAAATATCTATATCCCGAATGTTTGATTTGATTGGCTTCTTCATATACTTGGTTACCGTATATGGCTATTAATACCTTCTAAGGACTGATTAAAGTTCACAGTAAGTTAGAAGCAGAATTGTCCAGTATTACAATGAAGTAAGTTTGTATTTTCTGCTTTGGTCATTTCATGGATGATCTGCAGAATATACTGTATTCTACCCACAGTAATATCCCACGCCACCGAAATATTCTCCTGACAATTTGGTATGTCTCTAGCATTATTAAGAAAATGCTTGTTGCATTATAAGAGTTGTAGTAGATACAGGTAACCGGAGACGCGTATGATGCTCGTTCTCGACCTCCAGAAACTGCCCAATTCTTGCTAAAAATAGCGCTTATCTTTTCTCGTCATTACACCATTGTACCTATTGCATCAAAACAATAGAAATGATCTATCAATCTTCTGCACCAAACACCCCATTCCATGCCCTAATGTCAGCAAATTATAAATCCAGTCGACTGTTTACCTATTATGTTCCTGAGAGTTCTCTGGTCCATATTCAATCGACCCTTCTTCAGGATCAGTCTAATAATACTCATTGAAGCTTCATCAGTCATCTGTTGTTATCTGAATTGTAGGAACTTGCAGTTAGTAGAACATCCATCTAAAAAATGGAACACTGTTTCTTTGCTTCAGATAACGAATTAAATTCATACAAAGTGAACTAAAAAGAGATATCCCTAAAAAGTTTGAGGATGGGTTTGATTGAGACAAATAGATTGTATATATATGCATATGCAAACACACATACTTTCACTATCTTATCATCTTCAATTGCGGGAATGCGTGCCTTCATACTGTATTGTTCATTTGCAGCAATAATATTCCAACTCTGTCTGATTCCGATTCCACTGCATGGCCATTCGTGTGCCCTCGTTTAGTGTGCGCACTATAAGATACTCCAGTCACCAAATCGATTCCACAGATACTTTCACTTATTTGGATTGTCTATATGATGAAAAAAGATTTTCTCCTATAAATATGTACGTACTCTTTAGTAACTGAATGAGGACCAAATATAATAACGAAGATTATATCACTTTATGTTTAATATTATTTGGTTGTAATGAATTAATCCGAGTTTCATGGGAACTAGGTCTTCTTTATATCTCACGGATTCCATTTTCTTCCCTTCAATAATTTCTTTGTTTGTTGTGAAGAAATTAGAAGGTAATGGTATTTTGTCCAGGACCTACTAAAATGGTTTTCTATTTTTCTACGAATTATTTACCATTACGGAGAATTAGGTTTCTTTTCTTGCTAAGCATTATAGAGAAGTAACTACTTTATTTATTTATTTTTATTTAAGAGAAGGTAGAGTACAGCAATCTTGTTTCATTAATAAGGAGTTAATAAAACAAACTCAGAATACTGAACCAAGGTATAATGTTCTACATCAAAACAAAAAATATAACTCCGCCCTAAACATTGGGATACTAAAACAAACTCAGAGAACTAACTAGTTACCGTCACATATTCGCTACCAGCATGCTAAATCAGTAAATTGAGGATTGAAGAGTGTACACTGCTCGAGCGATCGAATTGACCTGTTACTGGGGAGAGTACGATTCTGACACAACATAATGCTAAAATGCATGTCCTGATGTGCACTATGTACGTGTTAAATATGAAACATGATTGTGAAAACTGCAGTTTATAATATGTATAATTATGTATGTTTTGTTTTATTATTATGCTGTACATGCTTAGTGGTCTTTAATTAAAACGTGAAGTTCCATTTATGATTGGTCAGTCACAACAACTCACATTGCATACATCAGTCAAAACAAAAGAAAGAAGTGGCTGATAATGATAACCGCGGGAGATTATTTATTGAGGTGTATGTACAGTTAACATGTGAGCTGCTGGAAAATTAACGAGCTAATTGTCAGGCTGACCCACCTTTGAAAAATATTTGTCAAAACGGCTCAGTTCTGAAAATAATTTAACTTATGATCTAGTTTGTAATTAAATTCTTATGATACATTTTCTATAATATTTTTTATAGGATGTGTGACCCTTTATTACTTTCATTTTAGGACCCGGACCTGGACCCGTATAAGCCAGGTCGGTTCCGGTGCAATGCTGGGTGCGGGTCGGGTCCGGGTCGGGTCCGGATTTCGGATAATTATACCAATGCTACCCACATTCTATCACTTCCTTAATAGTTAGTCATTAATTCATAATTTCTAAGGCAACACTGAAACTATTATTGTCCATTCTTCTTTTTAGTGATTTTGTGATTTAAAATAACAAATATGAAATTAGGAGTAAGAAGAGATTTCTAAGGATATCAAAAAAATCAAAACAAATTGGCTTATCATGCTTCTGACTTAGTTACACCTCTTTCAGCTGCTCTGTACCAGTTACTACCAGCGAATAACATACCCCTAATATGCATCCCGATTTCAGTGCTCCTTTTATATTCCTCCATTCTCAGGACTACTATGCTCTTCAATAGAGCTTTATCCAAGACATACGTCTGGAACAACTAGTAGCACTTCGGTACAAACAACCACAACCTAGCTCGTTTCCTGCTACTAGGTGTACTGTAACACCCCGTAATTTCAATATTTCAATATATATATATATATATATATATATATATATATATATATATATATATATATATATAAAGCATGATGGCATAATGGTAATTAAGTATAAAAGAGGGGGGCCCACAGAGCAGCACATGCTGCAGCTTGCAATAGCAACGTCAGCGGTCTGCTGACGTCAGCAATGTACACAGGATTAAAGAGAAGAGGGAGAGAGAAATGTGATTAATATAGTCATCGGGAAATACAATAGAATAAAATAACTATAAATAATATAGCCTATGATCAAGAGTTGCCAATCCAGTTAATCACCTTTTGAGAGGCAGCCTGTGGTGGACAGTTGTACTATACTATAAATAATTTGTCTGATAAATTGTATAAATTGTTCGAGAGGGGCAGGGACAGGGGCGTTACATGTACAGTCTAACTATAGAAGGTTACAAATAGATCTTTTTGCAAGATCCTTCAGGCGGAGTCTTACAAAACTCTCCCTGCGGGTAAGAGACTAATTATTCCTACCTTATATTGTACAAGAGCTTAAAAAGAAAGATAGTCTATAGATTTCAGACTTCTTACAAACAAACTCTCCTTCCAAGATTATATGAAATTTCTCCTTCTTAGATTCTGCCTTCTCCCTTACCCAGCCTCCCCTTTCATATAAGAAGGGATGACTTTACATCAGTTACAATTATTGTTCTGATTACATCATTGCTTACATTATAAGTTAATAATTAAGTCTGATTCGTCACTGCTTACGTTTTTAGAGATTCTTTTTCAGCCAACATCTCGACGTGGTTCACATCACAAATAACTCGTAGTCAGCCTGATCTTGTTCTTTTCCGTATTGTCCACATTTGTGCCAAGATTTCATTCTTATCAATCTAAAGTAGTGGACTGTCTCTTCTGTCATTGTCATGACTCCTTTATCTAGAATTTGATACCAGGTGTCAAAGACTTCTTTCTTTGACTGTGGTTGTTTAATCTTTGCTATGCTGTAAATCATTATTTTTGTGGGTAAGGGGTATCTTTGCTATTCTGTATGTTTTTTAGTTCACAATACATTGTTCCAAATCACATAACTCTTTTGTCTGGGATTAGTTTATCAAATTCTTCATTTGTATACGATATGATATTAATTTACTCCAAACAGGACTTGTGTAGTCATCCTTATCTTTATAATATGCTCAACAGGTAGTTCTTCTTCATCTTCAAGAAATTCCGAAATAGCTGAAAATACCCGGACATAAATTTTGGAGGCCTTTGTAAGACCAAAATAACTCTTAGCAGATTTGTATACTTTGGGTTGGCTAAGTTCTTCACATTCTTTGATAGATATATGCAGTGGATAATCCTTATTTTGAATAATACTCTTATTGTCTTTGGATTTTCTCCTGGTAGTATAATCGCTTTGTTCATATGTTGTTGCGAAATAGTTTTGATAAATTGATTGACCTGGGTGGTCTGACATAATTTCTCAATATATTGTAAAAATAAATTCTTCTTGAAATATTTTGGAGGATCTGAGAGTAAACTATCTGTGTAGGTAGTTAGTTGTATGGATGTGGTGCTTCCCTCTTGTGTGGTCTTTTTTGTAATTTTACTTGTATTTTGTGGGTTAATAGGTTCACTCCTTTCACTCATTTTCTCAATATATTCTGCATTTATATAGTGGTAAAATATACTTTGAAGACCACATATTTGCAACTATAATTGGTTAAATGCTCATTTTAATTGCTCCATAGTCTTCTTTAGGAAGACTATATCATCTTCTATTTGCTGGACTGTATTTTTTCATCCTGTAAAAGCAAAGTTAGTTTCTTGATAAGAAATCTGTTAGCATGTTATATTTTCCTTTTATATTTTCTATTGATAAGTCATAATGTGCTAACTCTATTTACTATCTTATCAATTTTTTATTTGCTATAGTTGGGTCTATTATTTTATTAATTCAACTCTTTGCTTGTGTATTATTTGTCCTTACTATGAATGTTGTATGTATTATGAATAATTCAAACTTTTTTTATAGCTTTTAAGATTGCTAATTGTTCTTTTTCATTTATGTGGTAATTTTGTTGGGTCTGTGTGAATGATCCACTAGTATATCTGGCTAGTTTTTCCTCATTTTTACCGATTTTAATAAATTTTAATACTGCCCCCCAATTATCTTCACAAGCACCTGTTTCTATTATCCATGAACATTCTTTAACATGCAATCCTAGCTTATTTAATTCTGAAGTTTTTTATTTTAATACTTTAAGTTTGTCTTCATCCTCTGTGTTCCATTCCCATTTCTTAAAATTTTTTGGTTTTTGTTGTAACCAATTTATTTTTTATGATAAATTCGATATGTATCATCCTGTTTGATTTAGTAATCCAATTATGGCTTGAACTTCTCTTTTTTCTTTTAGGACATTAGGAAATGTCTTTATTTTTTCAGCTATATGTGGCTGTAGTTCTATTCATTCATGTGATAATTTTGTTCCTAAAAAATCTATCTCGGTTTTAAACATATTTTTTTTTGATAATATAATACATGCATCTTTTACTATTTCTATGAATTTTAGTAAATGCTCTTTATTATTTTGTTTTTATCTATAAATTCTATAAGGGTACTTAAGTGCCATTTTGCTAAAAGGTCTTCTTCACAAAGATCTTTTGGTTGGTTTTGTAATTTTGTGTGTGTAATTGTTACTTGTACTTGTTGTATTCTTCACAAATATTTTTATTTAAAAAATATTGGTATTCACCACGCTGGGTTGAAGAATCTCTGATTTGTTGTAGTCTGTTCTAGAGTAAGGCCGTGTTGTTCTAATTTCTATTGCTTGGTGTTGACAAGGTGTTGTAAATATAACCGATTTATGTGATATAGTTAAAGATAGTATTGTTGAAAAAAGTCATTTCTTAATAGTAGATCATTATTCATATCATCAAACTGGTATATTATTTGTATTTTTAGTACGTAATTTCCTATTTGTATAGTAACATTTTGTTGATACCTATCAAGTATGATAATTTGTCCAACTAATCCAGTTATCGCCTTTTTATTATATCCATCTTGTTTCCATCTTGGTAGTGTATAATTTCACGGCATAAGCTAGTGCCTGCTCCAGTATCTATTAGGCTATGATAGTTTCTTGATTTGTATCCTTCGTAGACAAATTCTGTTCGTATGTATAATGTATTTTTTGTTTCTCTTAATGGATTTATTTACATAATATTCTATTTATTACTATATTTTCATTATTTACTGTTATTGTTATTTTTTCTTCTTGTATTGAGTAAGGTTGTATGATGTAATGAAGCCAGTTCCTAACAACATTTCATTAACATTGTGCTCTGGATCTACATGTAAATGTAATGGTATTTCATTTCTACCATTTATCGTCGGTGACAATATTATTTTATGGACAATTGGATGTCTATTATTATAATAGTCTAAGCAGTAACATGGATTCTCTAATGGTATTAATTTTGTTGTTTTTATATTTGTTTGTTTAATATGTGAATTAGTAGCTCCTGTATCTACAAGAGTTATTTGTTTATTCCATTTTCCATTGTCATAATATTCAATTTCTATTTTAAATTGATTATTATTTTGATTGCCTAATGAATTTATTATTGGTATTAATTCCAATGCTTACTGTTTGTTTCTTATCGATAGTAATATCTTTCCGAACATTATTTGTGGTGTTTTTTCCTTTTGCAATATATTTTACTTTATTAAAGTCAGATTCTATATAATTTGGTATAGTCATTTCAGGGTTTTCTCTACCAGGTTTGAATCTTATAATTTCTCTAAATAGTGGTTCTATCTTAAAATTATATGTATTTCAATTTTTTTTTACCTCATGCTTACTAGTGAAAGCTTAAATATTTCTTATTTGTATATTCATAACTTTACTCTTCTCTATCATTTCTATTACTGATAATCTGTGGTACATGACTAAACTTTTGTCCTTATTTTCTTCTGCCATACTTATAGAAAAGTTATATTTTATTGTAAATTTTATCTTTCGATACATTAGATTTTCTTATACTATTCCTATTAAAGCATATTGTGTACTTGATATTATTCTATCATCCATTAGGTATATTTCTAGAGGTGTATTTATTCATTCCTTAAAATAAGCTTTTATTATTATTTACATTGCTCTTAAATGTATGTGTCTTAATGTTGTTCTAGTTTTCACACATTTTTTCCTATCATTTTTGTCTTATTATTCTTTCTGTTATTAATGGAATTATGTTTTTTTCCTTGGCCTTGTTCAATGTCTATAGGTTGTTCATTATTTCTGGCAATTATTATGGTATTCTTTTTTATTTCAAATATTAAAAGTTTAAATATCTCTTTTGGATTTAAGTCTATTTTGGTTACTCTTATTTTATCATATTTCTGTATGTCAAAGCTCATTCTTTCTCTTACTTCTTCATTATTTTCTTATCTTTCTAATTGTTCTTCTATTTCTGTTATTTTTGTCATCATATTTATTTCACATTCCTCTATTTCATCATCACTACTTCCACTATCTTCTACCATTACCATTATTTCCTCATCTTCACTAATTTCTGACTAGTCTTCCTCATATTCTTCCTCATATTCTATGAGTTCATAGTTTATGTTATTTATCTCTTCAATTTCTTTTATGCATTGTATATATATCTTTCATTCTCTTAGGGCAATTTGGTGAAATATGTCCTACTTCTCCACATATATAACAATTATATTTCTTTGGGTTTTTTGGATATTGTTTGTTTTTATTTATTCTTTTGAAATATCTTTTATATAATTTTTTATATCTCTTAAAAGTTTTTCTATATTTTGGTTTATATTTTTGGAATTTGTGTTTATGTCTCTTTGTATAATGATTTGGTCTTATTTCATCAGAACAAATTTTTTGTTTATATGATCTATACAATTTAATAGTTGATTTAAGGCAAAATTTAAAAAAACGTCACAATAATTTGGCGCTGTTTAAAAAAACGTCACAAAACTTTTATTTTTTAAAAAAACCGCACAAAGTTTAACTCTCAACTCACAGAGTTACCAACCGTTAACTGGGTTATACGTGCACTGCACGTACTCAAATTACATGACAAAAATACCCCTGACCTCTTCCTTCTCCTTACCGTAAAAACACCCCCAAATCGATGAACCCTAACTCACCCCATAGATTCAATCAACAACGTGCTCCCAAATCGATGAACCCTGACTCTTCGATTCGGCACTAGCTCCCAAATCGAACAAGGTTGGTTGTGAAATTATTATATTTGTGAAATGTTAATAGATGTATAAAAATGTTTAAAAAAACATCACAAAACTATTGTTTTGTTTAAAAAAACAACACAGAACTATTGTTCTGTTTAAAAAAACATCACAAAAGTAACAATCTGTTTTAAAAAAACATCACAAAACTATTAGTTTCGTTAACAAAACATCCCTAAACTATTGATAATGTACAGAATGTACACATGATCAGGTTTTCTTTTCAAAATTGTTAGTGTGTATATTTGACATGATTATTTTTTCTTTCAACTTTGTGGGTATATTTCACACATTCACTTATACTGACAACACATTTACCACCAATTGACACATTGCACATTCGACAAAATTCCAACACCTCAATTCTAAGACATCTACAATTTGGAGCTTCCCCAAGAATGCAAATCAGACCAATCTCATTGAAAACATTGCATTAAACACATTGCATTAAATCAGATCAATCCATAAAAATGAGACAAAGACAGTTGAGATGTTCAACATATTGCATTAAATTTCATAGTACATGTTCAATACAAACTAGTTGAGTAACCATGACAGTACAAAAATTCTTATATCCCTTAGGAATCAAAAAATGGGGTAACCCTGTACACAAAACCATTGAAATCCATTGACCCACTGATGTGTAATATGTTAATCCTGTACACAAACCCACTGATGCAAAATATGGTAATCCCTTAGGAATCAATTGATCCCTTACATTTCTTCTCCAAAACCCACTGATCCAAAATTACAAAAAAATACCCACAAACCCACTGATCCCTTACATTTCTGTACACAAAAAAGCTACATATCCACATTTCAAGCTTCATCTCCAAGCTTCATACCCTGTACAAAAAATCGTCTGACCTCTTATCCAAACATTCTCCCTCTTCTTCCCTGCATTTGAAACAAACATTTGAAGTAAGAATGGGTGAAATGTGATTTATGACCCCTGTGGCAAAAAGGCCTTCAAAAGCTTCACCGCGTCTCGAATAGCTTCACAACGTCTCCAATTTGGGGCTTTCAGCACTACAACATATATGACATTTGACAGCATTTTGTAAATGCTATTAAAGACATATGACAACGCTTTGCAAACGCTGTCAAAGCCCTCGCTATGGTAAGTTTATAGCGTTTCCGCGAAATGCTATGAAAAGCACAGCGTTTCGCAAATGCTGTAAAAACCATAGCGTTTGACAAACGCTATGGTATTTATAGCATTTTCAAAACTCTATGAAAAGGATAGCGTTTCGACAAACGCTATGGTTTTTATAGCGTTTTCAAAACGCTATAAAAACCATCAAAACGCTATAAAAACCATAGCGTTTGTCGAAACACTATTGTATTTGTAGTGTTTTCCAAATGCCACGCCTTTAATAACGTTTCGGAAACGCTATTGTTTGTAAGAGTGGTGTTTTTTTTTCGCAGTGTCTTAAAAATGCCATTTATTTTTGACCTGTATGCGAAAAAAAAAACTATAGATGCATAGAAAAGTTTTGAAAATTCTCCAAAAGATATCAATTTGCTGATAGTTCAGTCAATGTTGTTCTCCAGCATCCATGATCAATGCTATAAAGCTTAAGGTCGATACAGTTGTACATAAAATTCTCAGTTTCCAAAACACCAATATTTGTATATAAAAAAATTGTAACAAGATAAAATTAGCACATGCAAAGCACATAAAGATTCAACAGTATAAGAACCAATATGTTAACAGATTCGTCAGCTCAGAATAAGAGTTTCGAAAGCTATACAGAGCAAATTCTAAAGCATTTTTTTTATACACCAGTATAGAGAGAGCAGCAATCTTAATATCACTGGATAAAGTTGTAGCTGCAATCTATTCCATGCGCTTCTTTGACCATGCACTGAACTGATTAGTTGTTCCTGCAGAGAAAGCCATTTGATTGGTCATGTACCAAAAATCTCTACTAAATCATGGCAGCGAAATTTGTAGAGATCAAACCACTTGATAAACAAAATCAATTCAGTTTGCAACCGCTTAAACCATGGATACTAGACGTCAAACCATATGATAATTTAATCAGTACTCATACTATGGCATGATAATCAAAGTGAACGGTGAGACACTTAAAATTACTGACATGGCACCAAATAGTCCATGTATAGTTCCTAAATTAACAAATACTGCTATTCCTAATATACTGCTATTCCTAAATTACTGATAAACAGTCCATGGCACCAAATATGCAACAAACCAAGCTCTGCAATATTTCTTTTTTTGTTTGAGCTCTAAGAAGCTTCTTACGGCTAGCCAACGCTACCTTATCCATAATCTTTATAGCAAAATAGCTCTTAGTTCCATTCAATTCAGACAAGTACACGCTCCCAATATCTCTGCATCCCAACATTATCCACATCAATTACTTATTCTTAGTAAGATGCACCCAAAAACTTCACGTCTCAGTGTACAACTTACTAAATAACCTAGGCAGCCTAACTTTACAACTCCCTTTGTTTCTTCTTATTAGACTAAGGTTATTGGACCAATATGTTGTCTTAATTATCAAAGAAATGACCCACTACAGTAATTTCATGGTCATAACCATAGAATTCTCTTATACTCTCTGAATTCATTATTATCGAAGTATATATTGGCTGAATGATCCTGTTAGTTCCCTAATTTAGCAGTTTCTCGGTTCATCTGTATATCGTGGCAATGAAGGGGGCTTTATACAAAAAAAAAGGTGTTGTGAATCTTTCATTAATATTGTTCAAAGGAGTAAAAGTTACTACAGAAGCTCCCAAAAATGCTGCAAGTTTTCTAATCATGGTATTTATTTAGTTCATAATAAACCAAGATTATTTCACTTAAGGCCTTCTAATAAACCAACTTCATGTTAGAAGAAATTAAGAAATGTTATGCAGCTACTTACACTCATGGTTGTTGAAGTGTGTAAAAAACAGGCTTAAGTGTTGTATCAAAGAAAATAAGATTGATGATACATCATAACTTAAATGTGGCAGTCAAACAAAGAACAAAGGGCATGGAGTTTTCATGTAGAAACTAATTTGTATAAGCTGTAATGCCTGCCAACTCTGGCTCTCTGAATAAATCTTAGTCGATTCGCATATGGATGGTCAGTTGTTACATTTATGAAGCATAACCAGATGGAATGGCATGTGTCGAGCATGCCCTTATGAAATTGCAGGAGATGAATACAAGTCAATCCTTGTCCATTTTAAGCTTTAGCATCGTCTACTCATCGTATATATATAACTATATTTCTTCGTTTGGAACACTTTTTCAAGCTTACGTTTCTGAAGTCTCATACAAATATGTCTATATGACTCAGAATCTTATGAAAAATATGGAGCTTTCTTGAATCTTGATTTTGAGTTGTACTTGTTTAATGTGTTGACATATACTAAAATCCATGCATTTTATAAGTATAATTCAATACACTTTGATATGGAAACCAAAATACAAATACTTTACACTTCAAAAGTTTCACTTTTATCTTTTCTGCCAGAAATAAGCAAATTATCCTATGATGGGTATTTTTATCGTGATGACATATTGTGATAAACTAAGTTTGAAATCCTTGAAACAGGTTGTTTTTTCATTAATATACCGTGTAAGCTAGTTTATAGTTTCAATGTGAATAAGGAAATTGGTTCGTCCATATAAGAAATTAAGAATATAATGTCATATATTAATGGTCATATTTAAGATTGAAATTTTCAAGACTATATATTTTTTTTCTTTTTTTTAATACCATATTCAAGACTATATATTTACAGCACAAATTTTACACTTGCAAAATG
The DNA here is from genome assembly GCA_017893485.1 of Hemerocallis citrina. Taxonomy (NCBI): domain Eukaryota; kingdom Viridiplantae; phylum Streptophyta; class Magnoliopsida; order Asparagales; family Asphodelaceae; genus Hemerocallis; species Hemerocallis citrina. The sequence goes on from CM030361.1 coordinate 38,333,653, forward strand.
TTACATATATGCTAGGCCACAAGTTCTGATTTAGTATTTTAAAAAATTGATATTTGAGATTATCACCATTCTCGATGGTCAATAAACCACACAGATTGTGCATAAGATAGTCATTTACCTGCTCACCTGGTTGATATGGCATCTATTGTAAAAACCACTCCCTTTGTTGATTTATCATAATCATCAACCTGGATCATACATTAATAAATATTCTTAGTTAGGATAATTTCTGATGGAAAAATAGCAAATAAAAAAATTCAAACAAAAGCTTATCAGGTGACAGTACAAAGTAATTTAGGAAGCAATAGAAGGTAAAAAGACTATTCTTCTGTTAACAACATAAAAAACTCGAGAGAAATAATCTCCACATATCCTGTCAATACAGAATAGTAACTAACTCATCAGACAACACAACAATTTGAACTATGCTGTATGAATGAATATTTAATAGAATACGTATTTCCATTTCCAGTACATACCAGATATTTCGAGAGATTTATTAAGCATGTCTGCTAAGGGAACTAGTGCCATTTTCCATCCATTGATGGCAAACGAACTTGTATACAAACAACATATCCACCAAAAAGTTACAGTAAAATGAGTTACATACACCCAAGGATGCATCCCAAATAATGTAAAATGGAAAAGAAAGGACCATTGATTCATTGAAGACGCTTTCTTTTTCAGGGTTAGGGAAACAAATCGACAAGATTAGGCTCCGAAAATTAGGGTTCCTCTAATTTGGGTTTTTTTTTTACGCTTACTAATTGGGGAAGAAGAGGTAGGGAAACGATTCTAACCCTATTAAATATGGGGGTATTTTGGTCAATTTTTTTGAGTACGTGCAATGCACGTATAACCCAGTTAATGGTGGGAAAATCTGTGAGTTGAAAGTTAAACTTTGTGCGGTTTTTAAAAAAAATCAAAGTTTTGTGACATTTTTTTAAACAGCGCCAAACTATTTTGACGTTTTTTTAAATTTTGCCTTGATTTAACTTTTTGGCATACTTTATCTCTATAATCTTTTACAAATTGTGTCTATACCCTGAAGTATCTATTTTTGGTTTTACTTTCTCATTTACATATGCACTATATATATTTATACACCATGGATCTAGTAATTTTAGGAAAAATGAGTCAAGGATTAGACCATTTTCTTTTTTTGTGTAATAACTATTTTGAAAATATTCTCTGAATTCACATGCACAGTTATCAAAATACTAGTTCACTATTCCTTAAAAAAAAACTAGTTCACTGTGCTCTCACCCCGTATATTAATTTTCTTATTTTAACCTTTTCAAAAAACTAGTTCACTATTCCTTCAACAACAACAACAAAAAAAAAAAAAAAAAAAAAAAAAAAACTAGTTCACTGTGCTCCCACCCCGTATATATAATATACTATGTTGCCTACGCTTGCACCTAAAACGGATGCTGACAGGTTAGTTCTCAATTTTTAGCTGATTGTTGGCTTCTTCTTAATTTCCTTATTCTAACCTTTTCAAAAAACTAGTTCACTGTGCTCCCACCCCGTACCTACTATGTTGCCTACGCTTGCACCCAAAACGATTGCTGACATGTTGGTTCTCAATTTTTAGCTGATTGTTGATCTCTCCTTGATTTCCTTAAATTGCGGCCAAATTGTTTTGAGCTGGTGATATTGCATTTTCTATTAGTACGTGAGCTTCCGTTGGTAATCATCTTCATTCTCCTGTTCTCTACTTTTTCATTTTGTGGGCTTAGCTCTTTTGGTCGGCTTAGCTGCATTTTTCTTTTTGTTTTCTATCTTGTTTGTTTGGTTTCTCCACACTGCAGAGCATTTTTCTTCAGGTGCAAGTTCCACAGTTGCCGCTTGCGTGATTATTTATGTATTGTTCTCAATCGTTTTGTCGAATTTCTCCACGACCAATGAGGTTCTTCGTCAGGTGCGACCATATTTAGCAATTATCTGTTTATGTATATTTCTTTTCTAGTCAAAAATACGTATTTTGCCTTTTGTATTTACCTTTGATATATTTGATGGAATCTCTACCTATTCCTATCAAAATAGGTAGTAAATTTTTAGATGGTGAGGGTGTAGAACCCCGTATTTTCAAATATTATTTTTTATATTTGAAAATAAATTTAAATTTATTTTTGGAGATTTAATGAATATTTTTAGAAAAAATTTATCTTTTGTATACGTGCAAAACACGTGAAAATACTTTTTGAGAAGTCGAAAAATTAAGTTTTCTTTATGAAAATCATTATTTAATATTTGAGATTTATTCAGTATTTTTCCAGATTTTTCTGAAATTAATTGGAACTATTTGCAATTTTTGGGAAAATAATGATCTTTTTGCAAATTTGACATTTTTCGGGGTTAAAGTGCAAATGTGCATTCTGGACGTTTTGAACAGTATTGATTGAGATTTAGAATGTATATTTTCTTTTAAATCCTAATTTAAATAAGTTTTGATGGAATTTCCAAGGATAGAACTATATATGTAAATTGTATTTTTGAAAGGATTGTTTAGCAAAAGTGTGGGTAAAACCCTAATATTCAATTCCGGATATTTAAGAGAATTTTTCTATAGCCGTCATTACTAAAATACAGAATTTTGTGGAGATTTATTTTGGTGGAGAAAGGAGTCTTTGGATCTAGCAAAAGGAGGACTTTTCGTGGACTTTTCTCAGTTCAAGGTGAGTGATATAAAAATTTATTTTGTTGTTTGTTTTGATGTTGTGGATGATAGAAATTTATCTTGTTGTTGATCTAGGTGTGCAAGTATCATTAATGTACTGATTTGATGTTGTGAACGATGTAGATCTTGAATTGTGGTATGAATCATGTGAATAATTGTGGATGAAATAGTAGATCTTTATTATTGAAATTGTGTTGCTAAAGGCATGTTGAGATTTGAGTATGAATATCTGGACATTAGATTTATAAATCAGACTTTGATGTAGATTCGTGAAAGAAATTTAGATCTTGTAAAACCCTAATGAAAGAATTTGTGAATTAGAACATGAGAACTTGAATTTGACATATTTGATGTTTGAGTAATATATACATATACATGATGAGGATTTATTGAGATTTATCATTTTTCCTGAATACGAACTATTTTCATAAACATTGAATCATTAGAAAACTCCAGATTTGATTTTGTAATCAGACCTAAATTCTGAGAACTGTAGGCCGACAGTCGACTGGCCTACTGTACAGTCGACTGGTACGAGTCTGATACTGTATTTTTAGAATCCTTGAAAAAGTCGTTCTGGACAGTCGACCTAGCTCATAGGCAGTCGACTGGTCCACTGAGGAATATATTTTTTTGTAAAATTATTAGTCCTTTCTGGATAGTCGACCTATAATCCTTTAAGTCGACTCATATACTTAGAATATTTTTGAGAAAATCATTGGAAATTACCTCGGGTAAGTCGACTGATCCTCTCTTAAGTCGACTGTTATATGACTTAGTTTATTTTTGTAAAATTTTGAATAATTGTCTTCTGGACAGTCGACTTACTACGGTATAAGTTGACTGTTACTGATGGACTTTTGTAACTTGAGTGTTTGGTTCCCAGACAGTTCAGTCTATTCTAAGATATTTAGTTAAGTGTTTGATTTAAGACTTTCAGTTGAGCCACTTTGTTAGTGGGACTTTGGTTTAGACTTTTGAGTTTGAGTCTCTAGAGGTGTGTGACCCTAGTATATCGGTATTGAGTTATTTGTTAAGGCCAATAGAGGCATTTCAGTATTTAGTTTGGAATTTAGGCCGGTAGGGTATACCACTCTAGGAGATTCGTTAAGTAATCAATTAACCCAAAATGATAAGGACAGACACTAGTGGTGATATGATGAACGGGAACATGAGTCAAGAACCTCAGTATGGCTTCCGGTGTGGGATTTAATCTCCGAAATTATCACAGTAGATTATTAGTGGTGTGGGATATGTCTCCGGAATTATCACAGTCTTGTGGTGTGGGACAATCCCCGGAATTATCACGGTAACTATTTGTGGTGTGGGATTGATCTCCGGAATTATCGGAGTCGAGGTGAAGCACATGTGGTATTCGTGTAGTGACGTGTCAATGTTTCGGTGTGGGATGATCTCCGGAATTATTCAAGTGAAATATCTTGGGTGTGGGATTCATCTCCGGAATTATCGGGCATGAGATACTATCCATAGTTTATCTTTATCTCGTAGTAGTCATCGTGTTAGGATTAGTTCATAACGCGGGGATTGAACCCAATGAAGTGAAGACGTTAAGGACTTGCACCGAACCTATGTAGAATGGGATGCATAGACTTCGATGAGTACGCATTAGAGAGTCTGCATCTAGAGTACTTGTTTCTTGGCTTGGTTTTATGCACTTGGTTTTCCTGTTCTTTACTCTTGACACTTAGCTTAGTGCCACTTGATGTTTTATGTTGTCTGTCATTTCGTACTTCCCATATTCTTTTAGTACTTGTTGTATAAGAATTTATGAGGTATGATCTTTTATGTTGTTTATTTATTTTTATATCTCTCATACCATTTATGGCTGACCCCGTTAGTTTGGGGGTTAGGGATCATCTCTAGCCTCATATGTGGCAGGTTGTTGCTTAGAATCGGAGATTGGATGCTTGGGTTGTTTTTGAGAAAAAGTGATTCAATAAGAGTTTTGTGTAAAATTGTAATAGCAGTTTTGAGATAAATTTGTGTTGTAAATAAAAGAAATTATGAGTTGAGTTGTTTTTGAATTCCGCTGTGTTTCGTAAAAGTTTGTTGTAATAAATGTTGAAAAATTTAGTGGTGTTGGTTGTGTTTAATATTATATTGAAGTGGATCGCTGGGAATGTGCCACGTATTTTCTACGATATCTTATTAGAAATTCGGGGCGCTACAGAGGGCCTACCTCTAATCTCTAATCTCTAATATTATAATCTTTAATATTGTAATGGGAGAGTTGGGTTTGTAATTTGTAGACAACCTGTAATTTGTAGACATTCAACTCTCTAATCTCAACAAAGAGCAATCAAAATTGAGTTTGACAGCACGCGAATGGTTATGAAATAAATAGAGATATGGGTCGGGAATTATATGGAAAATATTGGGGGCAAAAAGTCTCAAACCCTAGATCTAAGTTTGGGGGCGGCTGCTAGGGTTCGTCGTCGTCGCCCCCCCTCGTCGCCCGCCGTTCATCTACTTCCTGTCGCCCCCCCTCCTCGCACCCTTTTCCATCTCAGCCCCTCCCACCTCACCACTAAGCCCCTTCGACGTCGAGCTCTTGTCCCAGACGTGGACTCTCATAGCGACGACGACGGGGCGGTGTGCGACGACGACGTCGCACTCTTGTCCCAGACGGGGACTCCCACTCGAGTCGACGAATATTGGTGTGGGTCTCCCACTCGCATAGTGACGATGATGGCCGCCCCTCCATGCCTTCCACCCCTCCCCTCCCGCGGCTCCAGTCCAAACGAAAACCCAACCTCAGAATCAAGCCGCTCTCAGACAGGCGAGGTGCTCCAGGTCGATCTACTTCCGGCGTGCTCCTCCAGAAGCGCTGCCCCGTCGAAGCCCTCCGGTGTGCTCCTCCAAGCATCGGGAGAGAGGTTGGAGGGGCCAGCAGTCAACGCAATGACTAGTCAAGGGTGCTCCAACGCCGACGCCCCATGTCCAGCTCGATGATGTTCGTGCTCCAACGCCGACGCTCCTGTCTAGCTCTGGCGTAGCTCCATCCAGTCGATGGTGCTCCAGCAACGTCCAGTCGATGATGCGCTTCGTCCAGTCGATGGACTTGGACATTGAGCAATTTCAGTGGTCAATGTAGGAGTTGATGTGTTGGGGTTGATTGTGTGTCAGTGTGTTGATTATGTGGGGAAGTGTTTGAGATAAGTTGGAGATCGATGGCTGACTTCGGGTGTATTCAACACCGATGGCTCAGCAGAAAATATGTTGTGTTTGTATTTGTGTAGGTGGTGTGGAAGGTGGAGTATGTTGTATTGCACGATTGTGGAGCTTGGGCCCGAAGATGGGGTCCCTCCATGATGTGCGCTCACTTGTCTCAATTTGCGGGGTGTCCAACGATGTCGCCGGTGCAGTCTTCACAGCGTCTACTAGTGTGTCCCCCGTCGAGTGACGGTTTTGGGGGTGTGTTGTTTGGGATTGGGGTTGGAGTTAGGTTGGGATTGTGTGGATTTACTAGTTTTTTGCCCGGATATTCTGTGCGCTTACCACCATGTCCACACTATCGGCATTTTTGCGAGGGTAGGTAGTGCGTGTGCAGATACCGGGAGTTAAGTTGTCTTGCACGATTATGGAGCTTGGGCCCAAAGATGGGGTCCCTCCGTGATGTGCGCTCACTTGTGTATGCGAAGAAGAGAGAGTAAGTGTGATGGTAGTACCGGAGTTAGAGACGGTAGCGGGTTGAGTTTGGGGGGGGGGAGTGGAGGAGGTGCCTGGGATCGGTGTTGCACGGTTACGGGGCTAGGTCCCGAAGACGGGGTCCCCACATAGGTGCGCACCTTTACAGCACTAAGTGGGGCTTGGGCCCGCAGACGGGGTCCCCCCATGAGGTGTCCTGTAGAAATTATTGAGGTGGAGACGTAACTATTTTTGATCGGTAGTGGGGTAGTCGCACCCTGAATTTGACACCCGTTAATCAACAACCACAGGTTTCGCAACAGCGCCACCACTATCCCTCATCAATAAACCTGCAATCTACAACGTCCACCGCCCGTAGGGGCGAGAGGGGAAGGTGATGCTTCTGTTAGTTGTGATTGTTTCGGGTTTTGATTGAGAGAGAGTGTGAGAGAGTGAGAGAGTAAAAATGTTGCTTCTCACTACTCTGTGCTGGTGTCTATTAGTGTTTGTGAGATATCGCTAGAGAGAGTAGATATGTGTGAGAGGTGAAGGTATCCTCTTCACGGCTTTCTCCTTATCGGTGTTCGTGGTTAGGGTGACAAAGTATTTTGTTTGGTGAGAAATTGCTGATGAGAGCTATTGCGTGACAGAGGTGAGTACCCTCTCCACGGCTCTCCTTTTGGGTGCGACTCCGATTGGGCCATGTGTGAAGTTGCTTTGGTGAGGTAGAAGGATAGGAGCGGCAAATTTTCAAATCTCGCTTGATTCGCTTCAGGTGGGTGTGCGCGTGCCGTGGAGGTAGGTGCTAGAAGCTTGCTTGACGGACATACAATTAGTTGGTCATCGTAGTTTAGAGTGAGAGATGATTATATGTACTGGTCATGTCGCTTCATATTTTTTTTTGTCTGTAGGTTGTAACTTATCCCAGTATGCCGGGATTGTTTTGTTAACTTCTTATTAATGAAACAGGGTGGCCTTATTCCACCTTTTTCCTAAAAAATTCTCTAATCTCAACCATTCATTTTTAAGTGGGACTTATATTAACCATTTATTTACTCAACTGTTGTCAGTTAGCATAATACCCTTAAATAGCGGCATCAAAATATTACCCTGTGGATTATACTGATGCCGTTATTTTCAATAGTGGCATCATGCTAATTATGCCGTTATTGGGATAACAGCATCAGTTATGAGCGATTTTCACTTACAATTTTTTCTAGATAGTTTCGACATCGCTTCGTAATCTGGGCATAACTTTATCATCTGAACTCCGATTGAGATGATTCAAAATTATATTGAACAACAAGAAGAAAAAAAGATCTACAAGTTTCATGTTTTGAGTTTTGAGAGATACTAAAATTAGGCTTGAAGTTGATGCACCTGCACGAAATTTGGAGCACACTGTGGATTATACTGATGCTGTTATTGTCAATAGAGACATTTGACTAATTATACCGTTATTGGGAATATCGACATCAGTTATAAGCGATTTTTACTTACAATTTTTTTTTTCAAGTCAGAGGACTCCTAAGTGAATACGAGATATACTAATGACGTTACTCCCAATAGCAACAACGATTTTTTTTTTATACTGGTGTTGCTATTGACAACATCGCTATCAAAATAATAGATGTCGTTATTGCCAATTGCATTTTATACTGACATGTCCAAAACTTGGCAAATTAGGTAAATACTAGATTTGCCCGTGGGCACGTGCCTACGGCACATCTTCAGAACGATACACAAATGAAAAACCTTCTAAAAAGTAAATCAACAATTATATAGCTCAAGTTTGAATAGTATGACAATAATTAGTTGTAAATAAAAGTCAATGTTTTCTTTAGTATATGTTGAAAAATAATTATAAATTGGGATATAAAAGTCCATGTTTCCATATATATATATATATATATATATATATATATATATATATATATATATATATATATATATATATATAATATGGAAAGGGTATGAGCAACTTGCTCATTTACTAAATGAGTAATTGATGATGTGGCAAACATGTGATTGAAAAATTCTTAAAGGGTTAGTTGTCCAATGTATCACATGCATGTCACATAATCAATTACTCATTTACTAAATGAGCAAGTTGCTTTTATATATATATATATATATATATATATATATATATATATATATATATATATGAGGTTTCTTCCATTGCGAGAGAGAGAATTAAATAAATAAACGAGTTGTTTTGGAATTTGAATTTGAGTTTGGGAGGAAAACTTTGGAGAAAAAAATGTGTTTTGTGAGGTTAGATCTGGACCTTTGAGTTTGGTGGAATTGAAGAAGAGCCACTTGATAACTTTCTTTGTGTTTTATTATATAGATTTCGGAAAGAGGGTCAGTTTGATAAATATTTGCAAAAAGTGGGTCAGTATGGAAAAAATTTAGTTTTTCACCTACAAGAGCCAAACACCCTAAACAGCACACTGACACATATCAAACTCTGGGCCCCACTCCTTGTTCTTTCTAAAATGCAATGCATAAATACTCAAAATTTTTGCCGTATTGCCACACTTTTTGAAAATATTTGGCGCCTTGCCCCACTTCTGAAAATAATTAGCGATCTGCCCTTATTTAGGACACGTCAGCAAGAAACGTTATTGAGAAAAAGGCATAGGTTATTTCGATGCCGTTCTTCCCAATAACGGTATCTGTTTGAAAAAAAGTTTCATATCGTTATTTCATATAACGGCATCTGTTACTTTTTGTCCTAAGAGGAAACAGTCTCAATTTTGAGCTGAGAGAGAAGTGTTAAAGTAAATTAACGTATACCGTTCTCTGAGAGAACGGCAATGATTATACTGATGCCGTTATTCAAAATAACGGCATCAGTTATTTTCATTTTGCACAGTTACCTATATTCATATTCCCCCAAACCTTTCTCCTACCCTTTGTCATTCGTTTTTTTTCTCTCCCTCTTCACTCCTGTAACCCACAAATCCTAGATCCCTAAATCAAAAAATTCCAACCATTGGAGTGCTCTAAAATTTCACATATCCTACCTCCTTACTCCCACTCTCATTTCATTCTTCACCCACAACGATTTTTCAAGCTAGCGGCGGTACGGTCTAATTTGAAGGTATTATTATCTTAACCGTATGTTTGATATGTATTTCCATGTTATGCTTATTATGAGTAGTGAATGACTTGAACATGTTTGAAATTTTATGGTTAGGTATGGAATTTGATATCTCTATTTGGTTATATTTTGGGGGTGAAGTAATTAAAGATCCCAAGATTGGATATTCTTATAGTGATGTTGAACCGGTAATTATTTGGGCTCCCCGCAACTTTATGTACTCAGAATTAATAGATAAAATTTATGAAGTCACCAATTGGGTTAGAAGTAAAATGAGTGTGAAAATCAGAGCCTGTTATGCTGCTGGTAAAGGGGATGTGCCATATTTCATGTTGGCACCCGTAGACAATGACACTTCTTTGAGGTCCATGTTGGGTAGGACACTTGATCCAATATATAGTTGGAACGCAGTTGAGTTATATATTGACCAAACGAGGTTTCCAAATAATAGACGGGTTGTTATTGAAAGTCCAAGGCCCTCACGGACATTGAAACCATATGCCGAGTCACTTACTAGAATTTCAAATACAGAAGAAAATACTAGCACAACTCCAACGGAACCCATAATTTCCTCCGAATATGAGCAGGTACATCCGCCGATATTGTTACAAAATAATTTGGGTCAGCCGTCGTTCAGATGGTTATGATTCATGGCATAATTACAAATATATATATCCCGAATGTTTGATTTGATTGGCTTCTTCATACACTTGGTTACCGTATATGGCTATAATACCTTCCATGGACTGATTAAAGTTCACAGTAAGTTAGAAGCAGAATTGTCCAGTATTACAATGAAGTAAGTTTGTATTTTCAGCTTTGGTCATTTCATGGATGATCTGCAGAATATACTGTATTCTACCCACAGTAATATCCCACGCCACCGAAATATTCTCCTGACAATTTGGTATGTCTCTAGCATTATTAAGAAAATGCTTGTTGCATTATAAGAGTTGTACTAGATACAGGTAACCGGAGACGTGTATGATGCTCGTTCTCGACCTCCAGAAACTGCCCAATTCTTGCTAAAAATAGCGCTCATCTTTTCTCGTCATTACACCATTGTACCTATTGCATCAAAACAATAGAAATGATCTATCAATCTTCTGCACCAAACACCCCATTCCATGCCCTAATGTCAGCAAATTATAAATCCAGTCGACTGTTTACCTATTATGTTCCTGAGAGTTCTCTGGTCCATATTCAATCGACCCTTCTTCAGGATCAGTCTAATAATACTCATTGAAGCTTCATCAGTCATCTGTTGTGATCTGAATTGTAGGAACTTGCAGTTAGGAGAACATCCATCTAAAAAATAAAACACTGTTTCTTTGCTTCAGATAACGAATTAAATTCATAAAAAAGTGAACTAAAAAGAGATATCCCTAAAAAGTTTTGAGGATGGGTTTGATTGAGACAAATAGATTGTATATATATGCATATGCAAACACACATACTTTCACTATCTTATCGTCTTCAATTGCGGGAATGCGTGCCTTCATACTGTATTGTTCATTACTTCATTTGCAGCAATAATATTCCAACTCTGTCTGATTCCGATCCCACTGCATGGCCATTCGTGTGCCCTCGTTTAGTGTGCGCACTATAAGATGCTCCAGTCTCCAAATCTACATGATTATTGTGGTCGGTATGCCTTATTTGGATCGTCTATATGATGAAAAAAGATTTTCTCCTATAAATATGTACGTACTCTTTAGTAACTGAATGAGGACCAAATATAATAACGAAGATTATATCACTTTATGTTTAATATTATTTGGTTGTAATGAAATAATCCGAGTTTCATGGGAACTAGGTCTTCTTTATATTTCACGGATTCCATTTTCTTCCCTTCAATAATTTCATTGTTTGTTGTGAAGAAATTAGAAGGTAATGGTATTTTGTCCAGGACCTACTAAAATGGTTTTCTATTTTTCTACGAATTATTTACCATTACAGAGAATTAGGTTTCTTTTCTGGCTAAGCATTATAGAGAAGTAACTACTTTATTTATTTATTTATTTATTTTTATTTAAGAAAAGGTAGAGTACAGCAATCCTGTTTCATTAATAAGGAGTTAATAAAACAAACTCAGAGTACTGAACCAAGGTATAATGATCTACATCAAAACAAAAAATATAACTCCACCCTAAACATTGGGATACTAAAACAAACTCAGAGAACTAATTACCGTCACATATTCGCTACCAGCATGCTAAATCAGTAAATTGAGGATTGAAGAGTGTACACTGCTCGAGCGATCGAATTGACTTGTTACTGGGGAGAGTACGATTCTGACACAACATAATGCTAAAATGCATGTCCTGATGTGCACTATGTACGTGTTAAATATGAAACATGATTGTGAAAACTGCAGTTTATAATATGTATATTTATGTATGTTTTGTTTTATTATTATGCTGTACATGCTTAGTGGTCTTTAATTAAAACGTGAAGTTCCATTTATGATTGGTCAGTCACAACAACTCACATTGCATACATCAGTCAAAACAAAAGAAAGAAGTGGCTGATAATGATAACCGCGGGAGATTATTTATTGAGGTGTATGTACAGTTAACATGTGAGCTGCTGGAAAATTAACGAGCTAATTGTCAGGCTGACCCACCTTTGAAAAATATTTGTCAAAACGGCTCAGTTCTGAAAATAATTTAACTTATGATCTAGTTTGTAATTAAATTCTTATGATACATTTTCTATAATATTTTTTATAGGATGTGTGACCCTTTATTACTTTCATTTTAGGACCCGGACCTGGACCCGTATAAGCCAGGTCGGTTCCGGTGCAATGCTGGGTGCGGGTCGGGTCCGGGTCGGGTCCGGATTTCGGATAATTATACCCATGCTACCCACATTCTATCACTTAATAGTTAGTCATTAATTCATAATTTCTGAGGCAACACTGAAACTATTATTGTCCATTCTTCTTTTTAGTGATTTTGTGATTTAAAATAACAAATATGAAATTAGGAGTAGGGAGAGATTTCTAAGGATATCAAAAAAATCAAAACAAATTGGCTTATCATGCTTCCGACCTAGTTACACCTCTTTCAGCTGCTCTGTACCAGTTACTACCAGCGAATAACATACCCCTAATATGCATCCCGATTTCAGTGCTCCTTTTATATTCCTCCATTCTCAGGACTACTATGCTCTTCAATAGAGCTTTATCCAAGACATACGTCTGGAACAACTAGTAGCACTTCGGTACAAACAACCACAACCTAGCTCGTTTCCTGCTACTAGGTGTACTGTAACACCCCGTAATTTCAATATTTCAATATATATATATATATATATATATATATATATATATATATATATATATATAAAGCATGATGGCATAATGGTAATTAAGTATAAAAGAGGGGGGCCCACAGAGCAGCACATGCTGCAGCTTGCAACAGCAACGTCAGCGGTCTGCTGACGTCAGCAATGTGTGTGTGGGGGGGGGGGCTCTTTTGTGAGAAGAGCAGCACTGCTGCTTTGGGAGTATGACGTGGCATGGGGCCACGGGCTCCATGTACACAGGATTAAAGAGAAGAGGGAGAGAGAAATGCGATTAATATAGTCATCGGGAAATACAATAGAATAAAATAACTATAAATAATATAGCCTATGATCAAGAGTCGCCAATCCGGTTAATCACCTTTTGAGAGGCAGCCTGTAGTGGGCAGTTGTACTATACTATAAATAATTTGTCTGATAAATTGTATAAATTGTTTGAGAGGGGCAGGGACAGGGGCGTTACATGTACAATCTAACTATAGAAGGTTACAAATAGATCTTTTTGCAAGATCCTTCAGGCGGAGTCTTACAAAACTCTCCCTGCGGGTAAGAGACTAATTATTCATACCTTATATTGTACAAGAGCTTAAAAAGAAAGATAGTCTATAGATTTCAGACTTCTTACAAACAAACTCTCCTTCCAAGATTATATGAAATTTCTCCTTCTTAGATTCTGCCTTCTCCCTTACCCAGCCTCCACTTTTATATAAGAAGGGATGACTTTACATCAGTTACAATTATTGTTCTGATTACAGCATTGCTTACATTATAAGTTAATAATTAAGTCTAATTCGTCACTGCTTACGTTTTTAGAGATTCTTTTTCAGCCAACATCTCGACATGGTTCACATCACAAATAACTCGTCGTCAGCCTGATCTTGTTCTTTTCCGTATTGTCCACATTTGTGCCAAGATTTCATTCTTATCAATCTAAAGTAGTGGACTGTCTCTTCTGTCATTGTCATGACTCCTTTATCTAGAATTTGATACCAGGTGTCAAAGACTTCTTTCTTTGACTGTGGTTGTTTAATCTTTGTTATGCTGTAAATCATTATTTTTGTGGGTAAGGGGTATCTTTTCTATTCTGTATGTTTTTTAGTTCACAATACATTGTTCTAAATCACATAACTCTTTTGTCTGGGATTAGTTTTTCAAATTCTTCATTTGTATACGATATGATATTAATTTACTCCAAACAGGACTTGTGTAGTCATCCTTATCTTTATAATATGCTCAACAGGTAGTTCTTCTTCATCTTCAAGAAATTCAGAAATAGCTGAAAATACTCGGACATAAATTTTGGAGGCCTTTGTAAGACCAAAATAACTCTTTGCAGATTTGTATACTTTGGGTTGGCTAAGTTCTTCACATTCTTTGATAGATATATGCAGTGGATAATCCTTATTTTGAATAATACTCTTATTGTCTTTGGATTTTCTCCTGGTAGTATAATCGCTTTGTTCATATGTTGTTGCGAAATAGTTTTGATAAATTGATTGACCTGGGTGGTCTGACATAATTTCTCAATATATTGTAAAAATAAATTCTTCTTGAAATATTTTGGAGGATCTGAGAGTAAACTATCTTTGTAGGTAGTTAGTTGTATGGATGTGGAGCTTCCCTCTTGTGTGGTCTTTTTTGTAATTTTACTTGTATTTTGTGAGTTAATAGGTTCACTCCCTTCACTCATTTTCTCAATATATTCTGCATTTATATAGTGGTAAAATATACTTTGAAGACCACATATTTGCAACTATAATTGGTAAAATGCTCATTTTAATTGCTCCATAGTCTTCTTTAGGAAGACTATATCATCTTCTATTTGCTGGACTGTATTTTTTCATCCTGTAAAAGCAAAGTTAGTTTCTTGATAAGAAATCTGTTAGCATGTTATATTTTCAGTCATAATGTGCTAACTCCATTTACTATCTTATCAATTTTTTATTTGCTATAGTTAGGTCTATTATTTTATTAATTCCACTCTTTGCTTGTGTATTATTTGTCCTTACTGTGAATGTTGTATGTATTATGAATAATTCAAACTTTTTTTTATAGCTTTTCAGATTGCTAATAGTTCTTTTTCATTTATGTGGTAATTTTGTTGGATCTGTGTGAATGATCCACTAGTATATCTGGCTAGTTTTTCCTCATTTTCACCTATTTTAATAAATTTTAATACTGCCCCCCAATTATCTTCACAAGCATCTGTTTCTATTATCCATGAACATTCTTTAACATGCAATCTTAGCTTATTTAATTCTGAAGTTTTTTATTTTAATACTTTAAGTTTGTCTTCATCCTCTGCGTTCCATTCCCATTTCTTAAACTTTTTTAGTTTTTGTTGTAACCAGTTTATTTTTTATGATAAATTCGATATGTATCATCCTGTTTGATTTAGTAATCCAATTATGGCTTGAACTTCTCTTTTTTCTTTTAGGACATTAGGAAATGTCTTTGTTTTTTCGGCTATATGTGGCTGTAGTTGTAATACCCCGTATTTTCTGAAATATATATATGATTTGAAAAATATATTGAATTGGAATTTGCCTATAAAGATTTCTATAGGAAGGATTCATATAAAAAGTTTGGATTTGATATAAAAGGGATTTATAAAGAATCGGTTTGTGAAGGTGGGGGGACCCACCGATTGAGAAGAACAGCACATATGTGCTGTTCTTGTGAGGATGACGTGGCACCTAGGGGGATTATTTCCCTGGGGTGTGCACGGTATGAAAACAGGAATTGTGAAAGAATTTAGTACCATATCGATGGTTTCATTGAATAAAATATAGTATAAATAATAAATGCCAAGGATCAAGAGTCACCAATTCGGTTAACCACCTTTTGAGAGGCAGCCTGTGGTGGGCAGTTGTACTACATAGTATCTAATTTGTCTTATAAATTGTATAAATTGTCCGAGCCCGGGGCAGGGGCGTTACAAATGGTATCAGAGCCGACTTTCGACACCGAGTGTGTGAGAGCAGTGAGTTATGGACTCCAGGATGATCGGCGGAGTGAGACAGACAATCCCCAGATGTCTGGGACGATGGACAGAGATCCACAGAATGATCCGCAGAGTGGGATTGGTCTCCAGAATTCCAAAGACGAGAGTGACGCTCACAGAAAGGGTGTGTGTAATACCCCGTATTTTCTAAAATATATATATGATTTGAAAAATATATTGAATTGGAATTTGCCTATAGAGATTTCTATAGGAAGGATTCATATAAAAAGTTTGGATTTGATATAAAAGGGATTTATAAAGAATCGGTTTGTGAAGGTGGGGGGACCCACCGATTGAGAAGAACAGCACATATGTGCTGTTCTTGTGGGGATGACGTGGCACCTAGGGGGATTATTTCCCTGGGGTGTGCACGGTATGAAAACGGGAATTGTGAAAGAATTTAGTACCATATCGATGGTTTCATTGAATAAAATATAGTATAAATAATAAATGCCAAGGATCAAGAGTCACCAATTCGGTTAACCACCTTTTGAGAGGCAGCCTGTGGTGGGCAGTTGTACTACATAGTATCTAATTTGTCTTATAAATTGTATAAATTGTCCGAGCCCGGGGCAGGGGTGTTACAGTAGTTCTATTCATTCATGTGATAATTTTGTTCCCAAAAAATCTATCTCGGTTTTAAACATATATTTTTTTGATAATATAATACATGCATCTTTTACTGTTTCTATGAATTTTAGTAAATGCTCTTTATTATTTTGTTTTTATCTATAAGTTCTATATGGGTACTTAAGTGCCATTTTGCTAAAAGGTCTTCTTCACAAAGATCTTTTGGTTGTTTTTGTAATTTTTTGTGTGTAATTGTTACTTGTACTTGTTGTATTCTTCACAAATATTTTTATTTAAAAAATATTGGTATTCACCACACTGGGCTTAAGAATCTCTGATATGTGGTAGTCTGTTCTAGAGTAAGGCCGTTGATATGGCTAAAAATGGGGTTTAGTCGGGACCGTCCAAATCGGGCACGAATCTTGAAGCCCAGGGGTAAAACGGTGATTTCACCTACCAATGGGTCTGGGATGAATACTGGATCTCTTCGTCAAAGATCAAATAACCCTCAAACGGATCCACCTCAATCGGGTGCGGGTTCAACCAGCAGAAAGCCCGATCCAGAGGGATAGAATTAGGGTTTCTGATTAGATCCTAATCAATGGCCCTGATTCATGACTATCCTTCCACTGAAAATTAGGGATTACATTCCTAATCTGTTTACAAGGAGTATATTCCTTATCAGATCACGGGGATTACATTCCTAATTTGATCCCTAAGACGCCTATAAATACCCCCCATCCATCTCCATTAAGAGGTAATCAATCTTTTGCCAGTTTTCACGCTCTTTCTTAGTCATCCCTGATTACTGACTTGAGCGTCGGAGGGTGCATCGCCGAGAACAACCTCGGTGTCTCGCACTTTTTGCAGGTGTACGGCAGGAGTCAGCGTCAAACTCCGACAGAACAGGTATATAGGTTTACTATTCAGTTTTCCTAAGAATCCACAAATACTATCTGTTTGCCCCCATACCAAATTTAGCGGCAACAGATTGGCGCCGTCTGTGGGAAACACCTCGAGGCCCAGGTCGCGAAGCTGGAGAGCGACCTTCTTCGCCAGAAGGAGGAGGCGGCCAAGCAGTTGGCCGAAGCTGAAGAGGCCAAGGCGGCGGCGGTGAAGGGAGCAGAGGACGCTACCTTGGCGAAGGTGCAAGGTTTCCTCGCCCAAAACATGGCCAAAGCTTATGCCGAAGCCATCGCCCGGGTGACAAAGACGTACCCTGACGTGGACTGCTCGGGATGGAGACTGTTCCCGGGCCACGTCGAGGGCTTCGACCCCGAATCAGAGGGGGAAGAAGAAGAAGGGAGGACGAAGCCGAGACTGAAGTCGAAGTCACCGGCGAGGTCCCGAGCTCCGCGGTTACCCCGCTGGCGGTGGTGCCCCCTTCGGAGACGTCGACCCCCACCCACACTCGCCGCCCTGGGAAAGTGGTCGCGCCCTGACTCCGCTCGTTTTTTATTTTGTTCTTCTTCTTTTTCTTTCTTTTTAGAAGTGTAATGCCTAATCGTGGACTGGCCACCGCTGTTTTGAAATGAATGAAAAATTATATCTTTTTGGATTCGACTCTGTGTCTTTCTGTCTTTTCTCACCAATTCTTGAAAGTTTGAAAGTTTGTTTGAATTTTCTTGAAGTGTTGGACTTCGGCAATGTTTGAAATTTTGTTGTTTGTCTCAACTTCTTTTCAACTCGTTGTGGTAACTCAAGACGTCGAGCCCACTCACTCGGATGACAACGCTCGGGCCGAGGCTGGCTTAGGAGCGACGAGGCTGTGCTTGGCGAGGTGCCGAGAGCGGCTTTACGAAGTCGAGCTGGGATTGCGCCGAGCCGAAAGCGAGCGGAACCATCTTCAGCTCATCCTAGGTCGGCTAGACATCGAGATCCAGCGTCTGGAGAGCAGGATCGCCGAGATGACCCCCTTAGGAGAGGACGAAGGTTCGTCGACCGCCTTTAGCCACAGGCTTCGGATCCAGTGCATTCACCACAATTTGTCAAAAATAACGGCGGAGAGAGACGATCTGCTTTCTGAGATCCGCCACCTGCAAGCTGTGGAGACCGAGCTTCGGATGGAGGGAGAAGGACTAACCGCCGAGTTGGCCAAACTGACAACCGAACGGGACGAACTGACGGCCGAGGTCGATGCACTAAAGATAGCCACGGTAGATAAGAGCATCGAAGTCACTCATCTTCGGCATCTTATCGCGAGCCGCTCCGGCGTCCCGAGCTCCGCGATACCTCCTCGCTTCGAGGTCAATGTCAAAGATGACTCATTGCGAGACCGGATCTCAGAGTTGGAGGCGGAGGTGGCTCGTCTCAAACCGCGTTCGGGGCCGATCAATGTGAGGAGCACTTCGTGTACTCGCGCGGAGAGCGATCGGGGCATCACGTTTTACGAGATGGCGACCCTCCGCCTCTCGGCCATCCTAGCCCGGGAGATGCGCAAAGTTCGGTGGCCATTTCATCGAGCGGGGCATCCGTCAGTGCGGCTGCTGGGAGCAGTGCCAAGGACACGTCCCAATTCGCTGGTTTGGGGTCGGGTTCCGAAGGCAAACATCGCCGACCTCGAGTGTCCTTGAAGAGGAGCATCCCTGCGCCACAGAGGCATTGATGATCATTTTTGAAGCCTTTGTATTTACCAGTGTAAGTGTAGTGAGTCAGCATTGTAATTTTTGCTCTTCAAAGCCTGGTAATCTTGTTGTATGGTAGAGTCGCTTTGTACTGCGTCCTAATTATTAATAATATTTCTCTCTCAGGCTTGCATGTTCTTTGTAGCTTTGTGTAGTTGTTTTGTTTGTGACAGTGTTCATCGTGCCGAGGTCCCTGCGCCGGCCTTTTGCTTGTCCGGGGATCGGCGACGTGAGTGTTCGGCCAGTGGTGCCGAGTTGCGCTTCGGTCGCCTAATCTTGCGAACTTGCGAGATGAGCCGAACCTCACTTAATAGTGAGCTCGCGGGGCGCGTTCGAACCAAGTGTTGAACTCCGGAGGTTCGACGGTTGTGGGAGCGATTCCGAATGGCAAGCTACCTCTAGCTCGCTTAGAAGCGAACTTGCGAAGTAGAATCGAGCCAAGTGTTGGACTTCAAACCAACGTTAGATCAGTTCAACAGTTGTGGGAGCAATTCCGAATGACGAACTACTTCTAGCTCGCTTAAGAGCGAACTTGCGAAGTAGAATCGAGCCAAGTGTTGGACTCCGAACCATCGTTAGACTAGTTCAACGGTTGTGGGAGCAATTTCGAATGGCGAACTACCTCTAGCTCGCTTAGAAGCGAACTTGCAAAGTAGAATTGAGCCAAGTGTTGGACTCCGAACCATCGTTAGATTAGTTCAATGGTTGTGGGAGCAATTCCGAATGGCGAACTACCACTAGTTCGCTTAGGAGCGAACTTGCGAAGTAGAATCGAGCTAAGTGTTGGACTCCGAACCATCGTTAGATTAGTTCAACGGTTGTGAGAGCAATTTCGAATGGCGAACTACCTCTAGTTCGCTTAGGAGCGAACTTGCGAAGTAGAATCGAGCCAAGTGTTGGACTCCGAACCATTGTTAGATTAGTTCAATGGTTGTGGGAGCAATTCTGAATGGCGAACTACCTTTAGTTCGCTTAGGAGCAAACTTGCGAAGTAGAATCGAGCCAAGTGTTGGACTCCGAACCATCGTTAGATTAGTTCAACGGTTGTGGGAGCAATTCCGAATGGCGAACTACCTCTAGTTCGCTTAGGAGCGAACTTGCGAAGTAGAATCGAGCCAAGTGTTGGACTCCGAACCATCACTAGATTAGTTCAACGGTTGTGGGAGCAATTCTGAATGGCGAACTACTTCTAGCTCGCTTAGAAGCGAACTTGCGAAGTAGAATCGAGCTAAGTGTTGGACTCCGAACCATCGTTAGATTAGTTCAACAGTTGTGGGAGCAATTCCGAATGGCGAACTACCTCTAGTTCGCTTAGGAGCAAACATGCGAAGTAGAATCGAGCCAAGTGTTGGACTCCGAACCATCGTTAGATTAGTTCAACGGTTGTGGGAGCAATTCCGAATGGCGAACTACCTCTAGTTCGCTTAGGAGCGAACTTGCGAAGTAGAATCGAGCCAAGTGTTGGACTCCGAACCATCGTTAGATTAGTTCAATGGTTGTGGGAGCAATTCCGAATGGCGAACTACTTCTAACTCGCTTAGAAGCGAACTTGCGAAGTAGAATCGAGCCAAGTGTTGGACTCCGAACCATTGTTAGAGTGAAGAGTGAAAGCAGAGAGATGTAAACAATAGTAAAGTAGGAAAAAGCTTTCTTTATTAATGATTAATAGTTGGCTGCTTCTAAAGTTGCTAGCCGTTATTACAAGGAAAAAAATAAAAGAAAAGCACTACAAGTAATAGGAGAGGAACGGTTCGACATCTCGAAATACTTAGAGAGGCGTTGGTGCTCTCTCTTGGTATTTTAAGAGATGATCGGCATTCCATGTCCTAGGGATCTCCCTGCCTTCGAGGTCTTCTAGTCTGTATGTGCCGTGCCGAACTTCTTTGACGATCTTGTAAGGTCCCTCCCAATTTGGAGCGAGTTTACTCTTTTGACCAGGAAAGGAGATGGCCAACTTTCAGAGGACCAGGTCCCCTTCTTTGAGGTCCGTAGGGCGGACTCTCTTGTTGTATGCCAACTTGATTCTTCTTCGGTAGCTTTGTTGACGAATGGCAGCTCTTTCTCAGATCTCATCTATCAGGTCTAGATTTGCTCGGAGCTCTCTGGCATTTTGTTCTTCTTCATACGCTATTAGACGAGGAGAGGGTATTCCGACTTCTAGGGGATGATGGCCTCGGACCCATAGGTGAGATTAAATGGGCTCTCTCCTGTGGGGGTCCGTTTTGTGGTGCGGTAGTTCCACAGCACGTTGGGAAGCTAATCGACCAATAAGCCTTTGGAACATTTATCCAAACTCTTCTTAATGCCGGAGAGGATCTGTCAGTTAGCATTTTCGGCTTGGCCATTCGACTGGGGATGTGAAACGGAGGAGAACCTGTGTTGGATGGCAAGGTCTTCGCATAGAGCTCGGAAGGCAGCCCCGATGAACTGGGTTCCGTTGTCTGTTATCAGGACCCGAGGGACGCCGAATCGACAGATCACGCTCTTCCAAAAGAACTGAACAACCTTGTTCTCGGTGATCGTGGACAAGGGCTCGATCTCTATCCATTTTGAAAAGTAGTCGATCGCCACGACTAAGAATTTGAACTGTCCGGGAGCTGGTGGAAATGGCCCTAGTAAATCCATCCCCCACATTGCAAAGGGGACTGGACTTGATAGGGAAGTTAGTGGAGCTTGTGGGAGGCATCGGATGTCGGAGTACTTCTGACAGGAGCTGCATTGCCGAACGTGTCGTTCGGCGTCTCGTAAGAGAGTGGGCCAGAAATATCCGTAATTCAACACTTTGCGGGCTAGAGCTCTGGACCTCGAATGTGCCCCGCCGATGCCCTCATGAAGTTCTTGCAGGGCGTAGTCGACTTGCCCGGGGGAGAGGCATCTCAGGTACGGCCTGCCGTCTACCTGTGTGAAAGAGCGTTTATATAGGATGCCTCCGATTAATGTGTAACGCTCGGCTCGGGTTCTCACTCTTCGAGCTTCCTTGGGATCCTCGGGGAGGAGTCCATCCCTTAAGAATTTGACGAGGGATTTCATCCAGTTGTCTTCGAGCAGGACAGGCAGCGACTCCAAAGAGTTGGGAGTTTCGTCCTCTATACTCGGCTTTAGAAGGACCTCTATCAAGACGGTCTGCTCGAGACCTTGAAGGGAGGAAGAGGCTAGTTTGGAGAGGGTGTCGGCTTGGGCATTTTCTTCCCGGGGTATGCGTTGGATGAAGGCTTCTTCAAACAGTGCCATGAGGCTCCTGACCTTGGCTAAGTATTTAACCATCCTGTCATCACGTGCTTCATATTCGCCGAGGACCTGATTCACGACTAGCTGAGAGTTGCTAAAGATCCTGAGGCGTTGCGCCCCTGCGTTGCGAGCCATTCCAAGGCCGGCTATGAGTGCCTCGTATTCTGCTTCGTTGTTAGAGGCCTTGAAGTTGATACGGAGGGAGTATTGGAGGATGAAATCATCTGGGCCTGCCAGAATGACCCCTGCCCCGCTTCCCTCATTGCAGGAGGATCCGTCCACATAAACCGACCAGACGGGTGGTCCCTTCACTGTTTGGCTGGACTCGGGGATGGTACTTTCAACTATGAATTCTGCTAAGGCCTGAGCCTTGATCGCGGTCCGAGGCCGATAAGTTATATCGTGCTGGCTCAGCTCGATAGACCACTTCATAAGGCGACCCGAGGTCTCTGGCTTGTGGAGGACCTGCTTCAGCGGTTGGTCGGTAAGAACGACCACCGAATGGGACTGAAAGTACGGGCGAAGCTTTCTCGCGGCCATCACCAGGGCATAAGCCATCTTTTCTATCTTCGGGTAGCGGAGTTCGGCATCCCGAAGTACTTTGCTCACATAGTAAATGGGCTTTTGAGCCCAATCTTCTTCCCTTACTAAAACAGTACTGAGAGTCTGTTCGGAGGCTGCCAGGTAGAGGTAGAGGGGTTCTCCAGGAATTGGTTTGCTGAGGAGAGGAGGATTGACGAGATAAGCCTTGAGCTGGTCGAAGGACTCCTGTTGCTATTGTCCCCATTCAAAACCTTTAGCCCCCCTGAGGGCCTTGAAGAAGGAGAGGCATTTCTCTCCGGACTTCGAGAGAAAATGCCCTATGGAGGCCAAGCGGCCTGTTAACCTCTGAACTTCCTTAACATTTTTGGGAGGGGCCATGTCTAATTTGGCCTTGATTTTCTCAGGGTTTGCTTCAATTCCTCGTTGGCTAACCATGAAGCCGAGGAACTTTCCTGACGAGACACCGAATGCACACTTGTTCGGATTGAGTCTCATGTTGTGCTTTCTCAGAACGTCAAACACTTCTTGGAGGTCGGTCACATGATCGACACCTCGGATGCTTTTTACAAGCATGTCGTCAACATACACCTCCATGTTTCGGCCAATTTGAGCTTGGAAAACCTTGTTGACGAGGCGTTGGTATGTGGCTCTTGCGTTCTTCAGATCGAAGGGCATAACCCTGTAGCAATAGAGGCCCTGATCGGTCACAAATGATGTCTTCGAGATATCCGGGGGGAACATTCGGATCTGGTTGTAGCCTGAGAAGGCATCCATGAAGCTGAGAAGTTCATGTCCCGAGGTGGTATCAATCAAAGTGTCAATA
The DNA here is from genome assembly GCA_017893485.1 of Hemerocallis citrina. Classification (NCBI taxonomy): domain Eukaryota; kingdom Viridiplantae; phylum Streptophyta; class Magnoliopsida; order Asparagales; family Asphodelaceae; genus Hemerocallis; species Hemerocallis citrina. The sequence goes on from CM030361.1 coordinate 38,357,191, forward strand.
CTCGGAAGAGGGAAGGGATCTTTGGGGCAAGCCTTGTTGAGATCGGTAAAATCGATACAAATTCTCCAAGTCCCATTGGACTTCTTCACCATTACTACATTCAACAACCACTCGGGATAGTTCACCTCTTGTATGAACCGGGCCTTCAAGAGCTTGTCCACCTCCTCTTTTATAGCTAGCTGGCACTCGGGGGCGAACTTGCGCCTCTTCTGCTGAACCGGTTTGCACCCCGGAACAACGGTGAGGTGGTGGACTAAGAGCTCTTCGAAAATTCCGGGAATGTCTGCAGCTGACCAAGCGAAGAGGTCTCGATTCCTTCGGATGCACTGTACAATGTCCGAGCATAGGGCGGACGGGAGGGTCTTGCTAACAAAGAACTTGCGAGTTGGATCCTGCTCAGAGAAGAGCACTTCCTCCAATTCATCCATCGGCTCGGACGTCGGTCGGGAAGCATCTTGGGGGATTTCTAGAGTTTCTAAGGAGAGGACGGGACCATGGGTAGAGGTCATGTAGCACTTGCGGGCCGTTTCCTGATTGCCTTTTACTTCCCCTACTCCGGCCCGAGTGCGAAACTTCATTTTGAGGTGATAGGCGGAAGGGACAGCTTCAAGGGCAGCTAGGCCGGGCCAACCCAGAATGACATTATAGGCTGTGGGGACATCTACGACCATGAAGTCCATCGACTCCGTTCGGGTATTAGGAGTTTTGCCAGTGGTTACGTCGAGGGTGATCACCCGTTCAATAGTCACTGACACTCCCGTGAACCCATGGAGCGTGTAGCCGGCGGGCTTGAGTCTATCTCGGGAGAGTTTGAGGCCTTTGAAAGCGGCAAGGAAGAGGATGTTAACGGAGCTGCCATTGTCCACCAGGATCCTCTCCACTTTGAAGTTCGCCATGTGGAGGCTGATGACGAGTGCGTCACAATGAGGGGTGCGGATACCTTCAAGATCTTCGTCGGAGAATGTGACGGGCACTCCGAGGCCTTTAGGAGGAGGGGTGGCGCGAACCGAGTTGACCTCTCTTATAAATGCCTTTCGAGAGGAGTTTGAGGAGCCCCCCATTGGGTCCCCATGAATAAGGTGTAGGACACGCTCCTCTTCGAAGTCGGGCATTTCATCGCGTTCCGGACGCTTATTAGCTCCCCGAGGCTGGGGAGGAAGGTCGGCTCGGTCCTTTCTCATGAATCTGGTCAGCTGCCCCCTCTGGATGAGGGCTTCTATCTCATTCTTCAAGGCCCGATAATCATTGGTATCGTAGCCGTGGTCCCGGTGATAACGGCACCACTTCTCTTTATCCCTTTTCTTGGCAGGGGTGTTCATCCTCGGAGCAGGAGGTATGATCCCTTCTTTCTCAACTTCCATCAGAATGGTAGAGACATTGGTGGTGAGAGGAGTGAATTTCTCGAACCTGGGGGGAGGTCGGCACTGGCCGGCATTATCCTTCTGGAGCTTCTTGGCTCCTTCCTCTTCTGTTCCCTTTCTCTTAAACCCGGAGGAAGACCCCTCCAAGTTGGGGCGGTGCTCGGCTTCTTCGGCCCGGATGTACTTTTCACTTTAGAGGAGGAGGTCAGAGAAGTTCTGTGGGGGCTTCTTGGCGAGGGAGGAGCGGAGGTTGGAATTGAGGACATTGGATTGAAATGCTGCTGCAGCGACTGACTGGTCGAGGGATGCTATGGACCTGGCTTCAGCTGTGAACCTCTTCACATAGTCTCTCAACTTCTCACCCTTCTTCTGGTGGAGGTACAGTAGCGAGATGCTGGTCTTCTCAGTTCTACGGCTACTTACAAAATGGGTGACGAAGAGGGTCTCGAATTGCTCGAAAGAGAATATTGAGGATGGGGTGAGGCGAGAGTACCATTCTCGAGCCGGACCCTTGAGAGTTGCGGGGAAGGTTTTACAGAGCAGAGCATCGGAAGCTTGATGGATGAGCATTAGGGTCTTGAAGCTCTCGATGTGATCGACGGGGTCAGTCTCCCCGGAGTAGGTCTCAAATTTAGGAGGCTTGAATCTGATTGGTACAGGTGCATCCATTATGGTTCGGGAAAAAGGAGGCCTGCTAGGACGAAGAGTCCTTCCTCTAAGTTCTTCTTCTCGGTCTAACTGACCCAAGCGCCTCTCCATCTCATGGAGACGGCGGTATACAGCGTCATCCCTTCGACGGTAATCAGCCGAGCCTCTAGACTCGTCTTCGTACGAGGGAGAGCGGGGGCTACGACGTCGGTAGCTCCTGGAGCGATGAGGAGTTGGAGTATGCTGGGAGTTTCTAGGAGCGGGAGGAGGAGTTGGGGATCATCGGCGAGGACTTCGAACCGAAGGAGGAGAGAGAATCTTCGGAGCATTAGTGTTAGGACGGAGATTGAGAGCTTATAGGACGGTCGCTTGGAACTGCTGGAACTCGGCACGAGTGATGGGTGCCTCATCGTTCCTAGGCTATTGCCGACCTGCGGGGGAGTGTGGCCTTCTTCTATGATGCTCGGGGGACTCAATCCGCCTCCTTTGGATAGGGGACCTCCTGTATTCTCGGCGGTGAGGAGATCGCTCATCCGGGCGGTGTTGGCGGGAGGTCCCCTCTCGGGCCCGCTTTTCATCCAGATGGCGGCGAAGATCCTCGTCCTTCTGCCGATTGAGGGCGGTGTTGCGGAGATCGGATGCTCGGGGATGATGAGAGGCCAAAGAGTCCGAAGAGGTGTTGTGGATGGAGACGTGGTCCGGATGGAGAGGTTGTTTCTGCGGGTTGGGACCCCTAGGTGGTTGCTGATTCTGCGGAGGAGGCAGGTCCTGTTGGAGTGGGTCTTCCGCTTGAGGAAGAAGTTGCCCCTGCTGCTGAGCGGGTTGGGGGAAAACTTCTTGTTGCTGATCGGGGCTGGGTTCTCGGTTGGACCCTCTGGATCTGACTTTCCTAGGAGGCATGGCTGGAGAAGATCTGACCAACGGAAAGAGGGGAGGTTGCTATTTGTTAGTTTTCCACAGACGGCGCCAATCTGTTGCCGCTAAATCTGGTGTGGGGGCAAACAAATAGTATTTGTGGATTCTTAGGGAAACTGAATAGTAAACCTGGATTCTTTGGCCATGTTTTGGGCGAGGAAACCTTGCGCCTTCGCCAAGGTCGCGTCCTCTGCCACCTTCACCGCCGCCGCCTTGGCCTCTTCAGCTTCGGCCAACTGCTTGGCCGCCTCCTCCTTCTGGCGAAGAAGGTCGCTCTCCAGCTTTGCAACCTGGGCCTCGAGGTACTCGGCCCTCGCCGTCTTCCCTTCGAACTCGACTCGAAGCTTGTCGAGCTCGTTCCCCATCCAAGCCTTCTCCTTTCGAGCCTGGTCGGACTCCTGCTTCAGCTCCTTCTCCAGAGCCGCCAGCCTCTCGGTGAGGTGTCCAAAATGGACAATGATCTGCGACAAGGAAAGAAGAACTAAAAGAGTTAGGAAAATTATAGCTAAAGAAATTCAACGACAGAAAAAATCCGACACTTACCGAGACCGCCGAACGAGTGATCTCAATGATGTCGTCGCCTTCTTGTCCGGCCTCCATGGCGGCCCGGTCCTTCTACGTAGCGAGGTGCTTGACGGCCTGCATGCTCGCCAAGGAGTTGCCGAGGAATCCATCGTGCTTCCGAACTTGCCAGTTCGGAATATGGATCTTTTTGTGCTCCTCCGTCAGGAGCTCCTCGGCTGCCACTGTCAGCGGCGGCGTCGTCATTCTGAGGGCTGCAGCGATGGGGAACTCACCGACCCCAGTCGATGCCGAGGTACCTGCACCGATGAAAACCGGGCTATCGAGGGTCTCCACCTCCTCGACCGAGGCCGTGACCCGCGGAGTCTTCGGGGTCAGCAACTTGGTGGCCACCCTCTTGCGCTTCTTCGGCGCCTTACTGGCGAGGCCTGCCCTCAAAGCTAGCACCACGTCGTAGTCCATCGCCTCTGCATTAAAGACAAAGTTCGTTAGCGCTATGCAACTCATGCAAAATAAAATATGGAAAACAAAGCATAAAAGAAGCCGCGTACTGGGATCTACGCGGCAGAACCCTCCCTTGAACAAGATGTCCTCGGTCAGCTCCTTCCAATCGTACTTCGGCCGATCGAGAAGTGTCCGGATTGCCTCTTCTTCGTCAGTACGAAGCTTGGGCAGCGCCCTCGCCCTCTTCGGCACCCCTTCCCCCCAACCGGAGGGGATCGGCCAGGCCTCCGGACTCCGCACTATCAAGAACTTTTCACGCCAGTGCTTGATGGAGTCGGGGCATATGACGAGCCTGCCGCCATGCCTCGGAGCCAAATAGTATCGGTACTCCGACTTGTTCCCTTGGTGTAGCCGATAGATTTTTCGAAGCACATTCAGCTCCGGCTCGATCCCAGCAGCTTGGTAGTGAAGTACGAAGCTGTTTATGACTCTCCATGCGTTCGGCATAAGTTGGATGGGGCTGACCCCGAATCAACTCAGGACGACAATGGCGAATGGATGGAGAGGTAGCCGAGCCCCGGCGATAAAGGCGTCAACCGGCCAGCAACACATGGTCACTGGCAGCGGTGAGTTGGCCCTAACCCCGGGACCCGGCAGCATAAGCTCGTACTCCTCCGGGATCTGGAAGCAGTCCCGGATCACTCCCAAGTCCTTTTCGCGAAGGATCGACACCGTCTTGTCCACCTCCGTCGTCTCCCTCGCCGCATTCTCCTCGAATGACCTCCCCCTCCCATGAACTATGCGCTCGGCATCCTCCTCCGGAAGCTCCCGAACCCTGTGGAGTCCCGTCAGTTGCCCCGGCAATCTGCTGAACTCCCCCATACGCTTCGGGTCCTCCACGACCGAATCTTTGCCGAACACCTTCTTGCCTTTGTCTGGCCGGCTCAGAGTTTGGGCTTCGTCAACTTCAAGGGAGGGCTCAGACCAAGAGGTCGACTCGGAGACAGAAGCAAGAGACATAGTTTATGAAATAAACTAAGTATAGATTACCTTAAAAAATTAGCTGCCGGAAACTCCACCAGAAAACGAACGGCGAACACCGGAAACACTCACTGAGCACAAAAGATCGCATGAGCAAAAGAGAAGAGAAGTGAAAAATGAGAGAGGGGGGGGGGGGGGGTTTTATAGAGAGAGGCACGCCAAACAAGGTTAATGGGCCTGTACTACCGGTCCATCCACACGAAACGACAAAAGCGACCTCAATCGCCGCCTTGTTCGCCACGCCCAGCCGTACATCGCATTAATTGCTGTCCCGTCTGACAGAAGCTCAGAGGTCACTACATTAAATGAACGTCTCATCTGTCAGAGCTGTCAGGAGCACAGAAGCCACCAACTCCCGCAGAGCACAGAAGTCTTGGGCTTCGGCACCAGCTGCCGAGCGCTCTTGACACCGACCCTGTTACGGGGAAAAGTTGGGGTTCGGCACCAGCTGTCTAGCGTTCTTGACACTGACTCTGTTATGGGGAAAAGTTGGGGTTCGGCACCAGCTACCGAGCGTTCTTGACACCGACCCCGTTACGGGGAAAAATTGGAGTTCGGCACCAACTGCCGAGCATTCTTGACACCGACCCCGTTACGGGGGAAAATTGGACCTCGGCACCAGCTACCGAGCGTTCTTGACACCGACCCTGTTACGGGAAAAAGTTGGGGTTCGGCACTAGCTGCCGAGCGCTCTTGACACCGACCCTGTTACGGGAAAAGTTGGGGTTCGGCACCAGCTGCCGAGCGCTCTTGACACCGACCCTGTTACGAGAAAAAGTTGTGGTTCGGCACCAGCTGCCGAGCGCTCTTGACACCGACCCTGTTACGGGGAAAAGTTGGGGTTCGGCACCAGCTGCCGAGCGTTTTTGACACCGACCCCGTTACGGAGAAAAGTTGGGGTTCGGCACCAGCTGCCGAGCGTTCTTGACACCGACCCCGTTACAGGGAAAAATTGGGGTTCAGCACTAGCTGCCGAGCGTTCTTGACACCGACCCCGTTATAGGGAAAAATTGGACCTCGGCACCAGCTGCCGAGCGTTCTTGACACCGACCCTGTTACAGGAAAAAATTGTGGTTCGGCACCAGCTGCCGAGCGCTCTTGACACCGACCCTGTTACGGGAAAAGTTGGGGTTCGGCACCAGCTGCCGACCGCTCTTGATGTAATGCCCTGATTTTTCAATTAATGAGAAATTATTTATTTTTGCACGTAGTGTGCACGTGTAATATTTTGGTTAATATTTTCATCAAGATGAGTAAAGATATTTTAATTTGTGCTTTTCATTGTTTTGTACAAAAGCCTTTTCTTAAAGCCCAAAATGTAATTCATTCTTTTTATTTTTGAAATAACTATTGTTTTGGGCCATTAATTAAAGTCCATGGTTTAATTCTATTTTATTTACAACTTGTAATGTGGAACACCTTTTAAAAACTTTTATTTTGTATTTTGTACAAGTTTCTCTTTTGGGTGACTAGTGCTTGCACGTGCATTTCATGTACACGTGCATGAGCATACCCTTCTTGGCCGGTTTGGGAAAAGAGGTGGGATTTAGTCATGGGTGGTTATCTAGAGTATGGGTAGTTATTACAACTCCCTAGTTCATCCTAGCCCTTGACCCTATAACTATCTACTAAATCCTAGCACTCCATCTCACCCAAAACGGTGTATAAATACCCCTCTCTCTTAAACATCTTCTACTCTAAAATCCTTTGAAAGAAGATAATATATATATATTGTAGAGTTTGTGAGTGAGAGTCCCTTTGGAGGTCGATCATCTCTACAGAAGGAGCTTCGGTGTGGAGCAAGGAGCAAGGAGCAAGGAGTCGTGCATCGCATTAAGAAGCTTTACTGGATTCGTTTATTTCGTCAATAAGGTGGGTGTTTCTCAGGACTTCTAACGTAGTAATTATGTTATGGCAATAATGATTGTTACCCTGTTTGTGAAAAGTAAGTTTAAACATATTAGATTGCTCTGTGTATGTTCATGATGAAAGTTGTGAAGGACTAATAATGAAGTAACGACACTGTAAATAAGACTGAAATGGGCCTGTACAGTCGACTGTCACGTGGACAAGTCGACTGGTACGAGGCGAATATTCTCTCATGATTTATTAGAAAATTTAATTGTGTACATGTGTACGAACTGAAGTGATAGAATGATTGCTAAATTCATATCCCCCATGTTGTATATGATTGAGGGACATGAACGGATGAAAAAAAAAAGAGAACTAGTGATAATTAGTAAAACTGGGAATAACCCGTACGGTCGACTGCTGATGTAAACATCCGACTGGTGTATTGAATTAAATTATGAATAGTCCAGAATTCCATGAAACGAAGTATTTTATTGTGATGTTCTAGTGTGCTAAAATGAGATTTAGTATTTCATCTCTGCAAGCAAATGATGAGCAAATGAAAATGCATGCTTAACATTTCCCTTGAGGAAAGAAAATATTAGTTATGTGAAATTCTATGTGGTGATGTTAGTGAACAGCTAAGAAATTACATGTTTATGTAGTATGAATATATTGTAATGTGACACAATGATGCATGTGAATGGAAGAACAGAGGGAAGATAATTCCTTAAATTGAAATTTAACCTGTTCAGTCGACTTAATGCGAGTAGCAAGTCGACTGGGCTGAGTATTAAAATGTACTGTTGAAACTCCAGGACAGACGACTGATTGAATGACAATCGGCTGTCACGTGAATGATATTTTGAACATGGAAAATTGCGGAGCAGCCGACTGGCCATGTGCAGCAGTCGACTCTCCTGAGCAATTATGAAGAACTTGATTTTGACTGAACAAGTCGACTGGACTTTCTCCAAGTCGACTGTCCAGAATACTTTGATATGTCAGAGATCTTATTTGGTTTATGTTAAAGTTGTGAATCTTATGGTTGATGTTGGTAAACTCTATTTGTTGTTGCATGAATTTACATGAAATGAATCATAGATTTGAATTGAGAATTAAATGAAAATGAAAGCTAAGAACATGATGTTGAGGTAATGAAAATGAGTTCATGAGTTGGAAATGCTCAAATTGGAAGTTGTGAATTGGAAATTGAAACAAAAGAGTAGCTAAGTCTCCCCCGGCATTGGAAATGGAATGAAATGAAATTTGAGACCAGGATTGGTCATGTTGAATGAATGAATAAGTCCGGTTTAGTGGAGAGGCTAACTCTAGATTTTTGATTTTTGTTCATGATTCTAATAAAAACTAAGGATTAGTGCATAGTGAAGATGTGAGGAAGGTGAGAGAAAAACACGAGTATGAGAACTAGGGTTTACGGTGCGGGTGTGTGAGCCACAGAATGCATGCTTGATGAGTCAAGACATAGCGTGGACACAACTCAGAATGACCGAACTCTAGCCATGCTTGTGGGATGTTTGGTGACTGCAAGAGGATCGTGTGCCATGAAGGAGGCTGAATTGCCATAGAATGCATGCTTGATGAGTCAAGACATGGCGTGGGGTTTCCCTCCAGGTTTTCTGTACACGAGCTTGTACTCATAGATCATCTAGGATACTCACCATAGTTACAGTAATAGATTAAGTCTTGGCGAGGGATTGAACCCTACAAAGATGAAGAACAAATAAGAGGCTTGCCCTCGGACCTATGTAGTATGGGATGCATAGAATTCGAATAAGTGCGCATTAGTGTCATCTAATATAAATAATTGCATTAAGGATTAAGTGCACGATCACGATGCGACATCATTAAGATTTTCCCATTTACTTCATTTTGATATGTGAACAAGTTTGTGATTTGTTAAGAAATGAGAATCGTTATACTATTTCTGGCATAGAGAGGATGACCATGTATAATTATCGTCGGTTGAATAAACTGACGTACCCACAGTTTTATATGCAGGATAAATGGCATGTTAAAGATTAAAGAGGATCAGATGCTTAAAGATTATTAAATGTTGGTGTACATTTGTTTCATTGTTGTAAATTTTACTTCCGCTGTGCAATATAAATGTAATATTGATGTAAACTCTGATGTAAAGTGAAAAGTTTAAATTTCCTTATAAAATTGTACTAAAAGAAGCGGAAAGATCCTGTAGAACATCTCGAATTCAGTGTATTTGGGATTCGGGGCGTTACACTTGACATCGACCCTGTTACGGGAAAAAGTTGGGGTTCGGCACCAGCTGCCGAGCGCTCTTGACACCGACCCTGTTATGGGGAAAAGTTGGGGTTCGGCACCAGCTGTCGAGCGTTCTTGACACTGACCCTGTTATGGGGAAAAGTTGGGGTTCAGCACCAGCTACCGAGCGTTCTTGACACCGACCCCGTTACGGGGAAAAATTGGGGTTCGGCACCAGCTGCCGAGCGTTCTTGACACCGACCCCGTTACGGGAGAAAATTGGACCTCGGCACCAGCTACCGAGCGTTCTTGACACCGACCCTGTTACAGAAAAAAATTGGGGTTCGGCATCAGCTGCCGAGCGTTCTTGACACCGACCCTGTTACGGGGAAAAATTGGGGTTCGGCACCAGCTGCCGAGCGCTCTTGACACCGACCCTATTACATGGAAAGATTGGACCTCGGACCTCGCCGAACTCCCTCTCAGCACTCACAACCTTGCCGAAGTCCCTCTCTTCCTCGGAAAAAGGTGCCGAACCACCTACAGACCTCGGCCTCCTGGGCAGCGAGCGCTGGAAGGGGTCGAAAGTGTGAAACAAGCATGTAGGCCACACAACGAAGGAAAATGGCCGAGCCGTCCACCAAGAGATCGCGAAAAAAACAATTAAAAATTTGGGAAATTAAGGAAGAACTTCTGGAAAGTAATTGTGAAGTTGGGGAAGCATTCTCTAGTCCCCAAAAAAGCAATTATTACCAAGAACAATGTTCTAAGACCCCCGAACGACGAATAGACACTTCGCAAAGTTAAGGGAATATTCCTGCAAAAACACCACATAACCATGAGGACTCAGGAACAACTCAAAGTACAATCCACTTGAAAAATCACCACACTACCTCCTTCAAGATTCAAAACCTTCCATTTGGGCTACGATACAACTCCACTAGCCATTAAAACAGTAAAACTACTCCTCAAAGGCTGATCAAGCTCAGTCTTCGGGAGTGGGGGGCTCGTGATATGGCTAAAAATGGGGTTTAATCGGGACCGTCCAAATTGGGCACGAATCTTGAAGCCCAGGGGTAAAACGGTGATTTCACCTACCAATGGGTCTGGGATGAATACTGGATCTCTTCGTCAAAGATCCAATAACCCTCAAACGGATCCACCTCAATCGGGTGCGGGTTCAACCAGCAAAAAGCCCGATCCAGAGGGATAGAATTAGGATTTCTGATTAGATCCTAATCAACGGCCCTGATTCATGACTATCCTTCCACTGGGAATTAGGAATTACATTCCTAATCTGTTTACAAGGAGTATATTCCTTATCAGATCACAGGGATTACATTCCTAATTTGATCCCTAAGACGCCTATAAATACCCCCCATCCATATCCATTAAGAGGTAATCAATCTTTTGCCAGTTTTCACGCTCTTTCTTAGTCATCCCTGATTACTGACTTGAGCGTCGGAGGGTGCGTCGCCGGGAACAACCCCGGTGTCTCGCACTTTTTGCAGGTGTACGGCAGGAGTCAGCGTCAAACTCTGACGGAATAGGTATACAGGTTTACTATTCAGTTTTCCTAAGAATCCACAAATACTATCTGTTTGCCCCCACACCAGATTTAGCGGCAACAGTCGTGTTGTTCTAATTTCTATTGCTTGGTGTTGACAAGGTGTTGTAAATATAACCGATTTATGTGATATAGTTAAAGATAGTATTGTTGAAAAAAGTCATTTCTTAATAGTAGATCATTATTCATATCATCAAACTGGTATATTATTTGTATTTTTAGTACGTAATTTTCTATTTGTATAGTAACATTTTGTTGATACCTATCAAGTATGATAATTTGTCCAACTAATCCAGTTATCGCCTGTAATATCCCGGACGGATATTATCTTGTATAAATTACTATTTTATTATTATTTGTTTTAATTCCAAAATCAAATTATTTTGGTGATTTTCGTCCGGTTTGTCCACAAACATTGTCTGCGCGCATATATCGGTCGGTGTACATCCGAAGTACATCAAATTGGTAGCGCGATCCTCCGAATTGATAATAAAACTTATTTTATTATTATTTCCAAAAATTAAACTATTTTATGAGGATTATATAAGGATTTCTTGGTATACACATACATACACATATACACACATGGTATTGTACCAAATTAGTACATTATACAAAATGTGTAGTATGTACTCTTAGACAAGGCACTAATCTTGTCATGACAAACCTAATTAGATGATTAGGGTTTTATTTAGTGGCTAAACTAGGGTTTTTGTGTACATAAGAGATTAGGAAACTCTTCTAGAAACCTTATCTTTTTACCATGCTTCCACCTCATTTCTAGGCCATACTCTACACCTTACCCCTCCCTCACCTAGGCAATGGCCAGATTGCTCCTTCTTGGGGTGTTTTGTGCAATTGTGAGTGCAACTTTGCACTCTCCACCCTTTCCCTCCTCCTATAAATACCCCCTCCTTCTCCACTTGTCTCACTTTTTACAAAAACAAAGACAAAAGAAAGGAAAGGAAAAGAAAGAGAGAACCCTTTTCTAACTTGAGAGTTTTTCTCTTGTAGGTTCCATAGAAGTCTAAGAGCTTAGGGGAAGGAGAAGTATAAGCAAGCAAGTCCTTCCAACAAAGAAAATTTGGTGGGGGTTCTCCACTTGTTCTTTTGTTTGTTGAGTTGTTGATTTTTGGCTTCTTCTTCTTCTTGTCTTCCTTGTTTTGTTTTCTTTGGTTCTTTTGGGGTGGTTTTTGTGATGATGTTGTTGTATGTGGTTCTTATTTTGTATGTTGTGGATGTTAAAGGTAATAACCACATAAAATGAAATGGAAACAAATGGTAGTGCTAAATAGACATAAAGATTGAATCTTTGTAGTAGTAGTAGTTGTTTTTGTGTTTATTAATTGGACTAAAATGACATATGCATATGGACTTGTACATACAACCATTTGGGGTTGTAGGACTTGATGTGAACTCATGCATAAAGCATATGGACTTTGTATACAACCATTTTGGTTGTAGGACATACATTGAACCTTGGACTAAAAAAAAAGCATATGTTGGTTGAACCAAAATGGAGGGTTCTCATTTTATTTTTGCTTATTTTCTTTTATAATCTTAAGTAAGAAAGAACCCATTGTAGATGTTAATTCTAAGTATGAAAAAGAAACCAATCTAAATCACTAGTTGAAGAATGATTAAAAAGATCTCTTTTTATGTTCACTAGTAATAATAAGAAATAGATGCTAATAAAGAAGCTTTGGTAGATATTTATATGAAGTTTAAATAAAATAGTTGTAGTAGATGTCTACACAAATTGTAGAAATGTTTATGGTTTTATAAAAGTTGTGGTAGATGCTTATGTGTTAAAATAAAGTAGTTTAGTAGTAAATGTTTATGTTTAGATAAAGATTTTAGTAGAAGTTTTAGTAGTAGATGTTATGTTGTAGTAGATGTTGTGTTTAATTAAATTGTAGTAGATGCATATGAATATTAAATGGATGTTTATGCTTATATTGAAGTAAGTACTATACTTAGATGATTGTAGGAAAGTTGTATACCATGCTAGATTAATTTAAGTTGTATACCATGCTAGATTAATTTACTATACTTAGATGATTGTAGGAAAGTTGTATACCATGTTAGATTAATTTATCCATGCTCCTACTATACTTAGATGATTGTAGGAAAGTTGTATACCATATTAGATTAATTTATCCATGCTACTACTATACTTAGATGATTGTAGGAAAGTTGTATACCATGCTAGATTAATTTACTATACTTAGATGATTGTAGGAAAGTTGTATACCATGTTAGATTAATTTATCCATGCTACTACTATACTTAGATGATTGTAGGAAAGTTGTATACCATGCTAGATTAATTTACTATACTTAGATGATTGTAGAAAAGTTGTATGCCATGTTAGATTAATTTATCCATGCTATTACTATACTTAGATGATTGTAGGAAAGTTGTATACCATGCTAGATTAATTTACTATACTTAGATGATTGTAGAAAAGTTGTATACCATGCTAGATTAATTTACTATACTTAGATGATTGTAGGAAAGTTGTATACCATGCTAGATTAATCAATATTCATGCTTAAGTTAGTAGATGCTCATGCATAATGATATTCATACTTAGTTAGTAGACATTCATGCTTAGATATCCATGCGTAAGTAGTGTATGTTCGTGCCTAAATATGGTTCAAGATCGAGTTGGAAGATACTCATGTTTAACAAATGCCATGTATAGATTAAGGTAGGAATTAATCTACCATGCTTAGAATATTGTAGGAGTTATAATTCATGCTTAGGAATATTCTAGGTTAATGCTAATTATATATCCATGCTTGGGTTGTGATGATTAACCATGTTGAGTAATGAAGATCCATGCTTAAGGGGGTAGTAGAGATATATACTCTAAGTAGTAAGTATTCACGCTCAAGTTGTAACTTATGCTTGACTATAGTAAACTTCATGTTTAGATCATAGTGATTACTCATGCTTAAGCTTGATATAAGCACATGCTTAAATCATATTTGTACTTAGGAGTGTTGTGGGTTGATGGTTGTGTTATATACCATGACTAGTTGTTGTAGGTAGATGCTTACAATTGTATGCCATGCTTAAAGTGCTATAGGTTGAAGTATTAAGGAAAGAATCATGTTGAAATGGTAGTGACGACTACCTTGTGGTAGTTAATGTTAGTAAGGAGCCATACATGCTTGAAGGGCATAGGGTGGCATCCTAGTTAAATAAGGAAGAGGACGTATGTTCTAGGTTGTCCTAGTCAACTTTGAAAAGAACCCATGGACTCTAGTTGTGGGAGGTCCTAATTGAAATTGACCATGCCATGGGGACATTTCCCATCCATAAGGGTAAAAAGGATTAGAAAGATCATTAGTAATAGTTAGTTCGATAAAGGTTATTAAGTCGCTTTCGGGCTTCTCATGGGTAGAATGCCTATCATAGACTATTAGTAGATTCTTCTGTTACTTCTAATGATAGAAGATCGAGTTTGCTAGTATACACGTTTGGTTGCTTCTAGGTTTGATTACCTGTATGGTTGTTTGCATATAGTTGTCTCGTACGTGGCTCGACCGGCCCGTGCGTAGCCGTTGGTCTCATACGCGGCTTATTTGGCTGGTATGTACGTTGTCATCATATGTAGCTTATTGGCTCGTATGTGGTTGGTTACCCGTATATAGCTTATTAGCTAGTACACAGTTGTTGTGCTCATCTAGGGTAATATTACTACCCTAGGGCTATCGACCATCAAGACATATGTTTTCTTACCCCTAAGAAACTGTGGAGGAGTCACTCCTTGTGTACCGTCGGATCTTAACCAGTGTAGGTTGATCGAGGATCGAAGTATAGAAGGAATCCAAGTTCAGGGTAGCGGCATGCATGTATGTTCGCACGGCCGGGGTCTTGGATCGATGGGTCAGGAACCGGATCCTGAGGAGTTCTGGTAAGTCTAGGTTGAGCAGCCTAGTAGAGTTGTCTTGCGAGTTTAATTTAAGGCCTAGCATGTTGTGTTTATAATATTATCATCCCTAGGATTGTTCTGGTCATGGACATCATTAAGGTAGTGACTTATAAAGATCATTTACTTAGACCCTTGCCGAAAAGAGAGGAGTTGGTTGTAGGGGGTGCCTTACGACCGACTTGTCCCTTGAGGCAGGCCTTAGGTGGTGTTATTGGGTTATACCTTCCTGTCAAAGGGATACGCAGGGTGCCTTCTCACGAGTTGGGAGCATGGGTTGCATATCTTGATTGTTAATTCCTGAAGTACCATGATAAGGCGGGCGGAGCTAGGGGAATGGACCCCGGAACTCCGTCAGGTCCTATGCCAAGAGGGCGAACAGGCCATGGACTACGGTCCGACCTGGGGGTGGCAGGGGGCTCCCCTGTTGGCAGTAACCCCGAGGGTTCGTCAGGTTTTTGAGTGAGGTCCGGTGAGCCGGGTAGCAGTGGAAACATGGACACCACTGGCGGACTGCATTAGTGGGACTTGACCACATCTGCAACCTCATCAGTCACGTTGTATCTGTCAGAAACAGGTTGTGTACAATTAGAATTCATAACGCGGGTTCAAATCCCTATATATGGAGAAACGGCTTGAGAAGGGTCGCATGTAGTATGGGCTGCATGTTGCTTCGGAGACTTGCTGACATTAGAATAGGAGCATCCTAGTTCTAGTTAAATATCGCATTAGAGTCTAGTCATAACACTCACGAACACTTAAACTACACCAACACCATTGCCATATTTTGTATGTTGTTTGGGAGATTCGCTGCTTTGTTATCAGCCTTTAAGCGTCAGTGAATACTGACGTCCCCACTTCCATAGGTACTGGATCGCCGAAGTACAAGGGCGAGATTCAGGAGGATTCAAGGCAAGGAAAGCAAGGAGTCAATGTCATGTTAGTTCCGCTGTAACATGTATGTGGATTATCTATTAGTTGAGAAGTACTCAAGTGAGAGTTACCAAGTGTTGTTCTTCATTCCTTGTATTCTGATGTAAGATGTTGAAGGTTGTAATACTTGGAAATATAAAGGTAATATTGTAACTCTATTGTAATGTATTGCAGTTGTATAATATTCAGACTTATAATACATTGGGTGTTGAATAAAAAGTTTTAAATTCTCCTGTTTTTCTGTATATTGTGACTAATTGAAGAAAAGGTCTTGGCTCGTGTCTCAGTTTTCCCAGTATATGGAAATCGGGGCGAATTTTTTGCCGTACTAGGCCACTTTTTGATAGTATTTGCATTTTTAGGCCAGGTCTCAAACTATTAGCGTTCGTGGGCTAGCCTCTGCCACGTCAGCAGCGGCCGCTATTGGGAATAGCGGCCTCTTCATAGATACCAATTTTGTGCCCCCACACTTGGCTGTGTACGAAGGGGATCAGGAAATGAAGAGGTCGCTATTGGCACTAGCGACCTCTTCTAGTGAGGTCGCTAGTGGCAATCGCGACCTCAGATGGGCCCCCGAATGCTTCTAATTATGAGTCTTGGATGTTTATACTAAGGTCGCGATTACCAATCGCGACCACAGTTATGATAGGTCGCGATTGACATTAGCGATTATGCTATTTGCCAAATCAGCTTATCCTCTGTGATGTTTATACTAAGGTCGCGATTACCAATCGCGACCACAGGTATGATAGGTCGCGATTGACATTAGCGATTATGCTGTTTGCCAAATCAGCTTATGTAAATGTGACTCATAATAGCCTACCACTGTGGTCGCTATTGGGAATAGCGACCTCAGTTGGAGGAGGTCGCTAGTGGCATTAGCGACCTTCTTTACACATACTCAGCCCAATCCCCCCGTACTCTACCAAGTGTGGGAGTGCAAATTTGGTGGATATGAAGAGGCCGCTATTCCCAATAGCGGCCGCTGCTGACGTGGCAGTGGCTAACCCACGAACGCTAATAGATTGGGACCTGACCTAAAAATGCAAATACTATCAAAAAGTGGCCTAGTACGGCAAAAAATTCAATCGGGGCGCTACATCGCCTTTTTATTATATCCATCTTGTTTCCATCTTGGTAGTATATAATTTCACGGCATAAGCTAGTGCCTGCTCCAATATCTATTAGGCTATGATAGTTTCTTGATTTGTATCCTTCGTAGACAAATTCTGTTCGTATGTATAATGTATTTTTTGTTTCTCTTAATAAATTTATTTACATAATATTCTATTTATTACTATACTTTCATTATTTACTATTATTGTTATTTTTTCTTCTTGTATTGAGTAAGGTTGTATGATGTAATGAAGCCAGTTCCTAACAACATTTCATTAACATTGTACTCTGGATCTACATGTAAATGTAATGGCATTTCATTTCTACCATTTATCCTCAGTGACAATATTATTTTTTGGACAATTGGATGTCTATTATTATAATAGTCTAAGCAGTAACATGGATTCTCTAATGGTATTAATTTTGTTGTTTTTATATTTGTTTGTTTAATATGTGAATTAGTAGCTCCTGTATCTACAAGAGTTACTTGTTTATTCCATTTTCCATTGTTATAATATTCAATTTCTATTTTAAATTGATTATTATTTTGATTGCCTAATGAATTTATTATTGGTATTAATTCCAATGCTTACTGTTTGTTTCTTATCGATAGTAATATCTTTCCGAACATTATTTGTGGTGTTTTTTCCTTTTGCAATATATTTTACTTTATTAAAGTCAGATTCTATATAATTTGGTATAGTCATTTCAGGGTTTTCTCTACCAGGTTTGAATCTTATAATTTCTCTAAATAGTGGTTCTATCTTAAAATTATATGTATTTCTATTTTTTTTTTACCTCATGCTTACTAGTGAAAGCTTAAATATTTCTTATTTGTATATTCATAACTTTACTCTTCTCTATCATTTCTATTCCTGATAATCTGTGGTACATGACTAAACTTTTGTCCTTATTTTCTTCTGCCACACTTATAGAAAAATTATATTTTATTGTAAATTTTATCTTTTGATACATTAGATTTTCTTATACTATTCCTATTAAGGCATCTTATGTACTTGATATTATTCTATCATCCATTAGGTATATTTCTAGAGGTGTATTTATTCATTCCTTAAAATAAGCTTTTATTATTATTTACACTGCTCTTAAATGTGTGCGTCTTAATGTTGTTCTAGTTTTCACACATTTTTTTTCTATCATTTTTGTCTTATTATTCTTTCTGTTATTAATGGAATTATGTTTTTTTTTCCTTGGGCTTGTTCAATGTCTATAGGTTGTTCATTATTTCTGGCAATTATTATGGTATTCTTTTTTATTTCAAATATTAAAAGTTTAAATATCTCTTTTGGATTTAAGTCTATTTTGGTTACTCTTATTTTATCATATTTCTGTATGTCAAAACTCATTCTTTCTCTTACTTCTTCATTATTTTCTTATCTTTCTAATTGTTCTTCTATTTCTGTTATTTTTGTCATCATATTTATTTCACATTCCTCTGTTTCATCATCACTACTTACACTATCTTCTACCATTACCATTATTTCCTCATCATCACTAATTTCTGACTAGTCTTCCTCATATTCTTCCTCATATTCTATGAGTTCATAGTTTATGTTATTTATCTCTTCAATTTCTTTTACGCATTATATATATATATATATATATATATTTAATTCTCTTAGGGCAATTTGGTGATATATGTCCTACTTCTCCACATATATAACAATTATATTTCTTTGGGTTTTTTGGATATTGTTTGTTTTTATTTATTCTTTTGAAGTATCTTTTATATAATTTTTTATATCTCTTAAAAGTTTTTCTATATTTTGGTTTATATTTTTGGAATTTGTGTTTATGTCTCTTTGTATAATGATTTGGTCTTATTTCATCACAACAAATTTTTTGTTTATATGATCTATACTATTTAATAGTTGATTTAACCTTTTGGCAGACTTTATCTCTATAATCTTTTACAAATTGTGTCCTATACCCTGAAGTATCTATTTTTGGTTTTACTTTCTCATTTACATATGCACTATATACATTTATACACCATGGATCTAGTAATTTTAGGAAAAATGAGTGAAGGATTAGACCATTTTCTTCTTTTATGTAATAACTATTTTGAAATTATTCTCTGAATTCACATGCACAGTTATCAAAATATTAGTTCTCTATTCCTTCAAAAAAAAACTAGTTCACTGTGCTCCCACCCCGTATATTAATTTTCTTCTTAATTTTCTTATTTTAACCTTTTCAAAAAACTAGTTCACTATTCCTTCAAAAAAAAAAAACCTAGTTCACTGTGCTCCCACCCCGTATATATAATATACTATGTTGCCTACGCTTGCACCTAAAACGGATGCTGACAGGTTAGTTCTCAATTTTTAGCTGATTGTTGGTTTCTTCTTAATTTCCTTATTCTAACCTTTTCAAAAAACTAGTTCACTGTGCTCCCACCCCGTACCTACTGTGTTGTCTACGCTTGCACCCAAAACAATTGCTGACATGTTGGTTCTCAATTTTTAGTTGATTGTTGATCTCTCCTTGATTTCCTTAAATAGCGGCCAAATTGTTTTGAGCTGGTGATATTGCATTTTCTATTAGTACGTGAGCTTCCGTAGGTAATCATCTTCATTCTACTGTTCTCTACTTTTTCATTTTGTGGGCTTAGCTCTTTTGGTCGGCTTAGCTGCATTTTTCTTTTTGTTTTCTATCTTGTTTGTTTGGTTTCTCCACACTGCAGGGCATTTTTCTTCAGGTGCAAGTTCCACAGTTGCCGCTTCCGTGATTATATATGTATTGTTCTCAATCGTTTTTTCGAATTTCTCCACGACCAATGAGGTTCTTCGTCAGGTGCGACCATATTTAGCAATTATCTGTTTATGTATATTTCTTTTCTAGTCAAAAATACGTATTTTGCCTTTTGTACTTACCTTTGATATATTTGATGGAATCTCTACCTATTCCTATCAAAATAGGTAGTAAATTTAGATGGTGAGGGCCTACCTCTAATCTCTAATCTCTAATATTATAATCTTTAATATTATAATGGGAGAGTTGGGTTTGTAATTTGTAAACAACCTGTAATTTGTAGACATTCAACTCTCTAATCTCAACAAAAGAGCAATCAAAATTGAGTTTGATAGCACGCGAGTGGTTATGAAATAAATAGAGATATGGGTCGAGAATTATATGAAAAATATTGGGGGCAAAAAGTCTCAAACCCTAGATCTAAGTTTGGGGGCGGCTGCTAGGGTTCGTCGCCGTCGCCCCCCCTCGTCGCCTGCCGTTCATCTACTTCCTGTCGGCCCCCCTCCTCGCACCCTCTTCCATCTCAGCCCCTCCCACCTCACCACTAAGCCCCTTCGACGTCGAGCTCTTGTCCCAGACGCGAACTCTCATAGCGACGACGACGGGGCGGTGTGCGACGACGACGTCGCGCTCTTGTCCCAGACGGGGACTCCCACTCGAGTCGACGAAGATTGGTGTGGGTCTCCCAATCGCATAGTGACGACGATGGTCGCCCCTCCACGCCTTCCACCCCTCCCCTCCCGCCGCTCCAGTCCAAACGAAAACCCAACCTCAGAATCAAGCCGCTCTCGAACAGGCGAGGTGCTCCAGGTCGATCTACTTCCGGCGTGCTCCTCCAGAAGCGTCGCCCCGTCGAAGCCCTCCGGTGTGCTCCTCCAAGCGTCGGGAGAGAGGTTGGAGGGGCCAGCAGTCAACACAACGACCAGTCAAGGGTGCTCCAATGCTGACGCCCCATGTCCAGCTCGATGATGTTCGTGCTCCAACGCCGATGCTCCTGTCCAGCTCTGGCGTAGCTCCGTCCAGTCGATGGTGCTCCAGCAACGCCCATTCGTTGATGCGCTTCGTCCAGTCGATGGACCTGGACATTGAGCAATTTCAGTGGTCAATGTAGGAGTTGATGTATTGGGGTTGATTGTGTGTGAGTGTGTTGATTATGTGGGGAAGTGTTTGAGATAAGTTGGAGATCGATGGCTGACTTCGGGTGTATTCAACACCGATAGCTCAGCGGAAAATACGTTGTGTTTGTATTTGTGTGGGTGGTGTGGAAGGTGGAGTATGTTGTATTGCACGATTGTGGAGCTTGGGCCTGAAGATGGGGTCCCTCCATGATGTGCGCTCACTTGTCTCAATTTGCAGGGTATCCAACGATGTCGCCGGTGCAGTCTTCACAGCGTCTACTAGTGTGTCCCCCGTCGAGTGAGGGTTTTGGGGGTGTGTTGTTTGGGATTGGGGTTGGAGTTAGGTTGGGATTGTGTGGATTTACTAGTTTTTTGCCCGGATATTCTGTGCGCTTACCACCATGTCCACACTATCGGCATTTTTGTGAGGGTAGGTAGTGCGTGTGCAGATGCCGGGAGTTAAGTTGTCTTGCACGATTGTGGAGCTTGGGCCCAAAGATGGGGTCCCTCCGTGATGTGCGCTCACTTGTGTATGCGAAGAAGAGAGAGTAAGTGTGATGGTAGTACCGGAGTTAGAGACGGCAGCGGGTTGAGTTTGGGGGGGGGAGTGGAGGAGGTGCCTGGGATCGGTGTTGCACGGTTACGGGGCTAAGGCCCGAAGACGGGGTCCCCCCATAGGTGCGCACCTTTACAGCACTAAGTGGGGCTTGGGCCCGCAGACGGGGTCCTCCTATGAGGTGTCCTGTAGAAATTATTGAGGTGGAGACGTATCTATTTTTGATCGGTAGTGGGGTAGTCGCACCCTGAATTTGACACCCGTTAATCAACGACCACAGGTTTCGCAACAGCGCCACCACTATCCCTCATCAATAAACCTGCAATCTACAACGTCCACCGCCCGTAGGGGCGAGAGGGGAAGGTGATGCTTCTGTTAGTTGTGATTGTTTCGAGTTTTGATTGAGAGAGTGTGTGAGAGAGTGAGAGAGTAAAGATGTTGCTTCTTACTACTCTGTGCTGGTGTCTATTAGTGTTTGTGAGATATCGCTAGAGAGAGTAGATACGTGTGAGAGGTGAAGGTATCCTCTTTACGGCTTTCTCCTTGTCGGTGTTCGTGGTTAGGGTGACAGAGTGTTTTGTTTGGTGAGAAATTGCTGATGAGAGCTATAGCGTGACAGAGGTGAGTACCCTCTCCACGGCTCTCCTTTTGGGTGCGACTCCGATTGGGCCATGTGTGAAGTTGCTTTGGTGAGGTAGAAGGATGGGAGCGGCAAATTTTCAAATCCCGCTTGATTCGCTTCAGGTGGGTGTGTGCGTGCTGTGGAGGTGGGTGCTCGAAGCTTGCTTGACGGACATACAATTAGTTGGTCCTCGTAGTTTAGAGTGAGAGCTGATTATATGTACTGGTCATGTCGCTTCATATTTTTTTTGTCTGTAGGTTGTAACTTATCCCAGTATGCCGGGGTTGTTTTGTTAACTTCTTATTAATGAAACAGGGTGGCCTTATTCCACCTTTTACCTAAAAAACTCTTTAATCTCAACCATTCATTTTTAAGTGGGACATATATTAACCATTTATTTACTCAACTGTTGTCAGTTAGCATAATACCCTTAAATAGCGGCATCAAAATATTACCCTGTGGATTATACTGATGCCGTTATTTTCAATAGTGGCATCAGGCTAATTATGCCGTTATTGGGATAACGACATCAGTTATAAGCGATTTTCAATTACAATTTTTTCTAGATAGTTTCGACATTGCTTCGTAATCTGGGCATAACTTTATCATCTGAACTCCGATTGAGATGATTCAAAATGCTATGGAACAACAAGAAGAAAAAAAGATCTACAAGTTTCATGTTTTGAGTTTTGAGAGATACTGAAATCAGGCTTGAAGTTGATGCACCTGCACGAAATTTGGAGTACACTGTGGATTATACTGATGTTGTTATTGTCAAGAGAGGCATTTGACTAATTATACCGTTATTGGGAATATTGACTTCAGTTATAAGCGATTTTTACTAACAATTTTTTTTTTCAAGTCAGAGGACTCCTAAGTGAATACGAGATATACTAATGCCGTTACTCCCAATAGCAACAACGATTTTTTTTATACTGGTGTTGCTATTGACAACATCGCTATCAAAATAATAGATGTCGTTATTGCCAATTGCATTTTATACTGATGTGTCCAAAACTTGGCAAATTAGGTAAATACTAGATTTGCCCGTGGGCACGTGCCTACGACACATCTTCAGAATGATACACTATATGAAAAACCTTCCAAACAGTAAATCAACAATTATATAGCTCAAGTTTGAATAGTATGACAATAATTAGTTGTAAATAAAAGTTCATGTTTTCTTTAGTATATTTTGAAAAATAATTATAAATTGGGATATAAAAGTCCATGTTTATATATATATATATATATATATATATATATATATATATATGGAAAGGGTATGAGCAACTTGCTCATTTACTAAATGAGTAATTGATGATGTGGCAAACATGTGATTGAAATTTTTTTAAAGGGTTAGTTGTCCAATGTATCACATGCATGTTACATAATCAATTACTCATTTACTAAATGAGCAAGTTGCTTATCTCTTTTACCCATATATATATATATATATATATATATATATATATATATATATATATATATATATATATATATATATATATATATGAGGTTTCTTCCATTGCGAGAGAGAGAATTAAATAAATAAACGAGTTGTTTTGGAATTTGAATTTGAGTTTGGGAGGAAAACTTTGGAGAAAAAAATGTGTTTTGTGAGGTTAGATCTGGACCTTTGAGTTTGGTGGAATTGAAGAAGAGCCATTTGATAACTTTCTTTGTGTTTTATTATATAGATTTCGGAAAGTGGGTCAGTTTGGTAAATATTTGCAAAAAGTGGGTCAGTATGGAAAAAATTTAGTTTTTCACCTACAAGAGCCAAGCACCCTAAACAGCACACTGACACATATCAAACTCTGGGCCCCACTCCTTGTTCTTTCTAAAATGCAATGCATAAATACTCAAAATTTTTGCCGTACTACCACACTTTTTGAAAATATTTGGCGCCTTGCCCCACTTCCGAAAATAATTAGCGATCTGCCCTTATTTAGGACACGTCAGCAAGAAACGTTATTGAGAAAAAGATATAGGTTATTTCGATGCCGTTCTTCCCAATAACGGCATATGTTTGAAAATTTTTTTCATACCGTTATTTCAAATAACGGCATCTATTACTTTTTGTCCTAAGAGGAAACAGTCTCAATTTTGAGCTGAGAGAGAAGTGTTAAAGTAAATTAACGTATGTCGTTCTCTGAGAGAACGACAATGATTATATTGATGTCGTTATTCAAAATAACGGCATCAGTTATTTTCATTTTGCACAGTTACCTATATTCATATTCCCCCAAACCTTTCTCCTACCCCTTGTCATTCGTTTTTTTTTCTATCTCTTCACTCCCGTAACCCACAAATCCTAGATCCCTAAATCAAAAAATTCCAACCATTGGAGTGCTCTGAAATTTCATATATCCTACCTACTTACTCCCACTCTCATTTCATTCTTCATCCACAACGATTTTTCAAGCTAGCGGCGGTACGGTCTAATTTGAAGGTATTATTATCTTAACCGTATGTTTGATATGTATTCCCATGTTATGCTTATTATGACTAGTGAATGACTTGAACATGTTTGAAATTTTATGGTTAGGTATGGAATTTGATATCTCTATTTGGTTATATTTTGGGGGTGAAGTAATTAAAGATCCCAAGATTGGATATTCTTATAGTAATGTTGAACCGGTAATTATTTGAGCTCCCCGCAACTTTATGTTCTCAGAATTAATAGATAATATATATGAAGTCACAAATTGGGATAGAAGTGAAATGAGTGTGAAAATCAGAGCCCGTTATGCTGCTGGTAAAGGGGATGTGCCATATTTCATGTTGGTACCCGTAGACAATGACACTTCTTTGAGGTCCATGTTGGGTAGGACACTTGATCCAATATATAGTTGGAACGCAGTTGAGTTATATATTGACCAAACGAGACTTCCAAATAATAGACGGGTTGTTATTGAAAGTCCAAGGCCCGCACGGACATTGAAACCATATGCCGAGTCACTTGCTAGAATTTCAAATACAGAAGAAGATACTAGCACAACTCCAACGGAACCCATAATTTCCTCCGAATATGAGTAGGTACATCCGCCGATATTGTTACAAAATAATTTGGTAGCCGGCATGGCAATGGAAGACTTTGACAATGCCGTTGTAAATAACGATTTGGTAGAAGAGGAAGAAGATGAGGAATGCGGTCTCCAAGATGTTGATGATGAGGTTGTCGTTGAACCTCCGTTTGTTGATGTCAATGTTGATGTGTCGGTTAACAATGCCCACGTGTTGCCAAGGCAGGACACAAGTGCAGCTATGCATGGTATACAATCCAATGAATGGATGTCTCGTGCCACCATACATGAACATGGACAGTCTTCCATTGACTCTTCCAACTTGGATGAACTCTTCATAAGTTAAAGATTTCAAACCAAAGATGCTCTACAACATCAAGTGAAGATGTACGCCGTGAAGAACCACAGAGAATTTGTGATGGTAAAATCTGATCGTGGTCTGTACTATGTGAAATGTAAATACGCACCCATCAACCATTCAGCCGAGGACATTGCAGAAAATCGGTCACTTCAAAATGTAGTTGGTTGTCCATGGCGGTTACGTGCCATTGTTCCAAAAGGCCGTAATTATTTCGTGGTAAAGAAGCTTGAAGGTGCACACACATGTGTGAATCCTACATTGATTCAGGATCACAGCAAAATTGATTCCATAGTTGTATCGACGGTCATATTGAATGTTGTGAAAGAACAACTCGCAATAACACCAAGAGCCATAATTGGAATAGTGAAGGGTAGGTTTCATTACACAATTTCATACTGGAAAGCTTGGAAGGCTAAGCATAAAGCAATTGATCGACTATATGGTTCTTTTGAAAAAGCTTACACTAAATTACCATATCTACTCAATGCAATTTAAGTTTCAAATCCGGGTACGGCTGTACATTGGGCGAAGATTACATCCGGGCCGGGTAAAAAAACTTTTAAGGGTGTTTTTGGGCATTTGGTCCTTCTATCGAAGGATTTAAGACATGTAGACCAGTTATATGTGTAGACGTCACTCATTTGTACGGGAAATATAAAGGCTGTTTGTTGATTGTTGTTTCACCAGATGCAAACGGTAGGTTGTTTCCATTTGCGTTTGCACTAGTTGACGGTGAAAGCATAGAGACGTGGACATGGTTCATGAACTATATTCGGTGCTTCGTCACAGATCGTGCAGGTCTGTGTATCATTTCTGATCGGCATGCCGGTATTTTATCAGGAATGCAAAATGAGTTCGGTACATGGAAGGAACCATTTGCATATCATCGGTTCTGTATGCGGTATTTTGCTAGCAATTTCCATAAAAAATTTGGTTGCAAATTTTTGATGAGCAAGTTGAAGGTAATCGCGTGTCAAAATTAGTGGAAGAAGTTTGAGGAAAAGATGGCATGAAGCGAGCAATGCTGATGGGGCTAATTGATTGAAGGAGAAAGCAATTGAGAAGTGGGCACTTACTGCCGATGGTGGGCGTAGATATGGTATAATAACAATAAATCTATCAGAAGTTTTCAACTCGGTTCTAAAAAATGTTCGTAGCTTGCCTGTCACCGCAATTGTAGAACAGATATTTTTCCGTGTAAACATATATTTTACTGATCGCCGTGAAGCCGCGCAGACACTTATCAGTGAAGATAAATTATGGACACCACGGATTCAGGATCTTATTGATGTACGCCGTGAAAAATCTAATTTACATGAGGCAATAATGTTTAATAATCGGTCAGGTGTTTTTGGGGTGAAAACGGGCATTAGAATGGATAGTGAATATCAAAAGGGTGGACATTGGCACGCGGTAGACCTCGAGGGCCAAACTTGTACCTGTGGCAAATTCCAACTATATCACATTCCATGCTCTCATATGTTAGCGGCATGTGCTTCCCGTGCGCTTGATTATCAACCATACATTGATGCCTTTTACTCTACCGGGTCGTTAGAAAAAAAGTAGGCACCAACTTTCAATCCTATACCAGACGAATGTTATTGGCCGACCAAAGTGGATCGGTCAAGTCTTCGTCGGGTAAAAGGGCGCCCAAGGAGTACTCGCAACCGCAATGACATGGATGCTCGAGAAGGTGGGAGCAGTGGAAAAGTTTGTTCGAAATGTGGTGTAAGTGGACACAATAGACGGAGTGTAAGAATGTACAAAGTGTGGGGACTTCACAGTCTACCGGCACTTAAACTTGTATACGGTTATTGTATTAATGTTATAAAATCTATCGTTAAGTTATTATGAATTAGAGAGCTTTTGTTTAATCCTGAGTAATTTAAGTTTAAATAGTTAAGCATGAGATTTGTGGAATGAATGGTTGTTGAATTTGTAGTAATTTATCTCTGGAAAACATGCACTACTATTCAAATAACAGATGTCGTTCTTCTGAATAACGGCATATTCAGAAGATGCCGTTATTCAGAAGAACGACTGTGAAGACAGAAAGAATAGTAGAAGTCCCAAAAATTCTGATTTTTGACACATAAGAGATGCCGTGATTCAAGATAACGACATTATTAGGAGATCCCGTTATTCAAGATAACGGCATACTTAGCAGAATTCTAAGGAGATTCCGTGATTCAAGATAACAACATTCTTTGGAGATGCCGTTATTCAAGTTAACGGCATCAGTTAAGGATGCCGTTATTTTGAAGAACGATTGTGAAGACAGAAAGTTTGGCATATATCCCAATTTTTCGAATTTTGCTTTTTAACTGATGCCGTTATCTTCAAGAGCGTTATAGGATTCAGATGCCGTTATTTGCAATAACGGCATCTATTATTCATGTTTTTCAATTAAAACATGCACAGACATGCACATGCCTCATACCACACTTCAATACATGTCTCGTCAACATTTTCCCCACATTTCAACACATCAATTCATTATATCGCTTCAAGTTTTTCCAACTCATGAACTCATCAATCAATCAATTATTTCCATACACTTGAATTGAACAAAAAAATTACTTTAATTCACTTCAAATTTCTCATACACTTCAAATTACTCATACACTTCAAATTTTCTATTTTCTCATACACACACTTGATTTTCAATTTGAAGCACAGAATTCAACATTTTCTCATACACTACAAATTGAACCACAAAATTTATACAACCAAAATAGTCATCAAGTTAAATCAATTTTTTCAAAAACATACATTTACAAAACATCTAACTAGTAGTCCTCAACATTTTCCCTTAAAAGTACAACAACCTACGCATAAAGTTCATTATTGAAAAAAACTAACTGGGCGTATATTGCTGTGGCTTTCTCTTCTTTCGAATCGGGACTTTCCTCCTACGATCCCCAATCTTTTGAGTCGCAGGAGCACTTGGATCAACATCTCCTTCTTGACACCTCCAACTACTTCAATCTCAGGGATTGCCAATTCACTTTGTGTAGGAGGTAAGCGAACATTCTTACCCCTTCTCGGAGGATGTGAAGAAGTTTGTGGTTGACTTCGAGGTGGGACGGGGGGTTCTGCTTCAACTGTTTGTTGGGGTGGAGGTGGTGCTTGGCTTACGTTTGGTCGGGCCGTTTGAGTTGGTATTTCGGTTGAGCGTAGAAGAGCAACGAAGTGCGAACCGTCACCAACTTCTTTAAGAGAAGTACGGCATGGAAGTAGGAGTTCTCTCGCCAATTCCTTGCAGGCCTTCGAAGCGTTGCTCTTCAAGACAAGAGCACATTTTCTCGCAATGTCCCATGTGTTGTCAATCTATAGAAATCATAAAAATTATTAGTAGTAAACCAAACGTTTGTTAAACAAACATAAGCAAAATGATGTGAATAAAGTTTATTAACACTAACATTACTTTACCATTAAACGATAGGAGGAAGCTTTTGGTTGATACATGGGTTGCGATGTGGAATGTGCGGGTGGTGGTTCCACTTGGTGCGCGGGTATCGGTTGTTGGATGCTCGCGGGAGATTTGTTCTTGGCGCTATATACAACCGTGTGATACGACGGTACCATGCTATGTACTCGGTTTGCAACGATCCGTCGTACGGCACAATCCCTTCTACAACCAAGTCATACTTTCTCTCATTCCAACATGCTACATGAGCACGGTGGTGATCCGCCCAATCCATATTCGGTAAACGACCTTGGCCGGTAATATTATGAAGTCGACGGTCGTATATTGAGTTTTTGGGGATGGACTGCTGTGCATTGAATTGGCGGCGGACGCGACCAGGGTAATAGATATCCACAATTGAGAAATTTACAAGTAGAGCTAATGTCAACCATAGTTGATTATTGGCGGTGCAAATGGGGGGTAGATGTTGTAGCCTATCGTCTGTATACGGTGTCTAGTAGACGTACTCTTTCCTCAGCTGATCGAGTTCATCCCTGTAATATGTGAGCACACCGCGTGGGTTATCTCTCCACGTGAGCTTACCCGTCCAGTACGCACCAAGAGGAGCTCTCAACACTAGATTTTCATGTTGCACACTCCAACTATTTGAAAGTACCGTTACCCAGGGCCAGCCGAGATGTATTCATTCCCAACACCATATTTGCAATATCGACATCGGCCTGGTCATTTGGATCGACCCCATCGAACAATTGCACAGGGCACGGTAGAGGGAGGCCAGAGCTGCACTTCCCCAACTATATCGGTCGGCTCTTTGTAGGTCGGCGATCAATGGAAGGTACATCAAGTGGACTACATCACCAGAAGAATTAGGAAATAGAATACCTTCAATCATCGACAGAAGATAAGCCCTCGTATAACATTGGAGTTGGTAGTCCGTCGGTACGTCTGGCAGCTGATTATTGAACTCCGTATACAGCCAAGAACATCGGACTGATTCCCCAACGAATACACCCTTATCATCTTCATCCACCTCATGCCCAAGATAATCTCTTACAATGCCACTTTATTGAACATCAAGTTGTCCGTGACGGCCATCCCATCGATTGGAAGACCCGATATGACGGCTATATCTTGTAGGGTGACCGTCATCTTCCCAACTGGTAAGTGAAATGTGTGTGTCTCCGGCCTCCATCGGTCCACAAGAGCGGTAAGTAGTGCGTGGTCACATTTTACTTTCGCCAACTTCGACATTCCATAAAATCCACTACTAACCAAATAATTTTGAATATGAGGGTGCGTCGCCATGATGGTGTGCATTCGGAAACTCATTTTTTTGACATCTCCTTTCCAAACCGCCTGCGACCTATGATCTTCTTGCAGATATAGCACAGTAGGATCTACAGGATCCGGATGTCCCCGTGGTCCATGCGAAGTACCAGATGAAGCACCCATATCATGGGAAGAAGATGGTTGTGTAGGATCCATTTGCCTATCAACATTAAATATAAGGTGTCAACTACAATATTAATAAACATTACGAGACTAGAGATACTAAAATTTGTACAAAATATTACTAAACATTAACAAACAATTACCACCACAACATGCTCCACACACTACAAATAGATGAATCTAAGTTCGCATAGATAGCAATATAGGTCATCCACATCTCAATCTCTTATGAAAATCACTTCACATATCTATTATTTACGTGGATCTAATCTACATCGATTTTACTATACTACCATATATCTCCTACTAAGCAACAACAATTTAACAAACCTTAGATCAACAATTCAACATTTCACAAACCCTAGATCAACAACAATCCATAAGTACATTTCCACAATTATTACTTATATAAAACAAATCCACAGCATTTGTACTATACTACCAATGTATACAGCTCTCATACATCAAAATCAAAATTGTAAAAAAAATTAGGGATTTTGAAAACTTACCACAAATTCGGATTGTGGATGATTTCGAAAAGAGATGAGAGAATCGAAACTAGAGTCTATGTTTAATTGTTGTTTGGCAATTTAGAAATCACTCCAATAGTTGGGATTTTAGGAATTTTTGATTTAAGGAACTAGGGTTACGGGAGTGAAGAGAAAGATCGAAAAAATCGTAAGACAAAGGGGGAAGGAGAAGGATTTCTGAATATAGGTAACTGTACAAAACGAAAATAACTGATGCCGTTATTTTGAATAACGACATCAGTATAATCGTTGCCGTTCTCTGAGAGAACGGCATAGGTTATTTTACTTTTACAATTCTCACTCAGTTCACAATTGAGACTGTTAGATCTTTAGATAAAAAGTAACAGATGCCGTTATTTCAAATAATGGCACGAAACTTTTTTTTCAAACAGATGCCGTTATTGGGAAGAACGACATCGAAATAACCTATGTCGTTTTTTTTCAATAACGTTTCTTGCTGACATGTCCTAAATAAAAAAATATCGCTAATTGTTTTTAGAAGTAGAGCAAGATGTCAAATATTTTCTGAAAGTGGGGCAGTATGGCAAAATTTTCTAAATACTCTGCTTTATATATAGAGATGAGAGAGAGAGCGCCAGAAGAACCACCTCAATTCCAGTGAATTCCACTTCCGATCTTCACGTCATTTTGTTCTTATTTTCCATTTTGTTAAAACCTTAAAATCCTTCACCAAATATCATAAGTTCAAAATCCCCCCCCCCCCCCTCGCTCCCCCTCAATAAAATAAAATAAAATGATAATCTCTACCTAATTCACCAAAAAAATCATACACGAACAAAGATTCACCCTTGGATCTCCTAAAAAATGTGCTCCCTTACCTGATTTCTATCCAATATGTGACACTCGCTAGTGTAATCCTGTCTTAAACTCCTCATTGTCAACCAGCTCACCAGCTTCATCTCACTGCCACGTTGCTCACCGAGCAATAGCAATTGTGCATCCCTTTTTACTCGCAAACACCCACGTTTCGTCTCTCTTTTGAACTTCAAATCCCCATAAAAAGCTAGCCTTCATCACTAACTACTCTCTCCAATTCGACTTCATCATCCCAAAATGTCACCCATAGTCCGAATCTTAAAGCTCCTCTCCATCCTCCACCTCTACCACCACCCCAAACCAACACAACCCACTCGTAGTAGGGCAACCAAGAAGTGGTGGTGGTGTAAGCACGTGGATTTGTGGTGCTGGTCGGTGGGTTACGTTTGCACCACGTGGTGGTTTTTGCTGTTTGTTTACAATTCGATGGTGCCGTCGTTTAGTGGTGGTGGGGTTGAGCTGGTGGGGGACAGGTTGAGGAGGGAGGGACTGAGGGCGGCGCATCCGGTGGTGGTGGTGGGCGGCGGGGAGCTGGAGGTTTGGCAGGGGAAGGCATGCGCCGAGGCGCTGTTCAGGCAGCGGGTCTGGGGCGGCTGGTTCGGAGATATTTACCGGCGGTACGTACGTAATGGCAGAGTAATTGGTTTAATGTTTTTCTCGTGCGTGCATTTCGATGCGTATTTGCTTTGTCTGTGGTTAAAAACAACATTTGTCGTGTTCTACTTTGCTTTGTTCGTCTCGCCGGGTCCGCTGCCAAAGAAATTCACGGCTCTGAATAAGCGGCCTGCAGTCTCATCTGTGAATATGCTAATGATCTATCTCTATTTATTTATTGTAGGAAAATGACATGTTTGCTTTAGAAACTTTAAGAAATAATTAAATTATTGGGGAATCTGAATCATGTTGCGAAATTGAGGAATTTGAGACATCAGTTTTAGCAAACTGTTTTCGTCTATAGCATGCTGATTTATTTAATTTTCAGTGTTTATTTCATGTATTGGATGTCTCATTGACTCAACAATGTCTTTTTATTTATATTTAATTAGTAATTTACACGTCTTTATAAATATGTTTTTTTTCAAAAAATTCGAGACATCAAATCTAAATCTAAGATCTCATTTATATTAGTTATGCATGTATATTGTACGTATTTGTTTTGTTATAAATAAAATTTGCTTGGTGACAAACTGTCCCATTAAATTCTCTTTTAGAGTCTGTATAAACTCTTAGCCTTTGAGTTGGATCTATTTTGTGTTTGTTTTGGCTGAAGCCTTCGAGGTTTATCCCTTTTATATTAAAAAAAAATAAAATAAATAAATAAAAAAATCTGTCCCATTAAAATAGTAGAGACATGGATTATTAATGTCTTGAATATATGACACTACGCTTCGTATTGTTGAGCATTTAAATCCAAATTAGTAATTTAATTTCTTGAAACTATGTGTATATATATATATATATATATATAAAAGTTGAGCTCATTAATCCTCGACCATTTCCAAAGCATAGTAATGATTCCATCAATTCTTCATATAGTTTGATGAAATTCACAACTACATGATTTAAAGTAGGAAAGCTACATGCCACAGATTAAAATAAAAGAGCGTGTACTTAGATTGTACAAATAATAATGTGGAGCCTATGCAAAAGTACATCATTATTATTAATTGCTTGTTTGTGGGCTTACTCTTTTTTAAGTATATTTTGAGTAGAAAACCTTGAGTACTAGTAGCATCAATGATTAGTGAATGAAAAGTCAACATATACAAGCTGTATCTAAATTGAAAATTTTGAAGTATATTTTTTACGATTGTAACATGAGAATAGTCCCGTGTAGTCTACTTGCACGCGTTACGCATAGAGTGCATGTTTTCTTACTCTCAATATATATATTGGGATTTGAGAGTCAGCATATGTCATTTATCTGTTCCAATCGTTGTTCATTTAATTTCCTACTAGTAATATTCACATGCGATGCACGTATTAATTTTTTTTAAAAAAATTAAATTAAAAAAATCTGATTTACACATGCGATGGATGTCTTAATAAATAGGAGTATATTTTTTTAAAACTAAATGTGAAGATTATAATAGGAGAGTTAGAGTTGCACGTAAGTAGGTAGATTTATAACTCAAATTCTTCCATTATAATAGTTATTATATATTATATTATAGATAGATGGATATATAGATAAATAATAATTTACACAGGTGAAGCACATTTAATATATTAAAAAATTAAAGTAAAAATTATGACGTAGTGAGGACTCAAATCTGAGACCTCCTTCTTATCAGTTATGTACGTGAAATGCATGTGTTGGTAGATTTACAACAAATGACACCAAGGCATTCTCCCATTATAATATTAGAGATTAGAGATTAGAGATATTGTTCATAATAATTAATTAGTATAATCTAAAATTGCACATCCAATGCTCGTGTAATAGTAGAATATATGGAGATTATCTTATAAGAATTATAATGGATGTAGGCCTCAATGCTGGATGGAGCACATGTCCCTGGACAGAGAAACTGGGTTGGATCCTCTTGGCATTCGAGTAAGACCCGTTCCCGGCCTGGTTGCGACCAATTACTTCATGGGCCTGATCGAGAACCTGGCCAGAATTGGGTACGAGGGGAAGAATGTCTATATGGCTGCTTATGACTGGAGACTTTCCTTTCAGAATACTGAGGTGAGAATTTCTGTTCTTCTGTTCTTTATTCTCCTTGTAGAATTCTTAGCCTGCACAGATTTCTCTACCGAATTCATAGTGCACTACACATTTTCGGTACACTGTTTCACTAAAAATAAAAATAAAAATAAAAATAAAATGGGTGATGAGCAGGTTCGCGATCAGTCCCTCAGTAGATTGAAAAGTACAATTGAACTCATGGTCCGAATAAATGGAGGCAAGAAGGTAGTAATAGTTCCGTACTCCATGGGGGCTCTCTATTTCCTTCATTTTCTCAAATGGGCTGAAGCCTACCCTCCTATGGGAGGCGGAGGTGGGAGAGATTGGTGTTCCAAGCACATCAAAGCCATTTTGAACATCGAGCCACAATTCCTCGGTGCTCCCAAGGCCATGAGTGGGATCTTCTCTAATGATGCTAAAGATATATCTTCAGCTATTAGGTTGGTTCGACTTTCCATTCCCTTTCACATGAGTGTATCGCATTAGGTTAAATTTTAAACAGATTACCTTTCATCTTGACCGGATTGCAAATTGGATAATGTACGTACTTCTCAACATTTACTTTTAGTCTCTACTATGTTACTAAGAATAAATGATATAGTCTATAAATTCGCTCGCTCTTGTTATTGTTAAGGAGAGTAGTTAAGTTACATACCTCTATCATAACTCAATTTCTGAATACTCCTTACGACATGTAGGAAATTGTACTGACATTTCTTGGCCTTTCCGCCATATGTATTACAGGGCAATGTCCCCTGGTGTGTTGGATACAAATGCTCTTGGGTTTCAAGTCCTAAAACAAATTATGCGAGTATCTCAAACATGGGATTCGATACATTATTTACTCCCAAAGGGTGGAAAAGCATTGTTGGGAGGGTTAGATCAGTCAGTCGAAACGAGTTCTGATTTTGACAAAAGGATGAAAAAAACGGAGACATTATCTTTATTGAGAAATCAGCCAGAACAAAGCAATGGGAGTGATGGAAAGGAAGGTATTAGGACAAAATGGACACATAATCTGGCTCGGTATAGAAGCCTTTTTGCCTTGCTCAATATAGCTTCATGGACATCTTCAACTGCCAAAACAAAGGTTTGTGATTCGAATTTTATATACTTGTTTAATTAATTTCCCATAAATCCATAGACAAGGCAATTTGACATGCTATTACCATTGGTTAATTACAAACTTAAATTATGGAGCTTAAGGGATATATAGATAATTAAAGTTGATTACCATCCTTTTCCTTCTAATAAATAACCTAGCCTTATCATATGCTCTTGTGATTAGCAGCATAAACTATCAACAGATTCTTCTTCTTCTTACCTTCCGATGGAATCATCAGGGATCCAAGTTGAGCCAGTGTCCGACGCAAAGGATGATACTAGCATTAAAATCATTGTCGAGAAGAAACTCCCTGTATCTAAAACCATTCATGATCTGTTACAATTCATCACCCCGAAGTTGACTCAACGTGCCACTTCTCACTTTTCAAATGGATTAGCTGATGATCTCGACGATCTTAAGTACTCCCACTACAAGTATTGGTCTAATCCTTTAGAAACAAAGTAAGTTATTAGCCATTTTATCTAGTTAATCTCTTTTTCCCTTAAAAATATTATACACCAATTGTAACACTTATTACTTGTACTGAATTTAGGTTGCCTGATGCTCCTGATACCGAGATCTACTGCTTGTATGGGTTTGACAATAGATTGCATGAAAACGATGATGAAAATTTTACTTTATTGAGTGCTGGGTTCATGTGTGCCAAAGGTTGGTACGGGCAAACCCGGTTTAATCCTTCAGGTATGCGCACTTATGTGCGGGAGTACGGTACAAATTCTGATGATATTATGAGGAGTGATGCTATAACCGAGGATATAATCCGGGTGGCTTCAGGGAATCACATTGGAGGTGATCAAATTTATTCTGGCATCCGTAACATATCAAACCTTGTCAAAATCTTGTTGGTAGCTTAAACTTGCTCTGATGAGATGGTGAGTCTGAAATTCCGAGTATGAGTTGATCATGGAATATTAGGCACAAGGGACTACAATAGTTAAGTAACTTATGGAGTGTGCAAGGAAGGGAGCAGAGCTATAGAGTGTAGAGAGAAGCCACAATTGGGAGAGACTCAAATCTAAAAGTGCAGCTTTATGGGCTTGGAGGAACTAATTAGAGGATCTCAGAAGAATTAAGGGGGCTTGTAATGTAATGTACGTATAATGTGGGGTTGTATATATGATTTTGAGGAGATGAAAAGAAAATTGAAAGGTGGACTCTCCAATTTTCCATTGTAACAGAAATAAATAAAAGCAATTGGGATGAAACTACGCGATGGGTAGATATCGATATTTGATAAAAATAGATTCAAATTTTTGTGTATTTTTTTTAATAAAAAAAAGGCCGTAGTCATACACATGTCTTGCACGCACATGCACATGCTCATTCCATGCTCACTCCGT
Organism: Hemerocallis citrina; assembly: GCA_017893485.1. Lineage (NCBI taxonomy): Eukaryota > Viridiplantae > Streptophyta > Magnoliopsida > Asparagales > Asphodelaceae > Hemerocallis > Hemerocallis citrina. The sequence continues at coordinate 38,393,638 of CM030361.1, forward strand.
AATAGGGGATTGTGCTCGGCATGCACATTCTTTAGTGTTTATAATTACAAAACTAAAGTTGTGCAAAATGTGAACCACCGACCCATCTAAATTAATTCAACCCATCATTTTAAAGCCAAAATTATATGAACCATTCGCACCACCTGATGTAATTTCAACAATACATGTTATGTTTAAGATATGTGGACCATCCATAATACATAATTAAATCTCAGCAATGCATCTTACATTTATATCAACTTGAATGTAGAAACTAATCATCTCTTGAGCATATTTTGAGCCCATATAAAAAAAAGTTGAGTAGAATTAGCACTACTGCTTTTGCTATTCAAACACTACTTTTACTCTTACCATTTTCTTCTTCTTCTTCTTTTGGTAGCTTCCGTAGAAGCCGAGCGTAGCCCATTTACCAAATGGTCTTGGATTCTTAGGCCCAACTGCCCGAGTACAAATTTAGCCCGGGCTCGATTAATCAGTAGAAGTTGAGCCTAAGATTCCAAACCCATTTGATAAATGAGCAACGGCTCATATGGAACTATGGAAGCTAGTCAACCTACTTGAGTTGTAATCGGGCCAAAAATAAAAACAATAATGCCATACTAACATTCTTTTTTATAATTTATTTCTTTATAATCTTATGTGATACTAAATTATTGAAGGTTAATGTAGAGTGGGTTATAGAAACCTCAAATAATTTGATGTCACATAACGTTGTAGAAAAGAGGGTAGGTATAACATTATTAAAAAAAAAAAAAGGTTTTTAATATGTATACCCTAAACAAATATGATTATATCATATATACCCCTCACAAATGTAAATTTATGTATATGTCCCTAACAATTTGGACTTTATTTCATATTTACCCAAATGTTAGATATCCCTGAATCAATCATGATTTTACCATTACGAGACAAATAAAAATCAAATTAAAAGATCAGATTATACAATCAAATGATACTAGATTTAAGAGTTTTAATGAAAATAAATAAGGAAACTTGTAATTTATCATTAAAAAACAAGATTGATGACAATTTTGAAGAAGCAACTTGAGGAAGAATATGTAGTTTTCAAATGCACGGTTAGTTTGTCCATTTTTTGAAAAAAAAAATGATAAAATTTTGAGAAAAGTTAATGAGTCTCAGTTGGATTAACAATTGTCCGGATTTACAAGGATGAAGATTATAAAGTTTGAATGTTAGAGAAGAGAATATTTAGTCATTTGCCATCAAGTTTATTAAAAGAAACTGAAAATTCTCCATCGTTTTGAGTTTTTTAAACTAGAGGGGTAATTAAGAGATGTTGCGTATATTGTTGGGGACAAATATGAAAATGTCTACCTGTGAGGGTCATACATGATATTCACATATTTGTTAGGGATATACATGATAAAAATTGAAGAAAAAAATTGCTCCTTCTATCATTGATTAAAATCAAACTGGAAAATTTGTTCCAAAAAAAAAGTCAAACCCAATCGTTTCTTTTTCCTAGCAAAATTGGAAAATAGACATGTCTGAACATAAGAGGGAAAGGTCCTCTCAATGCTCTAACGCCCGCACCGGATTTGGACCGAATTGTCTCACGATGTTCTGAACCCAGCTCACGTACCGCTTTAATGGGCAAACAACCTAACCTTTGGAACATACTACAGTCCCGGGTGGCGAAGAGCTGACATCGGGTGCCAAACCTTCCCGTCGATGTGAACTCTTGGGGAATATCCGCCTGTTATCCCTGGAGTAATTTTTATCCGTTGAGTGACGACCCTTCCACTCGGTACCATCAGTAAGGCCGACTTTCGTCCCTGCTCGAAGTCAAGCTCCCCTATGCATTTGCACTCGAGAGCCAATCTCCGTTCGACAATTAATAACTGTGCTTAGAAGAGTAATGCTACACCCATTACAAATTTTACTACATTTCTCTTCACTATCTTAGGTGACACTCTACTATTGGAGAGTAGGTATAGAATAGGGAGAGGAACTCTCTAATAGTAGTGTGCTATCTAAGATAATGAAAAAAAATATAGTGAAATTGGTAGTGGGTGTAGCATTACTTATGCTTAGAATAGATTATTTTTTTGGTAACTTAAAGAACGATCGGTCTCCAATACACTACTAATTATCGTAGAACTTGATAGTCTTTAAAAAGCAACAAATTTATAAATTTTGATAGTCGACAAAATGGAACATGTTTATAAATTTAGATCAGCTTCGCTACAAATAACAAGAAGACTGGAAGAGATTCACTGTCTCAAAATACCCAAACTTTCTTGTTTGATAAGCAAGAAGATCCAATTCGGCCAAGCAGATTACCAGACTAGATGCAATTAATTAACTATTTTTCTAACTGGAAGAATTTGTAAGACCTTGTTTTTGTCACCTGACTTACCCTTTTTTTTTATAATTATTATAAAAAAATGACTAAGTCATCACTTCATTAATTAGGAATTAACGAAACAGAAATGGAAATACAAGTAGAGCCTGAAGACGAGCAACATAAAAGTTCAGCTGCACTAAGGCAATAGCCTGAACGAATCAAAATACATCAAACTAAACAAACATCCACTGAAGAAAATAAAACTGCTCCGTGATCCTCCTCCCTCTCATGAGCTACTCCTCCTCTTCCACTCTCCTCTTCTTTTTGATAATCTATGATCAACGCTATTGAAACAGAAGTCGTTACGGTCTATCCAAAGGTTCCACAAGATTGAAGCCACTAATAAATCCCAATAAATTCTTACTTCCTTCTTAATCCTGTGCGATCTAATCTCCCCCCAAACCTCCGCACTAGACCCTGGACACTGAGCAACCCCGAACGCTAGACCTAATTTTTCCCACACCCATCTCGCTCCGATGCACTTAAAAAATATATGATTCGTATCCTCTTCGTGATTTAAGCACCTATTACAAGAAACGCAGTCCAGGATACTCCTTTTCCTTAAGTTAACTTTTGACAGAATCGCGTCATTATCCACCAACCACAAAAATACTTTCACTTTAGAAGGAACGTTGATGCCCCAAAGAACCGCAGCACCCGCATTCCTTAAACCTCCGTCATTCAGCCTTTTATATAATGAGGAAACCGAGAACTTGCGATTTGCCTCTATAGACCACCATCTCTCATCTTCTGGCTATTGCGTGACGCGGCCTTCGCTGCGAATGTAATTGTTGAGCTGTTGACGTTGGAGAATAGATTCTTGTTCCAGAGTATCCTTAACTTCTAGTCTCAATATATTGTTCTTCCACACATTGTAAACAAGTGTATCAATGTTGATAACTGCCCCTGCAGCTGTTGGGAACAATTCCATCAACGAGTTACTGCCACACCACATGTCTTTCCAAAATCTTGTATTCTTGCCTTGCTTCACCCTACAGAGGTCACTTGATTTTTGTTGTTGTTGAAGTAAATCACCTGATTTCCTGTGTTAGTATATTAGAAACTGGCAAGTTACACCTGCAATGCAGATCTTCTTTTTCTAAGCTTTCACACATTACAAATAATCTCCAAGACCCAAGAGTATCAACATTTATTTTATATAGGAATGATACTTCCCACAAATAATTATATCTTAAATGAATTTAAAGCGAAGGATATTATGGTAATTAACTAATTAATTAGAAATGAATGATAAATATAACTTTCACTTAAAAATGTATAATTGAAATTAGATTAATTAAGTTGTTTTATCTGCATACCAAATACACAACTCCAACACTTGAGTTATAGTAGTAGAGAAATACAAACCATTACGGCCAAAACACCCATTACTTGATTGAAATTTGACGCTAATGACAGAGAGAGAATTCCTTTACGGATTGTGGGTTCCTTTGAACGTGATTTTCGCAGGGCTGACCCAACACTTATTGAGGTCTAAAGTGAACTCCGAAATGAGACCTTTTAAAAGCTTATAATAATATTTTGTTAAAATTAATGTATTTTTATTTAAATGTTATCTTTCGAATTTTTTGAGATGCATTATATTATTGTAAACAATTTCGAATTTTTTGGTATGTGAGAATGCCTATTTCGGACTTTTCGGTATTTGAGGAGGCCTATTTCGAGCTTTTTGATTGTGAGGAGGCCTTCATTCTTTAGATAATTTTTTATTTTTAGGCCTAAAGCCCTAGCTTTGATTGCTTTATCCTTAGGCCGGCCCTGGATTCTCGTGAACAAAAATCTTTTCTCCAATACTTTTACCAATTAGCATCCCAGACGATTTCACTAACATTTCACATGAGATATTAACTAACTCATTTTCAAATCATTATTATCATATGAAGAATGACTGGTTAAAACTTCAATTGCAACAACATAAATTTTTCTATGTAATAATCCAATTTTTAAAAGTGAATCTCAAGTAAAATGGTTCAGGAGAAAAATAAGATTGTGATCATTAAAAGTTCTATTTAAAGAGATTAAGATTCTTTATCAAAGTTTGGTTCAACATATCAGCATTTCTCTAAGACATGTGAACATGGGCCTCATAAGCAAGTTCTCGTAAACTTACATCAAATTTTTTTATTTTTTTGGAGAGTAAACTTACATCATTTTATCTTTTATAACATTTGTTTATTCCACCGAGATTCAAAACTGTCTTCACAAAGAGTAGTACCCGGTAATCACTTTCATTATAGAATTTGGTTCATGTCGGACCCCTTATTTTTATTTTTACTGGTATAATGCACGTGCGATGCACGTCTATAAAGGTGTGTAGGATTTTGAGAAAGGGGCAGGTCACCGAAGAGGTTACATGCATGTATGCAGACAGACATGCACAATTTATTTATTTTGATATTTGCATGCATGTATTAGACCCACTGGCTTTAATAGGAGGAAACTTTCTTATGAATAAATTGTGCATGCAAGTACATGCAACTCTATACTATTAATTATTTTCCCAAAACTATGCAGACAGGCATGCAAATCTATGCATGTTAATTATTTTTTCAATACATGCAAATTACATTTCTGACCTTCGATATTAACCCTGTATTTTTTTTAGCCTTTTATGTTTATAAGGGCATGATAGTAAAAAGTCGCCAAAATGGGGCTTTGCTTAATAATAGTATAGATTTTATTTTTTGAACGGCTGACCCCTTAAGTTGTCCTAACGAGAAATCAGCTCACGCTAAACGTAGGAAAGCCTCTAAATTGTTAGATGCCAACCCGGTGCACATCTTAAAGCCTCCTCTCTCTCTCCCAATCTTGCATTTTCCCACTTCCCTATACACTATCTTATGCGTGCTGCACATAACAGAAACATCCCTCAATCGGAACAGTCAATAGGTAGAGCATTCAAATCATACTTGCGATGCACATCCATTGTTTTTTAAATATAAATTTAAGTAACTACTAAGATGAAATATGGCATCGAACCTGAAACATCCCTTTATTCATCATATACTTTTTACAAATTACTTTTAGTGACGCCAACTTTTATTTCATATGAATGACACTTTTGTAAATAATTATGTCGTAAATAAATCTAAACTTTGAGGCTATTATGGTAACTAATAAGAGCATCCACAGTCGTTTGCTACATATGCATAATATGCATATTTACGCTAAAAAAGCGCTACAGTCGTTTGCTATTTATGATTTTTTTGCATTTTTTGCGACAGTAGATTGCTATAAATGAGAGTGGATTTGAAAGAAATGCATATTATACAGGACGCAACTTCACTATCCGTCCGACGAAAAAAAATTATTTTTTATTCCTCCGACGCAACTTCACTTCCCGTTCCTCAATTTTTTTTAATAAACCGTAATAAAAAAAAACTCAAAAAAAGTAAATAAAGTGAAAAAAAATTTACAAAACATGTCGGATGAAAAGTGAAGTTGCGTCTGACCATTTTTTGTGATTTTTTCCCCGTTCCGACACAAACTGAAGTTTCGTCTACCTATTAAAAAATAATTAAATTCCTCCGATGCAACTTCAAACTCCGTCTAATATGAGATTTTTATTATTTTAAATTAAATTACTATAAAATACCATTCGACGACTGCAGCAAAGAGGCAAAATGCTATATGCATTTATGCATTTTCTAATAATCACGACTGTGGATGCTCTAATAATTGAGTAAATGAATGGTTAATATAACTCCAACTTAAAAATGAATGATTGAGATTAGACAGTTGGTTGTCTATAAATAGGGATGGCAAACGGGTCGGGTCGACCCGCGACCCGCACGCGACCCGACCGTTTAACCCGGCCCTCGAAATCACGGTTTGGGTTCGGGTCGAACCCGTTAACGTTAACGGGTCGACCCGGGTTGCTAAATTAATGAATCCAACCCGCATAACCTGGCCCGGTAACCCGCGAAAAAGGAGCCAACCCACCCGCCAACCTGCGGGTTGACCCGTGGGTTGCAAACCACCCGTACGACCCGTACGGGTCAAACGTTGACCCGCGGGTCCAACGGTCTCTGAACCGTTACTGTTCACCAGAGCCGTTGTAACGGCTCTTATAGCAGTTTTTGGTTTTTTTTGTATTTTTTTTTGTTTATTTGTTTATTTTTACCCTATAAATACCCCCCCCCCAAAACTCAAACAAAAAGTTCACACCTTACTCTCTTACTCTCTCTACTATTATTACTCAATTCATTTCAATTTGTGAACAGTTGAACAAATAAACTAGCAAGTCATATACACGATCAAATTCCGATCGTATCGAAGTCAAAATTCAACGACGTCTTCAAGTCTTCAACTCTCCTTCAACTCCAAGTGATCAAGTCTTCAACTCTCCTCCAAGCTCCCCCCGAGTCTTCAATTCCGGATTTCTACTTCTACTTCTATTCTTATTTTTACGGATTTTTTATATATACAAGTATCCACAGTGAATGGTATCAAAATTTCATCTCTCTCTTCTTCCTTCAATTTATTTTTTAGTTATAATTTTTGGTATCTTGTTTATTTGTTAGTTTTTTGATCTTCTCTCTCACAACCCTCTTATTTTCTAGATTTTTTTTTTGTGACTTATCGCCCCTATATTGTGTAATTTTTGTTTACATACACTACTACATATAAACATGTCTAGATTACGCGGTAGCGGTTGTAGCCAAAGTGGGCAAGATTCCACCGGCACTTCCCATAGGCCACCAATTGTTCCACATATTGAGCCCGCCCAAGAGTACCATGATCCTTCTACCCAACAATGGGGTACATTCGATGAGTTTGTAGGAGACATACAATTAGAAGAAGAACCACAACAACAACAAGCAACCGAAACAATAAAACCCCCTAGTGGTAGGAAAACTAGAGGAGAAAGTAGTGATTGGTATAAATTTTACGATTATATCCCGGACGAAGAAACACTGGGTGTAGGTTTGAAAGTTTGTAAAACATGTTCCAAGCAATACAATGGAAGAGGGGTGAGGGCACGGGTACAATTAAGCGACACATCCTAAGTGTGCACAAAGACCTTCTTGTTGACCTACCCGGCCAATAAAAAATTCACCCTAAGACCGGTCTAGTTGATAGCCACCCTTATGATCCCGATCTTGTTCGTCGGGAAATGACCCGATTAGTAATAAAGGAAGAGTTATCATTTTTCTATCCTGAGAGTAGGGACTTAGAAAATTTTAATCAAACCGCCTTAAGCCCTCATTTGAGAAGAATCCCTAGAAATACTTGCAAATTGGATTGTTTTAAAATGTACAATGAAATGACGGATGCTTTGATTGCAATTTTATGAAGTTTAACTTCGGATTGTTGTACGGGTTGCAACAATATTCCAATGATGGAAATAACTTGTCATTGGATCAACAATGATTGGATTCTTCAAAAGAGAATCATATCACTTGCTGCGTTGCCCTATCCCCATAGTGACGTTGAAATAGCAAACCGTATTTTAGAAATTTGTGATATTTTTCATATTCGCGATAAAATTATGTGTATTAGTTTTGATAATGCATCTAACAACAATGCATCAATTAGTATTTTAAAAACCACATTAAAACCTCCATCTGACAATATTTTTCATGTTAGAAGTGCATGTCATATTTTTAATTTATGTGTTCAAGATGCATTCAAAATAGCCGATCCATATATACTTAAAATTAAAAATTGTGTACATTTTATTGCATTAAGTGGCACTGTATTTCAAGAATGAAAAAATTGGTGTAGGATTTCAAATGTACCTTTTAGAAAATTTCTAAGGATGTTAAATACCGATGGAACTCTACTTTTGATTTACTACAGGTTGTTACCGAATATAAAACATGTATAAATAATTTTTGTATCGCAAAAAATATGCCAAATTTTCAAATAACTCCCCCCGATTGGTATTTTGCCGAATCTTTGTTGAAATTTTTGGAACCTTTTAAAACCGCAACTTTTAAATTTTCAAAATCATATGAATCTACTTCTAGTAGCATTTTTATTTCAATAGTTACTATGATGCAAACTTTTAACAAAATGTTAAATGATGCTTTTGTTGGTGATATTGTCAAACCTGCATACATAAAATTTTTGAAGTATTTTAATCTTCCTCCTATGTTGTATTGTGTTGCTACCGTTATGGATCCTCGTATCAAATTAGAAGGTACGAAGAGTTTGACTGAAATATTTTTTAATTTACTTGGGGATGAAGAAACTGAAATTGATTGCGCTTCTTTTTTAGTTAAATTTGAATCTACATTAAATAACTTGTATGATTATTATGATAGATGTTTTGCTCCTAGTAGTACAACGTCTGTAGTTAGTTCTTCTTCTGCTAATTCTAAAGGTAAGAGTAAGAGTAAATTTGATGATAGAACATTTAATTTACGTGCACAAATTTAATCCAAAAAATCTACGACTAATCAACCAAATGAATTAAATTGGTATAACCAACAAGATTCTAAGTCTTCTACTTCTTCACTAGATATTTTACAATGGTGGAAAGACTATGAACACACTTATAGTATTCTTAAATATATGGCTAAAGATCTACTAACTCTTACTGTCTCTACAATTGCTTCTGAAAGTGCATTTTCTACAAGTGACAGAGTTGTAATTGATTACAGGAATCGCTTGAAGCCCGATTCGTTAAAGATACTCGTTTGCACTGAAGACTGGCTAAAGGCTGAAGATAGGACACAAAAAAATATTATCTACGTCTACAAGTGGGAGCAACTCGCCGGAAGAATAACAACAACAACAACAACAATAGCAACCAAAATGAAGAATTCAAGACCAACAACAAGTCAACAACAACAAATTGAAGGCCATCAAATTGAAGACAATTGTAAATAGATATAAAATTGTATTAAATCTTTGCTTGTTATTTCAAATTAGAAAAATTGAAGTAATTTGTTAGTGTATAAAACAAATTTGTGAAATCTTTATTTCTTATTACAAATAGTGAAACTTGTATAACTTGAAATTATATGAATAATATATCATTTTTTTGTGTGTGGCAATTTCACTCTTTCAATATTATTATTATTATTACGATTTTAATGTTTATTATTAATTTTTTTTTAAGTAAAAAAAAAGTTCACTATCTAACTGGGCCAATCCACGACCCGACCCGAATCGATCTGGGTTGGACTCGGAAGGGTTTACGGGTTGGGCGGATCGCGAATTCAGCTCTTTGATCCGGTCCGGCCTGGCCCGGTTAAGCCTCCGACCCGATCTGAACCCGCCCAATTAAGTAAATCTTCAATCCGGATGAGTCCAATCCGACCCGGCCCGGTTAATCGGAATGCCAACCCTATCTATAAATAACAACTCTTTCATTATAATACTTGGTAAACAAAAGGACAGAAAAAATAATGATGAAAAAGCAAAATATGGTAGTGCGTTCGGTGAACGGACCAAAGTCAGGTTGAAGCAAAGGGTACACCTACCCCTTATTGGGCCCCATAAACATGGACACTCCTCAACATAATAATAATTTTTTTATTAAAAAAAAAACCAACTGGGCCCACCCATTTCTATACGAGACTTCCAGTTTGGTGGTCTCTACACGAAGATTTTGCCGCACTGCCCCACTTTTTGAAAATATTTAGCGATATGACCACTTTCCAAAATAATTAACGATATATCCTTATTTAGGACACGTTAGTAAAAAACGTTATTGGAAAAAACGGTATAGGTTGAAGCAAAGGGTACACCTACCCCTTATTCGGAATAACGGCATCAGTTATAATTTTTTTTTTTTTTTTTTTTACTTTTTATCAATTCTTTCTGTTTCCAAACAACGGCAAGAGTGCATATTGATATATAACGATAACGGCATCAGACATTCGAATGCCGTTATTCAGGATAACGGCATTGTTTATAAGTTTTTTTCACACTTGGAACTTTTTAAACTTAGAAGATCCACACTTGTAAGACAAATATACTGATGCCGTTATTCCAAATAACGGCATGCAATTTTTTTTTCAAACAGATGCCGTTATTGGGAAGAACGGCATGGAAATAACCTATGCCATTTTTTCCAATAACGTTTCTTGCTGACGTGTCCTAAATAAGGGCATATCGCTAATTGTTTTGGAAAGTAGGGCATATCGCTAAATATTTTCAAAAAGTGGGGCAGTGCGGCAAAATTTTCTCTCTACACCAAAACCATATTCCGTCTCATTATTCCTTCACCAACCCCCTAACCTTTGCCTATAATAACTCCCCTTCCCCTTTGAATTAACTCAGCTTACTCTCAAGCTAATTACATACATACCGATTTCATTTACAAAGTAAAATATATAATGGCTACCACCGCGACCACCACCACCACCGGGACGACCAACGGAGAGCAAGTTAGCAAGCATCAGGAAGTCGGGCACAAGAGTCTTCTCAAAAGCGATGAACTCTATCAAGTAAATAAATATATTAATTATAACTGATTTCAAAATTAACTTAGTTTCAAGTTTTGTTAATTGACTCATGGATGGAGTTTCCCAAATTCTGGTGCAGTATATTTTGGAGACCAGTGTGTATCCCCGCGAGCCGGAGAGCATGAAAGAACTCCGCGAAATCACAGCCAAGCACCCATGGTACGTACGTTCATATATATTCCTAAGTTTTTCAAATTTAATGATTTAATTTTTGGATTAGAATTAATTTTTTTTGGGTGATAAATTTAGGAATCTTATGACAACATCGGCTGATGAGGGACAGTTCTTGAACATGTTGTTGAAGCTGATCAACGCGAAGAACACCATGGAGATTGGTGTCTACACCGGATACTCCCTCCTTGCCACTGCCCTCGCCCTCCCTGATGATGGCAAGGTATCTTTCTTATGATCAATTAACTAGCTCAATTAAAAAAAAAAAAAAAAAAGTGACCAACGGTCACCTGTTCATTAATGAAAGATTTGATTGTTCTTTTTTACGCTAAAAAAAATTTAATTGCATCGCACTTTTCAATTTGAATTTTAAGAGATCTCATAAGCTTAATTGTCCTTAACATGCAGATCCTTGCAATGGACATCAATCGTGAAAACTATGAACTCGGCCTCCCAGTCATCCAGAAGGCCGGTGTAGCCCATAAAATCGACTTCCGTGAAGGCCCTGCCCTACCTGTTCTCGACCAAATGCTCGAAGATGTAAGATCACTTGCATAAGTAACAATATTTGTCATAAAACAAAATTATACTAATTTTTATTCTTCAAACTACCACATCCGTTCCAATATATAAGTTGTTTTAGCCTATTTTTCCTCCAAAATATATTAAGTCATTTTCGTTTTTCAATATAATGCCTTTACACTCTCAATCTTTTATTAATTAGTTTTTTTAAAAACTACTCTACTAATTTATCCTTATGAGCTTAAAAGTTAACTAATAGGTTTAATTCAGAGGAATATTTTTAGATAGAGAGTATATTCGTAAGTATACTATTAATGAGTTAGTAATTTGTGGGCCATTACATTGCAGCCGAAGTTTCACGGATCCTTTGACTTCATATTCGTTGACGCCGACAAGGACAACTACTTGAACTACCATAAGCGCATCATTGAACTGGTGAAGGTAGGTGGACTGATTGGCTACGACAACACACTGTGGAACGGGTCGGTGGTGGCCCCACCAGATGCACCATTGAGGAAATATGTTCGTTACTACAGAGATTTTGTTTTGGAGCTCAACAAGGCGCTGGCTGTCGACCCTCGGATCGAGATCTGCCAGTTACCGGTCGGTGACGGGATCACCCTCTGCAGACGTGTCATATGAGTCATTAATGAACAAGAGAACTAATGCAATTTATAATTGTTTTTTTTAAAATTACTTTGCATGTCTGCTTCTTTATTTGTTTCTCTGTTATATTATAATCGGAGTCGTCGTAACTTGCAAGGGACGATGACTGTGTTGTATTGTTTAATGAAGTAGAGATGATGCCTCTTTCTCGTGAATGGGTATATGGTTTGTGTCATGAACGAGTAGATGTTTTGGTCAAAAGTCATTTTCTGTTTTTTTTTTTATTTTTTAAAAAATTTTGGGGCGGTTCTTTTATTTCCTAAATAAACAATGTAGAGGTTAGTTGTTGATGACTTTGGCATTACTTTAAATTAAACGGCAACTCAACAATTGACATGAACGTTAAGTTCTGTTTAGATACCTTCTGGTCACATCTTACAACGGTAACCCTTGATAATCACAATTACACTGAATGGAATTATTTACAAACTATACAAACAAGGGTAAAAGGGATATGAGCAAATTGCTCATTTAGTAAATGAGCAAGTGATGAGGTGGCACTCATTACTTGCTCATTTACTAAATGAGCAAGTTGCTCTGGCCCTTTTACCCCTACAAACAAACATAAACATATATACACAGCTTCTTAAATAAACAATAAAGGTACATACAGTGGTTTCAGTTTAATTGGGTACACAGACAGGTGGCTCACGCAAAAGGTAACACAGCTCCCATGTTTTGAGGCATCTGCTGTTAGGGTTTAATCTGCGGAGCTGGGCTGATGGTGAGCAAACTCATGAAACAACCCACGGCTGGCAATCTCGCTCCCCATACGTTGATTGACTCGAACTTTCGGCATTTATTTACAAGCACGACTAGATCACTCTCTCTCACGTGCTGACAGCTCCATAATATGATTGACTGTAGAATCAGAAACAAACAGCAGTGCTGCGGAAAGGTAAGATAATCCAAAAACAAAAAAAACTTAGCAGTTATCATGTATAATAACATGATTGTTTTAAAATCATTATCTAAACTTCTGAGACAAAGAAGGTCTGCCATGCGAAGTCATACAAGTGCTAGGTTGCAGATTTGATTCTTCGTGATGAAAGATTAGAGAAGAATAAAATCTTACATTTAGGGACGTGTTTGTACCCAACAGTGATTTTATCATCTAAGTTTTTTTTTTTTTTTTACAACAAAAATTGCCAGGTTATGCAGCACCCAGCACGTCTTATTGACAGAGATGATAAAATTATACAATTAATAGCTTGATTTGAAGTTCCCTTATTTTGAATAACATTCACATGACTTGTGAATTCTTTTGCTAGTTTTTTTTCTTTTATCCCTCTTGGTCTTGGTTATGTTAGGGGAGGAGCAAGCCATAATTAAATTAGAAGAGCAAAAGGGAACATAACTCTTAGAAATTTAAGTGGAGGCCCTTATTCACTACTGTCTGTAATGTGTGATTTGATAATAAAAAAACTCCATTTGTTGATTCTGCACAAGTGTGTATTACAACCGCCATGATGATATCGACCATTCTAATTGTACGTGTAAATGTAAGTGCAAGTGCTCCCCCCACTTTTCTGCAAAGTGAGACTGGAGAGAATCCAAATCAAGGGAAAGGAACAGGTCAAGAGTCAACTTTAGTTCATTTTACAAGCAAGAACAAAAGAAGAAAAGGTATGGAAGCAGCTCTCACTAAATTGTGAGAAAAGGAGGTAACCTCTCCAGGCGTAGATCTCCCTAAATTATGAGATGATTTTTCTACCCCAAAATTGAAGGATGGACGGATTGAAGCTTTCCTTATGTTGATTTTGAAGGTGTTTAATTGAGAAGAGTTAGCACGGCATGTGATCCCTAATTACCCACATTAGAGAAGAGTGTTATACGGCTTATTATCTTATAAAAAAGGAGAAAAATTCAAGGAGTTTGTAAAACATGTGTGTGGTGAATGAGAGGTTACAAGTTTAAGATATATCTCCAACCATATATCACGAAGAACTTTCTCCCCTATATTTAAGATAAAACCGTGGACCACCTAAAACACATTTTTTCTGGAAGATATGTAATAACTGTTCTAAATAAGAGGTCATACAAAACAATATATTTTCATGTGTCACCATGTTATGTTATGAAATATGAACTATAGAAATACATGATTTACAGATAGTATGTACTGACGGGACATAACTCTGCCATTATCTGTCCCAAGCGAGGAATTCGGCCGCAGACCAGTAAAGGAGGATGATTGTGTTAGGTTATCGGCGTAAAACTTTATCAAATCCCATGAACATGAATTCTAAAGATATTGTGCTAAACCGAGCAGAATGGAAAAGATTCATGTAGTCGATCCAAACTGGTTGGAAAAAATACTTTGTTGTTGTTGTACCGGACATCCATTTTCAGAAGTTGTAAGAATATAAAGTAAAACCAGCTAGGACGTTAGAGGAGTGAAATCATTTATAAAATTTAATGGTTTACCGGGCAGAGAAATTAGGTGTCATAGGGGCATCAAACAAGGGGATCCTTTGCCTTCTTTATTATTCACCATAGTTGTGGATGAGCTTGCAGAATGATAAAGAACGGAAGGGAAGCACATGTTATTCGTGGATTTCATATCAAAGGTATATCTGGCACGGTATCTAGGGTTGGCATTCGGGTCGAACGGGCCGGACCGGGCCGGACCCGTCCGGGTTGGATGTTGACTTGGACAGGTTCGGGCCGGGTTGGTGGCTTAACTGGGCCGGGCCGGGCCGGGTCGAAAAGTGGCAATGGCGACCCGCCCAACCCGTGAACCCTTTCGGGTCCAACCCGGGTTGGGTCGGGTCGGTTCGCGGGTTGGCCCGTTTAGATAGGTTTTTTTTTTAAAACTTAAAATAATAATAATAATATAATAATAATAATATTAATAATAATAATAATAATAATAATAATAATTAAAAATCGTAATAATAATAATAAGATTGAAAGAGTGAAATTGGCCAAAAATATTGAAATATTATTCATATGATTTTAAGTTATACAAGTTTCACAATTTCTAATGAAATAAAGAATTCAATTCACAAATTTGTTTTATACACTAACATATTTCTTATATACAATTTCAATTTACTTCATTTTTTCTAATTTGAAATAACAAGCACAGATATAATACAATTTTTTACAATTGTCTTCAAGTTGATAGCCTTGAATTTATTGTTGTTGGTCTTGAATTCTTCATTTTGATTTTTGGTTGCTATTATTGTTGTTATTGTTGTTGTTCTTCTGGCGAGTTGCTCCCACTTGTGGATATAGATAATGCTTTTCCTTGTGTCCTATCTTCAGCCTTCAGCCAGTCTTCTGTGCAAACGAGCATCTCTAACGTGTCGGACTTCAAGCAATTCCTGTAATCAGTTAGAACTCTGCCACTTGAAGAAAATACACTTTCAGAAGTAACTATAGAGACATGAGGAGTTAGTAAATCTTTAGCCATAATTGACAGAATACTATAAGTGTGTTCATGGTCTTTCCACCATTGTAAAATATCTAGTGGAGAAGAAGAAGACTCAGAATCTTTTTAGTTATACCAATTTAATTCATTTGGTTGATTAGTCCTAGGTTTTTTGGATTAAATTTGTGCAAGTAAATTAAATGTTTTATCATCAAATTTACTCTTACCCTTACCTTTGGAACTACCAGAAGTAGAACTAACTACAGAAGTTGTACTACTAGAAGCAAAAGATCGATCATAATAATCATACACGTTATTTAATGTAGATTCAAATTTAAATAAAAAAGAAGCGCAATCAATTACTATTTCTACATTTTTCCCAAATAATGCAAAAAATATTTCAATCAATTTCTTCGTACCTTCTAATTTGATATGAGGATCTATAACGGTAGCAACACAAATCAACATAGGAGGAGGATAATAATATTTCAAAAAATTTTTGTATGCAGGTTGTACAATATCACCAACATAACTATCATTTAATATTTCGTTAAATATTTGCATCATGCTAACTAATGAAATAAAAAAGCTATTAGAAGTAGATTCATATGTTTTTGAAAGTTTTAAAGTTGTGGTTTTAAAAGGTTCTAAAAATTTCAACAAAGATTCTGCATAAAACCAATCGGTGGGAGTCATTTCAAAATTTGGCATATTTTTTTGCGATAGAAAAATCATTTACAACTGCTTTATATTCGGTAACAACATGTAGTAAATCAAAAGTAGAGTTCCATTGGTGTTTAAAATCCTTTGGAAATCTTTCAAAAGGTACATTTGAAATCCTACACTAATTTTTCCATTCTTGAAATATGCTGGGACTTAATGCAATGAAATGTACACAATTTCTAATTTTAAGTATATATGGATCGGCTATTTTTAATGTATCTTGAACACATAAATTTAAAATATGACATGCACATCTAATATAAAAAATATTGTCAGATGGAGGGTTTAATGCGGATTTTAAAATAGTAATTGCTGCATTGTTGTTAGATGCATTATCAAAACTAATACACATAATTTTATCGCGAATATGAAAAACATCACAAATTTTTAAAATACGGTTTACTATTTCAGCGCCACTATGGGGATACGGCAACGCGGTAAGTGATATGATTTTTTTTTGAAGAATCCAACTATTGTCTATCAAATGACAGGTTATTCCCATCGTTGGAATATTGTTGACACCCGTCCAACAATCCGAAGTTAAACTAACCCTACAAGTTAAACTCTATAAAATTGCAATCAAAGCGTCCTTCATTT
This sequence comes from Hemerocallis citrina, assembly GCA_017893485.1. Classification (NCBI taxonomy): domain Eukaryota; kingdom Viridiplantae; phylum Streptophyta; class Magnoliopsida; order Asparagales; family Asphodelaceae; genus Hemerocallis; species Hemerocallis citrina. The sequence goes on from CM030361.1 coordinate 38,410,505, forward strand.
TATTGTACACTTTAAAACAATCCGATTTGCAAGTATTTCTCGGGATTCTTCTAAAATGAGGGTTTAAGGCCATTTGATTAAAATTTTCCAAGTCCCTACTCTCGGAATAGGAAAATGGTAGCTCTTACTTTATTACTAATCGGGTCATTTCCCGACGAACAAGATCGGGATCATAAGGATGACTATCAACTAGACTGGTCCTAGGATTGATTTTTTGTTGGCCGGATAGGTCAACAAGAAGGTCTTTATGGTTATATTGGATGTGTCTACTAATTGTACCGGTGCCATCACCCATCTTGAATTTGTATGCCTTAGAACATGTTTTACAAACTTTCAACTCTATACCCAGATTTTCTTCGTCCGGGATAAAATCGTAAAATTTATGCCAATCACTACTTTCTCCTTTACTTTTCCTACCACTACGGGGTTGTGTGGTTTCGGTTGGTTGTTGTTGTTGTTCTTCTTCTAATTGAATATCACCTACAACCTCGTCGTGTGCACCCCATTGTTGGGTAGGAGGATCATGGTACTCTTCGGCGGGCTCACTAATTGGGACAATTGGTGACCTACGGAAAGTGCCGATGGAATCTTGCCCATGTTGGCTACGACCACTACCGCATGATCTAGACATAATGTAGTAATGTATGTAAAAAAGAACTGCACAATGTAGGAGCGATGAGCTATAAAAAAAATCTAGAAAACAAGAGGGTTGAGATAGAGAAAATAAAAAAACCAACAATAATTATAACTACAACAAAAATAAAATAAAAAGAGAGGTATGAAAATTTGATACCGTTCACCATGGATACGCGTATATAAAAAAATCCGTGAAAATAGGAATAGAAGTAGAAGTAGAATTCCTCAAATAAAGAATTGAAGAGTTGGGGAGAGCTTGTAGGAGAGTTGAAGACTTGATCACTTGGAGTTGGACGAGAGTTGAAGAGTTGAAGACGTTGTTGAATTTTGATTTTGATATGATCGAAAATTGATCGTGTATATGCCTTGAACACTTGTTTATTCAATACTTCAATTGTTCACAGATTGCTTGGAAATGAGTAATAATAGTAGAGAGAGTAAGATAGTAAGGTGTGATTTTTTTTAGGGGTTTTTTTTGGGGGGGGGGGGGTATTTATAGGCTAAAAATTAAAAAAAAAACAAAAAAAAAAAAAATCAAAACGACTCTAAGAGCCATTTGAGCTCTCTGGTGAACAGTGCCCAACGGCACGCTGACTCGCGGGTCGAACGTTTGACCCGTTCGGGTCGAACGTTTGACCCGTTCGGGTCAAACGGTTCGTCACCCGCGGGTCGACCTGCGGGTTGGCGGGCGGGTTGGGGTATTTTTAATGGGTTCGCGGGCCAGGTTAGACGGGTTCGATTTGGTATTTTGGTGACCCGGGTCGATCCGTTACTATTCACGGGTTCGACCCGAACCCGCACCGAACTTACACGGGACGGTTTAACCGGGCGGGTCGCGGGCGGGTCAGCGGTCGACCCGGCCTACTTGCCATCCCTGTCGGTATCGATTCTTTAGTACTCGGATGTCACGTTATTGTTCGGGGCAACAAAAGAGGAGGAAATGCTGGCTTCGAGGATAGTTTTGCATTAGTTCGAATCATGGGCATGATTGAGAGTTAACCTTAGCAAGTCCTGTATCATTCCCTTAAGTGATGATCTTTCCATCCCAATCACGGACATCAAGGCCTACCTAGGCTGCGAGTTAGGGATTTCCTTTAAAGTATCTCGGAACACCCATAAGACCCGGGGTAATGAGAAGAGAGGATTGACAGCCTTTGGTGGTGAAGGTTGAAAAGAAATTGTCCGAGTGGAAGGGACGTTTTTTTGTCATTAGGTGGTAGAATCACATTGATCAACTTAGTCCTCAGTAGCCTACCAACATACATAATGTCAATCTATGAGCTTACTAAGTGGGTCATAGGCAGAATAGACAAGTATAGAAGAAGATTCTTGTGGAAGAGAGCAAATGAAGACAATAAAGACTTTCATCTGATAAATTGGGGTAGTGTGTAAAAGAAAAGAATTCGGGGGGCTAGAAATTTTGAATTTGAGAGATATGCCCAAAGCATTGCTGAGCAAATTGTAGTTGTACAAATCTTCTGTATTATATCAAAAAAGAAAGAAATTTAGATATGGAGGGAGAAGTGAACATGGAAGGGCTTTCTACATATGGATAGGAGTGGCAAAATTGGGGAAAATTTACCGGAGATTGCAGAGGAAGTTGTGAATATTGATACCTTAGTAGCCGATATATGGAGAAATGATAAACTTAGGATTCAAATGCGGGATCAGCCGTCTCAGGATTTTCTACTTCAACTACAAAAAATGAAGGAATTCATTAGGGAAGGAAGGAAATATTGAAGAAGGGTAGATGCCGAAAGAAGATGGAATTTGGAATCTCATGACACTTTCCCGGTTAAGACAATGTATAATTGGATTAACGACGGAGGAGTTAGAAGTTCGAAAATGATTTGGAAGACCATAACACCTTCGAAAGTGAAAGCTTTCTAATGGATGATGGCAAACGACACAATTCTCTCAAGAGTCAACCTATATAAGTGCAGCATCCTAATGGATGTCAAATGCATGAGATGTAATATAGAGGACGAAGACACTGAGCATATTTTATATGTTAGCTTGGGAAGTAGTGACGCTAGGATATCCGAGTTCAACAAACAATATTTGAGGTCAATGGAGAGAGAGGGTAGTCAGGAAAGAGAATGGAATAGCGTGAGCCATTTCTGTTGCTGCTACTTTGTGAGATTTATGGCTAGACCAAAAAAAATCATCATTTTATCATATTAATTGTATATTTTTTGTATTGATGCATAATTTTTTTGCATTCATCCACTCGTCGGCACAAAGCAATATCGACAACAACAACAACAATATTATTAGTCTATACATAACTCAAGCCAACTAAACTATTAAAATTTCTGAAAGGGTTGTCAATCTTGTGACTAAGTATTTTCTAGTTGAGTCCCTCATTCCTGTGATTGAGACTCATAGCAGAAGGGTTAAAAAAGATATTAGCACATAAGTTATCTTAAATTTGGATATAAGTTATCTTAAATTTGGATGTACATGTATAGTAACTTCAGTTACTATACCTTTACCTCTAACCTAAAGTTAACATTAATTCCAACATAAACTTGGTGTTTAAGAAGCCTAAGTTATCTTAACTACAAAATTTAGGTTTTCCTTACCTTTCCTATTGTTGTTCAGTTAAGTAAAAAAAGGTCATAGTAAAGTTTTGATAACTGTAGTTATCTCAATTTTTTGAATGAGATGATTGAGATGATTGCAGTTATCTTAACTTCAAAATGGGTGTCAAACGGGTAGGATCATGGTTTGGACCCAAGTGAAGGTTGCGGTATGGGGCAAATTGAATTTTGAACTTAGTGAATTTTCAACAAAAAAAAATCATAGAATTTTTTTTTTGAACTAAACTCGTCGATCCCAACAGCGAGTCTAGTATTAATATCCTCGCTGTTGGGGATGACGAATCTTTTTTGAAAATTTTGTACTAAACTAGCTGTTCCCAACAATGAATCTAGTATAAATGTCCTCGTCGTGGAAAAGACGAGTTTTCATTGACAATTTTGAACTAAACTCGCCGTTGGGAACGTTGAGATTCTAAAAAAATTAGCACTAAACTCGCCGTGTCCCAACGACGAGAATGAAACAACTAAACTCGCTGTGGGGAACGACGAATTTAATTGTTGAGTCCACGAGCAAAAATACTTTGGCAACTATCTTTTTTCTGCAAATAGTTTCGACAAGTGTTGTATAAAATATAAAATCCGGGCTTTGTGTATTCAATATTGATGTGTATTTATATTTCTAAATGTAAGCAAAAAAATTCTGGGCTTTAAAGCATTGGTAGTCGTTAAGACTCAAAATTTTCATATTTGGATTTTAGAAATAGGAAATTTGAGTTGTGCATGTAGTCGTTGAAACCCAAAATTTGGTCCAACTGTGTTAGATCTTTTTAATATTGAATCTTAGCCATCGATTTTTTTTTTTTTTTTTTTTTGAGTCCAACACATTTGAAAAATAAAAAAAACGTACGCATTTGAACACATAACAATTCCTATAGGTCCATTCCATCTCATCCCTTAATAACAAAAATCAAACCAATCTCAAATTAACTTTATACGCATAGAAAATCATATATGCTATATTCCATATAAAATAAAATAAAACAATAGGGGATTTTAAAAATATACAAGTTCGTCGGACGCAAAATGATATTGCGTCCGATTTCTTTACAGAATTTTTGTTTTAATTGGGTCAAACGCAAAATGATCTTGCGTCCGACACTTTTTATAGAAAGAATTTGATTGGGTCCGAGAATTTTTTATAGAATGGATGCAAGATGATCTTTCAGTTCTTATATTTGGAAATTTCCTTTATCTTCTCTCATATATAGACAGCTACTGTTCATTTTTTTTTCAAAATTTAAAAATATAGCGAACTACTACAATCGTTTCGTTTCCTATATTTTTCAAATTTTGAAAATATAGGGTGCGAACTCCATATGACTCTTATGTATTCAATATTGATGTGTATTTATATTGCTAAATGTAAGCAGATTCCTTGGAAATTCATGACACATGCATTTTAGGTGTTCAGTGATATTCCTCGATTACAGTACTAGCTTACCACGATTTTTTTCCCAAACCGACCTACTTTTTGAAAGTTTTTTCCAAATCGACCTACATTTTTTTTTAATTCCCAAAACAACACACTCGGTCTTTGAAAGACCGAGTTTAGCACAAAATAACTCGGTTTTTCAAAGACCGAGTGTTAGAATTCAATTTTTCGAATTCTAACACTCGGTCTTTGAAAAACCGAGTTATTTTGTGCTAAACTCGGTCTTTCAAAGACCGAGTGTGTTATTTTGGTAAATACTTTCAAAAGTGGGTCAGTTTGGTAAATACTTTCAAAAAGTAGGTCATTTTGGTAATAAGTATCAAAATAACCCACCTTTTGAAAGTATTTACCTAACTGACCCACTTTTGAAAGTATTTACCAAAATAATACACTCGGTCTTTGAAAGACCGAGTTTAGCACAAAATAAGTCGGTTTTTCAAAGACCGAGTGTTAGAATTCGAAAAATCGAATTCTAACACTCGGTCTTTGAAAAACCGACTTATTTTGTGCTAAATTCGGTCTTTCAAAGACCGAGTGTGTCGTTTTGGGAATTAAAAAAAAATGTAGGTCAGTTTGGGAAAAACTTTCAAAAAGTAGGTCGGTTTGGGCAAAAAATCGCTTACCACTCACCTCAATCACATTACCACTCACATGTATGCTCAGGTAACCATTATGCTATGTTCGTGTGTTCAAACTGCAAGCCATACCCTTGTTGTAGATGCTCCCACTACTATACTAGGAGGCCAAGTTTTAGAAGAAAAATGTTTATTGTACAGCAAAACTTACATTACTTTTGTATTGCTATATGCCAGGATACAAAACCCACTTCTATGTATTTATAGTGGTTTTCGTATGTATGGTACTTGTTTTTTTCTTTTATATATGATTACTATTATTATTATTCTTTTATAACTAGTACAGCAGTATGAGATTTTCTTACCCTCTCCTGGGTCTTAGCTCAATACGAACTCCTCACGATTGTGCTATTTTAGTTTCTTTCGGCATACGGAAATTAGAAGAAGTCCTTATCGTATCTCATTGGTAGTGCGGAAATAGCACAAGTGTGGAATAGTTATCATTGCTCGATGCAGAAAGGAATCAGAATCCGTATCAACAAACTTCCACTTAGAGAGTGTTTTCCTATACAATTAGAATAGTGCAGCAGGCTTTTTTTTTTTTTTGTTGTTGTTGTTTTAGCCACATTTCGCAGCTTAGAATTGTTATTATTAATTGCAACATCAACCCTTAAAATGTGGGAAAATAAGGAAAGAGAAAAGGTTAGAAAGAAGGGTTTAGGATTTAGGCCATGTCTCTTCTCCTACTACAACTATTACTTAGCCAAACACTAGAAACCTATAATTTTTTTTGACTACTTTTACGACTACATGAAAACTATGTCTGAGATCACTTGTATTCAAACTTTTGAGCTGATTACTGACTACTAGGTATGCATTTTCAGAAAAAAGCAATCGACTTTCACAATGATAGCAAGCTGTGTTCATTAGTACAAGACTCAAATATAATCCACTTTTAAGTGCGAACCAACCAACGCTCATAATAATGTCATCTTCTCATAATATTAAACACTGATTTTTCAATGCACTCACCGAGCATTCATGGGATGCATTTCTCAATATAACGAATCCCTACATAAAACCAGGTCCCAAACCAAATAGGTAGTAGAATCGCAATACTAAGTACTCACTGCTCCCATAAATTCCATGTCTTCAACCAATCGACTCAAAACAATTTCAGGCAAGCACACCTCTAATGATATGCTCCCTTCCTCGAGCCCTGGATACACTGTAATTTTCCCGTCAACCTTGTTAGCGCTGCCACTACGAATAGCCATCGGTCTCCCCCATCCAAAGTCATTTCCGTACATGTTGAACCTTTGGGAGCTACTGGCCACCAGCTGATTCCCTGGTTTAAACTCAATAAACTGAATAAAGTAAGGTTTCTTACACCAATTTTCTAACCAACTACAAATAGTTGCATAATTCTGAGAAGCCACTGCTTGGTTCAGTTGCCATGCTGCCCAACCAAGGCCTTCAGTTAGTATGTCTCTAACCAATGCCTTGGCAGCGACTCCAACTCCATAATTCCCCAAATACTCTGCTGACAATGGTGGTTCAATCCTTGACCGGGTTCCGCATACCAAATGGTATGTTGTTTCTCGATTGAGATCAAGTTCTTGAGCCCGAACGGTGGATCTCCAAACATGCGCTTGAAGTGCTTGGAGTGAGGAAATCTGGGTGGTCTTCATCTCCAAATTGGCCTTGGCTTTGAGGTCTCTGACATTCTTTGCCGAGAAGTGGAATATACATTCCTTTACCTGCGAAGGTGGTGTGAACCTGTTGATGAGTTCGTCCAAGTCTCCAAAAGGTAAGCGTATTGGAGGAGAGCATGAACCATGAAACCAACGCTCAACAACCGGAGGAGAAGAGATTTGGTGGAGACCGGTTCGTGCAATTTCAGACCAGGAGTTGAACAAGTGCCAAAAGGAAGTGCCATCTACAACCGAGTGGTTGATGGAGCATCCTATGAAAATTGCGCCATCTGAAAGTTCAGTGAGTTGGATGGAGAGCAGAGGGAGGGTTCGGCCATCAAGATTGATGGCACGGTTGAGAGGGAAGAAACATTGAACAAAATCAGGAATGTAAAGTGGAGGAGTGACAAGTATATCCGAGACAGCGACATCTTTAGCAGCTGCAACAATGAATTCAGCTCCCTGGTTGTTGCAGTCGATGAAAACGGACGTGGAAGGCGGAGTTGTATCATGGTGGAGGATGGAGAGACGACCCGCGAGGGGGAAGAAGTGATCGAGTGTCTGAGAAAGTGATTTGATTAGGTGAGAGATGAGTGGATGGTCGAGTGGCTCTTCGAGTTCGTGGAGATTGAGAGGAGTAGGAGGTTTTGGTAGGAGCATACCTTTCTGTATGTACTCGACATAGAGAAAATAGAGGTCCCGTGGGTTGAGATGTATCCTCCTCCTCTCTTCTTCTGCTTCTCCTTGTCCGATTTGGTATGTGAATGGTCGAACTGTGGTGCTTGATTTGTGTACAACGGGGGTGGATTTTGCCTGTGTTTCTCGACCCTCCATTTTTTTTGCTGTCCTAGTTTAATGGTCCAACTATGCGCTTGGTTTGTAGAGAAGGGACTTATCCTGATCTCCAATTTTGTTCTTTTAATAATAAAAAGTGTCACCGGTCAATTGTTGGTTATCTGTATCTGCGAATTGTTTGAGTAGTCTTGACTCTTAGATCCAAATCCAAATTACTGACCAATGAGATGCATTTGCTTGTTTGATTGTTAGATTGTGTCAGATTGTTTTTGATTTTGATTGTTTGATTGTGTTTGATTGTGCTTGGCTGTAATGTGATTCCCTTGTCGGGGATATAAGACTAAATTTTAAAAAAACCCTTAACAATTTTTTTATTATATGGAAAACTGTCTTGAACTTTTTTTGCGCAAAAAATCTCTCTGAAGTATGATTATTCAACCCCTCCTGAAGTATGTCGAAAAAATTATTATCAAAATTCTTTATAAAGTTTCTTTTACAATAAACTCAATTGATTGAGGGCACAAAAAAAGAGGAGAATATGAGAGAAAGAAAAACCAAAAAGGAAAATAAAATAAATAAATAATAACTTATAAAACCAATAGCAGATGTTACAAGGTGGAGTAGTCGAGGCATGTATATCACACAGTATCCTTAAAACAGATTTCGCCTCTTCCAGTTGCTGGATTGTGCGAAGGCATCTGTCTCGCAGGATGCAACGACCAGAGTGTTCACGTAGGCACTACGTAACACTCTCGAACCGAGCAGCAGCATCAGAGTTCTATCATCGACCTACCAAACTTGAAGGAGCGAGGAACAGAGTAGAACTAAAATTTGGAGGAAGAAAGAAGATGACTGGTGCAGGGAAGAAATTAGAGGGAAGACCTCTATTTATAGAGCCAGGGTTAAAACTGTAACGACAGACAATCAATTGAATGCCGGCACTATAACGGCAGACATCAATCATTGCTTTTAAATGTCTTCAGTGTAACGGCAGACAAAACATTCAATACAACATTGAAACGGCAAACAGAACTGTTTTTGCATTTATTTCAGCCGTTACAAAAGAAAAAAATCAAAACTGTAGCAAAAAGTGACTTTGCACGGGGTGGGGTCATGTCGGTCCGGCATTCGTGTCCGCAGGTCGTGCGGGCACACACAAGTCGCATGTAATCCAGTCCGAGATTTGCACCCCCTGCGCGCGCGAGAGAGAGCTTCTCTTCTAGCTATCTTACAATGCTTAGAAGGAGGTTACTATATATCCTCTACTATTTCCTTTGATTTTTCCGATGTGGGACTATGTTCCCTCAATCTTTCTTTAAGAATGAAAACTTCTCACTTTGAGAGACAATTTCTCATTCACCCCTTAACCGTTTTTAGCAAATTAATAGTTGATTTTGATCTACTCACGAAGGAGAGCACAAATCAATCAAGATCTCTCAATAATTCATTGAGGATCTTACTCAAAAAATTGCTAAAAAACTGGTTCGTAAAATGGTATATAAAATACCCCGTTTTCTAACATTCCCCACATAAATGAAAATTGACGACCACAGACACGACAAACTGACATGACTGACTTGGTGATAGAATTCAGCAGTGGAATCCTGCATAGGATAGGTAGGTGTTACTGCAAGTGGACAAAATCGCACAAGTAATATAGATAGATGAGTAGAGTGTCGAACCCACAGGGACTAGGTATTTTACTGAGTACCGATATCGCTAGATGAATCACTATTTGGAAGGTCGAATTTTATGAATAATAAAACAACTAAATTACTCTTAATCTAATTATCTAACTAAATTGGTGAAGAGGGAGAGGACTGTGAAACTTTGAAGTTCTTGTACTTTGTTAAGGGTAAAATTTGTTCTAGGGCTCTTGGTTCACCTCGTTTATCACACACACAAATTATTATTCCTTATAAATAAAAATATTATCTTTCCCAATTGTCGACCAAAATCCTAAAGATATTAACCACTCTATCAACGTAGTCTAAAAATTATTCTCAATTAATCATTCGTCTATCCACCAAATTATTAATTGAGAAATTGGATTTCTTAACGGTCACGTCCTCCAATATACGGTCTTAATTTTTATTAATCACAAATCACCTGTTCGGTCTCTTTATGATTTGAAAAATCATACAAATGTCTATCCACCATGTTGTACGCATAAATAATAAAAATTAAAACACAATCAGGAAAAATAGAGTAATGATAAGAAATTAAAATTTGTGTTCTACAAAACTCGGCTACACCTTAGCCCCTAGAACAATAAATTCAGTTCATATTTGTTTGGGATTGCATCAAAAATATAGAGCAGAAAAGATACAAAAAAATACAAAATTTAAAGCAAACCCCTTTTCTGTCTCTAAAGTCGGAGCTAAAAGTGTTGCTGTCACGCGCCGTCAATCAACGTATCAGTCTGTCACACTGCCGTTGTCGGGCCGCGTGTCCCAAATCCAATTCGCCACGTCAGCTGGGTCTGTCGCCGAGTCAGAACGAAGAAGAAGCTGCCGCGTCAGGTCGCTGCTGTCACTGCTTCGAACCGCGCGCCAGTAGGTCGAACAGCTGTGTGGTCTGCTGTCGCGCGGGACCCAGTGCAGCAGTCTTCGTTTCTTTCGTCAAGCACGCCAGGGGTTGAATAATGGCCACGTCAGCACGCTTCGGGAACCGCGCTGCAGCCTCTGTCGTCCTGTTGTTTTTCTTCTGAGCGTTGAGAGGAAAGCAAGAGAAAGAGGTGATGACTCTCTCTCTCTCTTACTTTTTGCTAATGATTTATTTTTTTTCAATTTTTGTTTTGATTGAGTTGGCAGCCGTCACCTCCTACCTTGATCCTCTCTCATTTGATTTGTATTTATAGAGAACGGAGAGTAGTTTAGGGTTTTCACTTTTTGCAGAAAAATCCGCACTCTTTCTTTATTTCTTTCTTTTATAGTGCAGAATTTTATTTGTTTCTCTTTCCTTCTTTTCTGCCTTTTCTGCTCACCACGTGCTTCTGCATACACAAAATAATACCTGAAATTAGGATTTTTAAATAAAATAAATTTAATTAGTTTAAAATTAATTAAACTAACTATATATCATATTAGCGTATAAAAATCCTTTTACAATTTATTTGTCACACTTTTAAGTCAACAAAACAATAAAAAATGATAAATCAATTATTTTACTTTGTTTATTGATTTTCTTTCACAAATTCTTTACTTTTTGCATCAAAAATATTATTTCTTCAAAAATAATTAATTAAATCAAATCTTATAGAAATATGATGAATTATAGACAATATCAGCGAAAACAAGTCATTTTAATAGGTAAATGAGTACAAATATTTGTATATAAATCCGACACATCAAATACCCCCAAACTTAAGATTTTGCTTGTCCTCGAGCAAAGAGTAGAATCATAAACAAGGGAATAATAATAGCAGGCTCAACCCTTCACACCAAGAGATTTTATCATGCAAGCATCAAAATTACAATTAAAAATATAAACAATTGCAAATAAAGTAAAACTAAGCATACCCACTTTCTCCAGTGCAATTATTTATTCATAATTCCCAAAAAAAAATCGCATTTGTCATGCAATTAATATAATTATAGTATGCAACAACTCAATCTGTGATTATCCCTTCTCTCTACTACAAACCGAGTAGCAAACTAGAGGTTTTTTTTTTTTTTTTTTTTTTTTTTTTTTTTTTTTTAGTCTCTTCTTTAAGTTGTCACTCGCCTTTTTACGCGAATGCAAATCATTTGTGATGAATTCACCCGGTTACTCAACAAGTCACAAACTTAAAGTGCTTTGCATACTCATATTTCAAGTTGCCGTTTTACGTAAAAGTAAACATTTGTGATGAATACCCCTAGTTACTAAGCAACTCAAAACATTGGAGTAGATTGACTTTATTAATTTTTTTTTTTTTTTTAATTTCATTATTACTCTATTTACTTAAACTCTGTTTAGGACTAGATCAAAGGGGATAATCACGAGAAAAAGCATCACATTTGTCTTTTATGTATAATAGCATGACCCACACAATTTTGTAAGGAATTTTGAAACTCAATAATCCTAAAGTAAATAAGTATGCTTAATATTGCTTTATAAAAAAATTGTTTATACAAAAAAATTGTTTCAATGCTCATTACAATAAGGAACTCAACAGTGTAAAGGGTAAGCCTAATCATAATCCTTTTGTTTTGTTTTTCTTTTCAAAAATAATAAAAATAAAAATAAATTTGTAAACCTTCCCCCCAAACTTAAATTTCACATTGTCCTCAATGGGAAAGAAAAAGAAAAACAAAAAGAATGCAAAAAGTTTAGAATATCTCCCCTGATTCGTCTTTAAATTTCTGCACGCGCAGTGTTCAGTATTTTGGCGATATCTGGAGCTGTAGATATCGAAATGGGCTGAATTTTTTTTTGCTGGAAAGCTAAGATAATTGTCTACAACTTCTCTTTGAGTCACTTTTCCAGATTCTGACTCTAAACTGCTCGAAAACAGTCATCAATGCAGGTGATCAAAACAGCTCCGCCCGGCGACTTTCAAAATTTGTGCAATCCTACAAGATAAAATCAAAAATCAAAATAAAATAAACTAAAAGATAAATCAAAACTAAATGCAATAAAATAAAACATGGGTTGCCTCCCAAGAAGCGCTAAGTTTTAAGTCTTCAGCCAGACATGGGGGTGAGATGGTTAAGTAACGCCAAGATCCAACAACATTAAAACATCCTTTCTAATTTTTCTTTTCTTGTGTGGATCAGGTTCAAGCTCCAATTTGAGGCGTTTCCTTTTAGATGATGTTGTCATTGATTCCCCCACCTCTTTGAATTTTTGCTGCAAAAATGAATAAATTGAAGGTTCAGCATCCAAGTACATAACATGTTCAAAAATATTTTCTTTTTGAGGCTCAAAATTTGTTGAATTTGTTGGACATACTTCAATTGGTGATTTTTCACATTTAGCCTTATTTTTCTCGCCCAAAATTAAATGAGTTTCACTTACTTGAATAGATGACTGTTCTTCAGGAGGAATATTTGTGGAATTAAAAATATTAAAAGTTACTTGCTCATGCTGAATTTGTTCCTCCACCATTTGTTCAATCTCACTTTGCTTTTCAACCACCTTTTGTTCGTCATTTTCTTCTTGTGGTTGTTCAATTGTCCTCCCGCTTCCTATTGTTATAGCCTCGACATGCTCCTTGGGATGGACAACTGTGTTGCTTTGCAATGTTCCTGCAGTTTTTTCAATAAGAATATTTGAAATTTGACAAATTTTTACCTCAAGATTGTGAATTGAAGCCGAAGTTGAATTTGTAACATTTTGGATTGCCAAATCTGTCTTTTGCATGTAGTGCATAAACATGTCTTCAAGTGTCGGCTTCTTTTCTTGCTGTGAAAAATGTTGAGGTTGTATAACTGCTCCTTGATTGTTGTCCCATGGATAATTTGGGGTGTTTCTCCATCCTTGATTGTATGTGTTTGCATAATGATTGTTTTGCATTTGAAATTTTGACACAAAATTTTCATTTACGGCATTTGATGGAGCAAAAGGGTTCCCCACTTGACAATCTGAACTTGCATGATTTCCTGCACAAAGATCACAAATCATATTAGATTGAAAAACATTAAAATTCATATTTTCTACTTGTTCATATAAAATATCATTTTTTGCGTTTAAAGTAGAAAAATGATCAAGTTCAAAAACTCCAGCCACTTTTCTTGGCATCATTCTCTCTGAAGACCACTGGTAATGATTTGATGCCATCTCCTCTAAAAGATCATAGGCTGCTTGGTAAGTTTTGCTCATCAGTGCACCACCAGCTGCTGCGTCAACCATAGATCTATGTGTAACTCCCAAACCATTATAGAATGTTTGCATTTGCAGCCATTTTGGTAGTTCATGATTAGGACACTTTCTCAATAACTCTTTGTACCTTTCCCATGCATCATACAAAGACTCAGTCTCGAATTGCATAAATGTCACAATATCAATCCTTAGTTTTGCTGTCTTTGCTGGTGGAAAATACTTGGCTAGAAATTTTTGTGCAAGTCCCTCCCAAGTAGTAATACTACCTGGCGGTAGATAACGTAGCCAAGTCTTCGCCTTATCCTGTAATGAAAAAGGAAAGAGTGTTAATCTAATTGCATCATTTGATACTTTGTTGTGTTTGAAAGTGTCACAAATTTCTAGAAAATCTGCAATGTGAGCGTAAGGATCCTCGTGTGGTAGTCCCCAAAATTGAACAGTCTGTTGAATCATTAGAATCATCGCCGGTTTAATTTCAAAATCGTTAGCTTCAATAACCGGCTTCTTTATGCTTGACTCATAAATTGAGGGCATAGCATGGTCTCTCAAAGGCCTGTTCTCATCGTTCGCCATGATAATGCACTGTATGTCCTGAAATGTAAGTATCGAAAAAGAAAAAGAAAAAAAAATAGAAAAACTAAAAAAAACTAAAATAAGAAAAATAAAAAAAGTAAAAATTAGTCAAAGGAAAATAAAGATGTAAAATGATAATAAAATAAAAATAATTACAAAAAAATCCAAATTAGCAATAATCTAGCAATTTTCAATATCAATAAAAGAATAACTAGTCCCCGGCAACGGCGCCAAAAACTTGATGTTGATTTTTGCAAGTGGACAAAATCGCACAAGTAATATAGATAGATGAGTAGAGTGTCGAACCCACAGGGACTAGGTATTTTACTGAGTACCGATATCGCTAGATGAATCACTATTTGGAAGGTCGAATTTTATGAATAATAAAACAACTAAATTACTCTTAATCTAATTATCTAACTAAATTGGTGAAGAGGGAGAGGACTGTGAAACTTTGAAGTTCTTGTACTTTGTTAAGGGTAAAATTTGTTCTAGGGCTCTTGGTTCACCTCGTTTATCACACACACAAATTATTATTCCTTATAAATAAAAATATTATCTTTCCCAATTGTCGACCAAAATCCTAAAGATATTAACCACTCTATCAACGTAGTCTAAAAATTATTCTCAATTAATCATTCGTCTATCCACCAAATTATTAATTGAAAAATTGGATTTCTTAACGGTCACGTCCTCCAATATACGGTCTTAATTTTTATTAATCACAAATCACCTGTTCGGTCTCTTTATGATTTGAAAAATTCATACAAATGTCTATCCACCATGTTGTACGCATAAATAATAAAAATCAAAACACAATCAGGAAAAATAGAGAAATAAAAAGGAATTAAAATTTGTGTTCAAAACTTGGCTACACCTTAGCCTCTAGAACAATAAATTCAGTTCATATTTGTTTGGGATTGCATCAAAAATATAGAGCAGAAAAGATACAAAAAAATACAAAATTTAAAGCAAACCCCTTTTCTGTCTCTAAAGTCGGAGCTAAAAGTGTTGCTGTCACGCGCCGTCAATCAACGTATCAGTCTGTCACACTGCCGTTGTCGGGCCGCGTGTCCCAAATCCAATTCGCCACGTCAGCTGGGTCTGTCGCCGAGTCAGAACGAAGAAGAAGCTGCCGCGTCAGGTCGCTGCTGTCACTGCTTCGAACCGCGCGCCAGTAGGTCGAACAGCTGTGTGGTCTGCTGTCGCGCGGGATCCAGTGCAGCAGTCTTCGTTTCTTTCGTCAAGCACGCCAGGGGTTGAATAATGGCCACGTCAGCACGCTTCGGGAACCGCGCTGCAGCCTCTGTCGTCCTGTTGTTTTTCTTCTGAGCGTTGAGAGGAAAGCAAGAGAAAGAGGTGATGACTCTCTCTCTCTCTTACTTTTTGCTAATGATTTATTTTTTTTCAATTTTTGTTTTGATTGAGTTGGCAGCCGTCACCTCCTAACCCTTATTCTCTCTCCTTTGCTTTATATTTATAGAGAACGAAATATGAGTTTAGGGTTTGCACTTTTTCAGAAAAGTCCATATTCTTCCTTTATTTCCTTCCTTTTATAGTGCATAATTTTATTTGTTTCTCTTTCCTTCTTTTCTGCCTTTTCTGCTCACCACGTGCTTCTGCATACACAAAATAATACATGAAATTAGGATTTTTAAATAAAATAAATTTAATTAGTTTAAAATTAATTAAACTAACTATATATCATATTAGCGTATAAAAATCCTTTTACAATTTATTTGTCACACTTTTAAGTCAACAAAACAATAAAAAATGATAAATCAATTATTTTACTTTGTTTATTGATTTTCTTTCACAAATTTTTACTTTTTGCATCAAAAATATTATTTCTTCAAAAATAATTAATTAAATCAAATCTTATAGAAATATGATGAATTATAGACAATATCAGCGAAAACAAGTCATTTTAATAGGTAAATGAGTACAAATATTTGTATATAAATCCGACACATCAGTTACCCTTTGAACCTTCCCTTATGAAAATATGTTTACTTTACTGACTAAACAGTAGATGCAATATCCTTGAACTGTTCTGTCATTTGTGTAAACGATGACATATCTCACATAAAAATCTTCCTAACGCATTTTCAGTTCTCACTGTTATGTTCATTTTGGCCATGAACATACGCCTGTTTCTGCAAGAGTTTAACAGGAATATTGCCTTATATTATTCCCTTGGAAGCGGACCTTATTTCCTCTTACATAGGTGATTTCTTATTTAAGAGTAACCCGCACTACTCTGCTCAGATATCCGACGCATAAGAATTATTAAAAGCCTAGCTTAACCTGTTACCTTACGGGCATCACTGTTTCATCATGGGAAGGGACATGGGAAAGTCGCCACAGTGATCCAATTTGGCTTTACAATTTAGTTGTCCCATTGAACCTAGATCATGGGATCTCCAGTCAGCTAGGTTGGGTGTCCATTGTATCAACTTATTCTTTCATGGGCTTTAGTCCCATTCCCCTTAATAATTTATCAACTAACTCTCTGTTTAACCCTTTGGTTAGCAGATCCGCAATTTTATCCTTTGACTTTATATAGTTCACAGAGATAACCTCAGTAGAGAGTAGTTGTCTAATGGTATTATGTCTTCGACGAATATGTCTAGATTTACCATTATACATATTGCTCTGTGTTCTACAAATTGCAGATTGACTATTTGAATGTATGCAGATTGGAGGCACAGGCTTCATCCACCTTGGAATATCCTTAAGGAAGTGGTGTAACCAATCAGCCTCTTTCCCACATTTGTCTAGTGCGATAAATTCAGATTCCATCATAGATTTAGCGATAACTGTTTGTTTCGAGGATTTCCAAGAAACTGCTGCACCACCTAGTGTAAACAGATAGCCACTAGTGGATTTTTAATTATCACTAGATATCCAGTTCACATCACTGTATCCTTCAAGTATAGCCGGATATCTCGTATAGTGTAGCCCATAGTTACGAGTAAAATGCAAGTACTTCAGTACTCTTGTAATTGCTTGCCAATGCTCGCTTCCAGAATTACTCGTATATCTACTAAGTTTACTCACTGCATAGGTTATGTTTGGTCTTGTACAACTCATTAAGTACATTAGACTGTCTATGATTCTAGAGTATTCTACTTAAGAAATACTCTTACCTTTATTCTTGGATAAATGTAAAGTTAGATCTATTGGAGTTCTGTCGATTCCAGAATTATCTTTATCAAATTTTCCAAGAATATTGTCAACATAATGTAACTGGCTTAAGATAAGCTCGTCTGATGTTCTTGTGATTTTAATTCCCAATATAACATCAGCTAGTCCTATGTCTTTCATGTCAAACCATGAGCTCAATATGTTTTTAACAGATTTAATCATCTGATCATTGCTTCCAATGATAAGCATGTCATCTACATACAAGCATATAATGACATATCCATTTTATGTGTCTTTGACATATACACATTTATCACATTCATTAATCTTGAAGCCATTTGTCATTATGATATTGTCAAATTTTTCATGACATTGCTTTGGAGCTTGTTTCAAGCCATATAATGACTTCACCAGTTTACACACTTTCTTTTCATATCCTAGAGCTGAAAAGCCCTCAGGTTGTTCCATGTAGATTTCTTCATCTAAATCTCCATTAAGAAAAGCTGTTTTTACATCCATTTGATGTACTTCAAGATTGCGGAGAGCTGCTACTGCAAGTACCATCCTAATGGAATTTATTCTCGTCACAGGAGAATATGTATCAAAGTAATCAAGACCTTCCTTTTGTTTATAGCCTTTAATTACAAGTCTTGCCTTATATTTTTCAATTGATCCATCAGGTTTTATTTTTCTCTTGAAGATTAACTTGGAACATAAAGGTTTACTACCTGGTGGAAGATCCACTAGTTCCTAAGTATGATTTTACAAGATAGAATCAATTTCACTCTTGATGGACTCTTTCCATAAAGGACCATCACTAGAGTTCACCGCTTCCTTGAAGGTTTGGGGTTCACCTTCAAGCATAAAAGTCAAGAAATCTGGACGAAAAGATTTTTCCATTCTTATTCTTTTACTGCGTTGAGGTTCCTCCTCAACTTCTTCATATTGGTCTTCACTATCTTTACTAATAGTCTCATGTGTTCATTTGGAGGAACTTTGTTCCTCCTTTGACTTACATGGAAATACATTTTCAAAGAACGATGCATCTAGACTCTATTACCGTGTTCTTCGATATATCAGTGATATCAGATTTGTACACTAAGAACCGATAGGCACTACTGTTAAGTGCATAGCCAACGAAAATACAATCAACCATTTTTGGTCATATTTTCACTTTCTTTCTTAAGTAGAGGTACTGCCACCTTGGCAGGACATCCCCATATTCACAAGTAATTGTAGGATGACTTTCTTCCTTTCCATAATTTATATGGGGTTTTCTTTTCTTTCTTTTTGGGCGCCTTATTTAAAAGGTAGTTAGTTGAAAGAATAACTTCTCCCCATAAGTTTGGTGGCAAACCAGAACTTATTAACATTGCATTCATCATTTCTTTCAATGAACGATTCTTTCTCTCAGCAACACCGTTGGACTGAGAAGAATAAGGCGCTGTCGTTTCATGTATAATCCTATGCTTAGCACAAGTGTCAGCAAATGGCGATTCATACTCTCCATCTCGATCGCTTCTTAGCGCCTTAATTTTCTTGTTGAGTTGGTTCTCAACTTCATTTTTATAAATAACAAATTTCTCTATAGCTTCATTCTTGCTTTTAAGCAAATATACATAGCAGTATTTTGTGCTATCATCAATGAAGGTAATAAAATACTTATTACCACCTCTTTTTTGTATCATTTTCAAATTACAAATATCAGTGTGAATTAAATCAAGAGGTTTAGTGTTTCTTTCAACACTTTTAAACGATGATCATGTTAGTTTTTCCTCAACACAAGTTTCACACCTGTGTTTGGAATCAATTTGGAATGTTGGTATGTGATTCAAGTTAATTAGTTTTCACAAAGTATCATCATTAACATGTCCTAGTCTCCCATGCCATAAATTGGAAGACTCAAGCATATAAGTAGAAGAGCTAGCTTTATTAATATTCTTGACCATGGTCATTATATTGAGTTTGAACATTCCACCACTCATGTATCCTCTACCAACATACATTCCACTTGTTGACAAAATAAATTTGTTTGACTCAAACACTAAACAAAATTCGTGATTATTAAGCAACGAACCAGATACCAGGTTCTTACGGATTTCAAGAACATATGCAACATTGTTCAGAGTCAGTTTTTTTTCAGAAGTCATCTTCAAGATCACCTTGCATTGGCCCTTGATTTCTGAAGTAGCCGAGTTCGCCATAAACATCCTCTCCTCATTCTCTAATGGTTCGAAAGTGGAGAACATACTTCTGTTGGAGCACACACGTCGAGTAGCTCTGGTGTCAATCTACCATTCCTTTGGGTTTGGACCTATCATATTCACCTCTGAGATCACAGCTGAGAGATTGATATCGGAAACATCTTGAGCAATGCCTTGAATCAAATTTGCTTCTCTGTTCCTGTTTTTCTTGGAAAGTCTGCATTCAGTAGATTTGTGACCCAACTTGTCATAATTGAAGCACTTTCCTTAAAACTTTGGCTTCTTAGGGATTCCTCCCTTACGCCCCAACTTGGGACCCTTGTTGTTGTGCTTGTTGGAACGTTGCTTATGTTCCATTATATCTGCCTTGGCGACATGACTGATGAGTCCAATCTTTTCAGATTCTCTTTGGTCTTCTTCAATACGAAGCCTGACAATGAGATCTTCAATGCCTATTTCTTTTCGTTTAAGCTTTAGGTAATTCTTAAAGTCTTTCCAACTTGGTGGTAATTTTTCAATTATACATGCTACTTGGAAACTTTCACTTAAGTTCATATCTTTAGCATGAATCTCATGCAAGATCAGTTGTAGTTCTTGAACTTGACTGATCATTGTTTTAGAATCTACCATTTTATAGTCTAAGAAGCGGCCCACAATGAATTTCTTCGCGCCAGCATCCTCAGTTTTATACTTATGGTCTAGTGATTCCCAAAGTTCATTAGCAGTTCTTTTGTCAACGTATACATTATACAAAGAATCGGCTAATTCGTTCATTTTGTAATTCCTACATAAGTAATCAACATTTTTCCAAGCATCCACAGCGGCAATCAATTGGTTATCTTGCTTATCTTTCTTAAGATTTGGAGCTTCTTCGTTCAAGAATCTTGCAAGATTCAGTGTGGTCAGATAGAACATCATCTTATGTTGCCACCTTTTGAAATTCTGCCCGTTGAACTTCTCAAGTTTCTCCCCATGGGGAACTGAGATAGGTACAACGGTTGGCATTGACACTCGTGCCGCAGCAGCAGTCGGTACTGGCGTCGTATCAGCAACTGGCACTTGGACCGTTTCAGACACAACAACATTGTCCGATGCAGTAGTCATTTTGATTTTAAAAATTACACAACACGAGTGTAAGTTTTCCAGATTAAAGAAAAAGAAAAGAAGTGCCTCAAAATCAGAAATTAAGAAAATTAAAAATCTGTTTTAAGTTTGTTATCAAAATTCATTATAAAGTTTCTTTTACAATAAACTCAATTGATTGAGAGTTAAAAAAACAGAGAAGAGAATAGGAGAGAAAGAAAAACCAAAAAGGAAAATAAAATAAATAAATAACAACTTACAAATAACCAATTGCAGATGTTACAAGGTGGAGTAGTCGAGGCCTGTGTATCACACTGTGTTCTTAAAACAGATTTCGCCTCTTCCGGTTGCTGAATTGTGTGAAGGCGTCTGTCTCCCAGGATGCAATGACCAGAGTGTTCACGTAGGCTCCACGTAACACTCTCGAACCGAGCTGCAGCGTCAGAGTTCTATCACCGACTTACCAAACTTGAAAGAGCGAGGAACGGAGTAGAACTAAAATTTGGAGGAAGAAAGAAGATGACTGGTGCAGGGAAGAAATAAGAGGGGAGGCCTCTATTTATAGAGCCAGGGTTAAAACTGTACCGGCAGACAAGGCTATGAATGCCTTCAGTGTAACGGCAGACAAACAATTGAATACCGGCACTGTAATAGCAGATATCAATCATTGCCTTTGAATGCCTTAAGTGTAACGGCAGACAAAACATTCAATACAGCATTGAAACAGCAAACAGAACCATTTCTGCATTTATTTCAGCCGTTACAAAAGAAAAATCAAAACTATAGCAAAAAGTGACTCTGCACGGGGTGGGGTCATGTCGGTCCGGCATTCGTGTCCGCAGGTTGTGTAGACGCACACAAGTCACATGTAATCCGGTCCGAGATTTGCACCCTGCCTACGTGTGCGAGAGAGAGCCTCTCTTTTCTAGTTATCTTATAATGCTTAGAAGGAGGATACTATATATCATCTTCTATTTCCTTTGATTTTTTCGATGTGGGACTGTTCCCTCAACCCTTTTTCAAGAATGAAAACTTCTCACTTTGAGAGACAATTTTTCATTCACCCCTTAACCGTTTTTAACAAATTAATATATGATTTTGATCTACTCACGAAGGAGAACACAAATCAATCAAGATCTCTCAATAATTCGTTGAGGATCTTACTAAAAAATTGCTCAAAAACTGGTTCGTAAAATGGTGTATGACATACCCGTTTTCTAACAAAAACCACATCTAATTTTTCTTCTTGTATTAGATAACCTCATTCAGCTCTGCAAGTTGGTTCAAAAACATCCTATACCTTTCTTATTTTTGTCTAAAAACCTCATGCCGTTGGAGGTGGGTTTTTTTGAAAAAAAAGTTCAAGGCAGTTTTGTATAGAAAGGGTATAGTTCAAGTTTTTTTAATACTAATTTAGCCTGGATATAAAGAAAAGATGCATTTGTTTATTTGATAATCTTCCTCGATGATATGCCAGTTTTCGTCTCTAGCAGGGTCGAAGTGATCAGCCATCTTAGAAATAGGGAAGAAGAAGCATAAGTCATAGAGCAACACAAATGTAAGTAACTTACATTTAAATCTCTAGACTCAAACACACACTCTAATGTCCACTTCTAGGGTGTCGTTCCTTATAAATTTGTACAAGTGTGAAGCGTGGCTCTGATACCACTTTGTAACGCCCCGAATTCCAAAATACACTGAATTCGAGATTCCATAGGATCTTTACACTTCATTTAGTACAATTTTACAAGGAAATTAAAACTTTTTACTTTACATCAGAGTTTACATGAAAACATTACACTTTACATTTAACAGCGGAAGCAAATTTACAACATTTAAATAAATGTACATCATCATTGAATAATCTCTAAGCATTTGTGCTTCTTTAATCTTTATCATGTCATTTATCCTGCATACAAAACTGTGGGTACGTCAGTTTATTCAACCGACGAACATTATACACGGTCATCCTCTCTATGCCGGAAATAGTATAACTGATTTTCCATATTTAACAAACACAAACTTGTCACATGTCAAACTAAAGGGAATACCCTATTGATGTCGTGTTGTGATTGTGCACTTAGTCCTTAATGCGGTTATTTATATTACATGACACTAATGCGCACTTGTTCGGATTCTATGCATCCCATGCTACATAGGTCCGAGGGCAAGCCCTTAATCTTTCTTCATCTTGTAGGGTTCAATCCCTCGTCATGACTTAATCTACTACTGTAACTACGGTAAGTATCCTAGATGTTTTCTGACATACGAACTCATGTCTAGGCGCCCTGGAGGGAATCCCAACGCACTTACACATGACTCATCATGCAGGCATCCTGTGGTAATTCAGCTCCTACCAGAGAGATGACACCACCTGCAGTCGTCCAACACCCCACGAGCGTCGCCATCGGGACGGTACTCTGGAGCAGTATCCACGCCCTATCATGACTCATCATGGGACATCCTGGGATACTCTCACGCCGCCAATCCAATGGTCCTCATACTCAATGTTTTTCTCTTACTTTCATCACATCTTCACTATGTAACTAATCCTTAATTCTAATGAAATCATGAACAAAATCAATCTCTTAGAGTTAGCCCTCTCACTACTACCGGTCTTATTTCTTTCATTTTACAATGACCCAAACTGGTCTTTTCATTGTCAATAATCATAATTCATTACTTTCATTTGCCGGTGTGAGTTTTGGCTACACCCTAATTTTCAATTTCAATTCATAAATTCATATGTTTGAGTTGTCAAACTCAATAACATTCCTCTTTTCCAATCATGATTTTAAATTATTCATGAGTCCATAACCATACATGGAATTCAATTATTCATCAAGTAATTCATTAAATATCATTTCCACATTAGAATCACATCACTAATTATATGGTCAAAAGAATATTCACAATTCATAATTGTCACACTATTCTCCAATGAGAATAATTCACATCACTTCACATCATATAATTTCCTTCTTATTCATATTTCTTTTCTAACACTTTATTTCAAGTCATTTTTGCAAATTATAACCGCCACAAAATATAAGTGTAGGACCGTAGTTCTATTTATACATTTATTCTCAAAACATACTCTATTTCATGTAAATAATTCCCAAACTATTTTTCATAAGTCCCACATATTTTTAGAATAATAAACATAATTTTTCCATAATTTTTAATCATCAAAACACCCAAAAAAATATTTTTTTTCCCCACAATTTAAACACAGGCCGAGACCAAGGATCGAACCAACAACCCGAGGGAAACAAGCCACAGGCGCTGACCACTAGGCCAAACGCGCCAAGCGTTATAAGGGAGCGCTGAGAGCATTAAGTGCTCTCGGCTGTAACTTTATTCATTTTTAAAAATACAAAACAAATATATGGTGCTAACGGGATTCGAACCAGTAACCTGTGAGACACCCGAACCCATTGTAGCAATTAAGAGCATCCCGACCACTTGAGCTATAGGCTCAGATTGTCATAGTTCAACTCGAACTCTAATTAAATCAATTCTCTCTGTTTAGTAAAATATTTCGATGTTCAAGAAGCTCTCATTTGATTTTACTCTTACTAAACTTGCTGTAAATTTCCAGATTGACTATTCCCATCATAATTTACACTCCAGTATAAAAAAAATAATTTTTCCCAATAATTAACACATATTTTCCATACAATTTGGTTAAATCATAAGCTACTACTACCACATTTCTTTTTCGACATTTCTTATCTAATTTTTATTTCAATAATCTCTACATCAATCTTCTGTTTTTATTCATTTCACAAACCCACAAATTATATTTTTGGTCATTCATTACAACATTATCACAAAAAGTCCATTTAAGCACATAAAGCAACATTGTCAATCTACTAACTTTTGCATATAGTTCTTGATGTTAATAATGAATTTTCTTCAAGCAATCCATAGCTATAATTTATTTACACGCAACTTAAGTTTAATGATGGAACCACATACAAGTTATATATCAACATTCTAATCCACTAATAAGCCAATTTTCCAATTAAAATGTACTCTTATTAGTCTTTTTCATGCATCATCAATTCAATTTAATTCTAGCATGCTTGCTAATTAGAAATGTGAAAAATTACCCACTTTAACATGATCTCTAATTAGAAATATGGAAAAACAACCCACCTTAATTGGAGAGAAGTACAATTAGCAACACCTCCTAAACAAATGTCCTTGCCAAGAGAGCGATCCTCCTCCTCGTCGATGCGCACACGAGCTCCAAGATGCCAAACCCGAGCACTCCCTTGTTGCCGGCCTTCCTCTTTTTGATGAAAGCACGAATTCCTCACACAACTCTCAATCTTATAACTCACTTACTAAACTACTAATAATGTATTCTATACTATAGGACTTGGAGAATATTTAGCACAAAAATAACTAGGCTAGGGGGGGTATTTATACTAAAAATTTGGGTAAATGGAAGACTAGGATTAAAGTAGGAGTTAGAAACAAACGGCTAGGATTCAATGAGGAGTTACAATAACCAACCATGATCAAGTAACCACCACCCATGACTCCACTTGAAAATTTCCTTTCCCTCCAAAGCAAAACCGGCCATGCAAGGGTGCATGTGCACGTGCACGTGCAATGCACGTGTATGCATTTGTCCCCATTTAACAAAAGTTGTACATTAAATTTTACATAAAAATAATCTTTAAAATGTGTTCTACATTACAAGTTGTATTTAAATAAAAATACTCATGGGCTTTAGTTTATGGGCCAAAATAATAGTTTATAAAAAGATAATAAATAAATTAAATTTGGGCTAAAGAAAAAAGGCTTATGTTTATTTGAAGAAAAATGGGCCTTTATAAAAATAATTAAAGAACATACATCATCCATAATAAAAATAATTATAGGATTTCATACTACGAAAAATTGCACGTGCACACTACGTGCAAAATAAATAAATAATTTTCATAAATGAAAATCGGGGCATTACAATTATGGGGTTATTCCCCAAATCGAAGGAGATAAGAAGGATTTCGGGAAAAGGACGTCGAAGAAGGAGCTAGGGCCTAGGATCGGTATGGGAGATGAGTGGGAAGAGTATGGGTTTATTCCCCAAATCGAAGGAGATGAGAAGGCAAAGGAATCGAAGGTGAAGGAAAATTTCAGCATTACCCCCAAGACAGTAATGGAGAGAGCGGGAGGAAGGGGAGCCACACGATTTTCATTAAGATGATGATGAAAATCAAGTGGTGGAGGGAGAGTGCGCACGTGTAGTGTGCAAAATTGAGTGTGTAACTGAAGGTTCCCATATATATATATATATATATATATATATATAGAAAAATCTTCCATTGTGCACCACCCCTCCGTGTGCACTCAGCCTTCTCGCCTTCGTATCGACGATCCGAATCGTTCACAGTGATCTACACATCTAAATTAGTCTAAATATGTAAAATCAAATCATTTGAAATTCGTTTGCCCATCCATCATGTGGCTATAAAAAATAATGATTTTCAGCCATACAATTTTGTAACACTTCAATAGATGGGCAAATGAATTTCAAATGATTTGATTTTACATATTTAGACTAATTTAGATGTGTAGATCAATGTGAACGGTTCAGATCATCGATACGAAGGCTGGAAGGCCGAGTACACACGCCGTGTGCATCATAGGTGGTGCACAACGAAAGACCTCCCTATATATATATATATATATATATATATATATATATATATATATATATATATATATATAATAAATTACAAAGAAAGCCATCAAGTGGCTATGCTTCAATCTCTTCCAAAATCAATGGCCCAGATTTAACCTCACAAAATATATTTTTCCGCTCAAAATTTCAAACCCCACACATTTCAAAAAACACACTTTTCTCTCTCTCTCCCTCCCGAAATCTCACTGTCTCTCTGTCTCTTTATCTCTCTCACACTGTCTCCCTCTCTCTTCCCGCTCTCTCTCTCTCTCCACGCTCTCTCTCATTATCCTCCTCGCTCTCTCTTCCTCCGGCGCCTCTTCAGCGCCGCCTTCCCTCCGATGACCCCTCCTGTCGCCAGCGACGGCCCTCCCAACTCCAGTCGCGACCCCCCCTGCGCCTCCCTTCCGCTGTCTCTCTCTCCCCCTGCTCTCTCTCACTGTCCCCCTCGCTCTCTTTCCCTCCGGTGCCTTTTCAGCACCGACCTCTCGCCGACGACCCCGCCTGTCACCGCCGATGGGCCCCCCAACTCCAGTCGCGACCCCCCTTTGCCTCCCTTCCGCTCTCATAGACAACCCCGACCTCCTCCCTGTTTAGATCTCCGACCACCCCCATCCAACCACCGAACCCCAACCATAGCCTGAGTTGATCCTGACCACCAATTTCACCCTCTCTACATCTCAGGTATACTTCACTACACACCGATCAAAAATTGTTGGGTTTGTGTCACATTCGTTTTGTTGGGTTTGTGTTAGATTTGGGTTCTCATCTACAAATTGGATTGTAAACTGACTGCATTGTCTATTGAATTGGATTGTAGATTGGATTATACATGTTAAGATACTCTGCATGCTTTGAATTATACATGTTATTAAGATACTAGCACCCTTCTCCTGGATCCTTTCTATATATTTTTATACTTTATATTCTAGAGGAGGATTAAAGTGATTTAATAATATGAATTTTTCCTAACTTCCTGGGGATTCATTGTGGTGAGCCACATTCACAATTTTTAGCTTTCATTTTCTTAGTTTACTAATTCAGACATTTATTTCAATTGTCATATTAAAACCTATTTATCATGGATACTTTGTGTGAAGTAATGTTCAGGTCAAAAACTTATGAGATACAACAACTTCGTTACCATGTCATTTGCATTTTGTATCTAACATCTAGAATTCAATATTTATTGGTGCTTCCCGCAATGTTATGTCCTTAATAGGTATTAACATCAGAGTACTTTCCTTTCTAAAATGTGGGAATACTTTTGCAGGTATTGTAATGAAATTCATGTTGGATCTGTAGGCCACCCATTTAAATCATGTCGTGGCATTCGAGCAGAGGCTTGCACGGCTCTCCACGAATGGACAAGTACAAAAAATGTTAAGGATGTGTTTGTCCCTGTTGAGGCTTTCCACCTCTTTGACCACCTTGGAAAATGCCTTACTCATGCTGAGTGATTTACTATCCCTCGCATCCCGGCGATCCAACATTTCGTTTAGTAAGGTTTGCTGTAAATTTCGTTCAGTAACTTTTAATTTTAATTGCCGACCCCAAGTAGTTGGGAAAAGGGCTTTGTGGTTGTTGTTAACTTCTAATTTTAAATGCATACACACCCTCTCTTCTTATTAATGTATGTAATCTTATAGTTTTCATGGAAATGCTTTCTTCAGAATCTTGTAGTTAGCATAAGGTGAAAAGTCTGCATTTTACAGTTCTTGGAACAAGTTATTTATCTTCATTCTGTTTTCAACTTCTTACAAATAAATACCCTGATAAACTTCTGATGATCAAGTAATTTTAGAGTGGGTTACCGTGGTAAACTTCTTCTTCTTTTGTTAGTTGCAAGAGATATCAAGTCTATTCTCACATAAAGATCCGACCCGTGTTTAGTATTTTAACTTTTCCTACTGAAAATTTTATTTATTTGTTTATTTATATCGTTATCATAGAAGATAATTCTTCTGTTAGATTCTACATGCATCATATCAAGTTCAATATAAATTTTTGCTAAAATTTGAATGAAGAAATAGTGTTATGAAAGAACTGTTTCGTCAAAGATGTCTTACAGAGCAGGAAATAGTTGGTGAAAACAGTGTCCCAATTAAGTCAGAGACTCTGAGCATAAACAACTTGCGCAACTGGGTTAACTGAGTTAGAAGAAGCTTCAACAACTCAAGAAGCACATGTAAGGTAGAAAATTTATATATAGATTTTTCTTTCCTGAATTGAGAATGAAGTCTATTTATTGCTTCTTTCATTTTTATTCAAAACAGGTAGACTCTTCGCACTTTTGAATCTCCTCTTGGTTACTTCCCCGAAGTCAGGATCTATCCAGTGATTGGTTTTCTCAGGTGAGCTTTCCGTTCCAACAACTGCCGTGTCTTTGTACAAGATAGGTGTCCAAGGGTCAGGTTGGCTCATGAGGCTTCAAACTTTTTTGTTGGCAATGTCTTCGAAGGAAAGTTGATTTATTGATGGTTGATTGTATTTGTTATAAATAGGATTTCATGCATGTAAACCTTAGGAGCAAAGGTCTGATTTGGACCTTGATTAGTTACTCTTCGCTGCAGGTAAGTGATATATCCATCGTGTATGTTCATTTGCATTTCAATATTAATTTGTTATCTGTACATTACAAACTTTAACGCCCCAATTTTTTTTTTTTTTTGAAAACTAAATCTCGAAATTCAATTTTTTCAATTTCTATATCACTTTAAACATAAAGTAAGATAAGTATATTTCAAATAAAATTTTGGCAGAGTTTTCCCTGAAATTTCTGCCCCGAAACACAAAAAGCTTACGGAATTCTACTCTAAATTCCGTAGCTCACATCACACGCAATAATATCATGGGCTCCCCAGGCCAAAATGAGCAGAATCACACAGGCAATATAATATAATGCTGTGGGGGCCAAACTCACAACGGAATATCACATATCAATTAAAAACTATAAATTTCTTTGAAAAACGAGGTAAAATTTTAGAAAAATCTTTGTAAAACCTACCACAGAGCCCGGTACACCACAACAAGATGGGTACGGGTCACAACCACCACATACTACTCCATACTATACTCACCATCATCATTTACATACTTATACATCCATAATACAATTTAAACCATAGATTCTACTATTCACATCACTAAACTTATACATAAAATTTAATGTAAAAGACTTCACTCAACGAATTCTGTGCCTCACCTCTGCACTGCTGAGGACCTGTAACAGTAGGGGATCTAGGGTAGTCTAGGAACTCCCTAACCCCCCAAACACTAAGGGGTTAGCCATTTCTGGTGTGAGTATAGTTATCAATCCAATAACAAATTAAAATAGTATAAAGAAAATAATTTAAACTTACAAATACCATGTTAAGATAATGCAACCTGAATCCTGAACACAACACACCATCAATACGACGATATATCAAATACTTTGCCAATCCTGCATTCAACTATTTAATTATCCATAACTTCTCACATTTCCTAATATACTTCACCTCAACCTCGTATATATATATATATATTCTTATTTTACATCCGCATAGCCTGAATACACATACAATCCATTACTTTTCAATATAAATTCTCTAACCCAAATATTCATTCTTCCACAAGTATCGTCATAATAGCCTTATAACCATTTGTATGTTATTACTCTTTTCATTAATAACCATTTATATGAATACTACTCATAATACAACATACTCTCTTAATAACAATTTTCATAACCAATCTCATAATACGAGTATTTATTTTATTATGCCCTATCCAGTATCATTTCTTACAATTGCTTATATTCTCTTAATACCACATTCATTCAAGTCTTGTAACACAAATATAACATCTAATTGCTTATTGCAATGTTCTTACATCTCATCACATCATTAACACATTATTAATCGAATGCTTATACTTATTACATCAAAAACATGCTTTATGGTTCATTTCCATCTCATTATACCACTTTAGTAATTTCTCATTCTTATAAGTAATATCTCTTATTATCATTTTTACTTAATCCCCAAACACAATCTGGGGCCACAACATATCACATTCCAGAGCCGATAACTTGAGTAATAATCACTGTACCTCAAACACACAGTTTGGGTAATATCACATCACATCTCAAGCCGATAGCTTGATTATTAATTCACTTCAATCACTTGTGAAACACATGCAAATATTTTCTTGCACTTTAAAAATATTTCAAATAAACCCCCCAACTCTTGCACTTTAAAAATACTAACAATACAAATTACATAAAATTATCTCATAATAATCCTCCAAAAGTATAAAATAAAGTAAACACTGTTTCTTCACCAAAACTCAACTCATACTCCAATATATCATTTGCATCACTCCAACACAAATATTCATACCAATATCCATATTTAAAAATAAAATATATCAAAAATAATTATTCACCACTCCAAATATATAAAACAGGTATATCCGGGATTTTAAAATTCGAGGTGTTACACAAACCAATAAACATTAAACTCACTCCATAATCTTACTTCAGAGTACATTAATACATCAACGTCTACTAGAAGAAAAAAACATCTATATGAATCATCTCTTACTGTTTACATACTTTTTCATATGTTGCATCATTCCGAATACGTGCCGTAGGCACGTGCCCACGGGCATACCTCGGACATACCCATGTTGCATTATTGAGGTAGAATATCTACTGCGTTATACAGTAATTTTCTTTCTGTAAGCTTAAGCAGGAACTTTTTTATAAAACTCTGTTTTTACATCCACATAAATGACAGTGCTCTTTACTGTATTTATATTTATTCCTTTCGAATGAACAATTTATTCAAATTGTGGTTTTGTTAAATTCAACAATTGTATTTGGTTATTTCTGTAATGCATTTGAGCTATCAATAACACTTTTTGGAACAAAAAATAGTCCATTAAACCAGGGTTGATCCTGCAAGTCTAGCCGATTATGGATCCATATGTCCTTCCATTGCGGACGACAAGTTGGATGCTGTTATTGTCAGGTATGTTAGTGTAGTACCCCGTATTTTTAAATATTATTTTTAAAGGTTTATAAATGAATTAAAATGATTTTTTTGAGATTAATAAATATTTTTCTGAAGATTTATCTTTTTACATTTGTGAAATACATGCAAATATTTTCTTGGGAAGTCCAAAAGCCAAAATTAATTTTGTGGAAAATCATTATTTATTATTTGAGATCATTTATAATTTTTCTAGATTTTTTCTGATATTAATTGGAACTATTTGCAAATATTACAAAAAAAAGAAGGATCTTTTTGCAAAATTATCATTTTGAGGGATGAAAGTGCAAAACTATTTTCTGGACTTTTCAAACAGTGCCGGCTGAAAATAAGGTGTTTATTTTGCTTTTAAATCTCAATTTAATTGGTTTTATCAAGTTTCCAAGTATAGGGATCTATTTATATAAAGTTATATTTTCAAGGGGTAATTTTGCAAATGTGTTTAAAACCCCTAAATCTTCTATTCCGGCTTATTTACAAGAAGTGGAGTGCATCTGTCTTTCGCTGCACAACACAAAGGTTTATTGTTTTCTTGGATAATTAAGGAGGGGATCTTGGATTTCGCAAAAGTAGGACCTTGCTTGTTCTCCATTAACTCTGTTGGACTTCTTCATTTGAGGTGAGTGACTTGTTTTGTTTTCTTTTTGTTTTGTGTGTGTTGTATGCGAGAGATATAATTGTTTTGTTTGTTCTTTGAATATTGTATGTGGTATTTCATTTACTAGAAAGCATGTTAGAGTTTGAGTATGATTATGTACTTGATGGATGAAAAATTGGATCTTGTGAAACCCTAGTTGTTTATGAATAAAAATGTATGTGGGTAATTCGAGATTGATGAATGACCTATGGGAGATCATGGGTAGGCTATTCCTTTTGGATTAATGTTGGATTGATTGAATATGATGGATTTTATGCGTAAACCTAATAAAAATGAGACTTTTATTACTTTTGATTATTGGTTGAATACAAATTTGATATGGTGATGCTATCAATTGATTATGGTTGCGAGTTGTAATGGTAATTCAGTTTTGAGAAATTTGAAGAAAAGTTATGAATCAAGAGATCATGTTTTGAGAATCGAAATTGGAAATTTAGTTGAATTTGAAGAAATATATCCAAATTGGGGATTTTGTTTTAAGATTTTGGTATTGATCTGGTTTGGATCTGAATACGAAGCTATTTCAACGAACAATTAATTTTTAAGAAACTTTATTTTGATTATATGCATAATTTATGTTTTATTTGAAAGAAATTAACAAATCGCTATTTTTATAAATTCAAGTAGTTTGATTTAGTTTTATGGATTATTATATGTCCTACAAGTTGTATTTGATCATACAGGAAGTATGCTTTATGTAGAAATCATTTTCATAAAGTAGAATTACGTATCGGTTGAAATGTGCACAACCAAAAATCTGCAGTCTGCAGGTCGACAGTCGACCGGTGTGACTATACAGTCGACTGACGTGACCTGGCTGCTGTGTTCTCTAGTTTTTCTTGAAATTTAGTTCTGGACAGTCGACTGATGACTTTTACAGTCGACTGATACCACTTAGAATTATTTTCTCAAAGTTATTGTATTTTTTTCGCTCTGGACAGTCGACCGATGATCCTTTGATAGTCGACTTATAATACTTAGAATTATTTTCTCAAAGCTACTAGATTTTTTCTCTAGACAGTCGATCGATGGCTTTTGTAGTCGACTAATACTGATATACTTATACATATTTGAATGTTCCTTTAAATGATTTATTCTCCAAATATTTTAATCTATAAGTTACTACTCTATACTTTATCTTCTACTGAACATATGTTTTCAAGTGGTTTAACTGAGCAATTTATGTTGGAAGATTTGGTTTGGATATTTGGGTGTGAGTCTCTAGAGGGTGTGTGACCCTAGTATACCGACAGTTGAAATATTTGTGTTTGGGCCTGTTGAGGCATTTTAGTTGATTAGTTACTGAGTTAAGTCCTTTAGGGTACACCAACTCTAGGAGATTCGTAAAGTAATAAAACAACCTAAATGATAAGGACAGGCACTAATGGTGATATGATGAACGAGAACATGAGTTATGGATCTCAGTATGACTTGCGATGTGAGATAATCCCCGGAATTATCCATGTGTGAGTGAAATAGTCTCCGGAATTATCTGTGGTGTGGGATTGATCTCCAGAATTATCGGGGTCGAGGCGACGCACATGTGGTATTCGTGTGATGAGGTGCCATCGCTTGCGGTGTGGGGTATTCTTGAAGATTCCCAGGTGTGAGTGAAATAGTCTCCGGAATTATCTGTGGATAGAGATTGACCTCCGAAATTATCAGGGCATGGGCTAATACTCACAGTTTATCTTTATCTCGTAGTAGTCATCGTAGTAGGATTAGTTGCATAGCGGGAGATTAAACCCTACAATGTGGAGACGTTAAGGGCTTGCACCGGACCTATGTACCGACAAGTATGTATTAGAGAGTCAGCATATAACATTGATGTTTTCTTGATTTGGTTTCATGCATGTGTTTTTCCTGTTTTCTACACTTGACACCTAGTCTAGCTTCACTTGTTGTGTTTTCGCGTTTCGTGAATTTCCTATATTCATTTACTTCTGTTTATGTTCTGTTATTGGTAAATCCATACTTTACTTATGTTGCTTGTTTTATGTCACTCACACATTTATGGCTGACTCCTTTAGTTTTGGGGGTTAGGATTATCTCTAGCCTCGTGTTTTACAGGTGATTACTTATAGCTTGGGATTTGGATACATGAGTTAAAGTGGTGTAACGGGTTATGTATTGTTGTAAAAGAAATTGTTGTATGAAAGAAAATTGTAATTCAAGGTGTATTGTATTCCGCTGTGCTATGTAAAGATTAATGTAATGAAAGTTGAAAAATTTTATTGGTATTTGGCTGTGTTTAATATTACATTTAAAGTTGATGCTGGGAATTATGCCACGTATTTCTAAGATATCATATTGGAAATTCGGGGAGCTACAGTTAGTTTAGGCTAATTTCACTATTAGTCTTGCCAAATGTTGATAATGCAACAATTATACTCATTTTATTTGTATAGTTTTTTATCGTTGTAGTATTGATGTTGCATATGTTCTGCAAGATGTTGACTACGTCGGATACGAGCACTCATGGGGGGGTTTCGGTGCTGAGGCACACGGCTGAGGATTGTTTTCCGCCACTGGTATTAATGTCTTTGTTTGTTTGTTTGTTTGTTGATGTTTCAAAATTGTTGGGTTTTTGGGGATGATTGATTTTGAGTGATGGAATATGTAGTGTAGGATTATAAGCAGCAGAGGTCGTCGCAGGAGCTGGTTTCCAAGGATTTGCACGGGACGGAGTGGAGGTTTCGGCATATCTATCGAGGTATTATACTTGATTGAATGCCAAATTTAATAGATAGTAAGAAAAAACTATACACAGATTAGTAATATCTTGCATCATTCATATCAGGATAAGAACTAATTTTTATCACAGTACATGTTCAAGAAGAACCTGAAACTTAATCGGTGTGAAGATCATGAACAAGTGATGTGTCATTGAAGAATTAATGCTATCAATAAGCACTCTAATTTTCCATTCGGTATCTTAGAATATCAACAGTTACGAATACAATATGTATAAAATAATTATGAGTAAGACATTACTTCTTTTGTTTAAATATTTGATCCTTCAACGTGCCTCATCTGTCCTAGATTTGTGTTCTCAGACCTCAGACTCAGACTGTCATTAATGTATCTGATCAGAGACTGGTTTTCATCAGCACAGCTCTTCTTCGGGTGAATGGAGCATGGAGAAATGTTGATTATATGAGTTCACCGGTGCTAACTCCGTAAAAGTAGCTGCTACATCAAAACTGCTAAGATGCAGCGTATGGAGATATTGATTACAGTGACAAGGTCATTGTTGAGCTGGAAAGATAAGTTCAAACATGTATAAATTATCTTTAAAGACAAACCAGTAAATGAACTATGTAGCTAACAATTTAACCATCACAACATCCATAATACTACATTAAATAGAACATGCATGTTACACGATCTACTGTCATCTTCAAAGATAAACCACTGAAAGGACCATGTAGCTAACAATTTAACTATCACAACATTCATAACGAATACCACATTAAAAATAAGATGCATGAAAGAATACGTAAAAATCACTGTTGGTGTGGGTGCTACGGGTTACATCGGCAACAAGGTTAGGTTTCCACACAACTATGATGCTCTTCCTATTGGTAGTCTAAGAACTCTTTATCTTTGTTTTATACTCCCCCATGTACCTTAATTATCAGGATTGTTTTATCTCTGAAGTTACTGTGGATTGGATTATGTCCTGCCATTTTTGATTGAAAAAGGTTTTAAGTTTAGAGCTGACTACCATATAGTGGAAGGAAAGAGAATCTGTTGGGATTAAATAGAATCTGCTGGGATTAGCATTTCGATTTATGTGGAAGGGGCAGGGACAAATTTACCAAAACTATATAAAAGTTACCAAATATGGTTCAATGCATAGACAACTTCTTGGCATATCAAAATTTGAGTATAGGCATCTGCCATGGGTGTGTGCCCGCCACTGCCTTTTGTATATACGGTAAAGACTGCATAGAGATAAAAAAATCATCCACTTAAATTCATTTATATGTTTATTTGGCATGACTACTCTGACTAATTTGAAATGTTTCTAGCCTCTTAACTTAGGATACAAAAGTTAGACTAATCTAAAATAATCTTCGCTTATATAGTATAATCTTCGCTTATATAGTTTAATCTCTCTCCCTTAAACAATTTTAAGTTTAGTCTCTAGCTAAAGTTTAATCTTGGTTTTAAAGTTTTGATCATTACAAAATTTATAGGTGTTTCTGCCTCCCTGTTGCCGCCCGCTGCCCCATATTTTACAAGACAGGAAGAAGAAGAAGTGGAAGAGGAGGAAGAAGAAGAAGAAGATTAAATCTCATCCAAATCATCGAATTTCTCCGGTATTATTCCCTCACTTAATTTAATTATTTTGTTGAAAATTATAATCGAATCAGATTCTTTTTTATTCAATTTTTTTTCCTGATACTTGCAATTGACTCCGATTAAGTTTCTTCTAATTAGTAGTCATTTGCGATGAAATTTTGTTAACTGCACTTTAATCCAAACGATTGCTTACATACATTAATTCTTCATTCATTTATTTAATTTCTTTTTTTTTGTGGATCTGAGATATTCAAAAACAATTAATTGTCATTTTAGAGGATAGAAAATAATACATTTTGGAATATCTCTCTCTCTCTCTCTCTCTCTCTCTCTCTCTCTCTCTCTCTCTCTCTCTTCCCGAAATCCCCAAAATCCCGAAACTGTTGCCTCTCCTACTCTGAAACTGTTACCTCTCCTACTCTTACTCAAGTAAGGGTGTTGATGCCCTTTTTAATAGTGGAAAAATGTTATTTGATCTCATTGTGGAATAGATAGAAGAAAAATATTATTTGATCTCATTTACAGTTGTTTTGTCATTACCCTTATTTTATTTTTCTAGGATATTATTGACTATACAATAATTGTAATTATGCATCAAAGTATTTTCGCTTGCAGTTGATTATTTGTTTTTGAGTGGATTTGCATTTGCCTATACATTATTGTGAACAGGAATGCTTAATACATGTTTCCGCGTACATGAATTCTTAATAATTTGGAATTAGCGTTGGAGTTTTCACTGCCCAGTATGGCAATCACCTTCTTCTCTTCTGTTCTTTTCCCATTATACTCTGTTTCTCTTCTGTCTGTGTAATTGACGCGATGATGGTCGAAATCTAAGAGTCCAAATTAAGTGGTTCAGAAATAAGTTGGGTGTAATGTTCAAAAAAGTAGCAAAACTTTATGTTCTTTTTCTTGCATCAATCTTATTTACAGCAATGGCATGGAAACTCTAACGTTTAGCATACACAATATGTTAGATTTCAAATAATTTTTATGTTTAGGTCCTTTACTTATTCTATTGAGTAGGTGTAGAAAAAAAAATATATAAAAAACAATCATACATAGTAGTAGTAAGCTAATAGTAGGCTTTATTATGCAGATATGTTGGGGTGATGAAGAGCATTTTTTGTTCAAACCGTCGAGTTTGAAGGAAATTTCTTTTGTACATCAGTCTTTTTTAAAGGTATTGGTTTGAAAATAAATTTTCCTACAAACTATTAGTGTTGGTTTTTTAAATTCTCATTGGTTCATTTTTCATTAAAATGATTTTTTCATTCTTGATCGGGATTTTTCAGGTCGCTTCATTATGGCGGGTTTAGTCATCTTTCCATCTGTAATCTTCATATTCTCAGAATGTTTGTAATGCTTTCTTTTTCTCTTTATGTTACTGTCTATTTTGGTTGGTTGGTGTATATTTTGGTGGAGGATGTAATAGTTGTAAGTATCTGTATATGATGATGATATAATATAGTTATGTTAATACCCGTACCCGCAAAGTTGTGGAGTATTGGGTTCTGTGTTTTGTTTTTGAAAGATTTTTCTCAAAATCCATTATGTTTTCAAACAAAAATTTTGGTTTTTATTTTGTATCTTGCATTATATTATGATTTCCCCCCCCAGAGCCTTATATATATGATGTCTGTGTGATGTTGCTTGGTTTGGCCTAGGGGAGATTGATATTTATTGCCTGTGATGTTATATTTTTAATTGTTAGCAGAATTCCGTAAGGAATTGCTGTAAAAGGGCTAATATTTTTGGGGGAACTCTATCGAAATTTTTACTAAATTTCCTAAAATCTATTATGTTTTCAAACGATATCTAGGTTTTTATTTTGTATCTTTAGTCATTTGAAGATTTTCCCCCCTAGAGCCCTATATATATGATGTCTGTGTGATGTTGCTTGGATTTGCCTGGGGATGATTGATATTTATTGCCTGTGATGTTAATTTTTTAATTGTGAGCAGAATTCTGTAAGAAATTGTTCTGAAAGGGTTAATATTTAAGGGAAGATTCTGTCGAAATTTTTACTACAATTCCTAAAAATTTCTTACGTTTTCAAACGAAATCTTCGTTTTTATTTTGTATCTTCGCTAATATGAAAATTTTAGTGGAGGATTAATATTAACTCTCTGTAAGATTTTAGAGGAGATTGTCGAAATTTTTACTAAATAACTTAAAGGTGATTGTATTAAAAAACAGGTCCACACATCCGTATTAAAATTTGGATTAGTATGATTTAAGCATATGCTGATTAGGCTGGACATAAGCACTATCTAAGGCATATTTGTAGCTTCAAACATATAGTGTAAACTCGTTGTACCTAGGTCTCATGTGCTAAAATATATGAAAGAACTTAATCAGGGGAAAAAAACCATAGGAAAGATGGTTTTAAAAAAATTAACATTGGGATTAGTTGCTTTTACTATAATTTAATATTGTCTTTTAACTTAGATGTGCTTTTCCAACATGTTCAACCGGT
The DNA here is from genome assembly GCA_017893485.1 of Hemerocallis citrina. Classification (NCBI taxonomy): domain Eukaryota; kingdom Viridiplantae; phylum Streptophyta; class Magnoliopsida; order Asparagales; family Asphodelaceae; genus Hemerocallis; species Hemerocallis citrina. The sequence continues at coordinate 38,449,231 of CM030361.1, forward strand.
TCAACTATCTTCTTTATTTCATTTTTAAAATTATGTATACAAAGTGAATTTTGAACCTAGGTTAGCAATCATACGTGCTTTCGAATATAATAAACTTTTTTTTTACTGGATGTCGGGACATGTTTGAATCCAAGTTCTATTTTGTATCATTCTTCGCGATGACGTGCCGTTGGAAACAATTTAAAGGTGATTGTATTAAAAAAAAATTAGGAAACAATAAAATTTCGATGGAAGGCTGTATAGAGAAATGATTGTATTAGAAAGGTGGTTATATTTGTTTACACTCAGAATTTTTTTTTTCTGGCATGGTGCATATTTTTAATGGATGTGCTCACATTTCTTGAAAAATAGCTAGGTTTTGGGAGAATTTGATAAGTCAATATTGATAAATTTAATGACAATAAAGATGAAATACTAAAAAATAGGTACAATTTAACGAGAGAGGTATAGTGAATGACTCCAAATAAAAGCCTAAATTTATATGCAGTTCACACAATCAAATAATTCAAAATAAATTTATATACAGTTTCGAATACGTGCGTAGGCACGTACCCACGGGCATACCTGCATACCTAGTATATATATATATATGAGTCTTCTTCCGTTGCAAACGGGTCGCAAGCGGGTCTGTTCGCACAGACCCGTGCGAACTTTGATCTGGACCGTCCATATATTTTTTTGTAAAAATTTGCCGTAACCCGTCGTTGGGAATAACGGGTTAAGGCTAAATTTTATTTTAAAAAATAGCCTTAACCCGTCCTTACCAAGAACGGGTTAAGGCAATCTATATTCATTTGTATTTGCATTCAGATCATCTTCTTCGACGATTTCTCTCTCGCTCTTTCTTCTTTCTTCGACGAACCCATTTCGAAAAAAACCCTAATCCTTCGTCTACACCCAAAGTTGCCCTCCTCCGTCCGCTCTCCCTCCTCTCTACTCCAAAGTTTGAAACCCTACTCTCTCATCCCCTCTTCGAAACAAAATCGAAACCCTAGTTCTCCTCCAAATCGATTCTTTGGCTTCATTTGGACCTAATTTGTAAGGTATAGACTATTTCTTTACCTCAATAATTTATATTTGTGTTTATTTTTAAAATTTGTGTATACTAAAATATTTAGATAGTGGGAAAAAATTTATTTACCTTAGTAGATTTTAGATGTAGAATTGGGTTGACTTTAACTATATTCAATTGCCAAATTTGTTTTGCTTGCGTTAGTAATTTGTAGAACTAGAATTGTATATACGAAATTAGTTAGAAAATTTTCAGTGCGGTTATGGTTGAAAATCCTGCAAACGACCGTAAAAAAATACGAAACTTTGCGAGTAGATTCGTCTCACGTAGTACAAGTCACCCCAAGTTGTAGAAGTGAGTTTCGACTCACGGTTCGAGAGATACGGCCGCGTATCGCTTTCGGTTGAAAAAAACCAACTAAAACGGTACACGATCGTATCTCGCAAACCGTGACTCGAAACTCGCTTCTACAAGTTTGGATGGCTTGCCCTACGTGGATTCGACCAAGTCGGAAAGTTTTATAATTTTGGGATGCCGTTTGTGCGGTTTTCTCAACTTCCTCGTATGTGAATTTTTTGACTTAGAATTTTATAAGTGCGGTTAGAGTTGAAAACTCTTCAAACGATATCCAAAAAATTTGAAACTTTGCAAGTTGGTTGGTGTCTCCTATGAGAAGTCATCTCAAGTTGTAGAAGTGAGTTTTGACTCACGGTTCGAGAGATACGGCCGTGTATCGCTTTCAGTTGAAAAAAACCAAGTATAGCGGTGCACGGCCGTATCTCGCAAACCGTGACTCTAAATTCACTTCTACAAATTCGGGTGGCTTACCCTACGTGAATTCGACCAAGTCGAAATTTTTTATAATTTTGGGATGCCGTTTGTGCGGTTTTCTCAACTTCTTCGCATGAGAATTTTTTGACTTAGAATTTTGTAAGTGCAGTTAGAGTTGAAAACCCTTCAAATGATATCCAAAAAATTTGAAACTTTACGAGTTGGTTGGTGTCCCTTATGAGAAGTCAACCCAACTTGTAGAAGTGAGTTTTGACTCATGATTCGAGAGATACGGCCGCGTATCGTTTTCGGTTGAAAAAAATCAAGTATAGCGGTGCACGGCCGTATATCGCAAACCGTGACTCGAAACTCGCTTCTACAAGTTCGGGTGGCTTGCCCTACGTGAATTCGACCAAGTTGGAAAGTTTTATAATTTTCGGATGCCGTTTGTGCGGTTTTCTTAACTTCTTCGCATGAGAAGTTTTTGACTTAGAATTTTCTAAGTGCGGTTAGAGTTGAAAACACTTCAGACCACCTCCAAAAAATACGAAACTTTACAAGTTGGATGATCTCATGTAGAACAAGCAACCAGAACTTGTATAAGTCAATTTTGACTCACGATTAGAGAGATACGGCCGTATATCGCTTTCGGTTGAAAAGAAGCCAAATAAAGTGATAAACGGCCGTATCTCTCTAACCATGTGTCGAAACTCACTTGTACAAGTTGGAATGGCTTGCGCTACGTGAATTCAAGCATGGTGCACTGATGTATTAATTTTGGATGCCGTTTGTGCAGTTTTGTGACGTTCCTAACATTAGAAGATAGTGACTTAGAAATTTTTAATTGCGGTTAGATTAGAAAAACCCTTCAAATGACCTCCAAAAAATATGAAACTTTGCGAGTAGGATGATGTCATGTAGCACAAGCAACCCGCACTTGTATAAGTCAATTTGGACTCACGGTTAAAGAGATACGGCCGTGTATCGCTTTTGGTTGAAAAAAACCCAAATAAAGTGATACACGGCCGTATTTCTTGAACCGTTAGTCGAAACTGATTTGTACAAGTTGTGGTGGCCTGCGCACTTATAAAATTACCAAATACAACGGTTTAGTACCCCTAACTATTCTTCTTTTCACGGTTTCTTAGGTATGGACAGTTTTGAAGGAAGTTCTGTTGCCGGAGAGAAATTTGTTTGTGCACAACAAATTGGCGACTTTCTTCCTCATGTTGACGAGCACCTAAAACCGAAGATTGGTATGACATTTTCCACTCTTGAGGAAGCAGAAAAATTTTATTCATCATATTGCAAATGTAAAACCCCGTATTTTCAAATATTATTTTTATATTTGAAAATGAATTAAAATGATTTACTGGAAATTTAATAAATATTTTCTAAAAGATTTATCTTTTTACACGTGCGAAACACGTGCAGATAATTTTGGTATAAATATACAATTTTATGTTTTTAATAAGTTCTCATACTTGTTATGGAGTGTATTCTAAATTTTGGGATTTTTCTGAATAAAGAAACTATTTTTACAAATATCTCGAAAGAGAGGGGCTTTCATGTAAAAAGTCGTTTGGGATCTTGAATAAATTATAAAAATTTGTTTTACTGACATTTTGGTTCCCCATGATTATCATTTGAATTTAAATATATTTGGACTTTATTTTGGTGAAGATTTAAACAAAAAGGGTGTTTTTGCAAATATGAAATTTATGCAGAATCTTGTGCAAATGTTTTCTGGAAAGTAAAGGTCAAATATTTTGATTGAAAAATATAATATGTATTATTAGATATTATTTCTGATTTTTCTGGATTTTTATAAATATTTTACGATGTAATTGCAAATATTACAAAAGGGATGGCTTTTGTGCAAAATCGCCACCCTGAGTGTAAATCTGGGATTTTCTTATCTCTGGGCTGTGCTGGGTTGTTGGAAAACCCAGTGGTAAAAAGATTTTATTTAGTTTTGATTTTTCTAACCTATTTTAACTAAGAAAGGTTATATATGTGAAGTAATAAATTGAAAAATGACTATTTTGCAAAAGTACTTCAAAACCCTAATATTCACTCCCGGATATTTAAGAGAATTTTTCCAGCCATCATTGCTACAATATACAGAATTTTGAGATTGGTTTTGGAGGAGCAAAAAGGAGTTTTTGGATCTAGCAAAAGGGAGACTTTTTCGTGGACTTTTCCTCAATTCAAAGGTGAGTGACTTTGTTTTTGTTTGTTTTGATTTTGTGAGTGATATAAAAATTTGTTTTGTTGTTTGTTTTGATATTGTGAATGATAGAAATTTGTCTTGTTGTTGATCTACGTGTGTAAGTATCAATGATGTATTGATTTGATGTTGTGAACGATTTAGATCTTGTATTGTGGTATGAATCATGTGAATAATTGTGGATGAAATAGTAGATCTTTATTATTGAAATTGTGTTGCTAAAAGCATGTTGAGATTTGAGTATGAACATCTGGACATTAGATTTATAAATCAGACTTTGATTCAGATTTATGAAAGAAATTTAGATCTTGTAAAACCCTAATGAAAGAATTTGTGATTTAGAACATGAGAACTTGAATTTTGACATATTTGATGTTTGAGTAATATATACATATACATGATGAGGATTTGTTGAGATTTATCATTTTTCCTGAAAACGAACTATTTTCATAAACATTGAATCATTAGAAAACTCCAGATTTGATTTTGTAATCAGACCTAAATTTTGAGAAACTGTAGGCCGACAGTCGACTGGCCTACTGTACAGTCGACTGGTACGAGACTGATACTGTATCTTAGAATCTTTGAAAAAAAATCGTTCTGGACAGTCGACCTAGCTCCTAGGCAGTCGACTGGTCCTCTGAGAAATTTATTTTGAAAAATTATTAGTCCTTTCTGGACAGTCGACCTATGACTCTTTTAAGTCGACTTATATACTTAGAATAATTTTGAGAAGATTATTGGAAATTATCTCGGGTAAGTCGACTGATCCCTTCTTAAGTCGACTGTTATATGACTTAGTTTATTTTTGTAAAATTTTGGATAATTGTCTTCTGGACAGTCGACTTACTAAAGTATAAGTCGACTGGTACTGAAGGATCTTTGTAAACTTTAGTGCTATTTCGAATGATTGGTTTTCAGATAATTTAGTCTATACTTGACATTCAGTTGAGTATTTGATTAAGCGTTTGACTTTGAGATGTTCAGTTAAGTAATTCATTTGAGACATTTAGTTGAGCCACTTTGTTTAGTGGAACTTGTTTTGACATTTGAGTTGAGTCTCTAGAGGTGTGTGACCCTAGTATACCAGTGTTGAGTTATTTTGTTGAGGCCTATTGAGGCATTTCAGTTATTTAGATTTGAATTTAGGCCGGTAGGGTATACCACTCTAGGAGATTCGTTAAGTAATTAAATAACCCAAAATGATAAAGACAGGCACTAGTGGTGATATGATGAACGGGAACATGAGTCAAGAACCTTAGTATGGCTTTCGGTGTGGGATTTAATCTCCGGAATTATCACAGTAGATTATTAGTGGTGTGGGATATGTCTCCGGAATTATCACAGTCTTGTGGTGTGGGACAATCTCTGGAATTACCACGGTAACTACTTGTGGTGTGGGATTGATCTCCGGAATTATCGGAGTCGAGGTGAAGCACATGTGGTATTCGTGTGGTGACGTGTCAATGTTTCGGTGTGGGATTTAATCTTCGGAATTATCACAGTAGATTATTAGTAGTGTGGGATATGTCTCCGGAATTATCACAGTCTTGTGGTGTGGGACAATCTCCGAAATTATCACGGTAACTACTTGTGGTGAGGGATTGATCTCCGGAATTATCGGGCATGAGATACTATCCATAGATTATCTTTATCTCGTAGTAGTTATCGTGTTAGGATTAGTTCATAACGCGGGGATTGAACCCTATGAAGTGAAGACGTTAAGGGCTTGCACCGAACCTATGTAGTATGGGATGCATAGACTTCGACAAGTATGCATTAGAGAGTCCGCATATAGAACTTGTGATTTCTTGACTTGGTTTTATGCATGTGTTTTCCAGTTTTCCTACACCTGGCACTTAGACTAGATGCACTTGTCGTTTTCATATTATATGACGATTTCATGCTTTACATCCTTGTTATTCCTCATTATTTATCATTGTGGTTAATACTGTTGGATCCTGTAGGCGAGACAACAAACACTAGAGGGGGGGTGAATAGTGTTAATAAAAAAACTGCGGAAATTTTCTTCGGTGCAGTCGACTTTGTTGTGAACCAGTCGACTGATATGATCAAATTAAAGCAAATACAATAACTCTGTGCAGTCGACTTATAGATGAGACAGGCAACTGAAGACACAATGAATGAATAACTTATACGAGACTGACCAGTCGACTGATAGTGCAAGGAGTCGACTGTCCAGACAATTTTTGCAGAACTTATGTAAACAAAAGTAAATGCAAAAACACGACAACCAATCACAGAGTACACAAGATATATCTTGGTTCGGTCCTCCCGACCTACATCCAGTCCCCAAGCAACCCACTTGAGATTTTCACTATTCTTGAAAAAGTTTACAAGAATACCCTACGGCGTTAAGACAACAACCTTGTCTAACCCGTAGTCCTTTCTCTCAACCAGAGAAAGCAGACCCACTCTACTACCAAGAGTGAAACAAACCGACTCTACAACCTAGAGTCTAAACCACTCTCCAACCGAGAGCAAAAGAAACAAGAAAAACTTTACAGTCAACCTATAGCCTTGTTGGTGTATTGTGTTGTTGCACGTGGCTAAAACAAGGTCGACTTCTATACCCAGTCCAGAACGAAATCGTTGTTATACTGGACTGAGTGGAGAGAACCACAGATTTAGAACTTGAAAGCTTTTTCTCAATTTTCACTTAAAATATCTCAAGGAATGCTCGGATCTTAGAAAAAATTGTTGTAAGATCTTTTCAGTGAGATCTTGAACTCTATTTATAGAGTTTGATCTCCTGGACGTTGGGAGACAGTTATTCCAACTGTCAACCAACGGATCTTATAGCTTTTGATTTTGAAAAATCAATTTTGAAAACAGAAAACGGTCAAAAGCACTCGAACAGTCGACCGGGTTGCCATATGAGTCGACTGGTCAGAGTTTGAATAAATTTAAACAGTTTTGTACTGTCAGTCGACTGCCAGAGGTATCAGTCGACTGGTACTCAACAGTTAAGTTATATCAAACTGTTTTGACTCTTTTGTTGTTTTTGAAAAACACACATTTATGAAAATAGTGAGTGTATGTGTGTGTGACGAGGCTTTACAATCAGACTGAGACTCAACAAAAGTAAAAAGACTATGTTTTACAAGACACAACAATTTGACACATTTGAGCTTGAAGTATTGAGTCTTGAATCTTGAGTCTTGAGTCTTTGAGTGAAGCTTTGGCCATTGTCTCTTATTTGGAGCTTTTGTGCTTGATCATTTGTTCAGCTGTATAATAGTAGGTCCTTTGTGTATAGCACCTGTAAGTTTAGCATTGATACATGTGCAGTGTGTTGTGATCATCAAAATTAAGAATCAACATTCTCCCCCTTTTTGATGATGACAACACAATAGCTGATAATAACAGATAATATACAAGCATAGTAATGATATGCTCCCCCTACTAAAAACACATTATGCATATGAGAAAAAATGTATCATAAAGTATGTATCAGTCGACTTAACAATAGATCAGGCGACTGAACAGACAAAAACATATATAGTGGAATCACAATCACAGATGCAGTATCAGTAGTATCAGTCGACTGATAGGCTTTGAGCCAGTCGACTGATCAGAGAAATACTTCAATACACAGAAATATAATCAAACACAGAAAACACATACATCAAACACATACATACATTTGAATAAGAGGATATCTCTCCCCCTTTGTCATCAACAAAAAGCACAAAATAAACAGTCTTTTGCATTACAAAAACATAGAAATAAACTAAGAAATGTTCTCATACATAAATAAGTTCATTAAGACAAAATAAAATTGAAAATTACATAATAGCTAAAAAATAAAAAGTCTTATTCAATTGTCCTCGTCTGAATCTTCATCAACAGCATGAGAAGGAGGTGAAAATTGAGTTTGGAAAAGATCAGTGAGATGATCAAGTTTGGAATCAAGTGTATCAAGTTTGGAATCAAGAGTGTGAATCTGAGAATCGACAGTCTGTGAATGTTTCATAAGATAGTTGACACATTCATAGAGAGTAGCGGGATCCTCATATTTAGCTTGAGGAAGGTCTGAACTAGAAGAGGCAGAGGGTCTAGAAGGTCTAGAAGTAGAAGCCAAAGGAACTTGAGAGAGTGGAGGAGACCTAGGGGTTGTTCTAGGAGGAGGATCAAGAAGCTTCATACGTGCTAAACTAGCATGATCGAAGCAGTCATAGTGTGTAACGACATTGGTCTCGGAATCGAGATCAATACCGAAAGCTTCAAAGACACGAGTGAGAAGCCCTCCGAAAGGTAAGAAGTGGATGTGGTTTTGTTCAAATTTTGAAAAGATGACACGACCCCAATTTATAGCAATTTTACCAAATATTGCATAAACAGCTTTTTGTAATTCCAGAGAGTACTGGTCATAACTTCCACTTTTGGGAAGGATGTTATAGGCTAGTATTCTGGCTACAAGCTTAGCAATAGGAGTAATATTTTTGCTAGTCATTGGAGGTCCTTGATTAGGCAAAAATATTTTAGATAAGATAGATGCATCATCAAGGATAATATCACTTAGATCTAATCCTCCGTCATCATTACCCATTATGAGATTGATTCTCTCGGGTGTGAGTGTCATTTTAACATTTTTGATAGATGAGTGGATAACTACATCCCCATCGTTCTTTTGTACAACCCCCATATTAGTGTAAAACAAATAGATGAGTTGGGGATAATAGTTAGGTTGATTAACTAAGGATAGATATTCATAAAGGCTACTATTTTGAAATAGAGGAACAAGATTAAATCGATCAAGATCATCAAAGTTAAAATATCTCCCGGGGAAGATGACAATGGTACACATTAGGTACCATCGTTCAAGAAGATCGGGACTCAATAGAAATTGAGAGTAATCTAGGGATGAAGAACTAGAATCACCATGAGTTCTCTTAGATCTTTTGGGTGCCATTGGAAAGAAGTGGGGGAAGGATTTTACCAAAAGTTGGAGAGAAAAACAGACAACAGTCGATCAAAACACCAGGGCAGCAGTCGACTTCTTCTTCTTTTCTTCTTCTCTGGCTTAGGGTTTCAGATTTGGGGTAAAAGTAAAAGAGGATGGAGGCTGAGGTGAAAGGGTTTTTAACTGAAGATGGATGGCTGAGATTGAACGAAAACAGATCAATGGTTGAAAGGAGAGGTCACGGGTGAAAAGGTTAAGAGATTTTTATCTCAAGAGCTGCGATGAATAGTCGCTGAAGACATTTGAACTCACGACAGTCGACTGGTAGAGTGTATCAGTCGACTTAGTCGAGAAAAGAAATAAAAAATTTTATATCTGCTGATCAGTCGACTGGTATAAGGGCCAGGCGACTGGTCAGAGAACAAAAATAGGTATGTTTGAAAATACAGTACAGTCGACTTAACAGAAATAATTTTCAACAGATATCAATAAAATCACATATTCCAAGTTCTCTTCTTAAGTTAATGAAAGTATCTTCTTTAAGGGGTTTGGTAAATATGTCTGCTACTTGTTTATCAGTAGAGATAAAGTCTAAAGATATATCTCATTTTAAAACATGATCACGTAGAAAATGATGTCGAATATCAATATGTTTCGTACGTGAATGTTGAATCAGATTTTTAGATAAATTAATTGCACTGATATTATCACACATAATTGAAGGCTTTTCAAATGAAATACCATAATCTAATAAAGTTTGTTTCATCCACAAGATTTGTGCACATGCCAAACTTGCAGCGATATACTCAGCTTCTGTGGTTGATAGGGACACGAAATTTTACTTTTTACTGCACCAAGAGACTAGAGAATGTCCCAAAAAGTGACGTGTACCACTAGTACTCTTGCGATCAGTTTTGCTTCCAGCAAAATCAGCATCGCTATATGACAGAAGTTGAAAATTATCGGTGCGTGGATAAAATAAACCATATTCAGATGTGCCTTTAATATATCTTAAAATTCGTTTCACTGCTTTTAAATGAGATTCTTTAGGACTAGATTGATATCTAGCATATAAACATACGCTGAACATAATATCTGGTCTACTTGCAGTAATATATAAGAGTGAACCAATCATACCTCGATAGAGTTTTTGATCAACACTCTTACCTAATATATCTTTGTCAAGAGTAGTAGTAGTAGCCATAGGTGTGGATTTACTACTAGTACTATCCATGTTAAAACGTTTGAGTAATTCCTTTGCATATTTTCCTTGATTGATAAATATGCCACTTGAGGACTGCTTAATTTGAAGTCCAAGAAAATAATTGAGTTCACCCATGTGACTCATCTCAAATTTGTTTTTCATGGTATTAGCAAACTCTTGACATAGATTATTATTAGTAGAACCAAAAATTATATCATCAACATATATTTGTATGATTAAGATATCATTCTTAACTCTTTTGATAAACAATGTAGTGTCTACTTTACCTATTTCAAATCCTGTTTCTAAAAGAAAAGTTTTCAAACGATCATACCAAGCACGAGGTGCTTGTTTAAGACCGTATAAAGCCTTTTTCAATTTATAAACATGATCTGGAAATTGTTCATGTTCAAAACCTGGTGGTTGTTTAACATAAACATTTTCTTTAATAAACCCATTAAGGAAAGCACTTTTAACATCCATTTGATAAAGTATAAAATTCATAAAACAAGCAAAAGATAATAAAATACGAATAGATTCTAGTCTAGCAACAGGAGCATATGTTTCATCAAAATCTATACCTTCTTCTTGATTATACCCTTGAGCAACTAATCTAGCCTTGTTCCTAACAACTTGTCCTGATTTATCTAACTTATTTTTAAATACCCATTTGGTACCAATAATAGTCTGATCAGGAGGTCGTGGAACTAAATCTCATATATCATTCCTTATAAATTGGTTTAGTTCATCTTGCATGGCATTCATCCAATATTCATTCTCACAAGCTTCTTGTATGTTTTTCGGTTAAAATCCGACAAGAATGCTGTATGAGAAATCATATTAACATATGAACGTGTCTGAATACCATGGGAGATGTCACCAATTATTAAGTCATGAGGATGATCTTTAACTTTAACAAATGATTTTGGTAAAGTTGAAGATATCATAATAGGATCAGTCGACTTGACAGGTTCTTCAGTCGACTGCTTCACTTCAGTCGACTGGAAGTCCTTATCAGTCGACTTATCAGTCAGATTAGTTTGTTCTAAAGATTTAATCACATTATCTAAAGGTGATGAATCAATTTCATCATCTTTATTTAAAGTTGATGAAGGCAGAGATTCATCGAATGTAACATGCATTGATTCTTCAATAGTCATTGTAGACTTATTGAAAATTCTATATGCTTTACTCCTGTTTGAGTATCCTAAAAAGATACCCTCATAAGATCTAGGATCAAATTTGTCTAAATTATCTTTTGTGTTTAGAATAAAACACTTACAACCAAATGTCTTAAAGTAAAAGACTTTAGGAATTTTGTTAAAAAACAACTCATAACAAGTCTTCTTTAGCTTAGGTCTCATAAGAATCCTATTTAAAACATAACAAGCTGTAGCAACAGCTTCAGCCCAAAAGTACTTTGGTAAATTGCTTTCAACAAGCATAGTACGTGCGCATTCTTGCAAAGTCCTATTCTTCCATTCAACCACTCCATTTTGTGGTGAAGCTCTAGGAAATGCAAATGAATGTGTTATACCATTCTTGTTGCAATATTCTGTAAATGTCTCATTTTCAAATTCTCCACCATGATCACTTCTAATAGTGACTATGGTTAGAGATTTTTGATTTTGAATACGTTTACAAAAATGTGCAAATTCATCAAAAGCATCATTTTTATGTTTTAAAAAGAATGTCCAAGTGAATCTTGAAAAATCATCTACTAAAACAAATACATATCTACTTTTATTTAAAGAAGCAACTCTAGCAGGACCAAATAAATCCATATGAATTAATTCGAGCGGCCTACTAGTAGAAATTACTTCTTTTGTTTTAAAAGTGGATTTGATTTGTTTTCCTAGTTTACATGCATCACATAACTTATCTTTTTTAAAGGATAGTTTTGGCAGTCCTTTAACTAGGTTATATTTAGATACTTTTGAGAGATTTTTCATGTTCACATGTCCAAATCTTCTATGCCATAGCCAAGATTCATTGTTAGAGGCTATTAAACAAAAATCATTTGAAAATTCAATTGCATTTAAACACAATTCATAAATATTATTTTTACGAAAACCTTGAAAAATAACATTTTGCATAGTGGAATCATAAATCAAACATACATCTTTTTCAAAAACTATTTTATACCCTTTATCACATAATTGACTAATGCTTAAAATATTATGCTTCAAACCACTAACTAATAATACATTTTCTATGGTTGGGTTAGAAATTTTACCGACCATGCCAATTCCTATGACTTTGCCTTTATTGTTATCTCCAAAGGTGACAGTTCCTCCATCTATGCTTTGAATGGTGGATAGCAGATTGGCATGTCCTGTCATATGTTTTGAACATCCGCTGTCTAGTATCCAGCGATCTTTCTTGGGTACCTATAAAAAATTTAAGGTAAATATGGTACCCTTTTTATTGGGTCCAAAACACATTAGTTTGGGGGAAACCAAACCCATGAAGAGTTTGATCTTCCTCCATAAGCAGGAATATAATTAATAGAATTACACACATTTGATACATATGAAGTAATATACGCAATTCTATCATTCTGTTTTAAGCTGACTGGAACCCATACAAACTTGTTCTGTCCAGTCGACTTAACAGTGTCCTTCAGTCGACTGCTAGTGTGAGTCAGTCCACTGTATAATACACTAGGTCGACTTATATGAGGTTTTGATCTCGTTGAATGAGATTCAATTCCTCTGGACAGACGACTGGTAGATTGGTTCAGTCGACTTAACCGAACAGTAGACTTGCTTTTATCACTTACATTAACAACCTTAGGCTTTTCATAAAATTCATACAACTTGTGTGTAATACTAGAAATAGATGCTGATTTATTTCTACTAGTATTTTTAGTAGAAGATTCTTTTACAGAAGAATTTTTAAAACCAAGACCATATTTTTGACTAGATTTTACTTGATGATGAAGGACATCATTTAAATTCTCTTTGCCTTTGTTAAACTTAGATACGTTCTTTGATATCTCTTCATAATTCTTTTTAAGAGTTTCAAGATCAGTATCTAAATTTGCAATGCGAGAATTTAAAGATTTCACTTCCTTATCAAAGTTAAGATTTTCTTGAGAAAGTGTTTGATTAACTTTCTCTAGACTCTTAACTCTAATTTTTTCTTTTTTCAATTCTTGAAATATTTCATTAAATGCATCAAGTAAATCTTCCAATTCATAGTCATTACTTACATGATCTTGTGAAGCCATGAAGCACATGTTTGCCACTTCATTGTTTTCATCCGTTTCTTCTTCGGAAGATGAATCACTATCATCCCATGTAGCTTGATAGGCCTTCTTGTTCTTGGCAAACTTATTCTTTGAATATTTGTCCTTTTTGAAGTTGGATGATTTTCCCTTGTTCTTTGCATTTTCAAGGGGACAATCCTTCTTCATGTGTCCTGTTTTATTGCACCTGAAACATGTAGGAGGGTCATTAGAATCTCTATTTTTAGAATTAAACTTACCCTTCTTTAAGAATTTTTTGAATCTTCGAGTGAACATTGCTATCTCCTCTTCATCTTCTTCCTCATCTTCTGAATCTGTCATGGCTTTAAAAGCCAATGATTTCTTCTTTGCTTGGTGTGATTCTGTATCCTTCTTTCAATCTTCAAGTTGGACCTCGTATGCCATGAGATTGCCCACAAGATTCTCAAGAGAAAGTTGCGACAAGTCATTTGCTTCCTCTATTGTCGTGGTCTTCTTCTCCCATTCTGGAGTGAGTGCACGTAAGACTTTTCTAACCATCTCTGCTTGAGTGTAAATCTTTCCAAGTGCCACAAGAGAGTTTGTGATATCAGTAAATCTGGTGATCATCTCGGATACGGTTTCATTGTCCTTCATTCTGAACATCTCAAACCTGTGAACAAGAACATAAATTTTAGATTTCTTAACTTTATTTGTCCCTTCATGTGTTACCTCGAGTGTATGCCAGATTTGATGTGCAGTTGTAGCATTGGATATACGGTTGAATTCTTCCTTTGTGAGTGCACAAAATAAAGCATTCATTGCTTTGGCATTATTCATCGTTTGTTTCTTTTGATCATCATTCCATTGTGCATATGGAATGGTAGGAGCAGTGAATTCCGTCTCTGTCATTTGCCATATCTCGTAGTTGATTGATTGGAGGTAGATTCTCATTCGGCACTTCCAATAAATGTAGTTAGTTCCATCGAATAGCGGTGGCCGTTGTGTAGATTGGCCTTCATGGTACTGATTTGTATTTGAAGTAGTTGCCATAACCTGTAACCTCGCTCTGATACCAAGTGTTGGATCCTGTAGGCGAGACAACAAACACTAGAGGGGGGGAGGTGAATAGTGTTAATAAAAAAACTGCGGAAATTTTCTTCGGTGCAGTCGACTTTGTTGTGAACCAGTCGACTGATATGATCAAATTAAAGCAAATACAATAACTCTGTGCAGTCGACTTATAGATGAGACAGGCGACTGAAGACACAATGAATGAATAACTTATACGAGACTGACCAGTCGACTGATAGTGCAAGGAGTCGACTGTCCAGACAATTTTTGCAGAACTTAAGTAAACAAAAGTAAATGCAAAAACAAGACAACCAATCACAGAGTACACAAGATATATCCTGGTTCGGTCCTCCCGACCTACATCCAGTCCCCAAGCAACCCACTTGAGATTTCCACTATTCTTGAAAAAGTTTACAAGAATACCCTACGGCGTTAAGACAACAACCTTGTCTAACCCGTAGTCCTTTCTCTCAACCAGAGAAAGCAGACCCACTCTACTACCAAGAGTGAAACAAACCGACTCTACAACCTAGAGTCTAAACCACTCTCCAACCGAGAGCAAAAGAAACAAGAAAAACTTTACAGTCAACCTATAGCCTTGTTGGTGTATTGTGTTGTTGCACGTGGCTAAAACAAGGTCGACTTCTATACCCAGTCCAGAACGAAATCGTTGTTATACTGGACTGAGTGGAGAGAACCACAGATTTAGAACTTGAAAGCTTTTTCTCAATTTTCACTTAAAATATCTCAAGGAATGCTCGGATCTTAGAAAAAATTGTTGTAAGATCTTTTCAGTGAGATCTTGAACTCTATTTATAGAGTTTGATCTCCTGGACGTTGGGAGACAGTTATTCCAACTGTCAACCAACGGATCTTATAGCTTTTGATTTTGAAAAATCAATTTTGAAAACAGAAAACGGTCAAAAGCACTCGAACAGTCGACTGGGTTGCCATATGAGTCGACTGGTCAGAGTTTGATAAATTTAAACAGTTTTGTACTGTCAGTCGACTGCCAGAGGTATCAGTCGACTGGTACTCAACAGTTAAATTATATCAAACGGTTTTGACTCTTTTGTTGTTTTTGAAAAACACACATTTATGAAAATAGTGAGTGTATGTGTGTGTGACAAGGCTTTACAATCAGACTAAGACTCAACAAAAGTAAAAAATACAATGTTTTACAAGACACAACAATTTGACACATTTAAGCTTGAAGTCTTGAGTCTTGAATCTTGAGTCTTGAGTCTTTGAGTGAAGCTTTGGCCATTATGTCTTATTTGGAGCTTTTGTGCGTGATCATTTGTTCAGCTGTATAATAGTAGGTCCTTTGTGTATAGCACCTGTAAGTTTAGCATTGATACATGTGCAGTGTGTTGTGATCATCAAAATTAAGAATCAACAAATACATGATGTTGATGACCTTATGTTATACGATTAAATTATATTGTTTGATTTTATGTCACTCACACTATTTATGGCTGACCCCTTTAGTTTGGGGGTTAGGGATCATCTCTAGCCTCATGTGTTACAGGTTGTTGCTTAGAGTTTGGAGGCTTGGATGCTTGAGTTAGTTTTGAGATTTGCAGATGTAATAGATCTTTGTGTAAAATTTTAGTAAAAGGAATGTTGTAAAAATAATGTTGTAATTCAAGTTGTTTGTAATTCCGCTGTGTTTGAGAAAGATTGATGTAATAAAAAATTGGAATAAAATTATTTGTGTTTTTGGGCTATGTGTACTGTTACATTGAAGTTGATGCTGGGATTGTGCCACGTATTTTCTAAGTTATTATATTGGAAATTTGGGGCGCTACAGCAAATGTGCGGGATTCTCTATACGTAAGGGTGGAAATAAATATAAGGACAACGATGTAGTGGATAAATCATATGTTTGTAATAATTCCGGAGAGTCACCGAATAATCATAATGAAGTTAGACGTGGCACAACTTCTAGAACGGGTTGCAAAGCTTTCGTTCGTGTCAAACTAAACCCACAAAGTAATTTGTGGATTCTTTATTCGTTAAATGAAGCACACAATCACGAATTTACTTTACCCGGTAGATGTCACTTGCTACCTCGAAACCGTGAATTGACTAAGACAGATAAAAAAGTAATTACTCAACTTACCGAAGCTAATGTCCTTGTATGCAAACAAATATTATTCTTCGAAGGTGCAAGTGGAGGTAATGAGAAAATTGGTTTCACTGAAACTGATATCAGAAATCTCAGGAGAGACGAGATGGAGGGTTTAAAAGGATACGACGGGGAAATGCTACTTGAGTTCTTTGAATCCAAAAAGGAGACCGATCCTTTATTCTATTTTGATTACCAATGTGATCCCGAAGGGCGATTGTCACATTGTGTCTGGGTGGATAGTATCGCTAGAAAGAATTATGAAGTATTCGGGGATGTTCTCTGACGCTACCTACAACACAAACTGATACGGAATGTTGTTCGTACCATTTGTTGGGTTCAACCATCAATGGCAATCAATATTCCTAGGTTGTGGGTTCATCCCCAATAAGAAGGCATCCTCATTTGAGTGGTTCTTTGAAAAGTGGTGAGAAGCAATGCAATGCAATCCGATCAACATCGTGACAGATGAGGATCGTGGAATAACTTCTGCAATTTCTAAAGTTTTCCCAATCACGTCACATAGATATTGCATTTGGCATATTTTGGATAAGTTACCGCATGAAGTGCGCATGCCGAATAACGTTGACGAGTTCAGGGATGCTTTGAAGACTATCATTTATACGGCGGGATTTAAAACAGAATTTGAACAGAAGTGGAAAAATTTGATCTCCCAGTACAAACTTGAAAATAACAAATGGTTGAAGGAAAAATTTGAGATCCGCGAAAAATGGGCTCCTGTGTACGCAAGAGACTCATTTTGGGGGGGCATGTTGAGTACCCAATGTAGCAAATCGCTACATTCATCCTTGAAGCACCATACTCATAAGAAGTACTCATTACATGAATTTGCCGTCATCTTTGACCGAATCTTAGTAAAATAAAGACACGGTGAACTTAAAGAAACACATCGTAATCGCGAGGAGAGGCCAAAACTGAACACCGAATGGGCATTGGAGTCACAAATGGCGGGAACATACACACTAAAGAGTTTCTATAAATTCCAACAAGAAGTTGTAAAAAGCTTATTACTTAATGTGAGTTTAATTGCGAGTATGGATACACCAGATAGTGCAGCTTATTCTGTAACAGTTTGTGCAAATTCAGAACTAGGAAGGGTGATTTCTTATTGTAAAATTACCCAAATTGCTAAATGCCCTTGTTCCATACACAACTTCGTAGGCATTCCCTGCAAACATCTATTGGCAGTTATTCGGTTCACAGATCACACCACACTACCTGAGCAATATATTTGTAGGCGATGGACCAGGGATCAATTGAGAAGAAGCAGTATACCGGTTCCCAATAGTATGGGCGACAATTTTGTTGTGAACTGACTATGCACTCAAGACATTTGGTCGATCTTGGTTATTCTTCAGAGCGAGGGTACAAGTACATGCTCGACCACGTGCTCAGGGGAATCGAAGGCTTTGCTAACATTGAATCAGGGAACAGCACACCACACGAAGGTAGCGCACAACCTGAGAGTGGTGGACATGCACATGCACATGCACATGTAGGTGACCCCCTGCAGTGCACCACAAAGGGGAGGCCTAAAGGAAAAAAGTTGAAGTCTATCAGAGAAGGCCAAAAAACGAAGAGGCCAAGACTTTGCAGGACATGCCTTCGTGTCGTAGGTCACGATTCACGGAATTGCCCAAAAAATATAGCAAGGTAATATATCACAGATTTTTGTATTTGTTAATTGGACTCAATGAATGTAAACTTGTTGTAGTCGATACTAACCCATTCTTCTTCCTTATTTAGTGGATCGGTAGGGTACGAAGAAGCTCCAAATGCTGGAGAGAGTGATGATGATGAAGGCGAAGGTTCGTGCTAAGGGATTTTTCGTGTTATGTATGTCATATCAAACTTTCAAGATAAACACCGAATAATTGCTTACTTTTTTATTTTGTTGTGCAGATAATTAACTTAATTTTTTTTTTTGGTGTAGGTCCAGAATGAAACAAAAAATCGCGCCCATGGAAAGAAGCAATGCGTTGAAAAGTTCCTTACTTTTGATTGTATATATGTGGTTAATTGAACGTATTTATTTGGTACAATTAAATTACTGATGTATTTAATCAGAGTGTAATCTCTGTATGTGTGCATTTTGTATATTTGTGAACTACATATGTTGTTGTGGGTTTTGATCTTGTAATTGGGTAGCGAATGTTTATTTATGTTGAAATTTTTGAATTTTGAAGATGTGTGCAATTTGGGCAGCCCGAACTATTTATGAGTTTTTTGGTAATGAAAATTTTCTGGATGCCGATGTGTACAGATTTATTATTTGTGTTGCAGATTGTGTATTTTCTGGATGATATATCTATGTTGTGGAAAATTGTGAAAATGTATGCAGTATTGATCAAGGGCTGCCAATTACTCTCTGCTAAACCCGTTATTGGGGATAACGGGTTAAGATCACTTAACCCGTTATCGTGAATAACGGGTTAAGGAGATAGATATTGGCAGTACTTAATCAATACTTGGTCTGTAGGGGATGATGTCCTACCAATATCTCTCCACTTAACCCGTTATTCAGCAACAAATGCAGCAACAAGGACAGCAAGCATGACCACCAAATTGATACACATCTCAAAATGTACAGACCATGTATTCATAAACTTCTGCTTATATTTGTCTACTTAACTCGTCGTTGGTGAGGACGGGTTCAGTATACTTAATCCGTCGTCACCAACGACGGGTTAAGTAGGGAAATATATATGGACCTTTATACCAATAGTTGGTCTGTACATGATGAACCATTGCCAATATTTGTCTACTTAACCCGTTGTTATGGATAACGGGTTAAGTTAAAAGAACCCGTTATCTCCAACAACGGGTTAAGTACACTTATATTTGCAGAAGTTTATGACTACCTGTGGGTGTAGATGTTGAAGTTCTGCCAATATACGTTAACTTAATCTGTTATTGACGATAACGGGTTAAGTACACTTAACCCGTTATCTAGGATAACGGGTTAAGTGTACCTATATCGGCAGTACTGATAATTTTTAAATTGCATGACAAAAAAATTGTAAACAAGTTTGTAAATATAACATATAATGTAGTTCACTTAATGAAAACAATTTATTATAAATTATTCAAACACCACTTTAACCCTACTAAAACCCGCTGCAAAAAATATGTTCATAAAATTTTATATAATCTACTATTCAGAGATGTTCGTTACACGATTTCAAATTTTGTTTGTAAACAAATAAATTTTTAAAACATTTACGTTCATTTAGCAAATTCGGTTTAAACAATTATGTTAGATATAATTTTTGGTTGGGTTAGAGTACTTTGTAGGGTTAGAGTAGGGTTACAGTAGGTTTGCCTAGTTAAAGTAGGCTGTTGTCTCCAACATAATGTTTATACCCTAGGCCGTTGTCTCCAACAACGGCCTAGGAAGTAGGCCAACAATTAATTGGTTGTTTGCTATTTTCAATTTTCTCTTCACTCTTTACGAACAGTCTCTGTGAAACTTTATACAAAAGATAGATGATAACTTGGTTTGTATAACATTTATATTTTTTTATATTTTTTAATTTGACTACACCCCAAGAAAATATGTACAGAACACCCCCAGAAAATATAAAAAAAACTATATCATTCGTTAGGATTAGGGTTAGGGTTAGGGTTAGTGTTAAAGGGGGTTAAGGGTAGGGTTAGGGTTAGCGGGGGTTAAGGGTAGGGTTAGGGTTATTGTAGGGTTAAGGTTATTGTAAGGAAGACATTTGCGGTAAGATCTTGTTTTGGTTTATTATTAATTACGTTAATATTTGTAGTTGGGAGGTAATATGTAATAAGTTTCCAGTACAGAGTTTATAGATATTTAAGTTCTTTAATTAATCACATGTGTCTCTCCACTCTTTATGTACATTGTCTTCTGAACTCTACAAAATAGACATTCATATTAATTCTTCTATGTCTGGCTTGAATAATAATATATAATCTTCAAAATCCTCGTACATTGTTTGGAATGAAGACGTTTCTGAAGACATTCTCCAGACATGCAACTGGGAAGAGTTCCATAAGATTGGAAAGAAGAGGTGTGATCACATGTAGTACAACAAGTTCATTATGGAAAAAACCAAGTGGAGATCCCCACATGTAAGAGAAAAACCACATGTAGCTCCCCACATGTGGACCATACTTGAAAAAATCCACATGTACAATGAAATAGCAGACAAATTTTTTCGAGAATCTCACATGTACAATCCGTTCATTAGAGAGATTATGAACAGAGTGGTGCAGAGTGATGAAGAAGGAGAATTAATGGGATAGCTACGTGACGTTAGCACAACGCAAGACTAGGTCCTAGGTAGCTTGAATCATCTGGTTCTTCTTTTATATCCTCGGTCCTTGTGCTTTTTCCCCACATGTAGCCTATATATGGGAAAAACCATATGTAGATCCCCACATATAGCCTATATGTGGAATTTCGTCGTGAAATAATTGTGTGCAGTTCTTCGGGACGCTGTGATGATGCTGATATTCCTAATGGAAAAGTCTAACTAGATGTGCCACGCTATCAGATCCAATTACTTGACCATCAACAACTGGATCTGATTAGTTTCGAAAAAGCCTAACCCTTTTTTTGTAAAAGCAAGTTAACGACGTTCGCATCGGTCTCTCTTTGTTGGAGCAGTAATGGAACTCCATTGACGATTGAAGAGAGATTCTATGGGTTTTGGATGATTTTGTTCAAAACTGCAAGATTTGGGGGATTTGAACAAAATTCTGAAATCACGTCTAGTTATGATAAAGAGAGAAAGGCGGGAGCGTCAAATTGATTTTTATTTATTTTTATTCTTTTTCTCTTCGTAGTAGAACTGGATCTGATCACATATAGTAGAACAAGTTCATTATGGAAAGATCAGGTTAGAGATGAAGAAGCATAATTAGTGGGATAGCTGCATGACGTTAGTACAACGCAAGACTAGGCACATTTGTAATGTGGCTCGGAGTAATGTAGCTTGAATCATATGGTTCTTCTTTTATATCCTCGGTCTTTGTGCTTTTTCCCCACATGTAGTCTATATATGGGAAAAATCATATGTAGATCCCCACATGTAGCCTATATATGGGAAAAACCACATGTAGATCCCCACATGTACTACAAGTTAGGATTATTTCCATGTTGTACATGTGGTTCCACATGTTGCAAAGTGAAATCTAAATATGGGGATTTATAAATATTAACCTAATTAATCAAAATAAAAAACAAATACTCACTACTAACCCTTAACCCTACCTTACCCTAACTCTAGCTTACCCTAACCCTAGACTAACCCTATCTTAACCTAAACCTTACCCTAGGTTACTTATGAAATTTTATTTTTTGAACTTTTACACCACCTATAATGTTAACAAATCTATAGTGGTTAGTTACGTGGCAATAAATGAAAATTAATATAAAATATAAATAATTATGGGCATATTAATGTCACTTTGCAGAGTTCATGAGACAATTCTCGCAAAGAGTGAAGAGAAATTTGCACAAGGCATAAAAATACCTTTCTGCTTAACCCGTTATTGTGAATAACGAGTTACAATCACTTAACCCGTTATTCAAAATAACGGGTTAAGCAGGGATATTTTGGCAGAACTTTCTCATCTACAGAGCTAAGTCGAAAATTCTTCGGCCAATATATGTCTACTTAACCCGTCATTGTGAGTAACGGGTTAAGTGATCTTAACTCGTTATTCACAATAACGGGTTAAGTAGAGATATTTTGGCAGAACTGTATCATCTACAGACCTGAGATTAAAAATCTTCTGCCATTATATGTCTACGTAACCCGTCATTGTGGATAACGGGTTAGGTGATCTTAACCCGTTATTCACAATAACGGGTTAAGTAGAGAGAATTGTACCATCTACAGACTTGAGATTAAAAATCTTCGGCCAATATATGTTTACTTAATCCGTTATTGTCGATAAAGAATTAGGTGTGGGTAACCCGTCATCACCAATGACGGGTTAGGTAGAGATATTTCGGCAGAAAATCAGTACAGGTGTCTTGGTGAAAATACAACCTCACAACAATAATTCATAGCACAAGAATTGAGAAACTCAGTTCACAACAATACAATAACATATATATATATCATACCACAACAACTCAGAAATCCATGTTCGCAACAATATAAATGTGAAGACATAAAATAGGACATTCATTAGCAAATACTAATCTCAACAATTCGTTCGACTTCATTTCTGTATTTTTTTCAACTACCTATTACAAATCATTCATTACAAAAAAATTCATCACAACAATGAAGTCCTGTACATGAATCATTCAGCCATCTTCATGGTTGACTTCCGCGGATGCCCGGTATTTATCTACAATATTTACAAACATAGAAACAAACAGTAGTTCTTAGTTATTTGAACGGAATAAAATCAAAAACCAAACAGTAAAATACCACTAACCAACCTATTGTTAGATACTACCTTTTACGACCACGTGGTTTGCGACCACTTGGTGTAAATTGATCGGGTAGGTTCCTCTTTCGTTGAGGATTCCGTCGTCGACCTTCGGTTTCGGGAGATTGAGGGTCATCTTCCCATTGCTCCTCCTCATCTTCTTCAGGTGGTTGTTGGTGTTGCACCTGTTGCGGCTCGGTGATGCGAATTCCCGGCCTAGTCACAGTTTGTTTTCGCCGGGAAAGTGTCACGTTGGATTTTAAATATGCATCAAGTTGTGGACCTTCACCAACCTCTTCGAGACTACGGCGGCACGACTTTAGAATCTCCCGCATGATTTCCTTAAAGTTCTCGGGTACCTTACTCTTCAAGACACGAGTAGCTACCCGAACGGTCTCCCATGTGTTTTCAATCTACATAAGATTGAAAATTTCAATTTAAACAACATGTACAATAATTTATCATTCTATTCTTATATCTTAACAATACATGCATACTAAATGTATGAAATTGCGTAAAAAAGTACTAACCAAGTTCCGATACGTCGACGCCTTTGGTTGATACATCGGCTGGGAAGAGGAATATGCGGGGCCTGGTTCTTCCTCGGCAGGGAGAATCAGAATTTGCACACCGGCTGGTACAGTGGCTTGTGGAGAAACATACAACCGTGTAATGCGCCTGTACCACATCATGTATACATGCTGGAACGAGCCATCGAACGGTATAGCGAAAGTGAACATATTCGGTGTCATCTGATACCGCATGGTGTTCCAGTTTGCCACATGGACTCGGTGAAAATCAGCCCAATTAAAGTTGGGCACTCGACCAGTTCCTCTCACCTCGTGCAATTTTTTATCATAAGACCGGACTTCGGGAATCTTCTTCTGATATCCAAATTGCCGCATCACTCTGTCCGGGTACTGGAACTCAACAACAGAAAAATTGACGAATGGTGCAGCCGTCAACCAAAGGGCACCGGCCAAACAAACCGATGGAACCCATGCTAACCTTGCGGGCGAGTACGGTTCCCAATTGACGAAATCGTTCCGTAAGTTATCTAACTCATCTCTATAATAGGTCAGTGATTGCCATGGGTTATTGATCCAGGTGTGCCGCCCCGCCCAATATACCCCTAAAGGGGGTAAAAACTCTACAACTGGTGGGTCAGCCAACCAATCCGACGTTGGTTCAATTATACGGGGACGTCCGATATGGATGCATTCCCAACTCTAGATCTGCAAAAGAACCATCGGGCCATCCATTTGTACGACACCTAATGCACATGAGCACATATTCCTATATAGATATGCCAATGCAGCACTGTCCCAACTGAAACGGCCGGCGATAGCAAAATTTTCCAACAAACGTAAATACATCAGTGGCACGCTCGCACCAGATGAGTTAGGAAAGATCACTCCCCCGATCATGCTGAAAATATACGCACGGGCATAGTAATGTATGGATTCATGGTTCGAAGTCTCCGTCAAATATCCATCGAATTGATATTTCAACCAACTCAGTAGAAGTGATTTCCCATCGAAGATTTCGGTCCAGAATTCAGCTTCGGCCTTATCTTTCGCATCGTCTAAGGCTTGATCTAATAGATCGGCATCAAAATCAGCAGGAGTATCTCTAATGATTTCTCTTTCAACGTCCTCTTTTTTTGGATCAAGGACTCCTCAATATCAATACCGAGCATATCACGAACAACTTCTACTCGGTCGAAATTCATGTTCCCGATCACGGCAACTCCATCTATTGGTAAGCCAGTAATGATCGCCACATCTTGGAGAGTGACGGTCATCTCACCCACCGGTAGGTGGAAAGTGTGGGTCTCCGGCCTCCATCGTTCGACTAGAACTGTAAGTAGAGGTCGGTCAAGCTTCACATCCCCCATAAAGCGAGCTCCGTAGAAACCGGCTTCAACTAAGAAGGGAGTGATACGGGGGTCAAATGAAAGAAGTTCGTGCTTCCGGAAGTTGCACTTCTTTGCGGACCCAGTCCACACGGATTCCGATCAGTGTCTGGATTGCAACGAAAGTAAGCTGGAGTCCACTGGTCCAGGAGGAGCAACGGATACCGAAGACGAGGGTCCAGCCTCGGTAGGTGTAGACCCACCAACCTACACGAACAAAGAGAAATATTGTTATTAATGAGACAATAAAATTCATATTCGTATTTAAAATCGATAATAATAATCAATCTTACCTCCATCATAGGTGCGCCACTAGCGCTACCAGAAGGGCTTCTCGGTCGCCTTGTTCTGGCCATTTATTTGTGAATGAGAAATTTAAGATTAGTTAATACGGGTTACATCCATTTATCTATCACCAATAAATAAAGCGAAAATGTGGCAAAAAACGCACAAAACACAACGAAAAATAGCAACACTATGCAACTTGGTCGAATTCAAGTA
Organism: Hemerocallis citrina; assembly: GCA_017893485.1. NCBI lineage: Eukaryota > Viridiplantae > Streptophyta > Magnoliopsida > Asparagales > Asphodelaceae > Hemerocallis > Hemerocallis citrina. The sequence continues at coordinate 38,474,642 of CM030361.1, forward strand.
ACACAAGTCACCCGAACTTGTAGAAGCGAGTTTCGAGTTACGGTTTGCGAGATACGGCCGTGTAACGCTTTACTTGGTTATTTACAACCGAAAGCGATACGCGGCCGTATCTCTCGAACCGTGAGTCGAAACTCACTTCTACCCGTTGGTTTGGCTTCTCATAGGGAACACCAACCAACTCGCAAAGTTTCAAATTTTTTGGAGGTGGTTTGAAGGGTAATCCAGTCTAACCGCAATGAAAAAGTTCTAACTCATTTACTATAAAAAGATAAACTTGAGAAAACCGCATAAACGGCATCCGAAAATTATAAAACTTTCCGACTTGGTCGAATTCACGTAGGGTAAGCCACCCGAGCTTGTAGAAGCGAGTTTCGAGTCATGGTTTGCGAGATACGGCCGTGTACCGCTATACTTGGTTTTTTTCAACCGAAAGCAATACGCTGCCGTATCTCTCGAACCGTGAGTCAAAACTCACTTCTACAAGTTGGTTTGGCTTCTCATAGGGGACACCATCCAACTTGCAAAGTTTCGTATTTTTTGGAGGTGGTTTGAAGTGTTTTCAACTCTAACCGTACTTAGAAAATTCTAAATCAAAAACTTCTCATGCGAGGAAGTTGAGAAAACCACACAAACGGCATTCGAAAATTATAAAACTTTCCGACTTGGTCGAATTCACGTAGGACAAGCCACCCGAACTTGTAGAAGCGAGTTTCGAGTCACGGTTTGCGATATACGGCCGTGCACCGCTATACTTGGTTTTTTTCAACCGAAAGAGATACGCGGCCGTATCTCTCGAACCGTGAGTCGAAACTCACTTCTATAAGTTGGGTTGACTTCTCATAGGGGACACCAACCAACTTGCAAAGTTTCAAATTTTTTGGATATCGTTTGAAGGGTTTTCAACTCTAACCGCACTTACAAAATTCTAAGTCAAAAAATTCTCATGCGAAGAAGTTAAGAAAACCACACAAATGGCATCCCAAAATTATAAAACTTTTCGACTTGGTCGAATTCACGTAGAGCAAGCTACCCGAACTTGTAGAAGTGAGTTTCGAGTCACGGTTTGCGAGATACGGCCGTTTGTGGGTTTTTTCCGAAATGGGTTTGTCGAAGAAAGAAGAAAGAGCGAGAGAGAAATCGTCGAAGAAGACGATCTGAATGCAAATACAAATGAATATAGATTGCCTTAACCCGTTTTTGGGAAGAACGTGTTAAGGCTATTTTTTAAAATAAAATTTAGCCTTAACCCGTCATTCCCAACGACGGGTTAAGGCAAATTTTTACAAAAAAATATATGAAAGATCCAACAGTTCATATCAAAGTTCGCACGGGTCTGTGCGAACAGACCCGCTTGCGACCCGTTTGCAACGGAAGAAGACTCTATCTATATAATAAAACACAAAGAAAGCTATCAAGTGGCTCTCCTTCAATCCCCCAAAAAATCAAAGGCCCAGATTTAACCTTACAAAACATATTTTCCTCCCAAAAGTTTCCCCCAAAACTCAAATTCAAATCTCCCACACAAAATAACTCCTATATATTATTTTTTTTTTCTCTCTCTCTCACTCCCTCTTCTATTCAAAAAATTAAGAAAATAAAAATTTTAAAAATTTTTAAAAATTAAAAAACAAAAAAAAATTAAAATTCAAAAACTTTAAAAATAATTCAAAAAAATCAAAAAAATCAAATGTTTTTTGCTCTATGCTTGCTACTTCAATTAATTTGCTGGATCTCCAAAACTATTTTATATAATCAAATAAGGTGCATCATTCTGAATACGTACCGTAGGTACGTGTCAACAGATAAACCTAGTGTATATATATATATATAATCCGTTTTAATTTAGCCAATTTAATTAGTATCTACAATTTGCAAACAAGTACATGGAAGTCACAGGTCATTCATAGGGTTAGTCAAGTCACGTGGAGTATATCGCTACTCCCCGCCTATGCATCACTCTTAATTAGTTAAACTTCATGCATATGCTACTAGTCTGATTTATCAAAGAACAATCTCATTAATATTCCATACAAAAAAGCTACGTTATTCCGTTCCCAGTGTCAAAAAAGTCATGATGCAACGGCGCAATTATTCGACCACTGGGGCCCACTCTTGATGCATCTGGCACCTCAACAAAAACTCTAATAAGCGTGCCACACGTCATATCCTTTTCTAGGTCGACCTTATTAGGATCATAATTGGAGCGTGCATCTCAAAGCATATACTATACATTTTCTCTTATTTTTCGTCCTGACGTCAGTAGCTTAATTTACAATCTTCATGTACGAAAACATTCAGATTGCCCGAAACAGAGTTTTTCTTCCAGAAAAGATTATTCTTATGATCATTTTTTACAGTAGTATTAGGTTATATGATATCTTAGAAAATTAATATTATTGGTTTTTTTTATAAAAAAAAATCAATTAAGGAAATATTGAAACTAGGCTTTATTCAGACGCACCATCTCTACTATTATAATGGGAGAAGGGGTTAGTGTCATCTGTCATTGTTGTCATTTTGAAGCCAACACGTGCAGCGCACGTGTTGACAAAATGACCCACTTTGGTAAATATTTTCGAAAGTGGACCAGTTTGGTAAATATTTTCGGAAGTGGATTAGTTTGGAAATTATTTTCCTTTTTTTGTCGTTTTTCTTTCTTCCTCCGTTTGCACGTGCGAAAGTGGACCAGTTTGGTAAATATTTTCGACAGTGGATCAGTTTGGAAATTATTTTCCTTTTTTTTTTGTCTTTTTTCTTCTTTCCCCACGTGCATCGCACGTGCATGATACTAGTGCCCCATAAACACAATTGTTTGCAGTCAATAATATATAATCATGAGGGCCGGCCTGAGTTCCCGAGGCCCTAGGCGAACTTTCAAAATGGACTTTTAATAGTATTTTTTTTACGCATAAAATACGTGTTTATATTTATAAGAGAAGTTTAAATTTAGGATTCCTAAAACCGCAAAATCTTCGAAGGCCTTATGCGGCCGTCTTACCAGTCTCCAGAGTAGGCCGGCCCTGATAATCATTGAAACTGAACTTAAAACTTTCAATTATTTTTTGTTAAAAAAAACATACCGCCCAGTAAGCACTAAGTCAACATGAGAATGCATTATGATGCATTTTACTATCTCATACGTGGATGTGGCAGTTGTAATCGTCCTGTTGTTTTGACTAATTGGGTTTCCAGTAAAGCAGATAACGACGTCAATATTATACTATTACATATAAGCCTCATTGGTTGGTGATCAACAGGGAAAAATCATATGACCATATGGTTATATATTATCATATGACAGTTAGATCTAAGCCTTTCATTCTTCTCTAAAATTTGTGCCCTCCACTGAAACTCCTCGGGATCCGAAAATATCTAATTAGAGTTAAAGGAAATCAAAGACTCAAATTTAGTGGTTATATGATATGTTTTTATGAACATGTCTTCATATGGTTTTTCTTCAACTTGTAACATACCGTAGTTAATTATTAGGAGTACACATCTTGATGCGCCTGACGCTTAATTCCTATCCCAAAAAACCTCATCAAGATACGTGCTCGGACCCAACCCATGACAGCTGCACTAGCTTAACAATTCTCACCCACCGACCAAACTCCCTCATCATCCTCTCATCCAATTTAAACTACCCACCGACTATATTGACACATCAAATCCAGCAAATTTCTATTTGCAAAAATCCCACACGTACTTTACTGAATTACTAATAACTCTCCCATAAAAAACCAATCAAATCCAAGCTGTCCGCTTCCGTTAACCTGTCCCTCCTGAACAGATTAACCAACTAAACAGAACCAAACGAATCCGAACCAATTTCCGTTTATTTTGTCGCTATGCTTTCAATTACGAACTCTTAACGTGCAGCCGAGCTCATCTTAAGCGCAAACAAACACAGTACATCATCACAACAGTGTGTTGATGCTGCCGGCGCTAATAGGCAGTGGATGTCCTTTCGAAAACCCAAGATTCATATTATTAATTAATTAAAATTAATTAATTAACTAACATGCAATTAGTCTTTGCATTCCTCGTTACACTACTCACTAAAAAAAACATATTTTATTATTATTTAATTCCAATAAGATAAGATAACTAAATACACCTTCACTGACTAAAAAACATGAAATGATTTTTTTTCCCTCCCACTTGTTGTAACGTCATTGCGTGGACGGTCAGGTCTCCACCGACCTACCCATCCTCCTCTAGTCAACCAATCTCAGCCGTCTGTTCCTTTCACTAACACAACAAAACAAACCAAAATAAAATAAAATAAATATCGACCAATATTAATAGTGAAACACCAATATCCATATCTTTCTCCATCCAAGCAAGCAAGAGGCGCAGACGCGGACACTACAGCTCCCGTCACGTGCCGCGCAGCCGACACGTGTACCAGTTTCTTCCCCATCTCACCGCTTTTCCAACTCTATTCCTCTTCTCCTCCTTTTGTGTGCATGTCGGGGAGAGCACAATTTCAGGTTAGTGAGTGACACTCCTCAAATATATAAATAAATAAATATATATAGGGTAAAAGGAATATGAGCAACTTGCTCATTTAGTAAATAAGCAATTGATTATGTGGCATGCATGTGATAGATTGGACAATTAACCCTTTTAAAGATTTTCCAATCACATGCATGCCACATCATCAATTGCTCATTTACTAAATGAGCAAGTTGCTCATACCCCTTTTTCTCATATATATATATATATATATATATATATATATATATATATATATATATATATATATAGTAAGTCTATTAAGAGCTGGGAAGCTAAAATTCTTATCGAAAGCTGGAGATTTCAGCCATCCGATTGCGTTTGATCGCGATCGAACGGCTGAGATCTCCAGCCGCTTATCTTCGGATATGATGAGGGGTAAAAGGGGTATAATCTCCATCTCTTATCTTCTCACACTCTCTCTCCCGCTCTCTATCTTCGCCCCGCTCTTAATAGAAACCCTAATCCCTATCTCTTATCTTCTCACGCTCTCTCTCCCGCTCTCTATCTTTGTCCGCTCTCTTCGAAACCCTAATCCCTATCTCTTATCTTCTCACGCTCTCTCTCCCGATCTCTATCTTCGTCCCGCTTCTAAATCCAACCTTTATATCTCTTATCTTCTCACCACCAAAGTGGAGCTCTCTCTCCCGCTCTCTTTCCTCGTCACTTGTGTAAACCCAACTCCACGAAAAATCCCATCTCCAGCCGCTTATCTTCAGATCTGTTGAGGGGTTAAAGGGCTATAATCGCAAAACCCCTCTCTCCCTTATCTTCTCACGATCAAAGAAGAGCTCTCTCAGTTGGTTCTCTCTCTCCGACGGAAAACCCAAACCGCGATTAAGGTTTCGATTTCTACTCTCAATTTCAAATTTTATTTCCTTTAAAATTGCTTCTAGTTTGTTGTTATATTCTAGTTTGTTTCTAGTTTGTTGCTTCTAGTTTGTTGTTAAGGGGTTAAAGGGCTATAATCGCAAAACCCCTCTCTCCCTCGTTACAAGATTCTGACACATGCATATAAGCACACATAATGCATGTAAGATGCAGTCTAGTTTCTGTTTCTTTTGAGATTTGCTTAAATCGTTGCTTATAGTTTTGTTAATTGGGGGCATTTTTTATGCCTGTCCATTGCATCAAATCAAAATTGGGAAGTCAAATCCTTTGCGTGTTGTGTACGTGTACTAATACTTTAGACAAAGAAGCTGAGGGATGTTTTCCATTTAACTAGGGATGTTTCTCCCAAAAAAGAAAAATATTTAACTGTCCAAAATGTGTACATACTTAAATTTTTTCAACACTAAGTTTCATATCCTCTCAGTATGAAGACTTTCTTACTTGTAGCTTCAGAATGTAGTCTGTTAGACTTTTTCTTTTGTTACTTTTAAAGTTGTAGCTTTTTTTTAATGTTTGTTGTCTCATTCTCCTATGAAGGATGGAGTTTGAAAATGAAGAGTTACTAAGCCAAGATGTTCATACCAGTTGGAGGGACGTTGATGATGCTTCTAAACCATTTGTTGGTTTAGTATTTGCAACATTAGAAGAATGATATGAATTTTATAAAAAATATGCAAAATTAGCTGGTTTTTCAGTGCGCAATTTCGCAAAAATGGTTGACACTTCTACGAAGGAGAGGTATTCACAACAATTTGTATGCTCAAAGCAAGGTAAGCCGGTAGATACAATTGGAGTGAATGTTGCCAATATTGAAGAATCGTCTTCTTCAAATGTGAACAAGAGAAGGAGAATGGCTGTGACGAAAGAAGAGTGTTCGGCTCAAATACGAATTCAAAAGGACGATGACGGGAGATGGTCAATTTGAAGGTTTGTTGAAGAGCACACCCATCTTTGTGTTACACCTAGAAAGCAACAATTCTTAAGATGTAATAGAACTGTTTCCGAAGCGCAAAAAAGTTTACTTAGTTCTTTCAAAGAGGCTAACATAAGAACTTTAGAGACCCCGGAAGAGTTTGAGGTGGGATGGAATGACGTAATGAACGCTAATATACAAATTGCGGGTATTACTTGTTTCAATAAATTATAGCTCTATTTGACCATTTTTTAGTAGTATTAATACTTGATACATATTACAATAACAGGTAATCCTTGGCTTTCTGACATTTATGAGCTTCGTGAGAAGTGGATACCAGCTTATGCTAAGCATATTTTCACTGCTGAAATTCGCACAACTCAAAGATCAGAAAGTATGAATGTTTTTATAGATAAGTATATTAATAGCAAAAATTCTTTACATAAATTTATCACGAGGTTTGAAAGGACGATAAGGAAATAAAAACAAAATCAGTTAGCAGCTGACTACACAACTCTTCATACAAAACCAAAGCTGCAAATAGATTTTGAAATTGAGACACAAATGTCTGAGCTCTACACTAGAGCAAAATTTCATGTATTTCAAGTTGAATTAGTTGAAAGCTTGAATTGCGCCTCTTTAATGAAAGTTGACGATGGTAGTGTGCGACACTATATTGTGAGGAGAATGGGAAAGTCAGTAAAATCAGATAAAATAAGAGATATATTCTATAAGGGAATGGACAATGCTGGGTCTTGTACTTGTAGAAAATTTGAAGTGGAGGGAATTCCTTGTTGACACATCTTTGTGGTATTGAGGAAAGAGTTTGTTGATTTCCTATCTCAATCTTATATTTTAAAAAGGTGGACCGCTTCGGTTACTACCGAGATTGTATACGATGATGCTGGTGAAGAAATCATTGGTAGCTACGGTAGTCCACAAGATTTGGATATGGTGGAGTTGTCAAATGAAATTCACAAAGTGATGAGGATTGCTCGCTCCTCAAAGGAGATGTGCCAGAAGGCTAGAACATTACTAGTTGGTGTTGTTGCAGAATTGCAACAAGATATGCCTCAAGAATTACAACAAGCAACAAGTACTTTACTACCTAAAACAGTCAATATTCATGTACCGGATATTGCAAAGACCAAAGGTAGTGGGAAGTGAATTAAAGGAGGAAATGAGAAAGCATTGGAGAAGGCTGTGAAACCACTAAGGAAGTGTCGTTTGTGCAAGAAGCTTGTTAATCATGACAGTCGCACTTGTCCTTTAAAGGAAAGGTTAGTATTTAAATACAAACTTTATTTCAATTTTTGTTATATATAATATAATCTTATTTTTATTTTGTGAATATTAATCGTGTAGCTCTAATATGAATGAGTCATAAGTTTCTACTACTTTTTCAAGAATGGAACCCATAACAGAATAGGCTCCAAATATTGCATGAACTTTATTGGTTTATTTCTGTGGATTTTGCAAGGTATGTGTCATACATGATTTAAAATAATTTCTAACCCATATCTGTAATTATTGTTCTTTAATACCTTATAGCACATTTGTTAAATTAATCGTTATGTCTTCACTGTTTGCAGGCGAAATGATGATGTACATAAAAGAGATGCATGATCTGAAATTTATATCCAAAAAGTTGGTAAAATGATTTGGTTTATAGCTTATAATTCCAAGTTAGTAGGTAATGATGAAAAGTTTATGCATGAATTTTTTTTGGAAGCTAGTAGGCATGACTTAATAAAGCAGCCGTAGTGACAAATTGAAAATACCACATTTGACTCACTTATACTTGATTTATTATGCGGCAGTGATGAAAAGTTTATGCATGATTTTGTTTATTCATGATTATATATTCGGCAATTGGTATAGAAAATTTTTATGGGTGGTGTTCAACTTCATGTTCAGTTTCTGTTTGTTTTGAGCTGGGGAGCTGAAATTATTTGGTGTTCACCCTTTTGTTCAATAAAAGTTGTTCTGAGTTTACCCATTTTCAACTTCATTTTCAAATGCACTTGTACTGAACTTACACATTTTGAGGTCCATGTTTAGTTTATGGTGGTGTTATTCTGAGCCTGCATGATTTTTGCATCTGAGTCTATAGTTTTTCTGTTTCTGTTGTACTTGTTCTGAGCCTACAGGTTTTTTTGCTGAAATTTTTTACTTGATGATGCCCTGTCTATCCTAAATTCGATGATGTCCTGTCAATTTAAATTACCAGCTTTACCATGTTCAACATACACTCTCTAGGAATAATCAAGTGGTATGTGATTATATCTCCAAATCAAAAGTTTACTTGTCATTCACTGTAATACATACCACATACGTACTTGCATCTTTTTTATTTGATGAATCACTTTGTGCAGGAATTCAAGAGGAAGAACAAGAATGTCGTTAGTGGAGAACCGGGGATACCTTGAGAACACTCTCCGACAAATGGAATTCTTTAGTGTGTTGGTCATGTATGGATTGTAATGAAAATAGTGAAAATTGAAAGTTACAACTAGTTTGTGGTTACAATTGTGTATTTATTTGTTTTGTATAATCTCCATTACGAGGTTTCTGTTGTTTTCATCAATTGATGTACATATTGGAGATGAGATGGTTGTGTTTAGTTTCTGTTTGTTCTTAGCTTACACAATATGATACTTCATGTTCAGTTTCTGCGGTCCTAAGCTGAGCCTACACATTTTCATACTTCATGCTCAGTTTCTGTTGTTCTGAGCTAACAAATTTTGAACTTCATGTTCAGTCTCTGTTGTTCTGAGCTGACCTTACAAATTTTGATACTTCATGTTCAGCTTCTGTTTGTCTTGAGCTTACACAATTTGATGCTTCATGTTCAGCTTCTGCTGTTCTGAGCTGAGCGTACACAATTTGATGCTTCATGTTCATTTTCTGTTTGTTCTGAGCTTACAAAAGTTGATACTTCATGCTCTATTTCTGTTTGTTCTGAGCTTACAAAATTTGATACTTCATGCTATGTTTTTGTTTGTTCTGAGCTTGCAAAATTTGATATTTCATGCTCTGTTTGTGTTTGTTCTGAGCTTACAAAATTTGATACTTCATGCTCTGTTTGTGTTTGTTCTGAGCTTACAAAATTTGATACTTCATGCTTTGTTTGTGTTTGTTCTGAGCTTACAAAATTTGATACTTCATTCTCCGTTTCTGTATGTTCTGAGTTTACAAAATTTGTTACTTCATACTCTATTTCTGTTTGTTCCGAGCTTACAAAATTTGTTACTTCATACTCTGTTTCTATTTGTTCTGAGATTACAAAATTTGATACTTCATGTTCACTTTCTGCAGTCTTGAGCTGAGCTTACAAAATTTGATACTTCATGTTCAGCTTCTGTTTGTCTTGAGCTTACACAATTTGATGCTTCATGTTCAGCTTCTGCTGTTCTGAGGCGAGCTTACAAAATTTGATACTTCATGTTCAGTTTCTGTTTGTTCTGAGCTTACACAATTTGACACTTCATGTACAGTTTCTGCTGTTCTGAGCTGAGCCTACACATTTTCATACTTCATGCTCTGTTTCTGTTATTTGGAGCTTACACAATTTGAACATCGTGAACAGTTTCTGTCATCCTGAGCTGAGCTTACACAATTTTAAACTTCATATTCAGGTTCTGTTGTTCTGAGCTAACAAATTTTGAACTGAAAATTCTTTAGTCTGTTGTTCTGAGCTGACCTTACACCTTTTGATACTTCATGCTCAGTTTCTGTTGTTCTGAACTTACCCATTTTGAACTTCATGTTAAGTTCCTGTTGTTCTGAGCTTACACAATTTGAGCTGATACATTTTGAGCTTACACATTGAGTCTACATCATACCATCGCATGACACCAAAACAATAATGAACTAAATATATGGATGAATTTCGATCATCAAAGAATTATAAGGTAATACAATGTTCTTGACATCTGAAACTTTACAAAAAACTGAAACTTTACAAAAACTATACAAGGTAATACAATGTTCAATAACGCACAAGTACATCATAAACTTTACAAAAACTGATATCACCTAATATACAATTTTTTTTGCTCCAAATATCAACTGTTGTCGAGTAGTGAATAGCTCCAAGAAGCACTTCATGTTGAAATCAACCTGAAATCAAAATTAAACAGAGCTCATTTAGCCTGGAAAAGACAAAATATTTAAAAAATATAGTCGGCTCAGAACACAAAATATCATTCAGCAATTATAGTAGGCTCAGAACACAAATTATTTAGATCATAAACTGTTTCGAAGCAGCAGCAGCAGCAATATCAGTGTCACAAACCAATGTGTTAAAAACACATTTGTGACCACACCAGTTATAACTTTCAACATCCATTACTTCCATTACAATCCATACATGACCAACACAGTAAAACACATTAACCTCACAACAAAAAAATATGATTGACACCAGACCAAACAATTCAAACAAGAGAAACTGAACATGAAGCATCAAATTGTGTACGCTCAGCTCAGAACAGCAGAAACTGAACATGAAGCATCAAATTGTGTAAGCTCAAGACAAACAGAAGTTGAACATGAAGTATCAAAATTTGTAAGGTCAGCTCAGAACAACAGAGACTGAACATGAAGTTCAAAATTTGTTAGCTCAGAACAACAGAAACTGAACATGTTAAGTTCAAAATGTGTAAGCTCAGTACAACAGAAACTGAACATGAAGCACAAAAATGTGTAAGCTCAGCTCAGAACAACAGGAATCGAACATGAAGTTCAAAATTTGTAAGCTCAGAACAGAAACTAAACATGAAGTTCAGATAGGGTAAGCTCACAACAACAAAAACTGAACATGTTTAGTTCAAAATGTGTAAGCTCAGAACAACAGACACTGAGCATGAAGTTTAAAAAAAACACGTAGGATCAGAACAGACTATTCATAACTAGGGCTGCATTGGGATGCCGTGCCAACTAGGATATGATAGATATATAATCAAGAATAAATACAAAAAGCTTGAAATAATTATTCAGATCATAAAGTGTTTTGCATCACTGCTTACACCAACACACCGAAGGAGAGAATGAAACACCCAAAGGCTTAAATAAGTATTCAACACATACGCATCCAACGTCAGTTACAAAAAATATAGTTTCTGTTGTTTGGAGCTTACAAAATTTGATACTTCATGTTCAGTTTATGTTGTTTTGAGCTTATCATCAACTGTCTTATATATATATAGAGTAAGTCTATTAAGAGTTTGGGAGCTGAAATCCTTATCCTGAGCGGGGGTTTTTAGCCATTCGTTCGCGATTGATCGCGATCGAACGACTCATATTCGATCCCGCTTATTTTCAGAATGTTTTGGGGTAAAAGGGGTAAAATCAAAAACCCCTATCTCTCTTTCTTACTCACGATCAATCGACCTTCTCTCATAATAGACTTACTCATGTATATATATAGACTAAAAAAAACCAGTAGGCTCAGAACACACTATTCATAACTAGGGCTGCATTGGGGTGCCGTGCCAACTAGGATATGATAGATATGTAATCAAGAATAAATACAACAAGCTTGAAATAATTATTCAGATCATAAAGTGTTTTGCATCACTGCCTACACCAACACACCGAATGATAGAATCAAACACCAAAATGCTTAAATGAGTATCCAACACATACGCATCCAACGTCAGTTACAAAAAATATACTGATAATATCAATCATTGTGTGTCATCGGTGCCCAAAAATCAGATGAATTGAGCTAGACTCAAATCACTTAAATGTAAGGTAAGTGTTGAGGGCATTGGCCATTCAACAACATTCATTCATTTCTTCCCCATCTTCTCTCCCTCTCATTCCTCAAACTCTATTCAACTTTGCATAATTATCATGGCACACAACCAAATATGATTCAAAACAATAATTTTAATCCCCAAAAATAAATAACCAACTTATATCAAAATGAATCTCATCATTGCCTACACACACAACCGAATGAAAATGCAAGAAATTTAACAGAAATCATAAAAGCATTTATGAAAATCAAACACTTCCCTCCGAAATCTGAGAGAGGCAGAACCCATTAAGAGTAGAAATCGAAACCCTAATCGCGGTTTGAGTTTTCCGTCGGAGAGAGAGAACCAATTGAGAGAGCTCTTCTTTGGTCGTGAGAAGATAAGGGAGATAGGGGTTTTGCGATTATAGCCCTTTAACCCCTCAACAAATCTGAAGATACGCAGCTGGAGATGGAGTTTTTCGTGGAGTTGGGTTTACACAAGTGACGAAGAAAGAGAGCGGAAGAGACAGCTCCATTTTGGTGGTGAGAAGATAAGAGATATAGAGGTTGTGTTTAGAAGCGATACGAAGATAGAGATCGGAAGAGAGAGCGTGAGAAGATAAGAGATAGGGATTAGGGTTTCGAAGAGAGCGAGACGAAGATAGAGAGCGGGAGAGAGAGCGTGAGAAGATAAGAGATAGGGATTAGGGTTTCTATTAAGAGCGGGACGAAGATAGAGAGCGGGAGAGAGAGCGTGAGAAGATAAGAGCTGGAGATTATACTCCTTTTACCCCTCATCATATCCGAAGATAAGCGGCTGGAGATCTCAGCCGTTCGATCGCGATCAAACGCGATCGGATGACTGAAATTTCCAACTCTCGATAAGAATTTCAGCTCCCCAGCTCTTAATAGACTTACTCTATATATATATATACTAGGTTTGCCCGTTTACACGTGCCTACGGCACGTCTTCGGAACGGTGCACCTTGTTTGATTATATAAAATAGTTTTGGAGGTCAAAAAAAATAATATAGGAGTTGTTTTGGGTGGGAGATTTGAATTTGAGTTTTGGAAGAAATTTTTTGGGTGGAGGTTGGGGGGGGGAATATGTTTTGTAAGATTAAATCTAGACCTTTAATTTTTTTGGGGATTGAAAGAGAGCAACTTGATAGCTTTCTTTGTATTATATTATATAGATATTCATTTGGTAACTTTATTAAATAAATAAATTTTTTGTATGTATAAATTCTCAGAACGAATACGAGAATTATAATTAGAGCGAATCGATGGAAGGAGAAAAGACGCCACCGCCACCGCCACCGCCACCGCCACCGCCAGCGATGCCGACGTCATCAAGAAGAGGGGGAGGTGGGGCCAGAGAGAGGGGATACAGAGGAGTGAGGATGAGGAAGTGGGGGAAGTGGGTGGCTGAGATTCGAGAACCGAATAAGAGATCAAGAATTTGGCTGGGGTCGTACTCGACGCCCGTGGCGGCGGCACGTGCGTACGATACGGCGGTTTTCCTGCTACGTGGCAGGACGGCGAGGCTCAATTTTCCGGATGAGGTGGCGGCGGATGGCGGCGATGGCGGCGGAGGCGGAGAGAGTTTGACGGCGGCGTCGATAAGGAAGAAGGCGACGGAGGTGGGGGCGAGGGTGGACGCGATGCAAGCGAGTTTGATGACGTCACAGCAGCAAGCGCAACGTCAGAGTCAGAGTTGTAACCGGCAGTGTAAGAATCCGGATCTTAATCAGGAACCAAGTCCTGAGAGTTCAGACGGTGAATAATTTATCTTTATTTTTTCTTTTTTTTGTTGTTTTGGTTAGTTTTGGCTGTTCGATGTTGTTTACTTTTGGTAAATTAGGTGAATTGTAAAAATTTGGGTTAGTTAAGTGGGCGGTAAATTTAACAGCGGATAAGGATGATGAGCATGTGGAAGAGAGAGAGAAGGGTAAAATGGTATATGGGCAAAAGAGTTTGTAAGTTCAATGAATGTGAAGACATTTTAGTTACTCCCTCTGTTATTATTAATTTAAAAAGGAAATTGTGGGTAGAGTTTAGTGGACTAGTCAATGGGGAAACAGGATAAAGTCGCTGTAGTGTTCGAACTTTGAACTTTCGTTTCAACTACATACGTGTAGAGTTTGTGGGCAAGGGCAGGATTAGAAGAATTGATTTGCGGTTTCAATCCAGTTGTTCATCTGATACTGTGATCGAATTGTATGCTTTAATTTGCGGTTCGTTTTGGCGGAGAGTTAATTAGCCTCCATTATACAGTAGTTTTCGTTTGAGTTGGTTGTCTGATGTTTGCTTTGAAGATGATAGAAATTCCTGTACTTGTTGAGGAATGTTATTCTAGTGAGTGTTGTCCGTAGTGATTATTTATTGATATCTAAATCAGTGATACTCATACAGCTAGTTATGTTGGGCCAATTGTTGGCATTGGTGGGCTTGTTCAGGTGCAGGTATTGGGCCATCCTTGTTTTTAATCGTATCTAGATTTTTTCATAAAGATTATCTATCTCTAACTCTATCTCTACTATTATATCTCAAGAGTTGCGTAATTTATATAGACAGAACAATTTAATTAATCTAATTCCAACCACATATTTTGAAGTAAAAGTTATATTAACCATTCATTTTTAATTAATTAGTCAATTATCATAATATCTTCATGCTTTAATTTTATTTACGATATAATTCTTTACCAAAGTGTCATTCATATAAAATAAATGTTGATGTTAATTGCTTGTTAGTATAGCTCAATAGATGGAGTTACTTAATTTAATGTTGATTCCACAAATTTTTATGTGAGAGTTATATTAACTACCTATTTACTTAATTGTTGTCGGTTATCATAATATTTTTAAAGTTCAAATTTATTTACGACATAATTATTTACAAATTATCACTCATATAAAATAGAAGTTGGTTTCATTAAGAAAATATAAAAAGTGGGAACTTTAAAATAAAGAAAAAGGAAAAAAAAGGTGTAATTGTAGCTAGATAATTTTAAAAAAATTATAGTAAATAATAAAAACGTAATCTGGGCTCGAAGTTGAGACCTCATCACATTTTTTACAAATTACCACTAGTGGTACAAGCTTTTATTTTATGTGTGTATTATTTTTGTAAATAATTAGTCATAAGTAAATTTAAACTTTGAGAGTATTATGGTAACTAACAACAGTTGTGTAAATGAATGGTTAATATAACCCTCATTTAAAAATAAATGGTTGAGATTAGATGGTTGAATGAATTTTTACAAATACATGTTGCCTACAAATGACAACCTCATCTCCCCCATTATACTATTAGAGATTATATTTTATATAGCAAACATAATCATAAAAATACAGTAACAAAGGCAGCTATGAACACAACATATTGCACAATAGTGCAAAGAAAAAGCTAAAGGAAAAGAAAGAAGCAATCTGTCTCTACCAACAACACAGACATGAGGAACCAAGGTAACTCAGTGCTGAAGTGTCATTGAGGAGGCCGGAGCTGTCCAGCCATTGACGCTCCAAAGGATGAGTCCAAAAGTGAATTAGTCTTCCGCAAGAGTAGCTACTCTTCACAGAAGAAAGGAACCGACAAACTAAATCTGAAATCCAAATCATGGGTAACAAACTCACTATAGGTTCAGTTATTAGCAGTAGGAATGATGACTAGTTGAGTTCACAATATGGATATTTATATGTTACTCAGCATGTGCTGCACTGTTGACCCACTTACTGTGCTGATTGCAATATGTGTTGGATTTAGCGTGAATTCGTGTGAGAAATAATATTTGAAGAAATTGGCAGTACGTTGAACTAATGGAGTTAAAAGGGAGATGGGAGAGAGAGTTAATTGGGTGATTTGTTTACGGTTGATGCCTTCGAATATTGTGTATCCACTGTGGTTTGTTTCTTCGACTTTTATCATTGTTTTTGTTTCAAATTAACAAATTGGAGTCGTTTTGCAAACCCGATTTGGATTGTTTGAATCATGGAAATTGCGAAAAGAGCAATGTTAAAATGGTACCCAGTTTGGGCTGGTTGTTGGCCCCAAAGTGGGGTCCAACAAAACCAGTTTGAATTGTAATTCCGATTCCCATTTTCTTGGGCATGAGCACTGGGCCCGTTGAGTGGTTCAATAACTCAATTTTTTAAATACAGGAAATTCTATTGGACATGAATTGATGATTGGGCTTCACAAAAACCTGTCTTGCAATTTTGTTCTGAAAGAGACATGGGTTTCAATGTGGATTTGGGAGGAGCCCAAGTGTCTACTCCCGTTGTTTCGTTGAGCCCGTTAATAGATTATGTATATTTTCGAAGACAAAGATTCCACAAATAGACCGTGAAGAAAAATTAAAAAAATTTGATAGTATTCTCGATTTTCATGATATTCCATCACTATAAAACACACGGGCTTTAGCAGCGCTTTTACAAGGCTATAGCGGCGTTTTTTGGCGCCGCTATAGCACATAACGGCATTTCTAAAATCACCGCTAAAAACGTCATTGGAGTTTGCGTCATTATAGCCATATGGGCTATCACGGCGTTTTCCGTCGCCGCCGCTATAGGTTCTAAGCTTTAACGGCGTTTCTAAAACGCCGGCATAGGTCGCTTTTTCTTTTGGTTTTTTTAAAATGGGCTAGCTATAGCGGCATGTCGAATACGCCGTAGTATATGGAAACGCATTAGAATTTCCAAACATTTAATCTACAACGGCGCTTTTGAAGCGGCAATAGAGGAATGGTTTTTGAAAATTCTTGTATCTATGCTGGCGTCTTAGGGTAAACGCCGGTATAGGTTTTTTTTTTTGGATTTTTATTATAAAAATTTGAATTAAAATACCTGTAATTAATTGCATATTACAAACACCTATAGTTATATTAAATTTAAATGCTTAAATCTTAAAATCAATAATAACATCATAATCAACAACCAAAAGTCACATATCACAAAAAACAATAACTGAATAGAAAACAAAATATCTAACACATATAAACTGTCATACAACAGTGTCAAATGTATAAGTTGTACAACACTTAGTTATTACAAAACATAGATATAATTCCTACAAAACATTTTTTAAAAAGTTCAAATCCAACAAACTAGGGCTGGAGAGTCTCCTCATATGGCCGGGTGTTGTTTCCAATTCCATCGTTATTTTGCCAAAACATTTTTAAAAAAGTCAAAACATTTTTTTTTGTTTTGGATTTTATTGTTACTCGACTATTCAACATTCAACAGATTGATAGAATACAATGAAAAATATGTTTATTCAACATATTGATAGAATACAATGAAAACTATGTTTATTCAACATTCAAGTAGTTCACACCATTGAAAAAACGATGTTGTGCCATTGAATGAGTTTCAAAGACGTGGTTCACGTATGAAGTATCACAAGGGTAAGCGCAATCAATCCTCTGAAAAGGATTTCGGTCGTAGAACCAGTTTACAACTGCCTTTGCAATTGGCTGCAAAAACAAATAACTTAAGGTTAATTAAACAGGAACGAAAGCTACTAAATCTATAAAACCAACAAAAGTCTACGAAATCTGTAAATACCTCTAGAGTCTTATCTTCCACTTTACAGAAGTGCATAAAATATGGGACCTTTTGTAAGTACCACTGCATTTCAAATAGAAAGCTCTATACAGTGATGGAAAATAATAAGTAAAGACAGAATACTCACCTTAAGACAATGAATTTCTGTTCCATGCCTTTTATATATATATGGATACCTGTCATACAAAAAAAGGTATTTTGTGACTAATCACCACATTAAAATTTTAAAAAACTATTAATTTGGCTGAATGAGTTATCAAGAACAGATAGCACACCTGCTTCATGCCTTTTATCAAATTCTAGATTTAAGAAATCTAGTTTCAAAGTTAGTAATAAAACAGGCCCCGGTAGCATGTTAAAAAACTATTAGGGTTTTGTTAAAGCTCAACAACTGATTTGATTAGGAGAATAACAATTGGGATGACCATGAAAAATTGTGCAGCTAATATGTCTTCTAAATTCTAAATCATAAGCGCGATGATATTGACTGAGTTTGGCGCTTACTTTTTCTAAGCCACTGCAAAAAATTGTTCATTTTGTAATAATACAACGTCCGGCACAGTTTCCATAATCTGAATAGGAAAGCAATGCACTCCTTGAAAAATAGTTGTAAATAAATTATAATTAAAAAGACAAGGTTGTAAACGGCGTCAGGCGGTGGCGGTTCGGCCAAGGACCGCCTACCACCTAGGATGCCTAGGCGGCGCCTAGGCGTTTTGTTTTTATTTTTTAAATATTCATATATTAACCTTTTAAAAGTTACATTTCTCTATTTTTGCTTGTAGTCTAAATCTTTTAAATGCATCACAATTCACAAGTGGTGCTAGGCCAGAATGATTTTAGAAGTTCAACAACGATTATGGTGTAAACTTTAGATTCATAATGACATAAACAATAATCAGTCATATAAAATTTAAAATATAACGTGAACTAGTAACACCTTAATGTAAAGATGAAGAGGCTTTTTACTGTTGAAGATGAAGATGAGTCTTTTTTCTGTTGAAGATGAAGAGACTATTTTAAGAATTATAAAAATATTTCAAAAAATCTGTCAGCCGCTTGATCAATTTTGGCCGCCTAGGCGCCGCCTCGGCCGCCTCGACCGCCGCCTCGACCGCCTCGACCGCCGCCTCGACCGCCGCCTCGGCCGCCGCCTCGGCCGCCTCGACCGCCTAGGCGCCGCCTTATACGCCTAACTGCCATCTCAACGCCTAGAGTACCGCCTATTGCATATGCGGTTCGTTCTCCTCTTTTTGAGCGCCTAGGCGCCGCCTAGGCGTCCGAGGCGGACGCCATTTAGAACACTGTAAAAAGATGCATTTGTTTTTTTGAAGAAGGTGCCAAAGTAGATGCTTTATTTGATTCTTGGTTTTATTTGTATTTTGGAGTTAATATGTTATTCCAATAGCGTAGTACATTTGCCACATCTGTATGAAATAGTCACTTCGTATTATGGCTAAATGGTTAAAGTATGAGTTTGTTAAGTATATGGGTTTTCTTTGGGAAAGTTAAAATCTCACAGACTGATAAGGATAGATCCCTTACAAAGACATCATCTAAATTCTTCTTAGAAGCCAAACCAAAAAAGAAGTGAAGGAACCATTGAAATTTTGTAACTAACATGATTATAAGTTACATAAGAAGTTGAAAGATATAGTCATGAAAGCAAGATACATAAATTAGTCTCACAAGGATTAGAACTTTTACTCGTAAAACATGGCATAATGCAAGTGATCTTACTGCACTGTGGTCTGACTATAATATAATTTGAAAGTTAGTTTTATAATGCATTCCACATTTCCACTCGCAGACAAATCCTTGTGGACTCTTGAAGCAAGAAAATTTTGGGATCCTCGGTTTCATGAGCTTATCAAATTCTAAGACCTACAAGGAAAGTTAACCTATCTGGCATTTGCCCTCTTAAAGCGCCATATTATGTTTACAGGTTTATTGGGTACAGAAGGCACCAAATCAGAACGCTGACGACAGACTGATATCAGTCACAAAATTTGGTTCAGCTTCCACAGGTGAACCAATTAATGCTTAGATGGTGGTTGGGGCACTTAATAAAAAGAACATCTCCATTAATCAACCAACCAGAAACAACATTACTATGTATCTCCACAGAAAGAGTCAATCGAAGAAGATGTACGTATCTAATAGTTTTTATCAAAAAGAAAATCGGTTATCAACACAATAATAGATTAATAGTTTTCCCAAATAATTTCCGAAACAAAAAGTAATAGCTAAAAAAAAATAGAGAGGTTCAACCATTAGTAATTTAGCATATCAAGTGGAAGTTAGTCTATTTTCCAGCTTGGTTTTTGATATTATCCTTTAAGTCAGATTCACCCAATACCACAAAAGCCAGGGATAATCTGAAGGAAACTTGAATTGAAAGATATTTCCTCAAAGAAGTAATGACATTGCCACACCATTACCATTTGTAAGTATTATTTAAGAATCAGTAATGTGTGACAAAGTGAGTAGAATTGTGCTTCTTATAATGAAAGTGGCCATCATAGGCCTAGCCTATCTAAAATGTCTTCTAGCTATGATTTGGCTGTGAAAATTTGGGTTCTTCATGCCTGTATGTGTGAATAATGCTTCAAAACAGGATGTTCTGGACAATTTTTGTACTTCCTCATTATCAAGAGGAGTGTAACAATCAACAAAATCAAAGAATCTATTGAGATGTATATTTGAAATGCACCCATTTATGGCTAGAGCTCATCGACAGCTAATAAGTTACTATAACATCAAAAACAAATAAACATACAAATGTATAGATAAACCAATCATGTATAGATTTTGAAGAGATCATCAATAGTTTGGAGATCAAAACAAACCTGAAACTCTTTAATGAAATCCACAGTTATCATATCAATCATTGCTAGGTGTCCCTTGCGCCCTCCCATAATCATATAATGACCACTCATGGTGTGCCCCAATGTGTATGGGCCTAAATCAGCACATTTACATAAAAATGAAAACAAAGGATAAAATAAAATAAATATTGACAACTATTTTATAACATTGGAATTGCAGTTCTATAAGGTGACTAACTAACATTTGAAAAGAATGTTTACAAGGCAAGATCATATCCAATGGCTTTCTTGAATTGTTAATATCCACTTCTTTAAGTATAGCCTCTTGTTTGATCCTCCATGTCTTTTCTAAGCCTTCAGACTCCAAAATGCCTTCCTCACATAGCATAAGCCAGTATAAAAAACTTAAACTATGTCAAATTACAGTAGAATTGTTGCAGTTGCATCCTTTAAGAAATAAAGATAGTTGTTAGTGGCCTTCAACAGAAAGTATGGTGTATATGACTAGCATTACTATCATAAGCAGTAACATGTTCTGGAAGCGGGGCAAAGCACAATAAAGTGCATTACAAAACGAAATGCAAGTCAAAAAAAATTAACCATTACTAAGAATTGATTAGACTGAAGAAACGCAAAATATTGGAGCAACGGGGTATACAAGCATAGCATGATAAATTAGACCAACAAAAGGGTAATTAAGCGAACAAATATACGCAGGAAGTTATAACTAAAGCGATAAGTAAGACCAGATTAAGAAGACAACTGACCTGCTTTTTCTCTTGTCTCATCAGTTTGGAAAAAGGTAAGTAAGCCTAAATAAAGTTTTTAAAATTTTAATTAAAAAATTAATGCTAATGAACAGATTGGAAAAACTGATTATGAAGTTCCACTTATCTAACGATACCTTGCTGATAAAGTCTTTTGATCCAACAATAACTGGAGCACCCATACCTTTTGACAAGCATACCTAATATGAACATTACAAACAGAAAAGAATTAGTGAAAAATTAAGAGATTCAAGTGCTCTATTGTTCACTCACTATTTTCTCAGAAAATTTGTAAAAAACTGAACCCAGAATGATTAAATGCACATAGATTGAACATAATTAACAAATCAAATAATAGTTACAAGGAATGATTACATAATTAACATGATTTTCCTGAATTACATTAACTTGAAATTTTATCTACTACCAATGAAAGATAAAATTCCATTCAAACAAACTCATAAAGTTGAACATCATTTAATCTTAAACCATGAACGAACTAAATTTGGATGCCATACTATAATTGAAAAGGATAAATGGATTGAGGATCCTAAGGCTTACTTCAGCAGACATTAAACACCCTTCGGGTTCAGCACTTGTCCAGAGGTGGCAGGAGTTCGAAGAGATGGTTTCCATACAATAAGTCTAACTGGTTTTTCAACTGATTGGTTTAGATATAAAACACTAAAATTGAAAGAAATTGGGAAAGAATTAGGGTTTCGCTTACTAGTTTTAATCGGTTAAGAAAAATGGAGGAAGAGACAGCTTACTAAAGGGTGATGGGGGGCTGTCGACTGGGTCTGATCTTGGGAGGCAGGGGAGAGACTTGTGTCGGGTGTTGCCATCGTTGTTGTTTGCACCGCAGCTGCATTTGATAGGGAGGAGGAGGCCGAAGATGGTTAGGGTTTGGGGTTTGGGGATGGGAAAGGGAGGGGGATTTGAATGGAGAGGAGAGTAAAGAAGATGGGGGTTGTGGACGTCGGGGCTCGGGAATCGAAAATGGGTGTTGGCGTCGGGTAATTGATGGCAATGTCGACGGCGATGGCGACAGCGGCAGTGCAAGTGTTGGCGTTGGTTTGGATTTGGGATTTTTGGGTCGAGAGCAAGGGTTGGGGGTTGGGGATTTGGGAATTGAGATCAAGTGCCAGATTGGGGATTGGATATTTATGGGGGGCGGTTTATCCCGGCGGTTTTCATATAAATTCCAGAACATTTTACCCTACCCTATAACGGCATAGTATACATACTCACCGCTATAGGTGATATGTATATACTACTGTTTGAGTCTATAGCGGTGTTGTTGTCCAACGCCGTTATAGTGTAGCGCCCCGAATTTCTAATATAATATCTTAGAAAATACGTTGCATAATTCCCAGCATCAACTTCAATATAATAGTACACATAGCCAAAAACACAGATAATTTTTATTTCAAACTTTTGTTACAATAATCATTTACAAACACAGCGGAACACAAAACACCTTGAATTACAAACTTTCTTTTTTCTACAACACTTCTTTTACAAATTTTACACAAAAGCTCTATTATATCAATTTATCTCAAAAACTATCTCAAGCATCCAAACCTCCAAGCTCTAAACAATAACCTATAACACATGAGGCTAGAGATGATCCCTAACCCCCAAAACTAAAGGGGTCAGCCATAAAGGTGTGAGTGACATAAAAACAGAGCAACATAATTAAATCATATAACACTGAGTCATCAACAACACGTATTATCAGCAAGAGTAAATGAAATGAGAAAATAACAAATAAGTAAAGCATGAAAACATCAAGGAATATAAGATAGTGAATAGTAATTTATGAAAACGTCAAGTGATTCTAGACTAAGTGTCAAGTGTAGGAAAAACACAAACATAAAACCAAGTCAAAAAAACACAAGCTCTATATGCTGACTCTCTAATGCATACTTGTCGGATTCTATGCATTCCATAGTACATAGGTCCGGTGCAAGCCCTTAACGATCTCCACTTTATAGGGATAACCCCTCGCTATGCAACTAATCCTACTACGGTGATGGAAAACAAGATCCAGAATCCTCCGCGAATAGGCACCACAGCCCTCGACGTGCAAGCATCATGTAAGATAGCTCAAAACAACAACCGGAGAATCATCTCCCAAACCCGTGTACCCCACGAATAGGCTTGCAAGGCCCTCGACGTGCATATACACCAGATACATTCCGTGAATAGGCCTGCCGACCCTCAACACACGAATGCACCCTGCATGCTCCGTGAATAGGCCTGCAGACCCTCGACACGCGAACACACAAATGTCCTCTCGAGACAGAACAACAAACAGTCCTGGAATGCATCTGTTGGACTAAACAAACCATGAGCCTATACTTACGTTTCTCAAGTTTCATCACACCCCCACTAGTGCCTGTCCTTAAGTTGATTATTATTAAACCACCAAAAATTCTCATCTCTAGAGTTAGTGTATCCTGCCGGACTTAAATACTCAACAACAACTAAACAAAGACCCCCCAGGTCTAACTTAACAAATCTCAACTTGCCGGTTCACAGGATTCCCACTCAACTCCTAGAGATCTCAACAAGACCAAAACTCACTAAACCATCGTCAAAACGATCAAAGGAGAAAACCCCCCCAATCAACAAAATCCAAATCTTTATAAATTTTCAGAATCCAAATCCAACAATAAAATATCTTGAAAACATATGTTTTATAGTAAGAATAACATTTAGAATAGTAAGTTATAGATCCAAAAACATTTATAGAATAAATCATTTAAAAGAACATCAGAACAACTCAAGAAAAGCATCAGAACCAATCGACTGCAAAGAGTCTTCAGTCGACTGTCCAGAGTGAAAACTAACATCTTTAAGAAAATAAAATCTAAGTATTGACGGTCGACTGTCCAGAGAGAAAATTCAATAATCTTTAAAAATAATTCTAAGTATAGCAGTCGACTGTAAAGGGTATAGGTCGACTGTCCAGGAAAAAAATTACAATAACTTCAAGAAAATAATCTGAGTGATACCAGTCGACTGTAAAAGTCATCAGTCGACTGTCCAGAACCAAATTTCAAGAATACTATTGAAAACAGCAGTCGGGTCGTGCCAGTCGACTGAAAAGTCATACCAGTCGACTGTCGACCTACAGATTGCATACTTTTGGTTGTACACAATTCAACCGATACAAAGATTTACTTTACAAAACGAAATTTCTAAAAAGTATATTTCTGATATGATCAAATACAACTTATAGGATATACAAATATCCATAAAAACCAATCATAACCACTTGGATTGATAAAAAATAGCTTTTTAATAAATTCCCTCAAAACGAAACATGAATGTGTGCATATATCAAAACTAGAGTTTTTAATAATAAATCATACATCAAAATAACTTTGTTTTATATGCCAAACCATATCAATACCAAATATTCAGATTTAAAACTTAGCATTTGAGAAATCCAAATTCGAACAACATCTTTCACAAAATCACAAATCCCCAAATTAAATCCAAAATGTATAAATCCCCAAATTTAATCATCATAACTCAAATTCTAAAAACATGGTCCTCTAAACCATTATTCATTCTCAAAATTCCTCAACTCAATCTCAACTATTCTCTATAGTTGATTCATGAACAAAAACAAATTTATCCTTAATATAGCCAAGTTGTATTCATCCAACTCACCAATAGTCCAAAAATCTCATCTTTAATTAATTAATGCATAATATTCATCATACTCAATCAAATCAGCAATAATCCAACATTATTAACCTACTCACAATTTATATTAGATTCTCCAACAATCTAAAATCATTCACATGCAAGTATCTAGGGTTCTTCTCAAAGATCCAATGTTTCATCCATCCAACATACATATTCATACCAAACCCTAGCATGCTTTCTAATATATGGAATTTAACATCCAAGATCAATCAAAATATTCATATCATTCGCATACAACATACACAAATCAAAAGGAAACAAACAAGTCATTCCCATACACATACACAAAATGAAAGAAAACAAATATGTCACTCACCTCAAATGAAGAATCCAATCGAATTAATGAAGAATAATCAAAGCCCTTCTCTTTCAATCTCCAAGAAAAATAAAACAAATAAACCTT
This sequence comes from Hemerocallis citrina, assembly GCA_017893485.1. Taxonomy (NCBI): domain Eukaryota; kingdom Viridiplantae; phylum Streptophyta; class Magnoliopsida; order Asparagales; family Asphodelaceae; genus Hemerocallis; species Hemerocallis citrina. Next base: position 38,499,998 of record CM030361.1, read on the forward strand.
TGTGTTATGCAACGAAAGACGGCTGCACTCCACCTCTTTTAAATACCCGGAATAGAGGAATTAGGGTTTTGAAACACATTTGCAAAATAATCCTTTAACAATTATTACTTTACATATATAAACATTTCTTAGTTAAAATAAGTTAAGTAAATCAAAAACAAATCAAATCCTTTTACCACTGAGTTTTCCAGCAATCCAAAATAGCCCAAAAATAAGTAAAATTCGGATTTGCACTCAGGGTGGCAATTTTGCACAAAAGTCATTCTTTTTGTAATATTTGCAAATACATCATAAAATATTTGTAAAAATCCAGAAAATTCAGAAATAATATCTAATAATACATATTATATTTTTCCAATTAAAATATCTTACTTTTACCTTCCAGGAAAACATTTGCATAAGATCCAACATAAATTTTCATATTTGCAAAAACACCATACCTGTTTAAATCTTTACCAAATCGACTCTAAATAAAGTTTAAATATATTTTAATCTCAATGATGACCATGGAAAGCCCAAAAATCAGTAAAAATGAATTTTCATTATTTATTTGAAATCCAAACGGCTTTTTACATAAAAGCCCCTCTCTTTCGAGGTATTTATAAAAATAGTTTCTTTACTCAGAAAAATCCCAAAATTTAGAATATACTCTATTATAAGTAGGAGAATTTATTAAAAATATAAAATTAGATATTTATATCAAAAATATTTGCACGTGTTTCGCACGTGTAAAAAGATAACTCTTCAGAAAAATATTTATTAAATCTCCAGAAAATCATTTTAATTCATTTTCTAATCCTAAAAATAGTATTTAAAAATATGGGGTACTTCATATAGAGAGTGTGTTTTTATAAAATAAAATTATTCTATACCTATAGCGGCGCGTTGTGGAAACGCCGAGATAGATATGCCGCTAGAGGCCTAGCGGTTTGTATTGCACATACACATATGAAATATGTATTAGTAGAAGATACAGATTCATAAGACACGAAACAAGGGGCCTAGGGTCGGCTCCGGCCCCCCATCCCGCCACCCTAGCCTGGCCGCCTAAGCCCGGGGGCCCGGTGGTTTTGGGCCTGGCCTGGCTCGGGAGGCCCGGATGCCACCCCTACCGTTAATAGTAATCCACAACAGGGTTCACAAACTATTTTTTCCCCTTTCGTCTCTGTTCAACCAGTCGGTCTCACAGTCAGATGGAGCACGCCTAAACTTAGAAGACGATGATCTGTATATGGAAGAGGACATAGATTAATTTGAGGAGATGATGGAGGACACACATATGGTGTTAGCTAGAGGGGACATAGGTGGTGTGGTTCCTAAACCTGAGATGGTCCCTTCTACTTACCCAGAGTCAACACCCCCCACAGGCCAGCATCGACCCACAACGGAGATCCACAGGTTTCACGGTACACAAGGTGGAAAAAAGGGCTCATGAGGAGTCCCTAGGCAATTGCGACCGTGGCTTAAACTACAAATCTCGACGGTGGAGGTACACGTAACCTTTTAGCATCTATTTTCAATTTTATGTCTGATATCGATATTTTCCACCTTGTTGAAACATGTGGTCTTGTGGTGGGTGGTAAAGAGTGTAAGGCTTTGCTCCTTAATAAGATTAAAGGATAAGAATTGGATATACAACGATTAAATTCGATCTCATAACTCATTCCAACACGTAACCCCAATCCGGTTAATAATGAATGTTTTCTTCTGGAATGTTAGAGGGTTCGGGGGATGAGGAAAACAGGACATGGTCATAGCCGTTATCAACACATCCAGAATAGATATAATCGTGCTTCAAGAAACTAAACTCTCACATGCTTCTAGACTTAAGCGGTTGGGAGGTCACAAGATTAAAGAATGGAGAATTCGACCATCCACTGATGTGTCTGGAGGGACCCTTATAGGTTTCAATACTAATATATACATTTCCTTAAACGAATTCATAGGGGAGTATTCTCTATCAGATCGGCTCCTACGCCGTATGGATAACTGGATTCAAACATATAATGTACGACCCAAACATTCTCTCCTTTAGCGCTGCTTCTGGAGAGATCCCCACTCCATTCATGAGAGATGGCAGAACCCATTGATCGTAGAGGGGGACTTCAACATCATAAGATATGTATTTGAATACCGGGGCAGGGGTTCTAGCGACGCCAATAGGGAAGAATTCAATTGGGTCATCACGAAGCTGGAACTGGTCGATATTCCAGTTGCCAAAAAATTATTCACTTGGTCTAATATGCAAGCGACTTCTATAATGGCTAAATTGGACTGGGTCATGATCTCGTTGGACTGGGAAGCTAAATTCCCGCTAGCCTATGCCAAATCTCTTCCGAGACCCACTTCTGATCATGTACCTATCGTCCTCTCGTCTGCGATAGCGCGATAAAAGAAACCATCCATATTCAGATTTGAAAAGGCTTGGTTAGAAATCCAGAGCTTACATGGTTATGGGAAACTAGGCACTTTCCACTCGTGGAACATTAGCGGTAGCAGTTTGGCTCAAAAAGATCTGCAGACTACGATCCAAATTCCGTAAGTGGAATTGTACGAGATTTGCGATGATTTAGATAGCTAAAGAGGCCTTACCGGAGGGGATCGACATCTTGAAGAGAATGGAAGAGTCAAGGGACCTCACACAAGATGAGAGGAACACACAGCTAAAGCTAAGGGATGACATTGCATAGTTGTATACGTTGGAAGAAATCAACTGGTAACAGCAGTCCAGAATTTCGATGCTTAAAGAAGGAGACATGAATATGGCAATTGCAAGTCGTCGATTGAACCTCATCCATTTGATCCAGATCGAGTCAGGTGTAATACAGGAGGAAGAAGAGACCCAACTAGCTTTCCACACGTATTACAAATACATCTTCAGGAGTAAAACATATTTCAGAGTCCCACTAAGAGTAGATTTCTGGCAGGTTGTATTGGAAGAGCTATTACAGTTACTAAGAGGCATTGAAGCGCCTTCTCTGAAGAAGAGACGAAGATAGTTATCTCCCAAATGGGTAAAGAGAAAGTTCCTAGTCCGGATTCTCAGCCCTTTTTTACCACACGTTATTGGATGAGATCAAGGATGATTTCTTGGCAGTGCTTGCTGAATTCTACAACCATAGACTCAAACTGGGTAGGCTTAACCTTGCAGAGGTAGTCCTTATTCCTAAGAAAGAAGAATCGTCCAAGGTGGGGGACTTCCGTCCCATCAGCTTACTAACTGCTCGGTCAAGATAATCACCAAGATTCGTGCAAACAAATTAGGTGGGATAAATGATAGGTTGATTTGTAGAGGATAATCCAGCTTCATCAATGGACGATGTATCCTAGGCTGTGTGGCAATGGCAGAAGAAACCATAAATCAATGCCACATATCGAATGATAGAAGTTTCCAGCTCAAACTAGATTTTGAGAAAGCATACGACTTGGTTAAATGTGAGTGTCTCTTTGGAGCACTTCAAGGTAGAGGTGTAACACCCCGCAAAATAGAGTTATGACAATTGTGTCCCTCGTGTGTTATGCACGTGTATTTTGTACCGTTATGAGTAATATCCATAACGTACTTTGATACGTATTTTGGATTTCGATTATTTATAAATATTTCCCCGACGATGAAATTTATTTCGTATTTTAATATTTTGCATGCGACACACGTGTTAGTTGCATTATTTTTCAAAATGAAATTCATGAAGTATGTGTGTGTCTATTTTATTCATGCATGAAAATTTTAATTTTTAATTAAACTTATTTTATATGTATATAAACATGTTTTAATTTTAAAATAAAAATATTAAAATGTGAGGTGGTATGCATGTGTACTACACGTGCACGTGTTTGTGCGCATGAATGAAGTGACGTGGGGAACGTGGAGACTCTAACTTGGTCTTTGGAGTGTGGAGGTAGTGGGGAGTGAGAGTAGGGGGGTGGTTTTATAACCACCTGATTACCTTATTTAATAACCCCTAAGACTTGATCATTTCCACATAATCCAAATCTTTTACTAAGCTAACAGTGGGAGAGAACAGTGAGATCAGGAGTGCTCGGGATTTTTTTGGTTGCTGTTCATTTCGGTGGAGATTTTGGGGTGCTTTTGGGGTATTTTTTCTTGGAATTTTGTGAGGACAATTGCTAGTTTGATCTACTTTAAGGTGGGTGTTTCTTTATACTCTCTAATTTATTGAGTAGTTGCATATGTAGATACTCTAAAATTTAAATTGAAGATGTAGAATGATTTAATTTATTCTCATTGATTGTGATGAGTGTGATAAGAGAAACTCCAAAAAAATTGAGTGAAATGCATGTTAATTAAAATAGATTTATGAAATTAAAGTTTAGAAATTTTGTAAATTGGCATGTGAAATATTATTTTGTGTTCTCTTTAGAGAAGTAGATATTTTTAAGAAATACGAATTTAATTGATATTGAAGAAAATTTTTCATATTGCTAATTGTCATGGAAGAAGAATATTCAAATAGAATTAATATTTCTTAAATGTTGGGTTTATGTCTTGCATACTATGTTAGATAAGAAGATGATGAGATGATGGAGGAATCGAGACGATCGGAGACGGAGTGGAAGCAAGAGAATTAGTCAGCTGCAGCAGCAGGTGGAGTTGCGGTCAACCGCACTTGGGGTCGGTCGACCGCTCCGACTGCACAGAGTTCCCGAGAGGGGGACGGTCGACCGAACGCAACGCTGATGGATTATTTAGGTCAGGTCTTGGTGATTCGTGAGAAGCCCAACTTGCTCTTCAAGTCAAATCTTACGGCTCTTATCGTAGGGTTATCTCATTAGAAATATTCAAAGGCTATTGTATCAAGATATCAAACTAGGGTTTTTATATATCTCTATATCTTGTTGTTATTGTCCTCCATTGAGAGTCAAGAGAGAGAGTATTTCATTGAATGAGAGATTAAGTGATTCTCTAATTGAAAATAACTAGTACTTGCTGGTGAGGCTTGAGAGAGGGTCGTGGTGAGAATTGTAATATTCTTGTATCTTCTCTAGTTGAATAATATCTTGGGTTTTTTCTCTCCCGGATTAAGGCAAAAGCCCCAACAAGAATAAATTTGTGTATACTTTGGTGTGTTTGGTATGACTCATATGTGCTTGATAGTTTGGATTGATTGCATCGAATAAATCAACAAGATCCTAAAAGGAGTTTTCGGTTGAAATTTCTAACAATTGGTATCAGAGCTTCGGGTTCAAGGGTTTGTTCGAGTTCCTTGGAGAAGATGGCAGATCAAATCACGAAGATCAAGCGGTTCAAAGGCAAGACCAACTTTGATCTCTTGAAGGTGGACATGCATGAAGTATCGGTTCAATAGGACTTGGATCTAGTCCTAGAAGAAGATAAAGGAAGACCAATCGGCACAAAGCAGGAGAAGTGGAAGAAGATTTGTTTAGAAGCCTTGGGTTTAATCCGTTTGTCATCGATGAGCGAAGTCAGGTATAGGAGAAGCATGGTGAGTCTTTGGCCAAGATTCAGAACTGACTACTCGGGTTAGTCATCACAGGGTTGGATGTACCAGCGAAAAAAGTTGTAGGGTTTCTCAATGAAGGAAATTATCGCTCTTCTAGATCATGAAGTGGAGTTATTTGAACTGAGGGCATTCAACGCAGATGATCTAAAGGTTTCCAACTTGATATATTCACCACCAAATCTATCCAACAGGATAACCGTGCTAGATGAGAAATCTACCAAGGACAAGTTTTTCATAGCAGGTATGATCTAGGGGTTGGAGGAGGATGCACTTAGGAAGGAGAGTCAGAAATCGGCGTCAACTTCGGTGAGTAGCTTAGAGGCGAATTGTACTTTGATTGGAAGGTAAAGTATATGTATGGGTAAGGTTCGTGGCCACTAGTGCAAAGGGATTGAGCATTACATGAGAGACTGTTGCAAGCGGTTGAGTCAGAGGGGCACCAAATCAAGTATCGCTGAATCTGGTGATGGCTTAAACAGTGCTTTTGTTTCAAGTCCTTTAGATATGATTTCTAGTTGTTCTTTTGATTCGATTAGTTCTTCTCAAGTTTGCTCCGAGAGGGGGACGGTTTCTACTTTCAAATTTGCTTCATATCGTTGTGTGGGAATGAAGGCTGAGAAGATTTGTGAAGTAATGATTTCTACTTACAAGTTTGCCTAATGTCGTTGTATGGGAACGAAGATTGACAAGACTTGTGAAGTAAGGAGTGAGAAAACTAATGAGTAAAAGATGATAAACGGAAGGGGATACACACTAGAGGAAGGCATGTATATTCCTTTGATGATGCGGAGCCTTATTTCCATGAGAACTCTAGAAGTTCGGGACTGCAGGTACACAGATCCAGGTGGTGTTCGTTCAGTGTGGGAAAGTTATCGTGAAGTTATGAAGGGTGAGAGGGAGATTGAGCAGGGTCAGCACAATCTCTACCAGCTTTGGAGGAACAGAAAAACTTACGCAAGTGTTTCGAAGCCTATTATTCCTAAAGCATTATCTAGTATGCCGTCACTGGAATCATCCGAGCGAGACTGCGACGTTCGAATATCGTTGGAAGGTGGAGAGAGAGCCTTGAGGTAGGTGGAGTTCGTGTGGAGGGTGACACCTCCATCATTACATCTACTGGGGTGTGCCCTTGAGGGGGGCATATAGTGGGAGAAAAATAGGTGGTGATAGATTCAACTAGCAGAGAAAGCCATTGAAACGAGTTATTTGCAAGAAGAGAAGGAAAAGAGTCTAGAGGGTTTTAAATCACACAGGTGTAGATTCATGAGTATGCAATCCAAGTTAGAGATTGTTGGGTTTATGTGTTGCATACTATGTTGGATAAGAAGATGATGAGATGATGGAGGAATCGAGACGATCGGAGACGGAGTGGAAGCAAGGAAAACAATCAGCAGCAGCAGCAGGTGGAGTTACGGTCGATCGCACTTAGGGTCGGTCGACCGCTCCGACTACACAGAGTTCCGGAGAGGGGGACGGTCGACCGACCTTATGGTGCGGTCGACCGAATGCAGCGTTGATGGATTATTTGGGTCGGGTCTTGGTAATTCGTGAGAAGCCCAACTTGCTCGTCAAGTCAGATCTTACGACTCTTATCGTAGGGTTATCTCTTTAGGAATATCCAAAGGCTATTATATCAAGATATCAAACTAGGGTTTCTCTAGATCTCTATATATTGTTGTTATTGGCCTCCATTGAGATCCAAGAGATAGAGTACTTCATTGAAAGAGAGACTGAATGATTCTCTAATTGAAAACAACTAGTACTTGCTAGTGAGGCTTGAGAAAGGGTAGTGGTAAGAATTGTAATATTCTCGTATCTTCTCTAGTTAAATAACATCTTGGATTTTTTCTCCCCTGGATTAAGGCGAAAGCCCCAACCGGGACAAATTTATGTGTGTTTGGTATGTTTGGTATGATCTCATATGTGCTTGGCAGTTTGTATTGATTGCATCAAATAACTCAACAAGATCTTAAGAGGGGATTTCAGTTGAAATCCCTAACAGTAAACTATAGTGATAATTGAGTTACTCTTTACGTGATAGAAGTTTTTAATTTGTGTAAATCTAATGTTGCATTAGAATTTAGTTTATTGTTTCTCTAATGCATAGATTGATCGTATTTAATTGATGGAACGGGTGGAAATTTAAGGTGTGTAGTCTAAAAAGAAATGAATTAGCTGAAGTTGATTATTTGCGGATTTAAACTCCTTATCTGAGCGCTAGCTCAGTCGGTAGGCGTTTATGCATCTCTTGGTTGGCTTGGGTTCGAGTGTGGCAACGCTCAATGGGTTTTCCAAAAATTTTGTTTTAAACAGAATGAATTTAGTGAACTTGGGTATTTAAAGATCAATGTGAGTTTTATCTCTTGGGTGCACTTGGCCCACTGGTTTGGGCACGGGGATTTCTCCTTGCTAGCACTGGTTCGAGCTGGCGAAGGATCTCTGACTTTATTAACACCCAATTTTTTGGGTTTTTCATTTAATTATTTTTGGATTTTCAATTAATATTTTGATAAGAGTGTGAGAAAAATTTATAGAGCATAAATAAAGTGATTTGGGGATTTTTATCCTATTTAAAAGATAATTTTGAAATCTAGAAGGGCTTGATTTTGGGCTTCAAAATTTAAAAATACAATAAATTGGAGATTTGTAAGTTTGAGTTTTATTATAAATAAAAATGAGATTTAAGTTGAGATTTGAAGCAAATATTTTGGGCATTTCTTATAATGAAATTTGGAAATTTTGAATGAAGATACGAGTTTTGTTAAAATATAGAACAAAAGTGTTGTCTGAAAAAAAAATTGATTTGAAGGAAGTGGATTTTGAGGAAGTTTTGGAAGCGGTTGACTTGTTTAGTAAACTAAAAATTATTCATGAGAAAAATTTGAGTTGGAAGTTGTCAATATTTGAGTTTGAAAGTTGAATACTTCAAGGGTTGAAGAAAATTGTCGTTTTGAAAATCGAAATAATATTGTTGAGGTTGAATATAACCTATTGTTGATATCTAGAATGAGGTAGTTGTTGGAATCTAGAGGTTAGGCGAGACTCTAGTGACCGGCATGTGTGATTAATGAGATTTTGAGGAGTAACCAGTGTGGGTTGACTCTCTCTTTGTGAAGTAGCTAGTGTGGGCTGACTTTCTCTTGTGTTGATTTTAAGTCCGGTAGGATAAGCTAGCTCTAGGTTGTGATAATTTTAAATTGAACTTAAGGATAGGCACTAAAAGAAGATATGGTAGAAACAACGACGAACATGGCCGGTAAAGAATGTGCAGCTCCTAGGGGTTCGAGATCGAGGAGTATGGCTAGTAAATTTACATGTGTGGGCTAGGGGTAGGCCGGTGAGGTCGATGAAATGGCCGGTAAATGACTGCGGTCCCTAGGAATGTTCACGACTGAGGAGTCTCCCGTTAAATCCACGGTGTGGGCTAGGAGTATGTCTGTCTATCATCGAAAAGACCGGTAAAGAGACTGCAGTTCCCAGGAATGTTCGGGACGGACAGGATACGCCCGGTAAATCTACTGAGGTGGGCTAGGAATAGGCCGGTAAGGTCCAATATCCTGGGGGTGTGACTCTTCGGTAGCTACCCGTTGTAGTAAATTCATTGGGTTAGGATGCATAACGTGGGATATAAACCCTTTAATATGGAGTACCTTAAGAGCTTGCCCTCGGACCTATGTAGTATGGAATGCATAGAATCCGAACAAGTATGCATTAGTGCATCGTAGTGTAAATATTTGCATTAGGCATTTAAAGCATATCATACACTGATATGTTTAGGATAGTCACTTTTTCATACTTTGTGATGCATTCAAGTTTGTATTTGCTAAAGTTTAAAGAGTCACTATATTATGGCATAGTGAGGATGGTCGTGTATAGTATTGCGTCAGTTGAATGTAACTGACTTGCCTACAGTATTCAATGCAGGCATTGGATTTGCAAGGAGATATAAAGATGATTGATGCTAAAGATTAATTTCCGTTTTAAGTTGATGATACTTAATTGTACATGTATATCATGTTGTAATTCATTTATATTTTCCGCTACGTTGTTGTAAAAGAACTTGATGTAATAAAGTTTCAAAATTCATGGTAAAATTGTACGAAATGAAGTAAAGATCCTGTTGTGCTACGAATTACCGTATTTTGAAATTCGGGGCGTTACAAGAGAATTTGGAGATAGGTGGATCCGACACTGTCTCACCCCTAGAAGGACTGCTATTCTGGTCAACGGAAGTGCAAGATAGCCGTTTTCTTGCAGAAGAGGCTTGCAACAAGCGCATCCTTTATCCCTCATCATGTTCACTATAGTCGCAGATGTGCTTAAGTCTTTGATAGAGAACTGCAGACGTGAAGGTTGGTTCACTATACTCGCAGATGTGCTTAAATCTTTGATGGAGAACTGCAGACATGAAGGTTGGATCACACCGGTTGCAGGCGGAAGAAACCGCCTGGGATGCACTATTCTTCAATATGCGGATGACACACTTTTATTTGGAAATGGAGACCATGGGAAAACCATAGCCTTTAAAGGAATCCTCTATTGTTTCGAGAAATGGTCCGGACTTAGGTTCAACTTTCATAAAAGTCCCCTTATCTCATTAGGTATGTCTGTAGAGGATACACAAGAACACGCATTTATACTCAATTGTAAGGCTGAGAATTTCTCCATCAAGTACATAGGACTACCATTACGGCTAGGTAAGCCTAAGAAATTGGACTGGTTCCTGATTATTGACAGTGTAGAAAACAAGCTAGCTGGGTGGAAAGGTAAAGCCCTTTCACTAGGTGGTCACATCACGTTGATTAACTCAATGCTCTCAAATCTACCTATTTATTATATCTCCTTCTTTGAAATGTCCAAATGGGTTATCCACAGAATTGACAAACTCTGGAAATGTTTTCTATGATGAGGAACTGATGCCGAAAGAGGTGGACATCATCTCATTAAGTGAGAAATATCCCGCTTGAAGAAGATATGGGGGGTTAGGCATCATTGATCTCAGAGATATGAATATGGCCCTTCTCGGGAAGTGTTGGTGGAATGTTTTTCACCATAATGTGGAAGGTTGGCAGGACTTTATTCAAGCCTACTTACAAGGGAAAATGACATAAAATATAGGTTTCAGGGTGGGCACCAGAGTCTCCTGGTTTTTTAGAAGGGTCTCGAAAGCTTATGACCCATTAACCAATTCCGTGACAAAGAAAATAGTACGTAATTAATCGAGATGGTACTATTTTTAAGGTTGACTATGGAAAGGATCGAGTTATTCACTACTAGCCACATGAACACCCAAACCTTTAGTGGTGCAAACGAACCCCGCACTACCATTTCTTCTCCCCTTCTAAGTCCTCCATCGTTGATCCATCTATACATGAACTTCACCAGAAAGACTCCCATTGACTCCAAATTCCATTTTGTGCCCGTCCCTATTTTGGGTGGTTGCAAATTGGTATTTTTCAACTAGCAACTTGAGGGAGTCAAGTTGGGCATGTTCCTCCAAGGACAAGGTTACCCTAAATTCAATTGTTAATCTCCAGTTTAGCGTAGAATCGTTTGCCCTCAAACACCTGCAATTTACAAAAATTCAAATCGGAGCTCAGGTATATATTTGCAGGGGCGGAGGCAATAATGGCCCAGGGTGAGCGGCCGCTTCCCCCGGCATTTTCCAGCCCCCTATGTAGGTCCAATTCAATTTTTTTTAATGGAGGCCCTTGCTCCCCTTGAACTGGGGCAAGAAACACCCCCGCTCCTCTTTCGGCCTAAGACCAAGCAAACCAATTAACACCTCCCGCTCTTCTTCTTCCCCGCTCCTCTTCTTTCTGCGGTTCTTTCTTTCTATGCTCCTCCGAAACCCTAGCTCCCAATCCAATTATCCAAACCCTTAATTCCAATTTCCAAACCTCCAAATCTTCAAGAGTTCCTCTGTTTGTCAAGCTCCCAACTGCGATGCACCAACGCTGATGCTCGTTCTCCTCCGAATATCTCATTCTTCGCAGAATCGCAAACCCTAGCTCCCATTCCCAATTCAAACCCCTAATTCCAAATCTTATATCATCTTCTTAATCTTTCTCAACCTGACTACTCCGAGTCTCTCATCTTCGTTGCTCATCCGAAACCCTAGTTTCCAAGTCCCAAATCCCAATTTTTGAAGCTCAGTTTCTTGAATTTATATTTTGATGGTAAATTTTTAGTAAATTTCGATTTATCTTATTGATTTATTCAGAATTTAATGTTAAATTGAATTTAATGCGATTTTTTATAATGTAGTTTTCATAACTTCGAAATTCAAAAACGGTTTTCTTTCTTCAGTATGCAAAAGAGGAGCTTGTAATTGGGGGGCTAAGGAGGAAACTTGCTGCACAAAATTTGGTCGATTGAATGCCCAAGAGGAGAAGTCGGAGCAAGACGTGAAAATTGAGTTGAGGATTCTTGCAACATAAAGTGGGTAACCTTTCTTGCAACATATGAAAAAAATGCTTTTTTATTTTTTCTAGTAATATATTACAGGAATTTAAATATCTCAATCAGATATTCTATCTAATGTCTAACCGCCTTTCATCCAATCCAAATGTCTCAAACAAAAGATCTGAAATTGATAATTGCTCCTGTATTGGCAAATTCTTTCGACGCTTTTAATTTGTCCCATACTCTCTGAATAATTGTTCATGTTTGCTTCACTTGATATCATCCTGTTTTGAGTACAACATGAAACTGCTTTCTTGTTAATCTTTTTAACATGTATCTGACAAGTGGTAGATCTTTGCCTCTTTGGTGTCTATAGTTTATCTGATTATGGCAGTACTTTGATAGAGTTTCGACGAGTAGTAGAACTTTGATATAGTATTGACTTTTTATTACTTTGGTATCTTAGAGTTTGTTTAAGTACATTTGTAATATGATAGTGGATATTTAAAGATTTTTATAAATTTTTTGTTCTTATAATTTCGTTTCCGGTTGATGAAAATTCTAGTTCTGCCACTGTATATTTGTACTAGAGTACCAAAATTACGTTGATACACACTCTCGTCTCTACTTTGCCATACTTTAAACAACACCAAAAAGACATACATACTATGTATGAAAAGAATAAATGAAGCCCATAGTGACAAAACTGTGTAATAAAGATAATCACGTAAAGAAGGAAACATAATGAGTTCAATAAATTACAAGTTTTTCCTAGAACCATCTATAGTACTATAATTGGGATATATGATGTTAATTTATTTGGGAGTGACAGTGCACCAGCCAAATGCTCTATCGAACCTGTCGGTGGGTATCAAAGTATGAATAAATTTTTAATGTTTTGAATGGAGATTAAGGATACACGAATGCCAATTTCCTTTATGAAGAGGTCCATTATTTTTATTTTCAAATCAACTTTTTAGGTAGTAAGAGAAAGCATAATTGCACTGCTAAAGCCAAAATTTTTTTTTAAAAAAATTAACTACTCTGTCCAAAGCAAATGAAATATGAATGTGGGATTGCTGGGCTTATATCGAATTAGTGTGAGTTATAACTATGCAAATAAATTAAGCATACTACAGAAGAAAAAATTGCGGTCATAATATACAAATTTTCTCCCTCCAAAAAAAAAGAGAGAGAGAGAGAGAGAAAATATTAAATTTGCCATGATTCGGTCAATATAAATTTACTTGTAGTCTTTATAACGGAGCAACCTCCATTGCTGATACAACCGAATACAACTGACTGAACTCATTATTACACTTCTATATAAAGAATTCACATAGTGAAAGTAAATCTTTTACAAGAATACACTAGGACTTCTGCAAAAATCATGAAACAACCCCAAGTTACACTAGGACTTCGGCAAAAATCATGAAACAACCCCAAGTTACACTAGGACTTCGGCAAAAATCAAACCGATTTCCGTCAAATGGCCACCTTACATTATAATAATTATGTATGAGAAAAGATGTTTTCTTCCTTTATCCATCAAAATATTCAAAATCCCTTTATCTTCTTCTTTTCTGAAATAGTGTAGGATGGATGGTGGAGAAAAGAAGGGAAGGAATTTTTAAATATTTTAATAGATAAAGGATATAAAGATAATTTTTCATATTTCATAAAATATTAAATTAGGATATGACATCACCAAGGTGATCCGAATATCGAAAATAAACTTAATTGGGTTTCTTGACAAACAAAACAACTTTGGCTGATTTTTCTTGACTTTTGCACATACCACTTTGATGAGTAAATGCCTCATCCACTATCAATTTTATTATCATTTTGTTTACCATTTTAGGTGGCATAGTCCTAAAAAAGAGTTCTCCCACCTACTCTATCTTCTCCTACATATTGGAGTTTTCCACCTAAGATAGTGAACATAATGCTAGTAAAATTGGTAGTGAATGTAGCATTACTCAATTTCGATACGTGAATATTTGAATTTTTTTTCCAAAAAAGCAATGTTACACCTACTGCTAATCTTACTAGATTTTTCTTCGCTACCTTACGTGGCACACTACTATTACAGATTCCTATCACTTACTCTACAATAATCTCTACTAGTAGTGTGCCACCTAAGTTAGTTGATATGGCTAAAAATAGAATTAAATCAGGACGTTCAAATCGGACACGAATCTTAAAGTTCTCAGGGGTAAAACGATAATTTTACCTACAAACGGGTCTAAAATGAGAACTGGGTCTTTCTTCAAATCTCAATAACCCTTAAACGGATTTGTTCTATTGGGCATGGGTAGTAGCCTGCTACAAACCAGCCCAGGATATTTAAAGAGTAATATAAATTCATAGTTATCTCTATGAAACGGTTTAAACTCTATATCTTATCCAAAAACACCGGAAAGTAGAGATAAATCCTTATCTCGAAATGGGTCCCTAAGGCGACTATAAATACCCCCTCCCCTCCACCATACCAAGGTAATCAATCTTTTCCATATAACGCTCTTTCATAATCTTCCTGATTACTGACAAGAGCGTAGGAGGGTTCGTCACCAAGATTTATCCCGGTGTATCGAACTTTTTGCAGGTTCACGACAGCGGTAAGAAACCAATCAAAATGCCGGTGAAAGTCAGCAGGTTTGCTTTATTCATTTTTTCAAGAATCCACAAATTCATCTGTTTGCTCCCACACCAAAATCAGCAGCAATAAATTGGCACCGTCTGTGGAAAACGAAAAGGCAATCCAACCTTACTTCATCAGCGAAAGTAGTTTCAAGCTATGCGTCCGAAAGAGAAGAGGAAGGCAGCAGCCTCCAGTGAAAAATCCATTCCTCTTCCTCCCCATCCTCCAGTCCAAGATGTTCTTCCTCAACATCCTCCTCCTCAACAGGCCCCTCCAGGGTCTCGGGGGGCTGCCCAGGGGGGCTCTCGTCGGAGTCGTCCAAAGCAACATTCTCTTCATAACCATGTCTCGGTCCACAATCCTTCAGTTGACTCTATGGTTTCTCAAAGCCCTCCCAAGCAGGATCTCCGTCAAGTGATTGTTAACCGCCAAAAGGGGGTTGACCTCCGAACTCGCTTGAATGGATGGCGAGCCTTTGAGGGAGTCCATCAACCTGAGCACCAAGGGATCTTCAGAGTTCGGACCCCCGCAGACCGAGGACTAGAAGATCCCCTCCACATCGTCGGTAGAGAAGTCATACTCCAGTAAGCCGAGCCACACCTAGGGACCGCCAAGCTAGAGGAGCACTAGTCACAAGGGCGGAGTTCCAGGATTTTCAAGAAGTCGTTCTTAGGGCCCTCAATGTCGCTCCCAACCACGAGCAACGGACGCCAAGTCTTCAACCTGCCCCAAGCCATCACCATCGCACTCCTAGTCCCCTTTCGCATAAGGATGAGTCCTGGGGATCAGCGAGATACGACCGAAGGGAAGACTCGGTCTACCTCCGTCTCCACGAGATGGAGAGGCGCCTTGGCAGACTGGACAGAGAAGAGGAACAACGGGTAAGGAATTTTGGCCCGAGCAAGCCTTCGCTCTCTCGGACCATCATGGAAGCCCCGGTCCCGGTCTCGGAAAACTTCAAGCCCCCTAACTTTGAGTCATACAACGGGGAGTCGGATCCTGCCGACCACATCGAGAGTTTTAAAACTCTCATGATGATCCACCAGGCTTCGGATGCGCTCCTTCGCAAAACCTTCCCTGCCACGCTGAAGGGATCTGCAAGAGAATGGTACTCTCGACTTGCCCCGGCCTCCATCTTCTCCTTCGATCATTTCGAAGGGCTTTTCCTTACTCATTTCATGAGTAGCCACCGGGCCGAGAAAATAAGTGCATCTTTGGTGACCCTCAGCCAAAGAAAAGGTGAACGCCTAAGATATTACGTTCGGTGCTTCACCGCCGAAGCCCGGTTTATTGCCTCCTTTAACCAATTGGTAGCCTCGGCGGCATTCGGGCATAATGTCACTAACGCTGACCTCAAGGCATTCCTTATCAAGAAGCCTCATCGGGACTTCTCAGAACTCCTGCTTAGGAGTGAGAAGTGCATCTGAGTGGAAGAGGCTCTCAACCCCCCCACTCTCGAGGAATCGTCTTTCGGGAACAAACGGAAGAATACGAGCGAAGAAGGGTCACAGAAATTCCAGAGGGAAGACAATGGCCAACGCCCCCCTGCTCCTTATTTTGAGAAGTTCACTACCCTCAATGCTAGTATATCAGCAGTTCTTATGGAGGTGGACAAGGAAGGGCTACTCCGCGCTCCCCCTAGAATGAATGCCCCTGTCCAGAAAAGAAATAGGGATAAGTGGTGCCGCTTTCACAGGAACCACGGCCACGACACGGATGATTGTCGGACTCTCAAGGTGGAGATCGAAGAACTCATACAACGGGGACACCTGGCCAAGTTTGTCCGAAAAGACGGGGCTGATCTTCCACCCCGAGGAGCCTACAAGCGAACAGAGAGGTCCGCCGAGTTCCAAGATTCCGAACCTGGGGCCGTCCTCCATCTCATCCATGGAGGTCCAATGGGGGGAGAACCAAACTCCTCCCAAGAGCCCTTCACCCTATCATAGAAGTAGGTTTTTAGTTTTCAATAAGGTCGATGCTTGTAACACAGCCAAAAAGCATGTAATAATGGCTAGCCCCATTGAAGCGACCACTTAGTTTTTTTTTAATAAAACTTAGCTTTTTTCTATTGAAATTATTGCATTTGCCTCATTTCTATCTCTCTGGGTCACATCTACGACCCGTTAAATGGTAAGTTCGGAGTCCAGCTTGTCTACAAGGTTGCTCCCACAACTTACTAAGCTCAAAAAACGAGTTTGGAGTCCAACACTTGGTTTGACGTCGCTTTAGCCGCTTATAAACAGAAAAGTGCGGAGCAGCTCACCATTCGAAATTGCTCCCACAACTCGTTAAACACCCTCAAACAACAAGTTCGGAGTCCAACACTTGGTTCGATGCCGCTTGAGCTACTTGCAAACGAGCGAGTATGAAGTAGCTCACCATTCGAAATTACTCCGACAACTGTTGAAACTCTCTTAAAAAATATATTTGGAGCACGAATCTCCCCTAGAATTGCTCCTCAAACTTGTCTTCCAAACGACTCTCTCCTAGAGCCTAGTGAAGCACATCACTCCGCTTGCCTCCAAAGCGGACCTCTTCTCAACGATCAGGGCTCCAGAGCTCCCTCTCCAGCTTCGCCGAAGCCCCTCCTCCGTGGTCGCCGAACCCCTCTAGTAGTTGAAGAGAGATCGAATGAAGAAGAAGACAAGGGAAGAAGAAGGAAGACGAACGAAGAAGGCGAAGTAGCGGGCGGTAAAGAAAGAAAGAAAGAAAAAGAAAAAAAAGTCAACGGCTCGCCGTTGTCCGCCACGTGTCAGCACAGCGTGCGTTCGCTCCATGTGTCAAACACAAGGGTTTCCAAACGAGAAATGGGAAAAAATTGCCTCCTCCCGATGCGTGATCACTTGATCGTGATCAACGTCCAAGATTGCGCCACGTGTACAGGTAAAATTTAATTAATTAATTAATTAATTGAATTGAATTAATTATTTAAAAATCCGAAAAACTAATTAAAAATCGAAAAAAGATGATTAAAAATTCTTTAAAAAATTAGTAATTCAGAAAATATTTTTTAAATTTTGAAAATAATAATGATTAAATTAGAATAATTAATTAAAATTTTCGATAATTAATTATTTAAATTCGGAAAATGAATAAAAAATTCAGAAAAATCTGGAAAAATCACAAAAAATCCAGAAAATTTTGAGAATAATTTTAAGTATTTTACAAACTCAGATTGACACCGTTACACCTCGAGCAAGATTCAAACTCCTTGAGAACTCCGATAAAATTCAGTACGCCATTAGAACAATAAAAATACTCCTCAAAGGCTGTTAAACTCAGTCTTCGGGAGTGGGGGGCTCGTGATATGGATAAAAATAGGATTAAATCAGGCCGTTCAAATTGGGCACGAATCTTAAAGCTCTCAGGGGTAAAACGGTAATTTCACCTACAAACGAGTCTGAAGTGAAAACTAGGTCTTTCTTCAAACCTGAATAACCCATAAACGGGTCAGTCCTATTGGGTATGGGTAGCAGCCCGCAACAAACCAGTTCAGGATATTTAAAGAGTAATATAAATTCATAGTTATCACTATGAAACGATTTAAACTCTACATCTTATCCAAAAATACCGAAAAGTAGAGATAAATCCTTATCTTGAAACGGGTCCCTAAGGCGACTATAAATACCCCCTCTCCCCCTACCATAATAAGGTAATCAATCTTTTTCCACATAAAGCTCTTTCATAATCTTTCTGATTACTGACAAGAGTGTCAGAGGGTTCTTTGCCGGGATCCATCCCGGTGTATCGAACTTTTCGTAGGTTCACGGTAGCGGCAAGAAACCAGTCAAAACGCCGGTGAAAGTCAACAGGTTTGCTTTATTCGTTTCTCCAAGAATCCACATATTCATCTATTTGCTCCCACACCAAAATCAGCAGCAACAATAATAAAGAAAAAGGTAGTAAGATTAGTAGTAGGTGTTGCATTATGACCCACTTTTAAAAATATTTATCAAACTGGTCCACATTCGAAACTAATTACCAAATTTCAAACAACGAGTCTAATTTAAATCCACTCACTGTTTAAAACAGCGAGTTTAGTTATAGGAATTTCTCCAACACATGAGCGCAAAGTCTCAAAACATTAAAGCTAAACTCGTTGTTTGAAACAGCGAGTGGTTTGGAACTAGACTCGCTGGTTCAAAAAACGAGTCTAATTCAAATTCACTCGTTGTTTCAATAGTTGCAGGAATTTTTCCAACACTTAGAGAAATTTCTGTTGGTGAAATTTCGGCAAGTCCCCAAATGCTAAAGCTAAATTGACAATTTGGAACAATGAGTGCCAGTTTGGTAATTAGTTTCGAAAGTCGGTTAGTTTGATAAATATTTCAAAAACGGTGGGTCATTTTGGAAAACAATTTGAAATTTTTTCATCCGTATTAATTCCAATTCATTCTTTTCTTTTCTCACCATCATATTTCCCTGTTATTCTGTTTGATAATCATGTTTCGATATTTGATGTGCAATGGTAGGGGTAGCCGATCATACTGAAATGAGCCAACCGACCGGTTTTCCAACCAAACCAATCGATTCGGTACCGAAAAATTCGGTTACCAAAAGTATGGTACGGTACAACCGTACCGAGTTCTAAAATCCGGTTCGGTTTCGGTATGAATATGGTTCAATCGATATTTTATCGTACCGTACCGAATAATTAAATATTAAATAAATATATTTATATTATATATATACAAATATATAATGCAATGAATCTTCTTCGAAAGGTCAGGTCCAAAGGTCCCATTGTCGACCATATAATGTATTCAATCCTAATAGACGGCTTCTGCAGACAAAGGAAATTACATGAAGCTCTACAAATTCTCAACATGATGTATGAGTTTGGTCTCAGTCCTGATGTTGTCACATATTCGACTCTTATACATGGTTTATGCAAGAACAGTAAGATGAACTTTACGAAGCTGATCTTATCAAAGATGCACAAAGTTGGAGTTCTTCCCAATGATATTTTATATTCGACACTGATCAACCATTATTGCAAGCAAGGAAATGTTATGAAAGCAATGCAGTTGTATTCTGATATATACCACAATGGTTAAGTTGCCAATATGTATACATACTAGGTATGCTCGTGGACACGTGCCTACGGCACGTTTCCGAGAATGAAGCAGTATATAAAAGCCCTGTAAAAAGTTAAATATATGCACGTCTTCGTGAAGAATGATTTATATAGATGTGTATTTGACAGTAGACATTGATATATTCTGAATTAAGTTGTTTATTGGTTTATATCTTGCAGGATCATTTGTCAGGAGCTCGGAATTGAAAAGAGTACTATGAATTTACAACAATAGTGGATCAAAATCACTTGCTATGTGTGACTTCAACAAAAGAGATTTCATATTTGATTTGTAGCCTGCCATAAGTAGCAATTCAGTTGCTAATGCAGTTATCGCCTCAAACTGAATGAGTTAATTCCCCATTGTCATATTTTCATGTAGTTAACAATGTATGATTTTAGAAGGGGTTAAAAGAGAGAGAGAGAGAGAGAGAGAGAGAGAGAGAGAGAGAGAGAGAGAGCTTGTTGTGATGTACATGTTAACATCTTTTGTTAAATGTGATCAAGTACAATTACGTCTCTATATTAATATATCTATATCCATATACTGGACAGCGTACTGCAAATTTGATCGGAAATCTACTTGTTGGCCTTAATTTTTTATATATTTCAGTGTATGAGATATTTTACATTCTTGAATATAGTTATAGATTTTAAAAAAAGAGGTACATGCTAGTAGAACTAACATTGGCCCCAACCCCTTAAAATAATTACGGAGTGATTCACACAAAATACATAAGCCCAACTATTAGGCATTACAAACATTCGGAGAACATGAAAATTACATATGGATAGACGACTAAACCCACAATAATGAAGAGACCTGAAATATCATTTTAATGAAAAAGGAATCAATCAAGTCAAAATCAATGAGAACTTAAAAAAACCAACACTAATAGTCTGTAGAAAAATGCATTTTCAAACTAATACCTTTCAAAATGACTGATGTAAAAAGGAGATTGCCTTCAAACTCGACGGTTCGAACCCAAAATGTTCTTCATCACCCCAACATATCTGTATAATTAAGCTTACTATTAGTTAACTATTACCATGTATGATTTTATTTTTTAATTTTTTCTACACCTACTCAATTAAATCCTTATTTCTAATCTAGAATACTAATAGGAATTTTAGTAAACATTTCGGCAGAATCTCCCCTAAAATATTAGCCCTTTTACAGTAATTCCTTACGAAATTATGCTAACAATTAAAATATCACATCACAGACAGTTAATATCAATCATTCCCTAGCCAATCCAAGCAACATCACACAGACATCATATATATAGGGTTCTAGGGGAAAATATCTTCACATGATGCAAGATACAAAATAAAAACAAAGATTTCGTTTGAAAACGTAATGGACTTTTAAAAAAATCTTTGAAAAACCACACACAAAGCCCAATACTCCACAACTTTGCGGGTACGGGTTTTAACATACTATATCCCATCACTATATATCAACATCACATACAGTACTTACAAAATCTCCCAAAATACTAAATATTACACAGATTTTCTTAACTATCCTCATTCTACATAACTGAAGTTAACTACCAAAAAAAGTAACACTACGAAAAAAAAAGATTCTCCATTCATTTTCCTTTCTCTTTCCTTTGCCAGAATAACTCGTTGATTCATTTTTCTACATTGGTTGGTTAAAAAATAGGAATTAAAAAAATATCAATAATGAGCACCTAATACACATAAGGGGTTAAGCATACCTTGCGAAGGGATATCAGATTAAGCACGCATTCATCTTGAATGGTAACCCGTACATTTTTTTTTGTCGTAGGAATTGCACCTGTAATGGGAAAAAAGCAATTTTGAATGTAATTGGAGCATATGAATACAATCAATCCAACAGAGTGAGCGTCAAAAGTAGAAGCACTGAATGTTAATGGATCATCTTGATTAACAGGAATGTTGAAAATGTATAATCTTTTTGTGCTTGCTATACTATCGTTCTGCCGAGGTGGTGGGAAAACAAAGAATATAATATCGTCTAAAATGAACGAACCGTAAGTAGGAATAGCACAACAAATGCCTATTCAAAAAATAAGGATTATAAAGCGAAATGAATCACAAATTTAGATCAAAAAATTGAGGCTCAAATAAGGTTCAAGTTAACATATAATCATTACTCTTATTTCTAATAAAGTCTCTCTCCTACGCCTGAATCAACTACAAATATTAGTACTTCCTCGCCAGCGTTATATATTACTTAGCAGCAGAAAGAACTAAACAGGCAATTAGATTGCATGGACATGTTTTAACAAATAACCAAAAATTCAATCACACCATAGCAGTGGACATATATGCACCATCATCATCACCTCCAAGAACGAAAAACCTAGTACCACATAGAAATGCAGGATTATCTGTAAAACAATCCGTCTTTTTTTGCTTGAAGTTTCAAAAATACAATCACTGTCACAATGAATTCATAGGTTACTACATACATCTATCTATGTTGCTTCTACTAAAAATACAATCACTGTCACAATGAATTAAAAAATACAATCACTGCCACAATGAATTCATAGGTTACTACATACAATTAGTCTTTTTCCAGAATGAACTAAGAATTAGTTTGCCTGAAATATCAAATGTTCTGAAACTTACTGAAGAACAAAAACTATTTAATTTTCCTAGCCCACCTTATCTAAAAATGGACAAAAGTAATTTATGCCAAACAAACATATAATTTATGCTTATAATTGTGGGATTTATATGATGTTTGCATAGTAATAGAATCGATGAAATTGCTAAATTTTGGGATAATGTGTGGGATGAATGCAGATTAATGCGCTAAGGGAAGAGGATTTGAATGAGAATTTCTTTAAGGCGCTGGCGCATGTGCAGGAAATTCACGCCAATTGTAGGATACTACTGAGGACGCATCACCAGGTTTTTGTTTTGTTTTGTTTTGGTTGGGAAGTTGGGAATGTGTTTGAGTTGTTCGAGTTGAAGTCAAGTAGTTAGGATTGGTAGTTTGCATAGCTTGGTTTCTTGTTTTGTGAAAAATGGGTGGGTGCCCCATTCAAAGCCTCCTTTCCTCTCGTGCATGTTAGAGACAATTCTAACATCTCCCACAGTTCCCCCAGTAATCTCTTTCGGCATCAGCGACTTGGGAATCACTCCCAAAACGTGTCGGCCACCAGCACGAACGGCATCAGAAACCAGGCCCATCAATTCTATGCTCCCACCACCGTAGACGATATCGATATTCCTATCTACAAGCTCCTTGCCGAGCTCGTTCGCAGCTTCTTGGTAGCTAGCTCTTTTGCCAGAGCTACTGCCACAAAATACACAAATCCTGTCGAATCTCGATGAAGATGATGAAGATGAGGAAAACTTCTTCATACCCACTTCTCATTCTTCTTGCACCGATTCTTGATCTTTTCTTTCCATTTGTCAAGAAAATCCGAGCTCCTATTCTTTCTCTTTCTTTCTTACTCCCGCCTCTGCTATCGACTTCTCACTTTCTCTCTTCTCCGAAGCTTGCTCCCGAGTTGCCTTCTTCTTTCTCTTCTTCCCTTTCTTCCCTGGCTTCTCTCTCTCTGTCTTTCTTCTCCAACTTCTCTCTCACTTTTTTCTCTTCTTTTTATTTCTTCTTCTTCTTGTCTTTTCTTCATTAATTCACCATCCCCTATAACCGGCCTATGATCAGTATCTGCACTTCGCTCCCTATCCATTCCAAATATAACATCGAGCCCTGAGTTGTTGATGATGATGAAGTTTGCTTTGAAAGTTATTCCACGAATTAATAAGGGACTCTGCTACACTTTCGCTGCGCCACTCTGATGGTGATGGTTCTCGCTGCTAATATCAAGTAATAGCGATTGACGAATTGAGCAAAATTAATAGATTGGTAACACGAAGATATTGGTTGCAAACTTATTTGGTAAAGTGGGCCCCACCCACCAAACAATATTGAAAAATTGTGGCAAAATTAATGCCGCAAAGAAAAAAGGGAGAAACAGGAATGAAGAATTTGTCAATTACTCATCTCTCATTCCTATAAATGAGAGGTTTAGGAAGGAAAAAAAAATTAAGCAAGACAAGAACAAGAAACAAGCAGAAAAGAAGAAAAAAAAATAGAGTGTATATTTGTAAGGTGTAATAATACCAATTTTAGAAAATAGAGAATAGTCTTCTTGTTGTTATTCCAATTTTCAATTTGTTTGCCATTTAGACCAACAAAATTCCTACTCCCTTCCAACAGAAGATTCAAGAAATTAGGGATAGAAAGAAATAACTAGTATGATACTCAATAATGGATTGATCAATGAGAATGAATGCAATGTACAGAAGGTAACAAACAACGCAGGAACTGAAGCATGACTAGATCGAAATATACCAGTAACTGTTTCTTTGGTGATCTCTGCCTCCTCTGTAATTAGGTTATGAGCCTGATTACACTCTCCAGTGTGTCCTCCACTGGGATTTGATCCTCCTATTGGTGTGACACTCTTTCTCTTCAGGCAATTCCGAACCTTGTGATCATTCGCTCCGCATGCAAGGCACAGGATGTTGGCTTTGCAGTTCTTGTGTATGTGTCTAACTCGACGACAATAATAGCACTTCTGGTCCTTCTTCAGAGTTGCCGATGAGTAAGGGGATGCTCTAATAGTCGGGGTCTGAACTGGCCTCCGTATCGGTCCACCTGTAGACTGTGCGACAGTAAGGAGATGTAATGCCCCCTGAACAGCATTTCACCCTCTACGGATCTGCTCCTGGGTATCGAGCATGGCGGTGTAACTCTTATGCTGGTGCACAAACAAGTCCCATTGAGTGGAGTTTGCGATATCCTGTACCCTATCCAGATTAGCTCTCACCAGTTCATTTTGCTCTTGCTGTATCTTCATCATTCGTTGCATCTCCTGGAGAATAACGATGATCTCCGATTGTTCATCCCTGGGTGTAGAAGTCGAAGAGCCTCCGTGAACCATAGTCTGGAATGCATATTCGAACGGGGTAAATCTCCAGATGGCAAGTTGGTTATTAACATTCATGTGATCCACGTGGTGTGTATATTGTTGAGCTTAGCATGGTTCGAGCCTAGGCTCTGATACCACTAAAAACCTGTCACGCCCCGCTTCCCACTATACGGAAATACAGGCACGCAACTGAGGCCCAGCGAATGATATACATCATTCGTAAGCTGTACAATTATAAGCTCAACAAGATCTTTATAACACATTCACGCAGGTAAATATAATAATCACATGAGCTGAAAATAGAATAACCATCATTTGGATAATACATCAACATCGCCCGGGAGTACAAGGTACCAGAATTAAAATAATATGATAAGCAGTTCACTATAACAACTAGATAAAATAGCGACTGAAAGAAAAACAACATGAAGTAGTAAGGAAACAGCAACGATTGTCTAAAGAGTCTGCTCGTCGGGTCCATCAGTACCTGTATAATTATTAACTCAAAGAAAAATAAAAAAATTCCCGTTAGAGCAAGTTTCGGGCAGCAAGTACAACAAGCAGTAAAAGAGATAATATAACAAGATATAACATGGAAGAAACAGGAAGTAGAAGTATAAATACAATATGGAAGTAAGCAAGGAACTGGGACAATATGATCATGTAAGTAATAACTGTAACTAGTGTATTCTAGACTTCAAGATATAAGCAATTGATAACCTAGGCTCAGTTAATCGATAATCATGTAATCAATGATCGAGAGTCATGTAACCAAGAGTCATATAATCAAGAATCAAGAGTCATGTAATGAAGAGTCATGTAATCAAGAATCAAGAGTCGTAATCAAGAATCAAGAGACATGTAATGAAGAGTCATGTAATCAAGAATTATATAATCAAGAATCAAGAGTCGTAATCAAGAATCAAGAGTCATGTAATGAAGAGTCATGTAATCAAGAATCATGCTTAGTGAAGATCTCAAGTTTATCTGTTTTATTAACTTATCTAATGCACGCAATCCTGTGTCCCATACCACAAGTTCGGTGCATATTAATCATGTGACGTTAGACTTAAGTAGTGAATTCTATAGGATTATGTACTCGGGTCTTCCAGTGATAGTATCAAGACATGTAATCATGAATCATGTAATCGAGAATTATGTAATCAAGAATTGTGTAATCAAGAATCAAGAATCAAGAATCACTATTTCGGGAAACATGGGCCCCCTTTCGAGTATACTCCCCTATATTGTCCACTATTAAGGCGTACCCTTATAACCCCGGCTTGTTATTCTTTTATTATGAACACGCAGTTGGTACTACTAGTGGAATTATGTAATCAAGACAGTTTAATCAAGGAAAATATCAAGGATAGTAATCATGGATATGAGACGTAAAACGAGTACATGTATCGAGAGTAGTTATTATAAATTATCAAGTAGTATAAAATGCATTCTATCAACCTATTATATCTATGCAAGTTATTATTACAAGAACAATAATATACTCAGTTCATTAAATATGAAAAATAACGGGTTTATATACAAAAACGTAGAGATGAATTTTTAGACAACTTGATATATCTGCATTCAAATTTACTTTTCCGTTGTTACAGAAACGCAAATCCAATTCCGTCAGACATTCTAGAAAGTAGAATCTCTTCCGGTTCCAACGCATATTTACACGATACATTCTAGAGACAGTAACTATGCGTACAAATTCATTCTTCGCTGGTTTCGATAATTCGCGCGCATTCAGGAAATTCAGAGTCACAATACTAAAATTGCGATATCTCACAATCTATACATCGGATTGAGAAACTGTAGGATATTTCGGATATCTTGACTCGAAGGTCTATGATTTTCATGTAAAAAGTTTTTCGATCCAGTGTCGGGAACATGGTCGAATTCTCAGTACAAGATACCGGTTAGTAATCCCGTGCAGGTTCAGAAATTCACGATATGCCAGTACTAAAATCGCGATATCTCACAATCTATACATCCGATTGAGAAATCGTAAGATGTTCTGGATTCGGAACTCGATGTACTACGATTTCCACATAGAAATTCTTCAATCCAGTATCGGAAACGTGGTCTAATTCTTAGTGTAAGGTTAAGAAATTTAGAGATAGTAAGGTTAAATATTCGATATTCGATAACACGATCCGAAATATGTTAACGGTTCACTCTTAAATTGATATAGCATGGAACCAGTGACTCGAACGGAGTTTGACAATAAACATGATGATAACTAGACTACTTGCCACGAGTCCAAGAAAAATGCTTGTACGAGAACAAAAAGAGTGTACAAGGTACTTGCCTTATAACGTGACGATTTCGGTAGTGGTGTTAACCACGGAAAGAAGAAGCGACGTTGGCAACGAATGGCGGCACAAAGGTGGTAAGAATGGCGGCAAGACGGCAACGAGTGAACAACAGTAGCAACGGTGAGTGACAACAACAATAAGGTGGCGCGGCGTCGGGTTGTTTTTCGGGATTCACGGGATCGCAAAAGTAGAGTCGTTGGCTCGAAGGTGGGAGGTAAAGTGGAGCTCGGGTATTGCTTGAGCTCTCGGGTGTGAAGAAGGCAGAGGAAGAGAAGGAGAAGTGAAGAATGAGAGGTTGATGTGTTATGCATGTGTGTGAGTGCATGCATATATATAGAAAGAAATGCATAGGAGTGTACTGCATGGGTATAATTAGGGGTGTAGAAAATGGGAGCATAGGTTAGAAAAAATGAGAGTATAGGTGTGGAAAAAAGGTGAGAAGAATTAGGCTGTTAGAAGAAAAATGAGGGAGTTAGGTTAGAGAATGAGAAAAATGAAGGGGAGAGGTTGGCGTATGCAGAAATGGAGAAATAGGGAGGGAGAAAAATAAGGTGTAGGGAGAAAGAAAATAAGGTGTAGGAGTTAGGTTAGCTGTTGATTAGGTTTAGGATTAGGATTAGTATTAATCAGGGTTAAAGTTTGTATTTCAACTCCGATCGAAAAATCACAAAATTATGGAATTGATCAGAAAAATATTCTGGCTTTAGATAAAGAGTCCAAAGAGAAAAATAAAACTTATCTGAAAATTGAAGTACAAAAATTCACGTAATAAAATACGTATAACTGGGACAGGGAGTTACAGATGCTTAGCGATTATTCAAATGTGGATGTACCTTTATATAAATGTTGTAAATTTGCTTCCGCTGTAAAATGTAAAGTGTAAATATTTCTATGTAACTCTGATGTAAAGTGAAAAGTTTTAAATTCCTTGTAAAATTGTACAAAAGAAGTGTAAAGATCATGTGGAATATCGAATTCAGTGTATTTTGGAATTTGGAGCGTTACAGAGTGGTATCAGAGCCACGCTTCACACTAGTATAAATTTATAAGGAACGACACCCTAGAAGTGGACATTAGAGTGTGTGTTGAGTCTAGAAATTTAAATGTAAGTTACTTACATTTGTGTTGCTCTATGACTTATGCTTCTTCCTCCCTATTTCTAAGATGGCTGATCACTTCGACCCTACTGGAGACGACAATTGGCATATCATAGAGGAAGATTACTATCCTGGACAAGCAGATTCCGAGGAAGAGTACTATCCTGGACAAGTAGACTCCGACGGAGAGGAATGACCTGAGTCCCGAGAGTTCACTCCACCTCCGGACTCATCTGATGACTCTTCTGACGAAGAGGAACCAGTTCCAAGTAGTCTTGTGATATCTCTTCAGAGGCAGGTAGAAACACTGCGGGAGAGAGTCGGATTATTGGAGGCTCAGTTGGCGAAGCGCAAGGATGATTTTGCGGTTCTCAGTCATCGTGTATGGGAACTCGAGAAGAGGAAAAATATGACCGATGTGCTGAAGGAAGAAATTGAAGGACTACGGGGAGAGCTTCGTGAAGCCAAGAGGAACCGTAGGAGTTAGGCCATTGTTGTAGCGCCCTGAATTTCCAGATTAATAACATAGAAATTACGTGGCACATTCCCAGTGATCCACTTCAACATAATATTAAACATCAACAACACCACTAAAATTTTCAACATTTATCTCAACAAATCTTTTACAATGCACAGCGGAACTCAAAATAACTCAACTCAATATTCTCTTCATTTACAACACTAATTTATCTCAAAAACTGATATTACAAATTTACACATTCTCTTATATGTCAATAAATTCTCAAAACCAACTTAAGCATTCCATCTCCAACTCTAAGCATCTACCTGCAACATGTGAGGCTAGAGATGATCCCTAACCCCCAAACTAAAGGGGTCAGCCATAAATGGTGTGAGAAATATAAAAATAAACAAGCAACAACAAAAGGTCATATCTCATAAATTCTTAAACAACAAGTACTAAATGAATATGGGAAGTACGAAATGGAAGGTAACATAAAACATCAAGTGATATTAAGCTAAGTGTCATGTGTAGAAAACAAGAAAACCACATGCATAAAACCAAGCCAAGAAAACACAAGTTCTAAATGCAGACTCTCTAATGCGTACTTGTCGAAGTCTATACATCTCATTCTACATAGGTTCGGTGCAAGCCCTTAACGTCTTCACTTCATAGGGTTCAATCCCCACGTTATGAACTAATCCTAACACGATGACTACTACGAGATAAAGATAAACCATGGATAGTATCACATGCCCGATAATTCCGGAGATGGATCCCACACCCAAGATATTTCACTTGAATAATTCCGGAGATCATCCCACACCGAAACATTGACACATCCCCATACGAATACCACATGTGCTTCACCTCGACTCCGATAATTCCGGAGATCAATCCCACACCACAATAGTTACCGTGATAATTCCGGAGATTGTCCCACACCATAAGACTGTGATAATTCCGGAGACATATCCCACACCACTAATAATCTACTGTGATAATTCCGGAGATTAAATCCCACACCGAAAGCCATACTGAGGTTCGTGACTCATGTTCCCGTTCATCATATCACCACTAGTGCCTATCCTTAAAATTGGTTAATAGTTTACTTAACGAATCTCCTAGAGTGATGCACCCTACCGGCCTAAATTTAAATTCAAATAACTGAAATGCCTCAATGGGCCTCAACCAAATACTCAACACCGGTATACTAGGGTCATACGCCTCTAGAGACTCAAACTCAAAAGTCTAAACTGAAATTCCACTAAACAACGTGGCTCAACTAAATGTCTCAATGACATACTCAACTGAATATCTCAAGGTCAATTGCTTAATCTTAAACTGAACTGAAATATCAAATATATAAAACTAATCATTCGAATTAACACTGAAGTTTACAAATATCCTTCAGTACCAGTCGACTCATACTGGAGATAAGTCGACTGTCCAGAGGACCAAATTCAAGATTTGACAAAAATAAACTAAGTCTCGTATCAGTCGACTTACAAGAGGGTCAGTCGACTTACCCGAGGAAAATTCCAGCAATCCTCTCAAAAATATTCTAAGTGTTTAAGTCGACTTAACTGGGTTATAGGTCGACTGTCCAGAAGGACAATTAATTCTTACGAAAATATTTTATTCAGTGGACCAGTCGACTGCCTAGGGGCTAGGTCGACTGTCCAGAACAACTTTTTCAAAAAAATCCAAATAAAGTATCAGGCGCGTACCAGTCGACTGCACAGTAGGCCAGTCGACTGTCGGCTTACAGATTTTCCAAAATTTGGTCGGATTACAAAATCAATTTCTGAAGCTTTCTAATGATCAATATTATGAAAATAGTTCGTACTCAGGAAAATAATAAATCTCAACGAAGTTTCATCAGGTATATGTATAAATTACTCAAAACATCGATATGTCAAGATCTAAATTCTCATATTCTAAATCACCAATCCTTTCGTTAGGGTTTTACAAGATCTAAGTCTTTTTCACAAAATCAATAAGAATCTGATTTATAATTCTAATGTCCAGGTGTTCATGCACAAATCTCAACATGTTTTTAGCAAACAATTTCAATATTGAAGATCTACTATTTCATCCACATTTATTCACATGATTCACACCACATTACGAGATCTAAATTGTTCACCACAACCAATCATTACATTATGATATTTGCACACATAAATCGATCACAAGACAAATTTCTTCCATGCATGATATCAAATCAAACAACAAACATATATCAAACAACAAACAAATTTTTATATTACTCACCTTAGAATTTGAGAATAGTCCACAAAGAATTCCTCTGTTGCTAGATCCAAAAAGCTCTTGCTCCACCCAAAAAGATCTCCAAATTCAATATTTTATCAGCAATGACGGCTGGGAAAGGAATTCTCTTAAATATGCCGGATGGGTAATTAGGGTTTTACCCACACTTTGCAAAACAACCCTTCCCAAAATACAATTTGCATGTATAGATCATTCTTTGGAAATTCCATCAAAACTCATTTAAATTTGGATTTATAAGAAAGTATACATTCTAAATCTCAATTTGTGCTGTTCAAAACGTCCAGAAATTGTATTTTGCATTTTAGCCCCTAAAATTGTCGAATTTGCAAAAAGGTCCTTCTTTTCTTAAAAATTGCAAATAGCTCCAATAAATTGCAGAAAAATCTGAAAAAATACAAAATAAATCTCAAATAATAAATAAAGATTTTTCATAAAGAAAAATAAATTTTCACACTTCTCATGAAAGCATTTGCACGTGTTTTGCACTTGTACAAAAGATAAATTTTCTGAAGATACTCATTAAATCCCCAAAATAAATTGAAATTCATTTTCAAATATAAAATAATATTTGAAAATATGGGGTTCTACAATTGTATCGTCTACTGCTTTCATTTTGATGTCAAAAATGTTTTGAATTCAAATGTATAAAGTTTGAAATTCAATGAAATGGAAATATTGACTTAAAAGTTCATGGATCCTTTGCATCAAAACATGGCTGGACGAAGAGCAAGAAATGGTGAAGGTCTGAAATTGAAAACGGAACTCGCGAGGGTCTATCAGACACTCAATGCCGTGGCCATGAATCAGAACCAAGGAAGGGTACCTGCGAATTCGGTGCCGAAGCAATCAAACTCGTGGAATCATTCAAACGGATAAAACCACCGGTGTTTGAAGGGAAGTCAGACCCTAATACAGCTGACAACTGGATCAGATAGGTAGAGACTATTTTCGAAGTCTTGGAGACCCCTGAAGGCAGCAATGTGAAGTTGGCGACTCTGCAATTTGAGAAGGATGCGACTGTGTGGTGGCAGTCGATGAAGCGGACGATGGGAGGTATTATTCTTGGCTGGGAGGAATTTTTGGAGGAATTCCGCAGTCATTACTTTCCTTCAGACGTCCAGGAGAAGAAGGCCATGGAGTTCCTATCATTGCAACAAGGTGGCATGTCAGTTAGGGAGTATGAGACTAAATTTACTCAGCTCTCGAGGTATGCTCCCGAACTGGTAATGGATGAGGCGAAGAAGGCTCGTAAGTTCGAGCATGGATTGAGACCGAGCTTGAGGTCCCGGATGATACCTCTTGGTATCAGAAGGTTTGACAAACTGGTCAAGCGAGCGGCAGCCACGGAAGCAGATATGGAGCAGTTTCATGTTCAAAGTCGGAGGAAAAAATGGCAGTCTGGAAAGAGGCCCGCAAATTCTGGAAATTTCAAGGGACAACCATCGGCACAAAGGTTCAAACCGACAGGTGCGAACGC
Organism: Hemerocallis citrina; assembly: GCA_017893485.1. Taxonomy (NCBI): domain Eukaryota; kingdom Viridiplantae; phylum Streptophyta; class Magnoliopsida; order Asparagales; family Asphodelaceae; genus Hemerocallis; species Hemerocallis citrina. The sequence continues at coordinate 38,532,200 of CM030361.1, forward strand.
TATTAATATGGTTGGAGGACCCGAGAATAATGTTGTGAGACCTCTTGCGGTAAATTGCTACAACTGTGGTAAGACGGGACATTACAAATCTCAATGCCCCAAACTGCAGAATGTTAATCGCAATGCACCAATGCAGCAGACTGGGAAGAGACCGTACCAACAAGGGCGAGTATTTGCTTTGACCGAAGCTGATGCGGATGAGGTGGTTCATGTCATCACTGGTACGAAGGCGGATGTTTAGAGGTTCATGTTGTTTCTTCTTCCCGTTTATTTAGTGAACTATTACGTAATGAGTGTGTATTATGTAACAGGAGAACTTTATTTGAATGGAATGAAAGATATTGTTTTGTTCGATACTGGATCCTCTCATATTTTTGTGTCTCCTAAATTTGCTAAAGTGTTGGGAGTTGAACCGAAGATTTTTTCAGGTAAGATCTTAGCAGTAGCTACTCCATCAGGGGAGACTTTAACCACTGATCGGTACTATGCGGATTGCGAGATTGTGATTAGGGACAGAATCTTCGGAATTGATCTAATTGAGCTGACTATCTTGGGAGTCGATGTTATCATTGGCATTGATTGGATGTCGGTGTACAGTGCAAGCATCGAGTGCAAGACCAAGATTGTAACAGTGAAGGCTCCAGGTGGACCTGAAGTCACTTTCCAAGGGAAGAAGAAGTGTTCCAGGCTGGTGGCAGCTATCCGCAAGGAAGAGATTCCTGTGGAAGTGCAAAGAATTCCTGTGGTTCGGGACTATCCGACTGTGTTCTTGGATGATTTTCCTGGGTTACTCCCGCAACATGATGTAGAGTTCAGCATCACCCTTCAACCGGGAAGTGCACCCATTTCTAAGGCACCGTATAGGATGGCTCCAGTGGAACAGGATGAGGTGAAATGGCAGATTGAGGAACTGTTGGAGAAAGGCTTTATTCAATCTAGTGCGTCGCCTTAAGGAGCACCAGTGCTTTTGGTAAAGAAGAAGGATGGATCGATGAGAATGTGTATCGATTACCGAGAGCTGAATAAGGTCACTGTTCAGAATAAGTATCTTATTCCCCGAATTGATGACTTGTTCGATCTTCTACAAGGAGCTGCTGTTTTCTCCAAAATAGATCTTCGATCAGGATATCACCAAGTTCGAGTGAAAGCTGAGGATGTGCACAAAACTGCATTTAGAACTCGACATGGGCATTACGAATTCTTAGTTATGCCATTTGGAGTGACGAATGCACCCGCCATCTTCATGGATTTGATGAACAGAGTTCTGAGGCCATTCATTGATTCTTTCGTCGTGGTATTTATCGACGATATTCTCGTGTACTCCAAGTCAGAAGAGGAGCACACCGAGCATCTGGCAGCAGTTTTGAGGAAGCTGGAAGAGCAGGAGTTGTATGCCAAGCTTTCCAAGTGCAATTTCTGGAAATTTGAAGTGGCATTCCTAGGTCACATTCTTTCTAAGGAGGGAGTGGCAACTGACTTTCAGAAGATAGAGGCAGTGAGAGTTGGGTAAGGCCTACTACAGTGAAGGAAGTCAGAAATTTTGTTGGACTAACTGGATACTACTGGAGATTCATTCAAGGTTATGCTCAGTTAGCCGTACCGCTCACTAGTTTGACCAAGAAGAATGTGAACTTCAAATGGACTGAGCAATGTGAAGCAAGTTTTCAGGAGTTGAAAGAGAAACTGACTACTGTACCTATTTTGGCTTTGCCTAGAGCAGGTGTTGAGTATGATGTTTACAGCGATGCTTCACATCGTGGGCTTGGTTGTGTCTTAATGCAAGAAGGAAGAATAATCGCTTATGGGTCTAGGCAACTACGACCGCATGAAAAGAATTACACGACTCATGATCTGGAGTTGGCTGTGATTATCTTTGCCCTGAAGCAATGGAGGCACTATGTGTACGGTGAGAAATTGAACATGTACACGGACCACAAGAGTTTGAAGTACATATACCAGCAGAAGGATCTGAATCTGAGGCAGGGAAGATGGTTGGAACTGCTTGAGGACATGCGACCTAAGATCAATTATCATCCTAGGAAAGCTAATGTTGTTGCTGATGCACTTAATCGCAAGAGCAGTTTATTCAGTTTGATTACAACTCAGAAGCATTTGATGGAAGAATTGGATCGAGCAGGTATTGAAATTATCTTGCAAGGATTGGGAGCATCTTTAGCTCAGTTAAGGCTTCAGTCTACATTGAATGGAAGGATTATTGCAAGTCAAGAGATTGATGCTGATATCTTGGAGATGAAGGAGCAGGTTAGTGCTGGCAAGTTGCCCGGATTTCAAATTAGGGATGGAGTGCTGTGGTTCGGAGATAGATTATGTGTTTCAAATCAGGCGGACCTAAAAGAGAGTATTCTTCAGGAGGCACATGCTACTCTTTTGTCAGTACATCCTGGAGTACTAAGATGTACAGAGACATCAAACTGCATTTCTGGTGGTCAGGTTTGAAGCGGGATGTGGCTGAATTTGTGGCGAAGTGTGAGGTTTGTCAGCAAGTCAAAGCCGACAATCAGAGACCCGGAGGTCTATTACAGCCGTTACCTATTCCAGAATGAAAGTGGGATAACATCAGTATGGATTTCATTACGGGATTGCCCAAGAGTCCTAAAGGCAATGATGTGATTTGGGTTATAGTCGATCGACTAACCAAGTCCGCTCACTTCTTGGCAATGAAACTCACTGCTTCGATGGACAAGTTAGCTGAGTTGTATGTTGGCGAGATTGTCAGGCTTCATGGTGTTCCGTCAACTATCGTGTCTGATCGAGATGCACGGTTTACTTCGCATTTCTGGAGGAGTCTTCAGACAGCTTTGGGTACCAAGACAGATTTCAGCACTGCTTTTCACCCGCAAACCGATGGGCAGACCGAGAGAGTCAACCGTATTCTTGAGGATATGCTTCGGTGTTGTGTACTAAACTTTGGAGGCAGTTGGAAAAAGCATTTACCTTTGGTAGAGTTTGCCTACAATAACAGTTTTCAGACTAGCATTGGGATTGCGCCGTACGAAGCTTTATATGGCAAGAAGTGCAGAACACCTATCTGTTGGTTTGAAGTTGGGGAGCGTCAGTTGTTTGGGCCTGAGCTTGTGCAGCAAACCTCTGAAAAGATTGATCTGATCATGAAAAGGTTGGTAGAGGCTCAGAGCAGGCAGAAGAGCTATGCAGACAACCGGAGAATGGACCTTGAGTTTGAGGAAGGTGACTTCGTCCTTCTGAAAGTATCGCCCAGTAAAGGTGTGATTCGATTTGGCAAAGGCGGGAAGTTAGCCCCGAGGTTTATAGGCCCGTACAAGATGTTGAAAAGGATCGGGAAAACTGCTTACCGGCTTGAGTTACCGGAAGAGTTATCTCAGGTGCACAATGTCTTTCATGTGTCTATGCTGAGAGGTTACATTCCAGATCCGAGTCATCATTTGCCTGAAGTGTCAGAAGGTTTGCAATTGGATCTCAATTACATCGAGTCTCCTGTCGAGATTGTTGATCGTCAAGAGAAAGTCTTGAGGAATAAGACGATACTGATGGTCAAGGTAGTTTGGAGAAACCATCTGGTTGAAGAGGCTACTTGGGAGTTTGAGGAGAGGATGTTGAGGGATTATCCTGAGCTTTTTGCTTGATTTGTATTTGGTATTTTCTTGTGCTTGTTGTGAATGTTTTGTTTCTCGCTCTTGACTGTAGTTCCGGGGACGGAACTATTCTAAGGAGGGAGTATTGTAATACCCCGATTTTCATTTATGAAAAGTATTATTTTATTTTTGCACGTATTGTGCACGTGCAATTTTTGTAGTATGGGATCTTATAATTATTTTCATTATGGATAATGTGGAGATATATATATATGTGTGTGTGTGTGTGTGTGTGTGTGTGTGTGTGTGTGTGTGTGTGTGTGTGTGTGTGTGTGTGTGTGTTCTCTAATTGTTTTTATAAAGGTCCATTTTCTTCAAATAAACATAAATCTTTTTAGCCCAAATCTAATTTATTTTGTAAACCATTATTTGGCCCATTAATTAAAGTCCATGAGTTATTTCTTCTTTTATCACAACTTGTAATGTAGACTACTTTTATAAGAGTAATTTTATAAAAAAAATAAAATGTACAACTTTTTATATGGAGAACTAATGAATGCACGTGCATTGCACGTACACGTGCATGAAGCACACTATGGGCCGGTTTTGAATGGAGGAAAAACGAAAAAGAGAAGCGGAATTATGGGTGGTAGTTGTTTGGATCATGGTTGGTTACTACAACTTCCCCTTAAATCCTAGCCTTTTATCTTTAACTCCTAGATTAATCCTAGCCCCTCATTTGCTCCAATTTTTTAGTATAAATACCCCCCCCCCCCCAACCTAGTTATTCTTGCACTCTTCATTTCTCCAAAACCTATAGTAGAAAATACAATTGTTAGTAGTGTAGTAAGTGAGATAAAATATTGAGAGTGTTGGTGTGTGCTTGCAACAAGGAAGGCCGACATCATCTATAGAGCTCAAGTTGCACTTAGGAGGGCTCGGTTTACATCAAGGAGGAGGAGGAACACTCTTTTGGCAAGCTCGCGAATGACTCTTTTGTTTAGGAGGTGTTGCAAATTTGTTCTCTTCAAATAAGGTGGGTTGTTTTTCTATATTTCTAACTAGATACCACATTAGGGTTGATTGAGATGATAATGCATGAAAGAAACTAATAAGAGTACATTTAATTGGGTAAAAGGACTTGTTGATTGATTAAATCGATGCTTGATAGACTGTATGTTATCTTGTTATAAATCTTGACTTGTACGTAAATGGTTTTGTAGCTATGGAATGTAGGAATTAGAATTGTTGTGAACATCAAAAATAAGTACAAAATGCTAGTAGGAGAAATTGTTGCTTTATGTGCTTAGATGGACTTTCGTGATATGAGTTAGAATGAGTAAATTAAGACATATTTTGAGTTATAAAAGGAGGATAAACAGGAAATTGATGTAGGAAGTATTAATACTGAATTGTATTCAAGAAATGTCAAATGAATTATGAAAAGTGTAGTACACAGATTTAAATTATATTTATTGAAAAAAAATCGCAGTACGGTCGACTGCCATGTGCAACAGTTGACTGGCCTGACCTTTGATTTCGAGTTTAAAATATCGCAGGATAGCCGACTAATACATTTAACAGTCGACTTTCCTTCGAATTTTGCATTATTGCGGAACAGCCGACTGACCATTTCGACAGTCGACTTTCCCGAAACTTCAGTGAATCTGTCTTCTTTTGTGAGACAATTCCTATGACTTGTGGCCTAGTATAAATGAGTACAACCTATGAAAATTATTGGGAGTTACTAGGATGGAATAAAGCGTATATTTTTGAAAGTAAAAGTGAAATTGAAATTATAGTTTACACTCGTATATTTCATGAAAAATGTGTTTCGCAAAGAAAATTGAGATAAGTGCTAGAAAAGAAAAATTTGAAGGAAAGAAAAGTATATGTTGTGAAGTTTGTATGAGTTATTTTTATTAAAGAATAGTGTGACAATAGTGAGTGGTGAATATTCACTTTGACTATATATTTGGTGATATGATTTTAAAGTGGAAATAAAGGTTGGTTATGAAATACATGATGTATAATTGAACTCCATGTATGGCTATTGACTCATGAATAATTTAGAAATCATGTGATTGGAAAAGAGAAATGTTATTGAGTATGACAACTCAGACATATAAATTTGTGAAATGAAATTGAAAATTAGGGTGTAGCCAAAACTCACACCGGCAAGTGAAAAGTGATGAAATATAATTATTGACATTGAAAAGACCAAGTTTGGGTCATTGTGAAATGAAAGAAATAAGACCGGTAGTAGTGAGAAGGCTAACTCTAAGAGATTGATTATGTTCATGATTTCATTAGAATTAAGGATTAGTTACATAGTGAAGATGTGATGAAAGTAAGAGAAAAATATTGAGTATGAGGGCCATTGGATTGGCGGCGAGAGAGTATCCCAGGATGTCCCATGATGAGTCATGATAGAGCGTCGATACTGCTCCAGAGTACTGTCCCGGTGGCGATGCTCGTGGGGTGTTTGACGACTGCGGGTGGTGTCATGTCTATGATAGGAGTTGAATTACCACAGGATGCCTGCATGATGAGTCATGTGTCAGTGCGTTGGGATTCCCTCCAGGGCGCCTAGACATGAGTTCGTATGTCAGAAAACATCTAGGATACTTACTGTACTTACAGTAGTAGAGTAAGTCATGACGAGGGATTGAACCCTACAAGATGAAGAACGGTTAAAGGCTTGCCCTCGGACCTATGTAGTATGGGATGCATAGAATCCGAACAAGTGCGCATTAGTGTCATATAATATAAATAACTGCATTAAGGACTAAGTGCACAATCACAACACGACGTCAATAGGGTATTCCCTTTAGTTTGCTATGTGACAAGTTTGTGTTTGTTAAATATGAAAAATCAGTTATACTATTTCCGGCATAGAGAGGATGGCCATGTATAATGTTCGTCGGTTGAATAAACTGACGTACCCACAGTTTTTGTATGCCGGGTAAATGACATGATAAAGATTAAAGGAGAAATGATGCTTAGCGATTATTCAAATGTGGATGTACCTTTATATAAATATTGTAAATTTGCTTCCGCTGTAAAATGTAAAGTGTAAAGATTTCTATGTAACTCTAATGTAAAGTGAAAAGTTTTAAATTCCTTGTAAAATTGTACGAAAGAAGTGTAAAGATCCTGTGGAATCTTGAATTCAGTGTATTTTGGAATTCGGGGCGTTACAGAGTCGATCCTACAGCTCATGAATAATGAAAATCATTTGCTGGGCTTTGTCACGTGCTCGTATTCCGTGTTTTTGAGAAGCGGGGCGTGAAATATATATATGGCTGTAGACTCTAGGTTTTGTATCAATCTAACCATGCAAGAGATAATTGGTGAGCCGTTATTATTGTTCAACTTCAAAAGGGGAACGTGTCGAGTGTTTCAAAGGTGAGGGAGAGAGATTGAGAGTTGTAATCTCTTTGTAATTCTTGTATTTCTTGGGGTAAAAAGTATTGCTTATCTCTGCATATTGATTATGTTTTTATGAGATCTTGCATATATTGTGATGGTTAATTCTTGGTTCATCTAGTTCTTGAGAAGTTTCTATTACTTGTGGTGTGTTTCCGCTATTAGCACTACGAGTTGTTGGTAGATTTTGCAGGTTTGATATTAGTTCTTTAGCTTTTCTTTAAGGCACTTCAAATTTTCCATCCTATAACATACTTTAACTTGCATCTTCTTTTATAATATTGATAAGCAACATATCTTCATAGTAATATTTCAATTTTGTTTCGTGATGAAAATATCTCAAGTAGAATATGTTATATTTTGTTATGAAGATCCATCATGTGTGTGTATGTGTGTGTGTGTGTGTGTGTGTGTTTAGATTAATTGTACCATTTTATTTGATTAAGATATATTTTTTTCTGTTAAACTTTTATCGATAATGTTACACCCACATCTTCTACAATCTTATGTGACACAATAATATTGAAGGTTATTGTATAGTAGATGATGCAAAGGCATGGGGAGAGGGCGTCAGATCAGAATGAATTGAGAGTCGCCAAAGTGAGGAGAAAGCCAAGGAGGCTGCTAGTGTAGAAATAAGCACGGACGTCGCGCGTGAAATGAAGAGTAAAGAGGAATTCATATTGAGTTAGGCAGTTAAAGAGTGGGACAGGTGTCGACATGTGACTGGTGGGTTGATTTGCAGGGTGAGAAAATGTGTATAAATAAGAGAAATAATTGTAAGAAGGGGTGAACACAAATTTTAACAGAATTTGTCTTCTTCCACCAACTCATCCTTCTCCTTCTGTGTTCTTCTTCTCCTTCTAGATTCTTGTACTAGTTATTGATTCTTTTATCTGTTAATTGATTTCATCAATGGAGATTTCGGGTTATCTGAAGAATTGATCGAAGTTGTTAGGTGTGACGAGTTATTTGGTTGATTCTTGATATTTCTGAGTTGTAAGTATTTGGATTGCTTCATTGGTGCTTTCATCTGGACTCTAATGGCAGAGGGTACACGTTTGCAAGCAATTGACGAGGCTATCGCTCTACTTAAGGATGCGTCAAGGAAGCAGACTGATCATTATCAGCATCAAGCGACGCAATTGCAAGAACTCACTTCATCAGTTGAGGAGCACAAAGGTCTTTTGTCGGAGTTGTTCAATAAGTTGATGTTGATAGATGGAAAGTTGGATCAACAACTCAATCAATCTAGAGCTCCAACTCAAAGTGAGTCTGCAACAGGAGTGAGATCTTCAAACTCAGTTAATTTCAGCATTATGAAATCACCTAGGTTAGATTTCCCTAGATTTGAAGGGGGAGATCCAACAGGTTGGCTATTCAAGGCTAATCAATTTTTTTGAGTATCATCGTATTCCGCATAATAAAAAATTGCCTGTAGCTTCTTTTCATTTGGATGGTCGCGCATTAGCATGGTTTCAGTGGAAATTTGATAATGGAGTGCTCATAAATTGGAAGGTGTTTGTTCATGAGTTAGAAGTCCGATTTGGCCCTTCGGTGTTTGTAGATTATCAAGGAGCCTTATGTAAATTGGTGCAGACTGGTTCTCTAATCGAATATCAGGAGAAATTTGATAGATTAATGAAAAAACTAGGGGCCTTAGTGACTCTTTTTTGTTGAGTTGTTATATTTGGGGTCTCAAACTAGACATTAAGAGAGTTGTTATCCCTCGTCAACCAATCTCTATGGCTGAGGAGATGGATTTAGCTAAGCTGCATGAAGACTCTTACTTAGATAGTCGAAAAATTGGGTACAAAACACTTGGTTATAAGCTAAGTTGCTCTCAATCACCTAGTTATCTGCCTCCTTTATTGCCTAATCCACCTCCACAAGTTCCTGCACAAACAACTGTATCTATTAACTCACAAACATCTGCTGTAAGATCTCCTGTACGAAGAATTTTGAGTCCTGAGCTGCAAGCAAGGAAAGACAAGGGGTTGTGCTTTTATTGTGACAAAAAAATTACTCCATGGCATTTGTGTAAAGGGAAAAAATTCTTGTTGCTCTTAGTTGATGAAAATTATGCTAGCAATGGTGAGGAAGAGGTAGTGGAAGAACAATTGCAACATGAATCTCGAGGACCAGATATGCCATCTAAAATCTCTTATCGGGCTTTATCTGGGCAGTTGTCTCCTAGAACATTGAAAGTCTCTGGCATGGTAGGGCAAAGAGTGGTGCAGATTTTGATTGATGGGGGTATTAGACATAATTTTTTGCATGAGCGAGTAGCTAAATACTTGCATTTACCCACTGAAGAAACTTCACATTTTTCAGTTACTGTAGGGAATGGTGCAACCATGCAATATCAAGGAGTTTGCACAGTTGTGCTTGTACTAATACAATGACACTATTTTCTCATTGATTTCTATATTTTGCCCATACAAGGATCAGAAGCTGTATTAGGTGTGCAGTGGTTGCAATTGTTGGGTCCGATGACCTTTGATTACGCTAAACTGACTGTAACCTTTTTATATAATAATAAACAAGTGTTGTTGCAGGGTGCAGTGATGCCAGCTATTGCTCAATTGCACTTACATCAATTAAGAAGAAAGATATCAACTTCTTCTGTCTCTCAATTTTTTCGATTAGAGTTGCAGCGAGAGAATGAAGAACATGTTCAGATACCTGATGATATGGCTAAGACTTTAAGAGATTATAACACAGTGTTTAGAGAACCTACTGGTCTTCCTCCATGTAGACCAAATGATCATCCTATACACTTGTTGCCCACAGTAAAACCTCCAAATGTGCGTCCATATAAATATCCTCATTTTCAAAAATCAGAGATAGAGAAAAATGTTGTGTAGATGCTCAAAGAAGGGATTGTTAGACACAGCCATAGCCCATTCTCTTCTCCAGTGTTATTGGTTAAAAAGAAGGATGGGAGTTGGAGATTTTGTGTGAATTATAGGACTCTTAATGCGATCATTATCAAAGATAAGTTCCATAATCAAACTGCAGATGAACTATTCGATGAATTGCATGGTGCAATGTATTTTTCTAAACTGGATTTCAGAGCGGGGTATCATCAAATTCGTGTTAGAGCTGAAGATGTGAGCAAGGCTGTTTTTCAAACTCATGAGGGCGACTATGAGTTCTTTATTATGCCCTTCGAGCTAACCAATGCTCCTGCAACTTTCCAAGCAGCTATGAATGATATCTTCAAGTTATTCTTGAGACATTATGTTTTAGTTTTCTTTGCTGTTATTTTGGTTTACCGCAGAGATTGGGCTTCTCATCTACATCATGTCTCTACATTATTGAGAGTACTAGAGCACAACCATTTCTTTGTTAAAAAGTCTAAATGTTCATTTGGATAAACTTCAATTGGTTACTTGGGGCATATTATCTCTGTTAAAGGAGTAGAGCTGATATCGGGTCCTATCGGATCGGGTCCTCTACTACCCGGACCCGGACCCGGTACTTCACGAGTCCAAAAATTGGATCCGGACCCGGACTTGCAAGAACTGGGTCCGGGTCCTAGTTAAAATAAATTACCCGTCGGGTCTGGTAGTAGAGAATAAATATTTGCACTTAAGTATTTTTTCACCTGATACCCTACGATTCTAACAATTTTTGCACTTAAGTACATTATTTAATATTATATTTACATATCTATCTTCAACAATTGCTTTTATATGTATATTCCTATAACCCTATTATTTGAATTCTATATGTTTGGGGTTTTTTTTAACGGGTCCGGGTCCGGGTCCGTAGGGGTGGCATTCGGTCCTGACGGGCCGGGCCGGAACCGCCCGAACGTTGCTTGGTCCCGAGCCAACCTAGACCGGGCTGAAGGATCTCGTGGGTCGGGCTTAGGGGGGGAAAATGTAGGCCCGGACCAGGCCCCCAGCCCCAAAGGTGGGGGCCGGGCCGTGCCTGTTCGCGGGCCGGGCCAATTTTTGAGTATAATATATATATATATATATATATATATATATATAAAGGAAAATGAAAGATCAAGTATTAAATTGTAATTTTATAACAATTGCAAAGGACTAATAAATAAAATCAAATCAAATCAAATTTAAATTGATTTAATAAATTACATGATGTTAAATAAAATTAAGTTCATGAATACAATTTCATACAAATTAGATCAAATTACAAAACAAGGGAATTATCTAAATTTAGAGATCGAGATGGCCTCTATTTAGATTGAAGAGAATGCATTGGACTATTGTCGTGCACTTCTACTTAACCTAAATATAGAATCTTATCTCCTTAAATTTTTCTAATTATTTACAATACATTATACAAATTACATTCTACTAGTTCTTCACTCGTCGCTACTTGTTGATCCGTTTTGTGATTCTTGTAAGTCCTGAGTCCTCTCTTCCGCTTTTATCCAATCTTCGGCGCATACCAACATCTCCAAATTCTTTGCCATCAAGCGATTCCTATTCGGGCTCATAATCCTGCCACCATGAGAAAAAGCACTTTCCAACGGTTGTCACCAGTACCGTTAGCAAATCTTTATCCATTCGAGAAAGAATACTAAAATATGTTCATTAGTTTTCCAAAAAGAAAACACATCTACTACATCATCAATGGGAGGTTGTGCATTATACCAATTCAACTCATTTGGTGAATTGGTTCTAGATTTTTTTTTATTTTAAGAGATTTAAAACACTACTGGTGGCAAGTTCCTTTCCCTTTGATAACATAGAAGAAGAAGAAGAAGAACTAACATTTTGTGTCTATGTAGTGTTAGATGAATAAATTCTATCGTAACTATCATATAAACTATTCAAAATATTTTCAAATTTTGTAATGAAAACAACATAGTCAAAATCATCAATTTCTTCGTGTGCAGCATAAGTATAAAAAATCTCAATTAAATTTTTTGTGTCATCTAACTTAATCATGAGATTCATTACACTAGCAACACAATATAACATAGGAAGCGGATGAAAATATTTTAAAATTTTAATATAAGCAACATAAACCATTTCTCCAATGAAATGGTCATTTACCAAATCTTTAATTGTTTTCATCATAGTGACAATTGCAAGTACAATACCCCTAGATGTAGATGTATATATTTTTGAAAATTCTAAAGTAACATCAATAAAAGGTTCTAAAAATTTGTACAAACTATCGGCAAAAAACCAAAAATCATCATCTAACATACAATCTTGCATACCCATTGCAATACAAAATTCTCTAAGATTAAAATGATAGTGAAGAACAACACTTAATAAATCAAAAGTAGAATTCCAACGATGTCTAACATCTTTAGGAAAACGTTTAAATACAATTTCCTTAAGTTGACACCAATCATGAAAAGCTTGATATATTGGACCACTCAACGTAATAAAATGAACACAATTTCTCATTGCCTCAATTTTATCGTGTTCACATTTAAGCGCATCTTGTAAACAAAGATTTAAAATATGACAAGCACACCTAACATGAAAAATTTTCGGTTCTAAAGGATTAAGTGTAATTAGCAAACTAGCAATTGCCTTACTATTATTAGAGCCGTTATCAAAACCAATAACAAAAACTTTATCAAAAATACCAATATTATTACATGCTTCCACGATGTGTGTAGCAATTATTTTACCTTTATGTGGGTACCTAACAAATCCAAATGAAATTATCCTCTTTTGAAGTAGTCAATCGAAATCTATCCAATGACAGGTTATACACATCATTGGTACATCGTTCACTCCTACTTACCCATCCGATGTCAAAGAAACTCTAGTGTTTAGTGACGTAAGTGTTGCTACTAAAAAATCTTTAGCCTCATTGTAAACTAATTTAGAATCACCCTTTACTACATTCCTAGGATTTTTTTTAATAATGGGGGTTTAATGTGGTTTGTGCAAAGGTCTCTACATTCCTACTTTCACCAAATGAATAAGGTAATTCATCTCTAATTACTAACTTAGCCATTTCTCTACGAACGATATCGTGATCGTAGCTATGACTATCTATTTGGCCGGTCTTAGGGTGTATTTTTTGTTGTGTGAGGTTGTCTTTAGAAAATTCGGGTTGACATTTACTTAAGTGTAGTTGAAGTGTACCCGTTTCTGATCCTAGTTTAAACTTATAGGGTGTTTGACACTTCTTATAAATTTTTAATCATATATTCTTATCATTTTTTGAAGGGACATAGTCAAAATATTTGTGTACTTCAGATTTGTTCCATCTTGTTTTACGGGATTGAGATGAGCCTTGTTCCTGTAACATCCTGAATTTTCCTATATTAAAATTTTCATTTAAATTCACGTGTCTTGCACGTACAAATTAATGTGTGTATTTAGCTTTAAAAATTATTCTTATGTCATGAACAAATATTTTCTTCTCTTTTAAAAAGCCTCTTATTAAATGCTAGGCCTACTGACTTAATTCTAGCCCACCCAAAATAATTAATTTATTAATTAAAAGCCCATAGTTTTAGCCCACCTAATTAGCCCACTAGTTAATTCTATTAGTAATTGAGACAACTTGTAGAGTAGACTTGTCATGTAAAAAATTAGTTAATTAATTAATGAATAAACTTAACTAAGTGTGCATACAGAGACACGTGCATTGCACAGCACGTGCAAGTGCATGAAGAGGAGGCCGACCACACTTGGGGAAATGCAGAGAGTGGAGGAGTGGAGAAGTGGTTATGTGAAAGTGGGTGGTTCTTCTAACTCCCAAATGCATCTAAATCCTTCATCCAAACTCATCTCAACCCTTCATTTGGTCTTGAGTTGTGTATAAATAGCCCCATTGGTCTTTCATTTCTCTTTGCACTTAGAAATTTCAAAGAGAAAGAGAAAAGATAGAGTTTGTGTAAGAGAAAAGATAGAGTAGTGTGAGAAAAAGACTGAGTGTTTGTGTGTGTGCACTTGCATCTTGGGTGGCCAGCAAGCAATCAAGGAGGCTCGGATTTTTGGCACAAGCTAGGAGGAGAAGGGAGACGATCGTGTATTCAAGGAGTTTCTTTAGGAATTTCCATTTGTCTTCAAAGAAGGTGGGTGATTTCTCCACTTCTAATGTAGTTACCATGCTAGGAATTTAATTTTATGAACATGCTAGAGAAACTAACTAAAATTGCCGTATGTTTGCCTAAAGGGACTAGTAGAGAAAAGAGAAAATTTGATTGTGATTAGTAAATTAAAACTCATCATGGTGTTCTATTAATAAAATTCATGCTAGAATATCTATTTGTAAATGAACCATGCTAGTGTGATGATTTGTTGAATGAATGGCATGGTTGTAAATGAATGGATACTATGTTTAGTTGTAGATTGAAATGAATGGATATTATTGTGTTTAGTTGTTAAATGAATAAATTGTTGTTATAGAATGTGCAGGTGATAAAGAATAATTGCTAGTTTCTAGTAGAATTGGAAAAGAATAAGAGAACAAGAACTTATATTTAATAGCTTTTATATGGGTATTTTGAGAATGAACTATGGTACATTTTAAAGTCGAAATGATATTCTTTAAATATAAGTGGTAAAGAAAACTTATTTAATGTTAAAAATTAAGAGTTTAATTACTGCTACACTATTTTATTTTTAAGAAGATATTCTGGACAAGTTTGCTTTGAAATATACCAATGTATTTAAGAAATCAAGTTTTGTAAAAGTGACTTATAAACCGACAGTAAGTATAAAGCTTTTTCGACTCCTAACTATAACAGAAATTGAGTTTGGGCATACTAGCTTTCAGTGTGGGATATAGGCACTGTATACATTGCAAGAGGTCTTGGGTTCGAGTCTTGAACAGGATCTGTTTTTATTAAAATTCAATTTTTTCTCAAATACAGTACAGTCAATACATAAAGAACTAAACCCTATTCATATCAGTTAGTCACTCTGGACTTAGTGGTCTTCAGGTACGCTTTGGGTTTATTAGTGTAGCTGGGTGGGGGTTTGGTTCTGGGTTTGAATCCGGGCTCTGCCTTTTTGTTTGGGTTTTTACTTTTTTTTAATTTTTAATATAAACTCGATTTGGGTGTTCATTTGAGTTTTAGGAGCAATAAAAAATAGGGAAAATTTTCTATTATTCTACAAATATTATCTAGACTTTAAGAAAAATAATTCTACAACATTTTATGTATTTTGTGAAGATTAGATGTGGTTTTTTATATTAAAATGAATTAAAGAACTTGATGAGTTTTCTTTTAAAATATGGTTTTAATATAATTAAAGAAAGAGGAAAAATGTGAATGCAAGAAATTGTGTGGAGATTAAATTAAGAGATGTAGTAAGTTAAAATATGAAATTTGATGTTTAATATGTGTAAGTGTACATGGAAAATGAAATAAAAAGATCATGACGAAATGTGGAAATTTTTGACTATAAACACTCATTTTTGATGAACATGAAAAACAAGTTAAGAACTAGAGTGAAGCTAAGTACTTATACGGGCATGAATGAATTCTTGAAAAATAAAGGTTGCAGAAAAAGACCAACATTGGGGTCGTTGTTCTCAATTGATGGTTAAGTCCGGTGTAGAGGTGATGCTAACTCTAGGGTGTTAAGTTTTACTCATGATTCGATTATCTAAGAATTAGATACATAGTGAAGATGTGATGAAAGTAAGAAGAAAACACAAATATGAGGGCCTCGGATCTACGGTGTCAGAATGTTTACAGGCTGTCTACATGATACATCATGTCATGACGTGATTACTTCTCTGAAATTATCGGGACTGTGGCGACGCTTGTGGGGTGCTTGGTGACTACGTAGTGCCATCGTCCCATAACGGAGGTGAATTATCCATAGGCTGTCTACATGATGCGTCATGTCATGTCGTGGGATTCCTCTGCAGGCTATCTGGACATGGGCTCGTAACTCATAGAATATCTAGGATACTTATCGTAAGTTACTGTAGTAGTTTAACTCATAGCGAGGGATCCAACCTTACAAGATGAAGAACGGTTAAGGGCTTGCCCTCAGATTTATGTAGAATGAGATGCATAAGTTTGAACAAGTGCGCATTAGTGTCATGAAATAACAAGTAACTGCATTTAAAACTAAGTGCACATTCACATACGGCATCAATAAAATAGTCCCCCTTAGCTTTGTTCGTGATCAAGTGTGTGCTTTCCAAGTAAGAGAAATTGATGTATTATATCCTAGCGTCAGTTGTATGCAACTAACGTGCCCACAATTTATATGCAGGATCAAATGAATGAACGGACTAAAGAAGGAGTGCTGCTTAAAGAAATGTTCAAATAGTTATTCATTTCATATATCATGTTGTAATTTACTTCCGCTGCGTTGATCTAAACATTGTTGTTTAAAAGGTTTTAAATTCCTTGTAAAATTGTACAAAGTGAAGTGTAAAGATCCTGTAGAACTTTGAATTTAGACTTATTTGGAATTCGGGGTGTTACAGTTCCGATGGTTGTGGTTCTATGTCTTCTACTTCTACTTCTACTTGATCCGTTTGTGTTTCATGAATATCGGGAATTGTATCATAATTGTAAAGTGTTTCTTCACTATCTACATATGAAGAGGTATGGAAGGAATGCGACGACTACTAGTGGACTCTTGGCTACTATGTCTACCACGTCATCGGTTAGGTGCCATCTAAACTAGTGTATGTCATAAAAATTAATTGCGGTGTATGTTTTAAAATTTTAATTCTACAAAACAACTAAAGATAGATAAACTAGTGTATGTTATATAAAATTATTCTACAAAGCAAATAAAACAACAACTATAAAATTATTTTTCTAGTGTATGTTTACCAATTTGCCAAAAAATATCTAAAAAAAAGAACAAGAACAAGAACGAGAACGAGAAAACTTAATCTAATTATGAGAAATAAATGATAACAAACAAAAATGATAATTCTAAAAATTATATAAATACGAAAATATCGTATGAGTGTAGAATGTAGGTTGAAGAATGAAGGTAGAGAGAGTTGAGAGCTTGTAGTGTTGATGTTGATTGTTGTTGGATGTTGTTGATGTTGAATCTTAAAAGTGAGTAGGTGAATGTTGTTGATGCTGAATCTTGAAGAAGAGTACGTAGTTGAATGTTGTTGATTTTTGTTGAGAAAGTTGAGAGATAGTAGCGAGAGTTGAGTGAATTTGTGAAGAGAATTGAATGAAATGGGGTTGTATATAAATTGTAATTTTTCAATTTTCCAAAATACCCCCTAAAACTAGCTAGTATAAATCCATTGGGGGTGTATTTTGGTAATTTTACACACCCTTTTAATTAAAAAAAATCTGGGAAAAAAAGTGAAAAGCGGTAACAGCCAACAGTCGGCCCGCGGGCCAGCCCGGACCGGTTCAACCCGGTCCCGGGCTAGTGCGGGCCGAGCCGTTACCGGTCTTTTTTTGCAAATTATCGAACCGAACGGCCCCTAATGTTGGGACGTTCTGACCCCGGTTCAGCCCGGTGGCCGGGCCGGGCCGGGTCGGGCCCGGGCCAGCCCGACCCGAATGCCACCTCTACGGGTCCGGGTTGGTTCTATTTTGAGCAAACCCGGATCCGAACCAGGACCCGAAAGTGCATCGAGTCTTATTTTAAGACCCAGACCCAGACCCGTATAAATCGGGTCAGTTCCGGTCCAACGCCGGGTCCGGATCGGGTCCGGATCGGGTCCAGATATCGGGTAAATGTGACAGTGCTATAAAGGAGTCAGTGTTGATCAAGAGAAAGTTAAAGTTGTGTTGCAGTGGCCTCGTCCAAATTCTCTTAAACAATCATTCCTAGGTTTAACAAGATATTATAGGAGATTTGTGAGAGGGCATGCTACTATAGCTAGTCCACTTACTGATTCGCTTCGGAAAGACTTGTTTAATTGGAATGAAGGTGCAGAGATTTCTTTTGAGCAGTTGAAGGAAGCTATATCAACAACCTTAGTGCTAGTGCTACCTAATTTTAATCAGAGCTTTACAATTGAGACAGATGCATCAGGGATAGGAATTGGAGCTATTTTATCCCAAAATAAACATCCAGTGCCATATTTTAGTAAGAGAGTGTCCTTTAGAATGCAGTGTGCATCTGCATATGTGCGCAAAATGTTTGCGATCACCGAAGCTGTTACAAAATGGAGGTAGTATATGTTAGGCAGAGAGTTTGTCATACAAACTAATCATAGATACCTACATCATATGATAAATCAAGTTATGGAAACCTTAGAGCAGCAAAAATGGGTCCAAAAGCTAGTTGGATACAATTTCAAGGTGTTGTACAAACCTAGCAATGATAATCCACCAGAATATGGTTTATCTCCTTGAGCTAAAGGAGAAGTTGACGACTGCACCTATCTTATCTTTGCCACAAGCTGGGAAGGATTATGATATCTTCAGTGATGCATCTCTCAGATGTTTGGGGTGTGTCTTGATGCAGGAAGGGAAGGTTGTTACATGTGGTTTGAGGCAGTTGCGTCCGCATAAGAAGAACTATCTGACGCATGATCTGGAATTAGTAGCCATTATCTTTGCCTTGAAGCAGTAGAGGCATTATGTATATGGAGAGGAGGTCAACATGTATACCGACCACAAGAGCCAGAAGTACATTTTTTAGCAGAAGAATCTAAATCTTCGGCTGAGAAGGTGGTTGGAAGTATTGAAAGACATTCATCCTGAGATTAAGTATCATCTAGGCAAGGCGAATGTGGTAGCTAATGGGCTTAGTCGTAAGAGCAGTTGTCGAGTTTGATCACTACTTGGAGAGAGTTGGCAGCAGAGTTTGATCAGGCAGGTACCGAGGTAGTACTGCAGGGTTTGGGAGCGTCTTTGGATCAGTTGAGGATGCAGCCTTCTTTGAGAAAGCAGATTGTGGAAGGCCAGAAATCAGATGCAGAGATTCAGAAGATGTTGCAGCAGGTTTCCGAAGACAAGTTATCAGGGTTGCGCAGCGGAAGCTATTTGGGAGCCGGAGGATCGCATGCAGAAGGATTTTTCTTGAGCTTTTTCTATGACTGTATTTTTGTATGATTGTATTCTTTTGTAGGATTGTATTCTCTTGATTAAATTGCATTTCTTTTGTTAAATTACATTCTCTTGTGTGATTGTATTCCTTAAACCGTATTTCCATTTATGAGATTTCATTTTTCTTTTGCTTATATTGTTTGGTCCCTGTTAGTAGTAATTCTGAGGACAGAACTATTCTAAGGAGAGAGTGATGTAACACCCTAGATTTTTTAAATAATGTTTTTTGAGATTAATAAATGAATTTAAATGAGTTTTGGTGATTTAATAAATCTATTTTCTGAAATTTATCTTTTTACACGTGAAAAACACGTGCAAATAGTTCTTTAGGAAGTTCAAAGTCAGAAATTATTTTGGGGAAACCTATTATTTACTAGTAGGTATTATTTGTGAATTTTCTGTATTTTTCTGATATTTATTTTACCTATTTGCAAATATTACAAAAAGATGGGCTTTTGTGCAAAATCACAACTTGGAGTGAAAACTCCAGATTTTCATATTTTTAGGCTAAGCATGATTTCTAGTCAACTCAGAGGTAAAAATTTTACTTTCTGTTTTAATAGATTTGGTGTATTTAGCAAATTTCTTAAAAGAATGGTCTTTTTGCAAAATTTCCACTTAGAGGCAAAATTTTAAAAATTCGTTTTCTGGGTTTTACAAACAGTGCCGGCCAGGTCCGGAGTAGTTACTTTTGTTTTTAAATTTAAATTGAATTTTTTAATTTAATTTTCAAGTATAAGGATTTATATATGTAAAAATATATTCAAAAGGGATATTTTACAAATCTATCCAAAAACCCTAATTACTTGAATCCCGACCAATATAAGGTGAGGTGCAGCCGTCTCTTTGCTGTGCTGCACAAAGGGTTTTCTCTATTATTATTTTCTTGGAGTTTCTAAGCGAGGATCTTGGTTTTCTTGCGAAAGGAAGGACTTTTCTTTTTCTCTTTATTATTTTGGTTGATTCTTCAAAAAAGGTGAGTGACATATGTTTGTTTTCTTTTGTACTAAGCATGTTGTATATGATGATTTGTCTATTAGAAAGCATGTTAGGGACTGTATGAAGATATAATGATTTTTGATGGATGGATGAGTTAAAGATTGAGCCTTTCATGAAAACTATGCTATTGATGATTAAAATTACATACAGATGACTTGAGATTATTAACGAACCTAATAGAAATCATGGATAGATTGTTTTCCCCCATATTCTTGTTGTTTTGAACATATATTATTGAGTTGTGTGATGTTTAATGCAAAATTGAACAAAACCTAAACCTTACTGTTGAATATGCTTACATACACTGTTGATATTTTTTTTGTTGTGCAAACTTGATTGAATACATGTTGTAAGTGCTTATATTCATTGTTTTCCTCCATGATCTTGCTGTTTTGATTGATTATAAAGAGTGGTAGGACTTAAGATGCTAAAAATTGATGAAAGAAGAACTCTTCACTGTGGGTGTATTATGTATAGGCTCTGTTTGGATTTTTGATGAATAAGAACATGATTAAAAACATGTTGTGATTGCTTTTATTCATGAACAAATTGATGTAAGAGGTTTCATATGTGTTATGAATTACTAGATGAGTTATCGAATTAAAAAGATTGAGTTTTTAAAGTGAAGTGGAGGTTTTGACTTTGGGTCTGTAGATGAACAGGCCGAAGGTTGAGTTTTGATGTGTTTTGATGGTTTGATTGGATTTGAGTTGTTTTGATAACTGAGATCGAATCAGACCTTACACTACTCCTATACCATGATCCTATCAACTTAACTAATCTATATATATACACATATACACACATGAATATATCTCACTGTTTTGATGAATTGCCTAAATTGAATTTTTGAGTTTTATGAAGTTTCTGATTGGATCTTGAGTTGTTTTAGTACTGAGATTGATTTGAACCATTGTACTACTCTTATTTAAAGGATTTTATACTTTAACTGATGATTGAAATAATATATAAACATATATATTCATATATAGTTCTGTTTTGAAGATTTTAATAAAGATTGCTCTTTTATGATTGTAATGAAGTTTTGATTAGTTTTATAAACTCCTATATGTTGTACAAGTCATATTGAATTATCTCAGGAATTTTGTTTAACAAAATTGGGATTTTACAAAGTATAATCGATGTATTAGTTGAAACATGCAAAAACTTGAAACTGACTGTATAGCAGCTAGCGGTCGACCACACGATCGACCGACAATTCTTTAATTTGAGAATTTCCACTTGACAGTCGACTGCCCTGTTTTTGAACTGATTGGGCGGTCGACCGTCGGTTGTTTTACTGGCTGTTTTATTAAGTTTTTCGTCGATTCTTCTGAACGATTATTCCTTCGAACTCATGGATTATTGATCTACTGTTTTAGATGATATTTTTACTATAGATTACAGTATTTTACAGAGAGTTATATTTTGATTATAATAGAATTTTAATCTTTATTCGTATGACCTTATAAAGTGACATACATATGGTTTTTTGAAGAAATTGATGTTTTGTGATATTCTACGACTTCAAAATATGATTTTCAGTTATTTAATAGATTTAATATTTTATTTCAGTTCTGGAATTTACGAGTACATTAAATGAATTTGTATTTTGTTGACTTAAAAAGTTTTTATTGATATAAACGTTTTGTTGATGAACATAAGATTTTTTATTGAAAGTTTTGGTGTTGATATTCATTTTGTGAATCTCTAGGAGTTGAGTGGGAGTCCTGTGAACCGGTAGATGAAATTTTGTGTATTTAGACTAGTGGGGTCTTGGGATTGTTGTTGTGGAATTAAGTCCAGCGGGATACACTAACTCTAGAGAAGGGGGATTTGTGTTTTTTTTTAATAACCAACTTAAGGAAAGAAACTATTGGAGATGTGATAGAACTTGGGAAACATGAGAATATGCTCTAGGGTTTTGGTCCAACGGATGCGTTCCAGGACTTGTGTGTTGTTCTGTCTCGAGAGGACATTTGTATATTCGCATGTCGAGCGTCTGCAGGCCTATTTACAGGATGTACCTTGTATATCTGCATGTCGAGGATCTCGCAAACCTATTCATGGGATACACGGCAGGGAGGTAATTCTCCAGTTTTTGAGCTATTCTTACATGATATTTGCGCGTCGAGGGTTGTGATGCTATTCACGAAGTATTCTGGATCTTGTTTCTATCACCGTAGTAGGATTAGTTGCATAACGAGGGATCTAACCCTATAAAATGGAGAACGATAAGGGCTTGCACCGGACCTATGTAGTATGAAATACATAGAATCTAACAAGTATGCATTAGAGAGTCATCATATTGCATTTGTGTTTTCTTGACTTGGTTTTAAGCATGTTTCTTATCTGTTTTCTACACTTGACACTTAGTCTAGTTTCATTTGATGTTTTCATGTTTTATTTATTGTTTTTCATCTTCCATTCGTTATTACTATTGGTATGTGTTGATCATGATTTTATTCTTTATGTTTATTTATGTTGCATTTTTTTTATGTCACTCACACCGTTTATGGCTAACCTCTGTAGTTTGGGGGGTTAGGGTTATCTCTAGCCTCGTGTTTTACAGGTAGGTACCTATAGCTTGGGATTGGATACATATGGTAGATTGATTATGTGGGTTGTGTAAATTGTAAAAGAATGTGTTGTAAAAGAAAGAATTATAATCCAAGGTGTTTAATTTTTTGCTGTGTTTTGTAAAGAAATGATGTAATAAAAGTTGAAAAAAATTATTTGTGTTTGGGCTATGTTTACTATTATATTGAGATTGATGCTGAGAATTGTGCCATGTATTTCTGAGATATTATATTGGAAATTCGGGGCGCTATGCTTTGTAAGTGAAGAACCTAAGCTTTGGTACAAGTATTTGGCACTTGCTGAGTATTGGTATAATATTGCATATTGGTCTGTTATTGGTCTTACTCCCTTTCAAGTTGTCTATGGTCGCAAGGTGCCTGCATTATCTTCATATATGGTTGGTTTTTCTGTTAACTTTGAAGTAAATGAGACTCTATTGAAGAGGCATCAGCTTATTCAGTTGCTCAAATTCAATCTGAAAAAGGCTCAAGCTAGAATGAAGACTATGGCTGATAAGCATTGGAGTAACCAGGAATTCGAAGAGGGTGATTGGCTATTTGTGAAGCTGTAACCTTATCGCCAGCAGTCAGTGGCTCAGTGCAGTTCACACAAGTTAGCAAAGAGGTTTTATGGCACATTCCAGGTGACCAAATGCATTGGTCATGTTTCTTATAAATTGAACTTGCCTTCAGGTTCAAAGATACATCCTATATTTCATGTCTCCTTATTGTGTCGTTGTAGAGGTGATCCATTAGAAGTAGATGGAAATCCATTGCGAGCTGATATGGTCTCTCCAGTCCTTGCTTTGGCTCCAGTAGTGTACAGCAAAAGAGAAGCACTAAGCATGGTGACATATTTGTGGATGAAGTCCTAATGAAATGGGACAGACTTCCTGACTTTGCAACAACTTGGGAAAGTTCATCTGCCATGGCTAGAGCTTATCCCTTGGTTGACCTTGAGGTCAAGTTCATTCTCGAACGGGGCAAAAATGATGCGAACGCAGGGGAGAGCGCGTCGAATCAAAATGAAGAGAGTCGCCAGAGTACAGAGAAAGCCAATGAAGCTGTTGGAGTAGAAATAAGCACGGGCATCGCTTGTGAAATGAAGAGTAAAGAGGAATTCACATTCAGTTAGGCGGTTAAAGAGTGAGACAGGTGTAACGCCCCGAATTCCAAAAATACACTGAATTCGAGATTCCACAGGATCTTTACACTTCTTTCGTACAATTTTACAAGGAATTTAAAACTTTTCACTTTACATCAGAGTTACATGAAAACTTTACACTTTACGTTTTACAGCGGAAGCAAAATTTACAACATTTATATAAAAGTACATCAACATTTGAATAATCTCTAAGCATCTGTTCTTCTTTAATCATTATCATGTCTTTTATCCTGCATACAAAACTGTGGGTATGTCAGTTTATTCAACCGACGAACATTATACACGGCCATCCTCTCTATGCCGGAAATAGTATAACTGATTTTTCATATTTAACAAACACAAACTTATCACATATCAAACTAAAGGGAATACCCTATTGATGTCGTGTTGTGATTGTGCACTTAGTCCTTAATACAATTATTTATATTATATGACACTAATGCATACTTGTTCGGATTCTATGCATCCCATACTACATAGGTCTGAGGGCAAGCCTCTTAATCGTTCTTCATCTTGTAGGGTTCAATCCCTCGTCATGATTTAGTCTACTACTGTAACTACGGCAAGTATCCTAGATGATCTATGAGTACAATCTCGGGTACAGAAAACCTGGAGGGGAATCCCACGCCATGTCTTGACGCATCAAGCATGCATTCTGTGGCAATTCAGCCTCCTTCATGGCACACGATCCTCTTGCAGTCGCCAAACATCCCACAAGCGTCGCCAAGATTCCGATAATTCTGGAGTAGTGCCCACGCCATGTCCTGACGCATCAAGCATGCATTCTGTGGATCACTCTCACATCGTAGACTCTAGGCCCTCATACTTGTGTTTTTCTCTCACTTTTATCACCTTTTCACTATGTACTAGTTCTTAATTTAATGAAATCATGAACAAAATCAATCTCTTAGAGTTAGCCCTCTCACTACTACCGGTCTTATTTCTTTCATTTCACAATGACCCAAACTGGTCTTTTCAATGTCAATAATCATAATTCATCACTTTCACTTGCCGGTGTGAGTTTTGGATACACCCTAATTTCAATTTTATTTCACAAATTCATATATTTGAGTTTTCATACTCAATAACATTCTCTTTTCCAATCACATGATTTCAAATAATTCATGAGTCAATAACCATACATAGAGTTTCATTACTCATCGTGTATTTCATTAAATATTTATTTCCACATTTAAAAATCATATCACCAATTATATGGTCAAAATGAATATTCACAACTCATTATTGTCACACTATTCTTTAATAAGAATAATTCACACCACGTCACTTCATATATTTTCTTTCTTTGTTATTTTTCTTTTCTAGCACTTTATTTCAAGTCCTTTTGTAAAACACAACTTTTCACAAATAAACTAGTGTAGAACCATAGTTCTATCTACACTTTTATTTCCAAAATATACTTTATTTCATTTCAATAACTCCCAATTTATTTTTCATAAGTCACACATAATTTTAGAATAATAATAGTATTTTTTTCATAATTTTTAAACATCAAAAATCCACCAAAAATATTTTTTTCCCACAAAGTTAATATTGGCTGAGACCGAGATTCGAATCAACAACCACAGAGAAGCAAGCCACACGCTCTGGCCACTAGGCCAATCGCACCGATCGATATAATAGGGGGGTTAAGAGTCTTAAGTACTCTCGGTTGAAAAACTGATTAAATTTGTTAAATACACACAAAATATGGTGTTATCAAGGATCGAACCCTCGATCTGTGAGAACCCAAACCGCACACTGTAGCGATTAGAAGCCTCCCGACCACTTGAGCTATAGGCTCAGGTTGTCTGAAATACAACTTGCACTCTAATTAAATCAACTCTCTGTTTAATAGAACATTTCGATATTTCAAAAGCTCTTATTTGAGTTTTGCTTTTTACTAAATTTACTGTAAATCTCCAGAATAATTATTCCCATAATAATTGATACTCCAGTAATTAAAAAATAATTTTTCCAATAATTAAACACATATTTTTCATACAATTAGTTTAAATTGTATGCTACTAATACCACATTTCTTTTTCGACATTTCTTATCCAATTTTAACTTCAATATTCCCTATATCAATTCCCTGTTTATATTCATTTCACAAACCCACAAATTATATTTTAAGTCATTCATTACACATTATCACAAAAGGTTCATTCAAGTATATAAAACAACATTTTCATCTACTAACATTTGCATATAGTTTTTGATGCTAACAATGAATTTTACTTCAAGCAATCCATAACTATAAATGATTTATATACACAGCTTAAGTTTGATGATGGAATCACATACAATCTATTTAGCAGCATTCCAATTAACTAATAAGCCATTTTTCCAATTAAATGTACTCTTATTAATCTTTTTCATGCATTATCATTTCAATTCAATTTTATCATGCTATCTAATTAGAAACATGGAAAATAACCCACCTTATTTAGAGAGAAATCAAATTGCAACACCTCCTAAACAAAAGTCCTTGCCAAAAGAGCGTTCCTCCTCCTCCTTGATGCACGCACCCGACCTTCCAAGATGCCAACCCGAGCACCTTGATGCCGGCCTTCCCTTTTTGATGCAAGCACAACTCCCTCACACACAAATCTCAATCTTTTATCTCACTTACTATACTACCAACAATGTATTTTCTACTATAGGTTTTGGAGAAATAAAGAGTACAAAAATAACTAGGCTAGGGGGGTATTTATACTAAAAATTGGAGTAAATGAAAGGCTAGGATCAAACTAGGAGTTAGAAATAAAAGGCTAGGATTCAAGGGGGAGTTGTAGTAACCAACCATGATCAAGCAACCAGCCAACCACCATCCATGACTCCATTATTTTTTTCCTTTTCCCTCCATGTCAAAACCGGCCTACATATGGTGCTTTTGCATGTGTACGTGCAATGCACGTGCATGCATTAGTCTCCATTTTAAAAAAGTTGTACATTATATTTTCTATAAAAATAATCTTTAAAAGATGTTCTACATTACAAGTTGTAGTTAAAATAGAATTCACTCATGGGCTTTAATTAATGGGCCAAGGTAAAAGTTTTACAAATAATTTAAATTTGGGCTTAAAAAGAAAGGCTTAGGTTTATTTGAAGAAAAACGGGCTTTATAAAAATAATTAAAGAACACATATACACACATCATCCATAATGAAAAATAATTATAAGATTTCACACTACCAAAAATTGCACGTGCACACTACGTGCAAAATAAAATAATTTTCATAAATGAAAATCGGGGTATTACAACAGGTGTCGACATGTGACTGGTGGGCTGTTTTGAAGTGTAAGAAAATGTGTATAAATTAGAGAAAGAATTGTAAGAAAAGGTGAACGTAAATTTTAAAAGAATTTGTCTTCTTCCTCCACCTCATCCTTCTCCTTCTGTGTTCTTCTTCTCCTTCTAGATTCTTGTACTGATTCTTGATTCTTATATCTGTGATTTTCAGTTCATCAATGGATATTTCGGGTTATCTGAAGAATTGGTTGAAGTTGTTTGGTTATGATCAAGTTATTTGGTTGATTCTTGATAATTCTGAGCTGTGAGTATTTGGATCGCTTCAGTAGATTGTAAAAACCTCCAAGACTATTGTCAGTGGCAGAGCCAGATATTTTAAAATGGGGGTCTCATTTATTTTTCTACGTCGATAAAGTTGTCGCCTGCAAATAATAAATTTCAAAACAAAAAACTAGAAAAATAAATATAAAAATTAAATTAAGAGATATAAATTAAGAGATATAAATTATATTTCAAAATTAAATTAAGAGATATAAATATAAAAATAAATATCAAAAAATTCTAACAACAAAACTCATATTTCTATAAATTAAGAGATATAAATTATATTTCAAAAACTAGAATCAATCTTCAAAATATTACAATCAACAAACATATTCATTTAACAAAAAATGACGATATTTTACGGACTACAACTATAAAAGAGTGGATGAAAGTAAAGAGTAATTGACTAAATGAGAGGGTAGATGGATGAGTAAGTAAAGAGTAAAACTTATGGTTTCTTTTACTTCGATCTAATTTAAAATTTATTGAAAGATAGTCCTTATGATAAAATTTTAAATATGGGAGGTTAAGTTAGTAAATAAAAATGATATTTTCTAAATTGAACTTGACACTTAGTCTAGTTTCATTTGATGTTTTCATATTTTATTTATTATTTTTCATCTTCCATTCGTTATTACTATTGGTATGTGTTGATCATGATTTTATTCTTTATGTTTATTTATGTTGCATTTTTTTTATGTCGCTCATACCGTTTATGGCTAACCTCTGTAGTTTGGGGGGGTTAGGGTTATCTCTAGCCTCGTATTTTACAGGTAGGTACCTATAGCTTGGGATTTGATGCATATGGTAGATTGATTATGTGGGTTGTGTAAATTATAAAAGAATTTGTTGTAAAATAAAGAATTATAATTCAAGGTGTGTAATTTTTTGCTGTGTTTTGTAAAGAAATGATGTAATAAAAGTTGAAAAAAATTATTTGTGTTTGGGCTATGTTTACTATTACATTGAGATTGATGCTGAGAATTGTGCCATGTATTTTTGAGATATTATATTGGAAATTCGAGCGCTATGCTTTGTAAGTGAAGAGCCTAAGCTTTGGTACAAGTATTTGGCACTTGCTGAGTATTGGTATAATATTGCATATCGGTCTGTTATTGGTCTTACTCCCTTTAAAGTTGTCTATGGTTGCAAGGTGCCTGCATTATCTTCATATATGGATGGTTTTTTCTGTTAACTTTGAAGAGACTCTGTTGAAGAGGCATCAGCTTATTCAGTTGCTCAAATTCAATCTGGAAAAGGCTCAAGCTAGAATGAAGACTATGGCTGATAAGCATTGGAGTAA
The DNA here is from genome assembly GCA_017893485.1 of Hemerocallis citrina. Lineage (NCBI taxonomy): Eukaryota > Viridiplantae > Streptophyta > Magnoliopsida > Asparagales > Asphodelaceae > Hemerocallis > Hemerocallis citrina. Next base: position 38,560,789 of record CM030361.1, read on the forward strand.
CCAGGAATTCGAAGAGGGTGATTGGCTATTTATGAAGCTGTAACCTTATCGCCAGCAGTCAGTGGCTCATTGCAGTTCACACAAGTTAGCAAAGAGGTTTTATGGCCCATTCTAGGTGACCAAATGCATTGGTCATGTTTCTTATAAATTGAACTTGCCTTTAGGTTCAATGATATATCCTATATTTCATGTCTCCTTATTGTGTCGTTGTAGAGGTGATCCATTGGAAGTAGCTGGAAATCCATTGCGAGCTGATATGGTCTCTCCAGTCCTCCAGTAGTGTACAGCAAAAGAGAAGCACTAAGGATGGTGACATATTTGTGGATGAAGTCCTAGTGAAATGGGACGGACTTCCTGACTTTGCAACAACTTGGGAAAGTTCATCTGCCATGGCTAGAGCTTATCCCTTGATTGACCTTGAGGTCAAGTTCATTATCGAAGGGCGCAAAAATGATGCGAGCACAGGGGAGAGCACGTCGAATCAAAATGAAGAGAGTCGCCAGAGTACAGAGAAAGCCAATGAAGCTGTTGGAGTAGAAATAAGCACGGGCGTCGCATGTGAAATGAAGAGTAAAGAGGAATTCACATTCAGTTAGGCGGTTAAAGAGTGAGACAGGTGTCGACATGTGACTGGTGGGTTGTTTTGACGGGTAAGAAAATGTGTATAAATTAGAGAAAGAATTGTAAGAAAAGGTGAACGTAAATTTTAAAAGAATTTGTCTTCTTCCTCCACCTCATCCTTCTCCTTCTGTGTTCTTCTTCTCCTTCTAGATTCTTGTACTGATTCTTGTACTGATTCTTGATTCTTGTATCTGTGATTTCAGTTCATCAATGGATATTTCGGGTTATCTGAAGAATTGATTGAAGTTGTTTGGTTATGATCAAGTTATTTGGTTGATTCTTGATATTTCTGAGCTGTGAGTATTTGGATCGCTTCAGTAGATTGTAAAAACCTCCAAGACTATTGTCAGTGGCAAAGTCAGATATTTCAAAATGGGGGTCTCATTTATTTTTCTACGTCGATAAAGTTGTCGCCTGCAAATAATAAATTTCAAAACAAAAAACTGGAAAAATAAATATAAAAATTAAATTTATTGAATCAGAATCAAAAAATTCTAACAACAAAACTCATATTTCTATAAATTAAGAGATATAAATTATATTTCAAAAACTAGATTCAATCTTCAAAATATTACAATCAACAAACATATTCATTTAAACAAAAAATGATGATATTTTACAGACTACAACTATAAAAGAGTGGATGAAAGTAAATAAATGAGAGGGTAGATGGATGAGTAAGTAAAGAGTGAAACTTATGGTTTCTTTTACTTTTATCTAATTTAAAATTTATTGAAAAATAGTCCTTATGATAAAATTTTAAATATGGGAGGTTAAGTTAGTAAATAAAAATGATATTTTCTAAATTGAAAATATTGTGAAATGAATTAGGGCTTATTTTTTATTTTTTTGAAATTGGGGTCCCAAAATATATCAGAATAGGTCTTGATATAAAAACTTATCATAAAATTTTGGGGGCCATTTGTCCCCCTACCTACCAAGTGGCTCCGTCCTATTGTGCCACCTAAGATTGTAAAAAATTGAGTTGTAGAATAGACTGTGGGTGTACCATTTATTGAATTTTTATTACATCATCAATGGTATTTTCCTGAGTTATTTGCGTTAAATAGCAAGAGGAATTTTAGAAGTAGTTTGGACAATTAGGTGTCTGAAGTGTCCAATATGAAAGGTCAATCAAGAAGCCGAGGAGAAAGCCCTGATCAAATAAAAGTTTTAAACAAATTTTCCTCTTATTTTCTATTTCTTTCTCTCTGAAATTTGTCTTTAGGCTATTACCTTGATTATTCTTACCCCACATGAGCCATGAGTTGATAGCAATTGATTAAGACGTTTGTTTTAATTAACCTAAAAAAGCAGCAAATAGATACAGAAGGACTGGTTTTTATGGATAATTTAAGTAAACTAATATTCCTTCTTCTTTTGGTTATGTAGGGCTTTCTTTAATTTAATTATGATGATTAAAATATCGTTTCGATGGGGAAGATGGATGGGATGTTTAAAGAATTTCTTAAGTACAATCACCCGATCGAACTAAATTTTCTTGTCCAAAAGTACAGGTTTTCTCCACTACATCTTAGAGCATCCGTAATCGTCATTGTTAAAATTATTAATTTAGCAATTGATAAATATAAAATATGATCAGAGTTTGCTAACGTTGATGCTAAATCTGGAAAAATTTTTAAAATAAAAAAATCATACGGATGCTCCGTCCATCATTTTTTTGATTGAAAATCGCATTTTCGTAATTAACACTAATGTCATTTTTGTAGTAATGGAAAGAAAAGTTTTGAGAATGCCGAGTTTTTTTTTAAATCTAAATGGCAATTTCGTAATTAGTTAAAGGCATTTTTGGAAACTTTTAAAAAAGAAAAAGATAAGAGACGAAAATGTTTTTTTAACTGCAAAAAATCGACAAACGGTAAATCATCTTCCGTCTGTCCTCTTTTTAAATTATTTTTTTTCTCAAACGGAATATCTTCTTTCGTCTTCTATATCTTGCAAAACTTCTTTCAGATTTATATGTTTAGCGAACGACTGTTCACTTATATTCTAAAATTTGGAATTTTAGCAAATGACAGGGGTTTTTTTTTCAACTCAAACGCTAAATTTTTTGTTTTAACAAAATGATAGTCGATTCTCTTACACTGGATACTCTTTGTAAAAAAATTTACCACGCTGATAAAAAATCAAAACAATTAGCTAGTTCTCTATAAACCTTTTGATTAAAGACTATAACAAACTGTCACTAAAAACCTTTTTTAATACATAAATTTAAAATTAATCACACTAGCCAAATTTCTCAATCTCTACTATATTAATGAGTAAGTTGGGATTCAAACAAACAAATATTTTTTTATTAATTTTTTGTCACTAAATAAACCTGTACGGTCACAGTCACACGCGTATCTCCATATCTATTTATTAACACGTGTATCACACGTGTAAATTAAAATTTTTAAATAAACAAATATTTTTAAAATATTTTTTTCACCAATCAAGCTCGTGCATCGCACGCATACCTCCATCTCCATTTATCTCTATTTATTAACACGTACATCGCACATGCAAGTCAAAGTTTTCAAAGTTTTTATTTAAATTTTGTTGGAATTACGTGTATCATCCGTTTAACTTCAATTTTTTCAAAAAAACCACCACTTTCTCATCAAACAAACCCGGACACCACATGTACAACTCCAACTATTTATTAACACGTGCAAATAAAAAAAAATTCAATCTCCTTTAAAACTTAATAGTATCGCCCGTTCAATTCCAACTTTTTTAAAAATTAAGATATTTATCGTGCATGCTAATTACTACTGACTTACGTATATCACATGTTTAACTCCAAGTCTCTACGTGAAACTTATTAATAACATTAACGTAACACAGCTAATCTAAGTTAAACAAAGTCAACATATTGCATATTTAAGACTTGACATATACAAGATAACAAACTAGAACCCCTGGAAAAGAAAAAGGCAGGTGAGCGAGATCTCTCACCTTTACAAAATTTTCAAATAATTTATCTATAAAATAAGCATCCAGGTTAAAACAGTGACAAACTATCCCACATTGAAGACTTGAGACATAATACATGAGAACGAAAAAGAACCATCTTCAAAAAAGAACAAAAATCGAAATCTCTCATTTTTACTTTCTTTATATATAATATCTTTCTTTTACTTGAAAATACAAACAAAACTACACTTTCAAACACTAATACAACCTTTATACATACATATCTAGTAAACATTAAATAATGTTGCTTCTAATTATAACATACACCATCTACATAGCAATACACAATACCTAAGCAACAATGTGATGGACCCTATTTCCACTACTTTGGAGTCGATTTCTCATTTACCTACCTTTCAACAGGAACATATTATTGGCATCTTCCTCGTTAATGTTGTAATTTAAATGACATTATAAACTGTGACTATTTCTAATCAAGTGCATATTGAATATATGATTCAATGCCCATGAGATCTGTATAATACCAGACTTGGTATTCTATAATTATTAAGTTCTTACTTGAAGGATTGTTGATTTCCATTGAAGTTGTCTCCTGATTTCACCTAAATTTTCTCATAGTAGATGGTACTATTTCATTAAGAGAAAACAACTCATGCATTCTCTTATATAATGGTTCTATTGGCATTGACAGTTTCTTCCATCAAGCAACTGTCTGCCAACTTCCAGTTTGAATTTAAATCTTAATAATTGTTTATATAACTGTACATTTAAATTTGAATTCAAACTAATGCATATATCTTAAAATCTGTCATACATGTTTCAGTTTACAATGTTAGATTCCATCTTACAATCTCCCACTGAATCTTGACATTGTTATGAAACTCAGATTCAAAATATACACACCAATCTGTAAACTGTATTGTGCACTTCAATTTAAATATCCATTTGTACAACCTCTGTCAATTATATAATAGCTACAAGGAAACCAAAATGACTTGATGAATTAAGAAAACATCTACATTCTGATATCACTATGCAGTTAAACATAATCACATGAGCTTCAGTATAAACAATAATATATGTTTCAACCTCAATAATCGATTCTATATAAACAGATATATAAATATCTACATATTTAAAATTTTAATTACACAAAGCTGAAAAACTGTAAACTAAGTCTTACTATAAAGATAGTAATGCTTAATCTGCAAAATGCTAGCAGTAATGAAGTTTTTGTGAAATTAAAATCATATATAGTGTACTGATCACTTTATTCACATTAAACATAATGGGATACATAATGACACTACAAAACCTATATTATATCTTCATATCTGTCCAGCATCAATGCTATCTGAAATTCCCATGTTTTTTACATGTTTAATAAACTCAGAAACTGGTAATGCTTTGGTTAAAGGATCTGCAAGCTGCTCACGAGTTCCAATCTTGATTACTTCAATATCTCCATCATGAACACTCTCTCTGACTACAAAATATTTCACATCTATATTTCTGGACCCAGAAGACCTCTTGTTATTGATTGAGAAAAACACTGCCGATGAATTGTCACAATAAATTGACATAGGTTTTTCAATAGAATCCAATAACTTCAATTTAGCTATAAAATTTTTTAACCACAATGCTTGTCCAGTGGCTTCAAAAATTGCTATGTATTCTGCTTTGAAGGTTGAAGTTGCTGTCAAAGTTTGTTTTGATGTTTTCCAGGAAATTGCTCCTCCAGCTAACTGAAAAATGTAACCTGATGTAGATTTTAGATCGTCTACATCAGATTTGTATGATGCATCTGTATAAGCTTTAACTTCCAGTTCCTGATCTTCTATTCTTCTGTAAACCAACATACAGTCTTTTGTCTTCTTCAAATACCTCAAAACCTTCTTACCTGCCACCCAATGCTCATGACCAGCATTTGATTGAAATCTAGACAGCATGTTCAAAGCAAAAGCAATATCAGGTCTTGCACAAACTTGTGCATACATCAAACTCCCAACTAATCTTGCATATGGCATGTTTTCCATTTTTCTCCTTTCTAAAGCATTTTTAGGACAATGTCCTTTATGCAACTTATCTCCCTTTGACACTGGACAGTCTCCAGAATTACAGTTTTGCATCCCAAACCTTTGAAGCACTTTCTGAATGTAATTTCTTTGAGAAAGTCCTAAAGTATAATGCTTCCTGTTTCTAGCTATTTCAATACCAAGCACATAATGAGCCTCCCCCATATCCTTCATGTCAAACTGATCTAGCAAAAATCTTTTAGTGTCCTTCAAAAGACCAACACTACTACTAGCAAGCAAAATATCATCAACATATAAGACCAGTATAATAAAATCACTCCCACTGGCGAAAAACAAAAAATAAAGCAAAATCGACCACGTCAGCGCTTCTTCGGAGCTGGAGCGTTCCGCTTCAAGGACACTCGAGAGTGACGACGCTTGTCCCCGGAGCGCGACCCCAAGCCGGCAAACTGGGACGTATCCTCGGCACCGCTCCTGGTAGCTACACCGACGGACGCCCCGCTCGAGGAGATTGCCACCGAGTTCTGCGCGTCCCCCGGGCTTGGTTGACCGATCCGCTGACGGGTCGCCATCTCATAGAAGGTAATGCCCCGCTCACTCTCAGCGCGAGTGCATGACGTGCTTCGAACGTTGATCGGCCCCGAATGTGGCTTAAGACGGGCCACTTCCGCCTCCAACTCCGAGATCCTGTCCCGCAACGAGTCGTCTTTGACGTCGACTTCGAAACTCCGGATCGGCTAGCGACGAGGCACCGAAGGTGGGTGACCTCGATGCTTTTATCCACCGTCGCTCTCTTTAGCGCTTCGACTTCGGCAGTCAACTCGACTTGTTCGGTCGTCAACTTGGCCACCTCGGCCGTCAGCCCCTCGCCCTCACTCCGGAGCTTCGCCTCTACGGACTGCAGATGCTGTATCTCGGAAAGCAACTCGTCCTTCTCCGCTGTTATTTTGGACAAGTTATGATGAATGCACTGAACTCGAATCTCATTACTGAAATCAGTTGGCGAATGTTCACCTTCGGGTATAAGCTCGGCTATTCTGCTTTCCAAACGACGAATCTCGATGTCTCGCCGTCCAAGGACGAGCTGAAGATGCCTCCTCTCGCTTTCAGCTCGGCGCAATCCGAGCTCGACCTCGTAAAGTTTCTCTCTACACCTAGCCAGACACAGCCTTGTCGCCCCTAGGCCGGCCTCGGCTGGAACTTCCTCGTCCGGGCGAGAAAGCTCGACGTCTTGGGCAATCACCATAAGCTGCAAAGAGATCAGAATAATCAGCACAAACGCCGAACATGGCCGAAGCGCCACACTTGGAAAAATTTTCATCTCTAAAAACGAGAGGGGACAGTTCGGCAAAAGAAAGTGCGTAACACAAAAACTTCCGAACATCGACACTTGCAGAAATTCTCCTTTCATTAAACGTCAAAAAAAGCGGTGGCCAGTCCGCTATTAGGCATTACAAAGTTCGAAAGGAAAAACAAAAAAAAACACAACACAAATCAAAAACGACAAAGCGAAAGGCGGATTCAGTGCCCGACCTTTTTCCCCGGGCGACGAGGCGGAGTAGGCGTCGACTTTGCCGAAGGAGACGCCGCCGCCAACGGAGTGGTCGTGGTGCTCGGGACTTCGCCAGTAACCCCGGCATCGGCATCGGCGTCGCCCTCCTCCTCCTCCTCCTCCCCTTCGGACTCGGGGTCGAAGCCCTCGACGTGTCCGGGGAAGAGTCGCCATCCCGAGACGTCCACCCCGGGGTATGCTTCTCGCACCCGGTCGAGGGCAGTGGCGAAAGCCTTCGCCATGTTCTGCGCCAGGTACCCCTGGGCCTTCTTCAAGGTGGCGTCCTCCACCTCCTTCACGGCCGCCGCCTGCTTCGCCTCGGCCTCGACCAATTGGTTGGCCGACCCCTGCTTCTCCCGAAGCAGCTCGTCCTCTAGCCTCTTCACTTCGGCCTCGAGGTGCTGGATCCTCGCAGACCGACCTTCATGCTCGACCCGGAGCTTATCGAGCTGGTTCGACATCCGAGCCTTCTCGTTCCGAGCCTGGTCGGACTCCTGCTTCAGCTCCTTCTCGAGGGCGGTCAGCCTCTCGGTGAGGTGACCGAAATGGACGACGATCTACAAAGGAAAGAAGAAGAACTCCGAGAGTTAGAAAAAAAATTTTGTGATTCAAAAGGATGAAACGAACGAAGGGAACTCGGAACTTACCGATACCGCCGAACGAGCGATCTCGATCACGTCGTCGCCTTCCCTCCCCGCGTCCATGGCGGCGCGGTCCTTCGGGGTGGCGAGATGCTTGACGACCTGCATGCTCGCCAACGAGTTCCCGAGGAACCCATCGTGCCTCCGGACCTGCCAGTCCAGAATGTGGATCCGCTTGTGCTCCTCCGTCAGGAGCTCCTCGCCTGCTACGGTCAGCGGCGGGGTCGGCATGGCGAGCGCGGCAGCAATGGGGAAATCCCCCACAGGTGCAGGAGCCGAAGGCCCCGCCACGGTGACGACCGGGTCGTCAGCAACCTCCACCACCTGGTCGGGGGCCACAATCCTCGGCACCTTCGAGGTCGAGGGCAGCTTCGACGCAACCCTCTTGCGCTTCTTCGGCGCCTTACTGGCGAGCCCCGCCCTGAGCGCCAACACCGCCTCGTAGTCCATGGATTCTGCATCAAAAGCAAAAAATGATTAGCACAAAAAAAAAACAAGGCAGCAAGTACGGAAAAAAGAACTTGGCGAGAGCTGCGTACTAGGATCTACGCGGCAGAGCCCTCCCCTGTAGAGAACGTCCTCCATCAAATCCTACCAATCGTACTTCGGCCGGTCGAGGAGGGTCCGGACCGCCGCTTCTTCCTCTACCGTAAGCCTCGGCAGCGCCGTCGCCCTCTTGGGCACCCCTTCTGCCCAATTTGTGGGGATCGGCCATGCTTCTCGACTCCGCACGACGACCCACTTCTCTCGCCAGTGCTTGATAGAGTCGGGGCAGACGACGAGCCTGCCGCCGTGCCTCGGAGTCAGATAATACCGGTACTCCGACTTGTTCCCTTGGTGGAGCCGGTATATCGTCCGAAGCACGTTCAGCTGCGGCTCGATCCCTGCAGCCTGGCAGTGGAGAACGAAGCCATTAATCACTCGCCACGCGTTCGGCATGAGCTGAATGGGGCAGACCCCGTACCAGCTCACCACGGTAACGGCGAACGCGTGGAGAGGCAGCCGAGCACCGGCGATAAAGGCATCGACCGGCCAGCAACACATGGTCACTGGCAGCGGCAAATTAGCCCTAACCCCGGGGCCCGGCAGCATGATTTCGTACTCCTCCGGGATGAAAAAAGAGTCCCGGATCGCAGCCAGTTCCTCCTCGCGCAGGATCGACGCCGCGTCGTCCGCCTCCGTCGTCTCCCTCGCTTCGTTCTCCTCGAAGGACCTCTCCCTCCCATGGACGATCCGCCCGGCCTGGTCCTTCGGGAGCTCCCTGACCCTGTGCAGCCCCGTCAACGGACCTGGTAGCTGTCCAAACTCCCCCATCCTCTTCGGATCCACGACGATGGAATCCTTGCCGAACACCTTCCCCTTGGGTGGATTCGGACTCGAGGCCTCGACGCCTTCAAGGGAGGGCTCGGACCAAGAGACTTCATCTGAGACAGAAGCTACAGACATAATTTATAAATTACCTTGAAAAGAAAGAGCTGCCGAAAAACCTCGCCTGAGTCAAACACCGGTCACCGGAAAACTCGCCTGAGACACAAGAGAACGCCTGAGCAAATGAGAGAAGAAATGAGAAATGAGAAGGGGGGAGGATTTATAGAAGAGGGACACACACCACGAGGCTAATGGGCCCGTACGACCGGCCCATCTAGACCAAGCGGCGGAGCGATCCCAATCGTCACCTCGATAGCTACAACGAATCATGAGTTGAATTTAATGCGCACTCCATCTGATGGAACCCCAGGGGTCACTGCAATTAATGAACGTCCCATCTGTCAGGGTTGTCAGAATTGTCAGAGTTGTCAGAGGTGTCAGGAGTTCAAATGGCGCACAGAAAAGACAAACCCCCAAAAAACGACAAGTCTGGGAGTTCGGCACTCACTGCCGAGCGTTCGTGACACCGACCCTGTTACAGGGAAAAAGTCACGTTCGGCACTCACTGCCGAGCGTTCGTGACACCGACCCTGTTATAGGAAAAAAGTCACGTTCGGCACTCACTGTCGAGCGTTCGTGACACCGATCTTGTTACAGGGAAAAAGTCACGTTCGGCACTCACTGCCGAGCGTTCGTGACACCGACCCTGTTACAGGGAAAAAGTCACGTTCGGCACTCACTGCCGAGCGTTCGTGACACCGACCCTGTTACAGGGAAAAAGTCACGTTCGGCACTCACTGCCGAGCGTTCGGGACACCGACCCTGTTATAGGGAAAGAGTCACGTTCGGCACTCACTGCCGAGCGTTCGTGACACCGACCCTGTTACAGGGAAAAAGTCACGTTCGGCACTCACTGCCGAGCGTTCGTGACACCGACCCTGTTAGAGGGAAAAAGTCACGTTCGGCACTCACTGCCGAGCGTTCGCGACACCAACCCTGTTATAGGGAAAAGGTCACGTTCGGCACTCACTGCCGAGCGTTCGTGACACCGACCCTGTTACAGGGAAAAAGTCACGTTCGGCACTCACTGCCGAGCGTTCGTGACACCGACCCTGTTACAGGGAAAAAGTCACGTTCGGCACTCACTGCCGAGCGTTCGTGACACCGACCCTGTTACAGGGAAAAAGTCACGTTCGGCACTCACTGCCGAGCGTTCGTGACACCGACCCTGTTATAGGAAAAAAGTCACGTTCGGCACTCACTGCCGAGCGTTCGTGACACCGACCCTGTTACAGGGAAAAAGTCACGTTCGGCACTCACTGCCGAGCGTTCGTGACACCGACCCTGTTACAGGGAAAAAGTCACGTTCGGCACTCACTGCCGAGCGTTCGTGACACCGACCCTGTTACAGGGAAAAAGTCACGTTCGGCACTCACTGCCGAGCGTTCGTGACACCGACCCTGTTATAGGGAAAAAGTCACGTTCGGCACTCACTGCCGAGCGTTCGTGACACCGACCCTGTTATAGGGAAAAAGTCTCGTTCGGCACTCACTGCCGAGCGTTCGTGACACCGACCCTGTTACAGGGAAAAAGTCACGTTCGGCACTCACTGCCGAGCGTTCGTGACACCGACCCTGTTATAGGGAAAAAGTCACGTTCGGCACTCACTGCCGAGCGTTCGTGACACCGACCCTGTTATAGGGGGAAAAGTCACGTTCGGCACCTACTGCCGAGCGTTCGTGACACCGACCCTGTTATAGGGGAGAATTGAGTTCGGCACCAGCTGCCGAGCGTTCTTGGCACCGACCCTATTACGGAGGAAAGATGGTACCTCGGATCATGCCGAACTCCCTCTCGGCACTCATAACCCTGCCGAACTCTCCCCCCTCTTCGGAAAGATGAGCCGAACCACAGACAGACCTCGGTCCCCTAGTCAGCGAGCTGTAGAAGTGGTCGGAAGCATGGTACGAGCACATGTCCCCCTCAACGAATGAAAAAGGTCGAACCATTTGCCAAGAAATCTCGAAAAAATAATTAAAATTTGGGAAATCAAGGAAGAACTCCTGCAAAGCAATTGTAAAGGTAAGGAGCACCTTCTCGTCCCCAAACAAGCAATTATTGCTGAGAACAATCTTCTAAGACCCCCGAATGACGAATTGACACTTCGCGAAGTTAAAAGGATATCCCTGCAAGAACACCACATGACCATAAGAGCTCAGGAGCGACTCAGAGTTCAATCCGCTTGAAAAATCACCAAACTACCTCCTTCAAGATTCAAAACCTTCCATTTGGGCTCCGATACAACTCCGCCAGCCATTAAAACAGCTAAACTACTCCTCAAAGGCCGATCAAGCTCAGCCTTTAGGAGTGGGGGGCTCGTGATATGGCTAAAAATGGGGATTAATCGGAACCATCCAAATCGGGCACGAATCTTGAAGTCCAGGGGTAAAACGGAAATTTCACCTACAAATAGGGTCTGAAATGGGTACTAGGTCTCTCCGATAAAGACTCAATAACCCACAAACGGATCCGCTTCAATTGGGCTCGGGTCTCAACCAGCAATAAAGCCCGATCAGAGGGATAGAATTAAGGCTACTGATTAGATCCTAATCAACGGCCCTGATCCATGCCTATCCCTCCACTGGGAATTAGGGATTACATTCCTAATCTGTTTACAAGGAGAATATTCCTTATCAGATCACGGGGATTACATTCCTAATCTGTTCCCTAAGATGCCTATAAATACCCCCCATCCATCTCCATTAAGAGATAATCAACTCTTCACCAGTTTTTGTGCTCATTCATAGTCTTTCTAGATTACTGACTTGAGCGTCGGAGGGTGCGTCGCCGGGAACAACCCCGGTGTCTCGCACTTTTTGCAGGTGCACGGCGGGAGCGACGATCGAGGCCCGACGGAACAGGTACGCAGGTCTTTCTATTCAGTTTTCCCAAGAATCCACAAGTTCTATCTGTTTGCCCCCACACCAAATTTAGCGGCAACACTTTTCTTAATGCATATTAGAGTCATCTTGTTGTGCTTATGCCATTTTTCGAAAGCCTCTTTTCTCTCTTTGGTTGCATTGGCAAGCAGTGGCTCTGGTGGATCTTCAGTCAGCACATGAACAAAATCCAGTATCCCAAGATTCAATTCAATGTCACTTTTCCATTTTCTATAGTTTGAACCATGAAGTAGTTCAATTTGGCTAATGCTTAGTGGAAAGTGCATCTCTGCAAATGAGATAGATAAGCATGATTCATTCCAGTTAATCATAACACTAGAATTATCTTAAAGTCTCTAAAAGAATATTCATATCTGAATAATCATATGAACTTGATAATATATTTAACAAAAATATGAAAACTTTGTATATATTCAAGATTTTGACATCCTTTGTGGAGTACTAATCTCATATATTTTAGAATTCACACCAGCAATATATTGAACCAGAAAACCAAATGTTTGAATTAGAATTGCTTTGGAAACTCATATCAAATTTATTTTAAGTTATCTGATTTGGTTTCTAATGTGTAGAAACAATTATTTTCTTCATACATAGCCACTTTGACAGCATTAGTATAAAGAAAACATTTTAATCTTTATTTCATCAACATTAACAGAATCAGATATGTATATGGTTCTATAATTTTAAGCATTTGGCCATTTTGACAGCACTTGCATAAAATTAAAGTAGACGTGATCACATTAATGAGTCTTCTAAATTATCATAAAATCCAAATATGAACATTGACTTTACAGAAACAGATATGAACTCATAACATATTTTACTGGATTCGTTACTTATATTTCATTACTGTGAAGTTTTTATCCATGTATGTTGGAATCATTTGTCAATTTGAAACTTTGACAGCATTCAGAATGTGTAAGATCTGATTTATGAATTTTAAATTCAAGCTTTTGGCCATTTTGACAGCACTTTAGCATAAACTTTGAAACAGATCATAATTATAACTATGTGTATTCAGAATGATGGAAAAAAAGTCTATATTATCAATAGATAAAATAAAATGATTCATGATATAATAGTTCTAATGGAAGATCAGATCAAAATATTATTGATGTAATTGTTCTAAACAAATAACTCACAAGACAGTGAAGAACAGATTAAAGTCTTTGCCCCAGAATTCGTATTTAAATCTAAATTTTAACAACAACAACTTAATTAGAGAATAGTTGCTCTGATACCAATTGTTGTAATTTAAATGACATTATAAACTATGACTATTCCTAATCAAGTGCATATTGAATAAATGATTCAATGCCCATGAGATCTATATAATACCAGACTTGGTATTCTATAATTATTAAGTTCTTACTTGAAGGATTGTTGATTTCCATTGAAGTCTTCTCCTGATTTGTCAATACCTTCTTACCTGCCACCCAATGCTCATGACCAGCATTTGATTGAAATCTAGATAGCATGTTCACAGCAAAAGCAATATCAGCCTATTGGCAGACAGTTGCTTGATGGAAGAAATTGTCAATGCCAATAGAACCATTATATAAGAGAATGCAAAGTCCTTTATGATGCATGAGTTGTTTTCTCTTAATGAAATAGTACCATCTACTATGAGAAATATTTAGGTGAAATCAGGAGAAGACTTCAATGGAAATCAACAATCCTTCAAGTAAGAACTTAATAATTATAGAATACCAAGTCTGGTATTATACCGATCTTATGGGCATTGAATCATTTATTCAATATGCACTTGATTAGGAATAGTCACAGTTTATAATGTCATTTAAATTTGAATTCAAACTAATGCATATATCTTAAAATCTGTCATATATGTTTCAGTTTACAATGTTAGATTCCATCTTACAGTTAAGTTTATGCAATCTGCATATGAGACTAATGAGATTACTGGTGATGGTGATGATGTGGTGGTTACTGATCCTTAGTTGTTTACCCAGTTCTATATGTCTGTTTCTATCTTAGATGTTATCTTAATTCTATTTTGTTGCTATCCAAACTATCTGTTCTTTTTTGTGCTTTTTATTGAGCTACCAGTTAGATCTATGAACAATATTTTTAATTTTGTTATAATATTATGGCTGGAATCTATTATTAAAAAAAATGGGTTTTTAACATGCATACCCTTAACAAATATGGTAATATCATATATACCCCTCACAAATATATATTTTCATACATGCCCCTAACAATTTGGACTATTTGATATTTATCCCTATGTTAGATATCACTAAGGTACTGTTCTTTTTTTTTCATCTTATAAGAGGTTACCTCTTATAAGAGATTTACAGTAAGAGCCTCTTATAAGAGCCTCTTTTTGAGGTGTTCTTTTTATATAAAAATAACCTCTTATAAGAACCTCTTATAAGAGATTTCTGTTCTTTTTTCACCTCTTACAAGAGTCTATATTACCCCAAAGTCTATATTACCCAAAGTATAAAAATAGTGAGATAAGGACAAGAAAAGATAAGTTCAAATTACTAATATATAAACTAGTTTAATGGCAAGTTAAATTCACAAATCATTGTAAATCATCAATTATAATTCCGGACTACTATAAACTTTTAATTAGTATGAAAAGTAGTATGTATAAATATAAATAATAATAATTTGTTTCAAAGAAGTTGGATTTAAAAAATTTAAGGTCAATGGGCTAATATAAATTATCCCTTAGCTGTAAATAAATTTAAAAAAAAATTTAAAAAAAAATTTTTTTTTTTTTAAAAATTTAAAATTAAAAAAAAAACTGACCGGCTGCAGAATTTGGACATGGTGGCATCACAACAGGACAAATCAACTAGCCACAATTCAAGTAATGTACTTATCGGACGTAAATATATATATATCTTTAAATAAATCAGTGTTTCGACAGCATCCCTAACATAATTGTTTGAGATTGTGAAGAATGAATTCCCACACTTTTTCAAGTATAGCATATTACAGTCAACTACGTATATGATTACACTTTTTCTAGGATAGCATATTCCGGACTACTATAGACTAATATATAAACTAGTTTAATTAGTAACAATTATAATATAGACTTTGGGGTAATATAGACTTTTTAAGTGATAGAAGTCTTATAAAAATTTGAAAGAGGCTACTAGAAGTCTTTTAGGCTTATAAGATATTTTGAGAAAAACGTCTTATAAGAGGTAAAAAAAGAACACTAAAAAAACTCTTGTAAGAGGGAGACCACCTCTTACAAGAGGTAAATCTCTTATAAGAGAAGAAAAAGAACACTACCTAAGTTAACCATGATTTTACCCTTACGAGACAAATATAAATCAAATTAAAATATCAAATTAGACAATCAAACGAGAAAATATTTAAGAGTTTTAAGAAAAATAAATGATAATGCTTATAATCTATCGTTAAAAAACAAGATTGATGACAAATTTGGAGAAGTAACACGAGGAAGAATATGTAGTTCTCAATGATGCACTGTTAGTTTGTCAATTTCTTGAAAAAATAAAGAAATTTTGAGACGAGTTAATGAGTCTCGGTTGGATTAACAATTCTCCCGATTTATAAGGATGAAGAAGATAAAGTTTGAATGGTAAAGAAGATAATATTCGATTCATTTTTCATCAAGGCCATTAAAAAAACTGAAAACTCTCAATCATTTTGAGTTTTTTCTAACTAGAGGGATAAATAAGAAATATAGCATATATTACTGGGGATAAATATGAAAATACATATTTATGAGGAACATATACGATATTCACTTATTTGTTAGGAGCATATATGTTAAAAACCAAAAAAAAAAAACAATCTAAGCACATATACATTTGTAGCAATTCCAAACTTAAAAACTTGTATATACCCATTTAATAATAAAAATAAGAAGCGCCAAAAAGTGAAAGCTGATTTCCCTTCCCCTTTATAACCCTTCCTTCCAATCACAGCACAGGCACTAAACTTTGGCAACAGACCCCCCTCCCTGTTCCCTTTCGACTCAATCTCCCCCTGTTTGTCTCTCCAATCTCAGTCCTAGGTTTTCAATTTCAATAAATCACTTACTAAATTTTATTCTTTTAAAAAAAAAAATTATGTTGGATTTGAATGACTCACCTGATAACATGGAAGAGGAATTAGAAGAGGAGGTGGATATGACACGTCAGTTCTTCCCGGTGGATGACGTGGCAGTAACGGCTGATGATAGCGGGGTTGGTGAAGTGGTCCCACCGGCTTTGCCGAGGGCGCTGTGGGTGGGAGTGCAGTTCAGTCTGTCGCCTTCTTCTTCACCGTCAGATCAGGTGAATCAGACGATCAAGAAAAGCCGAAGAGGGCCGAGGTCGCGGAGCTCGCAGTATCGAGGTGTCACATTTTATAGGAGGACTGGGAGATGGGAGTCCCATATTTGGGACTGTGGAAAGCAAGTCTATTTAGGTGAAATTTTTTCTACTTTTGTTTTTTTTCTTTCTTTCTCGCGCTCTTTTGAGTGGTGATATTTGTCTTGGTTCATCGAATAATGGGGTTTTTGAATTTTTCTTGCAGGTGGGTTCGATACAGCTCATGCTGCAGCGAGGTGAGTTGAAATTTAGAATTATTTTTATTTTTATTTATTTGGAGGGGATTAATTGAAAGTTGGTGTTTGAATTGTGCAGAGCGTATGATCGAGCTGCGATCAAGTTTCGCGGGAAGGAGGCTGACATAAATTTTAGGCTTGAGGACTATGAGGATGATTTGAAGCAGGTGAGTTTTTCAATTGTCGTAATTTGGTAGTATGTTAACTTGTTATGTATATGATTTGATGATTTAATGACGATATGAGCAGATGATGAATTTGACGAAAGAGGAATTTGTTCATGTGCTTCGTCGTCAGAGTACTGGGTTTCCGAGAGGGAGCTCCAAGTATAGAGGGGTTACTTTGCATAAATGTGGGAGATGGGAGGCTAGAATGGGGCAATTTTTAGGCAAAAAGTATGTCGATTTAGTATATAATACACAATTTTCATTCTTAATTCTTCATCCTCTTTACTCGCTAATAATCGGTTGGAATTTGTAACAGATATGTTTACCTAGGCCTCTTTGATACTGAAGTTGAAGCAGCAAGGTTATCTTTTCGGCAATTGGTCATATTATGGACTAAAAATTCGTGTTCTCTAGCTTAGTTTGATTTGTTTTGATTGCAGGGCTTATGATAAAGCTGCGATCAAGTGCAATGGGAAAGATGCAGTGACTAACTTCGATCCTAGCATATACGCTGAAGAGCTCAATTTTATTTGTGAGTTCATCATCGTAGTTACTGGTTTTATAGACAATCAAAATGTTTGCTTTTCAAGTCTTCGTTTTGTTATGATGAGATTGTGGTGTTTTTGCATGCAGCTAGCCCTGGCAATCACAATCTCGATCTTAGTTTGGGGAGTTCAGGGTTGAAAAGGAGTAATGCTGCTGATCAGTTCGATGAAGAAAGCTCCGTCGGAATGGATCAAAGAGTCCCTATGATCATCGACACAGACTGGAGAGCTGCCGGCAATAGAAACACCCGAACAAAAGTAATGCACATTTTGATCTTTGAACACAAGCAACAAACACTTGAAACACTTGCTCAATCTAATCATTTTCTTAATTATGTCTTTCATCAAGTTCGACGACAAGCTGAAGCATCCTCAGGAAGAGAACAGGTTCAATTTCTTCCACAGGAGCCATCCCTACATTCACTCCCAAATCCCACCAAATGCAATGTACAAGCCATCCCCATTCCAAATCACACAACAACGGTACAATGACCCTTCTGGTTCTAGTTATCACCTAGTGAGTACCAAGTAGTAGTATTCTTCAATTACTTTACGCGACTCTTAACATAACACGAATATCAAATGATCGGCTCAATTGGTTAATGTTTCAGTTTCCGAGTAGTAGCAATATGGCGAGGCTCAACGGAGGCCTCTCCCTATCAATTGGAGGCGGCCCCGCCTCGCCTGCAGCATCATCAGGATTCTCTCAACAGAAACAACAACAATAATTGTCTTCGTTGTCGAAAAAAACGCCTATAAGAAAAACAAAAAAGGGAAAAGAAAATATCTTTTGTGTGTGTGTGTGTGTGAATTTTTGATGAAAAAAAACCCTGTGTTGGGAATTTGGGGTTGAAGCTAGATTTGTTTCGTCTCATGTTTTGTGCACCATTAATGTGCTCAACTGTAAAGGGTTCCAATTCGGGTTGGGTAATAATTGGAAGGCGAGCAACGTAGGGTACGATTTTGGGGAGGTGGTCAGAAGGAAAATGAGTAGTAGATATCTTTATCATCAAAAAGCAAAGCAAAGAAGAGGAGCAGTGGCTTAAAATAGAAAGGGCATCGTCCTTTTTTTTTTACTTGAATTATTTAAATTTCGGAAATTGGAGGAGGTGGGTGACGTGTCATTGTCGACTGTCCTTTAAAATCAGTGCAATTATAGCGAGAAGGACGTTACAGCTCGCAAGAGGCCAACTAAAAACGTAGCTACAGGACTGGTTGGTGCCAGATTGAAATTGATTGAACCACAGGGTTGGCTTAAACTAATGCTTTCTATTCCTTTCCTTTTTCTAATGGGAAAAAGGCTTGCTTTTGTATCAATTTCACGATATTGTGATTTTATTGGTAACATGGTCAGAAGAAAAAAGGGGGAAATTTTTTTTTCCTATTTTTAAGTGCTGAATGTTGTTGTTGGTGTCCTCCTTTTACTCATTTATTTGTTAAATAAGATCGTAGTTGCATACAAATCAATCACTCCCAAAAAAACAGGCTAACCACTAGATTTTAGTGACACTAATTTTATTTATTTATTTTTTTTTTTTTTATTGAATAGTGGATAGATAGATCGGAGCAGCTTTCACGGTTGCGTATTTGTGACCATTTTTAGGCCCACCAAAGATTTGTTTTTTTATAAAATTTATTTATTTAGTATATTAGTGCGGAATGTATGCTTCGCTCTCCCTAAATATTTTTTAAAGCTCACCTCATATATATTTGGGCCTTCTATTTATTTTTTTGGGCCCAAACCCAACTATATTCTATCCAGTATCTATAACAATTTTACTCCTCTAATATTTATAACAACTTTATATATATTTTGCATGTTATCGTGTGCGAAATTTTTTTTTCAGCCCTTCTTACTTTTCAATTCTGGATTCGAGCCCTTCTTACTTTTCAATTCTGGATCCGCCCCTGATCTTCACTAACTCAACAGGATGATGTTTACTGATAGCAATGCTCAAATTCTTATTATTGAAGAAGGCTCACTGATATATGTATGATTAATAAGAAACTAATCTTTTAAATCTAAAATTAAATTCTCAATCTTATTCACCAGTAAAGAGATTTACAACGATTTAGTGACACTTGTAGATGCAGCCTCATCTTTGTAGCAAGTCTTAAAGGTAAAAGATGCATCCTCAGTCTCATCTAACAAAAAACAGTAAGATATCAAACCATAGTACTCCTTCACAATTATTTATCCAACTCAAACTCTAAACAACAGTAAAAACTATGATTCGTCCATTTAACTCCCCACATACTACTTCTAAATTGTAGCTTAGATTGTAAGAGCATCTACAGTGGTTTTTTATAATTGGCAAATTGCCATATTATAAGAAACGATTGCTGCAATGGTTTTTCATTTTGCCATTTTTTAGCAAATTCGCTATACTTGTTTCTCATATTTGAGAAACGAAATACCCATTCTCAAATTATAAAGGACGGGATATCATATACCGTCGCTCCAATTTTAAGATATTTTAATAGTATCAGACGGAAAAACATATACCGTCTCAATTTTTTTTTTTTTTTTAAACGGGTCGGACGGGATATCATATACCGTCTGGTATATGATATCCCGTCCTTCACCTTTTTTCTTTTTTTTTTTTTAATTTTTTTTTAAGGGGCGGGGAACGTTTCCCCGTCTCTCCCTTATTTAAAAAAAAAATTACGAGACGTCTCTAACTTTTAATTTTTGCCGCGCAAGCATATGAGAAAAATTTAATAAACTACCACTGCACGATCGTTCCTCATATGTTATTCTGTAACTACCATATAATAGAATATGAGAAATACCACTGTGGATGCTCTAAGACCGGAATGGATAAAAGGACCAGGTATTGTTTTTTGGCTAAGAGGCGTGGTCCTTCATTTTAAAAAAAATAAAATAAAATAAGATAAAGGGAAAGAACGTCACACAAACTCACATAGTTTCCAAATCTTTATTGGATTCAAGTAAAATGTTCATCTATCTCCGACCAAAATTGGACCCGTTCCCTGTCGGTGATGAGCAGATCTCTGAACTCTGAAGCCACCCACTTTCCATTTCTAGCCATTTCACGGCTCTGGTAACTAGCCAAATTTTTACACAGACAGAGAGAGAGGAAAGCTAGCATTGAAAATGAAAGGAGTAAATACCAACACCAAACAGGACATGCAATAATCCTCTCTCTCTCTCTTTTTCCACACAAAAACTTCCATTATAGGCTTTCTTCAACGCCTACCAATTAGTCTTCCAATTTTGCCCACTATCCCTGTAATAGCAACCTGGAACCTTTTTATTGCGTCTCAATTCAGACAACAGCAGACATCAAGAAATGAGAAAATTAATGGAGATGTTGAAAGTGGGTAGAATTGGAATTGTCACAATCAGTAAAATGGAAATTGGAACTGAAACTGATTGGTTGTTTCTGTTTGCAGCAAGAGATGCAGGGCTCCCCTAAAACTTACACCAAACGTACCAATTAACTCACCCATCCCATCTAAAAGTCTTTCCATTTATGGTATCCCACCACTTTGTGATAGTCCAACATTGGATCACGGATTTTACTATATTTAGAAACTAGTGCACTGCTCCCTCTCACCATTAGTTTTGTTTCCCACAGGCTTGTCGTGACTATGGCGAAATTTTCTTTCTTTGTCACATTCATGCATTTTGTTTTATTGCATCCCCTTTCGCCATAAATTTAGTTTAGGTTTAAAATATATATATATATATATATATATATATATATATATATATTTGCAATATCGACAATAAAGGCGTAATCACTAATATTAATCATCCAGTTTTAACACAACGACATAATTTTTATCACCACTAATTTTCTTACTTGTCCCAATCCAACTCTATTAAGGCATCGGCACTGTTTTTATTCGATCAACTACTATCTGTCTTGCTTAGCGGAAAACCGAAACAACAACAACAACAACAACAAAAAAAAACTACATTCTTTCTTGCGTAAACTTTATTTATTTTTGCCGCGGTTAAGACGGGAGGGATTCAAGAACAATATGGATGATGTACAGGGGTGTATTGAATTGAGATTTCAAAAGATTTTAAAAGAATTGAAAATCCCAGTATTTAAGGGATTTATGGGGAATTTACCTAAAACTTTGACTGGGATTTATAAGGATTTTAAAATAGTTTAATGGAATTCTTATTATGAATTTGATGGAATTTGAAGGAATTCGATGAAAATAAACTTTATAATTAGTTCATTTCCTACACAAGATTGTCATTCTCATAAGAGTAATATGAATAAATATCAAGGAACCTCGCAAGTCATAAAAATATCATTCTCATAAGCTTTTTCTGAAGTACTAGAAGGACACCCACATAAACAAAAGTAACAACAAAAAAAAATAGCCCTACATGAGAGAGTTGTTGATGAGTCCATCAACTCAATACTCGCTGTTTTAACATTCTGAAATAGCATAAAATAATAATAACTAATAACACCCGGTAACCAAAGTCATGGAGCAAGAGATCTATAAGGAGCACCAACTCTCCCGTTAGGCATCATGACTCTACCACATCTCCTCATCAAATCAATACTCGTTGTTTCTGCACCATAGGTCTTCCAGTTAACAGTTTCACTATATAGGCCACATCATACAAACCATGGAACGTTATCCACTTCGTTTTGTACCTGCAACGAGAAACCAATTTATGTCATAGCAATCTTTAGAATATTTTTGAATCAACTTCATCGCGTTGATTTTGATTGAAATTGATTCCATTGTCTTTCAGGAGGCGGATGGAGGCCTCTGCGTGGGGATCGGTGGTTGGGTTGAATTAGGGTTTGGGTTGAATTAGGCCTCTGCGTGGGGATCAGAGGTCGGGAGGTAGAGGAGAGTGGGGTAGCAGCAGAGGAGGGTGTCGGGAGGTAGAGGAAAGGAGGAAGAAGACGATGGAGAGAGCAGGGAATTAGGGTTTGGGTTTATTTGGGGATAATTTGGGGCATATGTACAGGAAACAAAACCATACTCACCAATGGCTTGAAAGTTTCTACAGAGAAGGTGAGAATTGCAAAGACTTTTGGTATTTATAACTCGGACCCTAGATTCCATCTAAATCCTCCAAATTCTCAATTCTATCAAAATCATTAACTTTTTGAATACACCGAGAATTGAATGGGGTCATTTAAAATCTCAATTGAATACACCGAGAATTGAATAGAATCACTTAAAGTCTCAATTGAATACACTGTGACTTTTATAAACTCCTTTAAAATCCTAATAGAATACACTAGGATTTTCACATTCTTTTAAATTCTTTTCAAATTCCAATCCAATACATCCCTGGTAAAATTTTGATCAAAAGAAGGGTCTGAATGAATTTCCCTTTATAAGTACCTGATTTGGAAGAACAGGGTTAATAGTTGAAGAAAATGAGAAATAATGGTAAAAAGAAAGTGGTCCATGAGTTCGACGTACTCACTTCCACTCTTGTACAAACACAATTTGTTTACCTTTTTGGACCACTCATAGTGTTATTCTTTTTAATTTCAAAGAAAATTTTGATAGCAAACATTAGTTTATGCAATCTATCAAATACTAGTAATCTGTACGTACGATACACGTTCTAATAATTTTTTTATTCTTTTTAAAGTAAATATTAAGACATAATCTGGTCTCGAACCTGAGACATTCCTATACTCATCACATACTCTTTACAAATCACCCCTAGTGGCATCAATTTTTATTTTATATAGTAATTTACAAGTGTGATGCACGTCATAATAAATATATATTTTAAAGTAAACATTTTGACGTAGTCTGGCCTCGAACGTGAGACATCTTTTATATTAGTTATGTACGGACAATGCACGTCTTAATAATTTCTTTTTTAAAATAAAAACATTGATGTAGTGAGGACTAGAAATTGAAACCCCAATCATATTAGTTATGTACGTGCGTCACACGCATTGATAGATTGACAAATGACACTAAGGTCTTCTCCTATTATAATATTAGAAATAATATATAAATAGTAATTTACACATGAAATGCATGTCTTAATAAATATATATTTTTTATAG
Source organism: Hemerocallis citrina (assembly GCA_017893485.1). Lineage (NCBI taxonomy): Eukaryota > Viridiplantae > Streptophyta > Magnoliopsida > Asparagales > Asphodelaceae > Hemerocallis > Hemerocallis citrina. The sequence continues at coordinate 38,584,224 of CM030361.1, forward strand.
TAAAAAATTGAACGTAGTCCACCCTCGAAATTGAGACATCTTTTATATTAGTTATGCACGGATAATGCACATAAGTTTGTAGATTTACAAACGACAACTCCAACTCTTCCAATATAATAGTTACTAGTAATTTACATGTGTGATGCACATCTTAATAAATATAATTTTTTAAAGTAAAAAATCCAACGTAGTCTGGACTTGAACCTAAGACCTCCTTTATAATAGTTATGCACGAGCGATGCACAAGTTTGTTGTTTACAAATGACAACTCCAACTCTCCTATTATATATACTAGTATAATGTACATGCGATGCACATCTAAAAAAAGTAAAGTCATCATATTAAATGAAAATTTATTGAATAAGAAAAAAATAGTTTATATTTGAATGTTTTGATTAGGACTACATGTGCGGTGCACATTTATATTTGTTGGATATAGTTGAGACGTGTATTATATGTGTTTATATAGTTACAAAGTTAGGGGTTTATTTGTTACAAATACCAACTCTCCCATTAAAATAGTATATATATATATATATATATATATATATATATATATATATGCTAGTAATATACACGTTTGATGCACGCATTAATTTAAAAAATAAAGTAAATAAATTGTGATTTGCACGTGCACAGCATGTCTTAATAAATATAATTTTTTTAAAATAATATATCATAGCATGTGCTAGGCACGTGTTAGTAATATGTATATAAAGGGTGTAATGGGAGAGTTGGACGTAACGTGCAAAGCACGTGTTAATAAAAAAATTAAAATAAAAACTCTCATGTAAACGTGCGGTGTACGTGCTAATTAAAAATTTTTAAGTAAAAAATATGTATGTTTTACGTGCGTTGCACATGTCAATTAAAAAAGTTTTAAGTAAAAAAATGAGAGTATGAGTTGCACCTACAAGGCACGTGTTAATTTAAAAAAATTAAGTAAAAAATGGGAGAGTTGGAGTTGCACGTGCAATGCATGCATTTGTTTGTTGATAAATTACAATTTCAACTCTCATATTATAATATAGATAGATAGATAGATAGATAGATATAGTAACTGCACATGCAATGCACGTTCTAATTAAATTTTTTATATAGTAAATAATAAGATGTAATCTAGCCTCTAACCTGAGATATTCCTTTACTCATCATATACTTTTTACAAATTACCCATAGTGGCATAAACTTTTATTTTATATAAGTGACATAGTTATAAGTAATTATGTCGTAAATAAATTTGAACTTTTAGGGTATTATGGTAACTAACAACAGTTGAGTAAATGAATGATTAATATAACTTCCACTTAAAAATGAATGATTGAGATTAAATAGTTGAATAAATGTCTACACATTACAGGTTGTCTACAAATAACAACACTAACTCTCCCATTATAATATTAGATAACATTAGATATTAGATATATTTATATATAATTTCTGCAAAGTTTTTAAGGGGCAGGCATCAAGGTATTCTAAGCACTCCTATTAAAGCTGGTATCGGGTAGTATCCGGACCCGGCACCTCATGGGTCCAAAAATTAAACCCGGACCTGGACTTGCAAGAACCGGGTCCGTGTCTAGGTCCTAGTTTAAAAAAAATTATCCGTCGGGTCAGTTAGTAGAGAATAAATATTTGCACTTAAGTATTTTTGCATCCGATACCTTACGATTCTAACATTTTTTACACTTAAGTATATGAATTAATATTATATTTACATATCTATCTTCAACAATTACTTTTATATGCATATCTCTATAACCCTATTATTCAAATTTTATATGTTTGGGGGGTATTTTTTAACGGGTTCGGGTTGGTTCTTTTTTAAGTGGACCCGGACCCGAAAATACACTGGGTCTTATTTAAGGATTCGGACCCAGATCCGGACCCTATAGATCGGGTCGGTTCCGGTCCAATGCCGGATCCGGATCGGATCCGGATCGGGTCCGGATATCGGATAAATGTGACAGTGCTAACTCCTGTCATGGTTGAGGAAATTTATGGTTTGAGTATAATTGGACTTTTTTTATTTTCGTGAATGACAAATACAATTCTTTGTGAAAAGTAAAAGAGAAAAACAGGTTCCAGTTATCAAAATGCCCAAGAGTAGGAACATTACGTCGTCACCGCTAGGCCGGCCGGAAAGGCGGACTCCTAATTTTTGAGTATTTTTAGGGATCCCAATTTTTTTTTCTTTATACCTATAAATATGTAATTTTTGCTTGAAATCAAATTATAATTTGTACACTTTGTAGGGCTCCAAATTTAATTTTTGTATTAGTTCGTCCTGGACCCTGTGAGCTCAGGGTCGGTCCTACCTCAATGTAAACGAAAACAGAAAGAAACGGATATGGAGATTTATTAGTATTTTGGTCCATCGACCATTGATACCCAACTCCAAAAGTCGAGAGCAAATAAAGTATATGTATCATTGAACCTTAACCACCATTTTTTTGCGGGGAGGGACCAAATCTTGTTTGAATATTGTTCAGTTGTTTATTTTTAGGATAACTTAATTTGTTAATTTGATTAATCTCTACTATTTTAATGGGAAGGTTGAAATTTGTAATCAAACAAATCCTAATTTTGTAATCAAACAAACACATGTAATACACATCTAAACTAAATTTAATAAATACATACTTTTTTATAAAATCAAACCTGTGTATACCTAATATAAAGGACGTCTCAGATTCAATAATAGCCTACGCTGAAGTTTTTACTTTTAAAAATATATATTTATTAAGACGGGACGTAAATTACTAGATTATATAAAGTATATATAGTATATGTAAGAGTAAAACAGCACATACTTGATGAAGTTTTAGATGTTTGAGTTATGGACAAATCGGCTCTATCTTCCCTGATGAATTATCTTCAAGTAGTATTTTGAACTAGGTCGACAATAACTATTCTCATTTTGAATAAAAGGTATACAAACAAAATTATTCTTACGTTTTCTCTTAGAGCAACCACAGTCATTTGCCATTTTACCATTTTATGCATTTTTAGACACTGTAGTGTGTAGTCGACACATTCGTTAGCTATTTTTTCATTTTTTTACCAATTCCGCTACAGTAGAATGGTATAAATACCAATAGATATAGCAAAATGCATATTATACAGGATGAAACATTATTTAAATATATTTTTAAATAATTGGACGAAACATGATGTTTCGTCTGAATTAAAAAAATATAAAAAACAAAGAAAAAAACGCAGAAATATGCATATAATGGTTGGAGGGCCGGATGCCATTGGGTCCCATTTCCATTTTTTTTTTTTACAAATTACCATTTTTGGTTGCTGAATGCAATTATTTAATTTCTTTTGAAAATTTATAAATTGTTTTTGCAAATTTATAAATTGTTTTTGCAATTTTATAAATGTTTATAATTTTGTAAATATTTTTGCAATTTTTTGTGCCAAAAAAATAAAACCTACTTACAACCCGGACGAAACAAGTTATTTTGCAATTTTTCTTTTGGGCGAAACATCCCGTATACTTTATTAAAAAAAATTTAGTTTCTGACTATATAAATAATTTTTTAATCACAGGCGAAACATCACAGACAAATTTTTTTTATGTTTCGACTGTTTCATTTCTAACAAAAATATGTATTTTTTGTCTTTCAACGATTGCATGATTTCGTGGAAATAGAAAAGTAAAATATGCATTTTTGTCTTATTTTTTACATCAAAGGACTGTGGATGTTCTTATAAGCATAACAACCACCTTCAAGATACCCTCTATGCGAATTGATGCACTGTAAGAAATGATTTCCTTTTATAGGTGTATGTCATTGCTATCATTATTTCGTAGTCTCACCATTTCTGTCAAATGTGTGTCATAATAATGTTATTTGTTTGACAAGTAATGAAGACCTTATGGCAATCAGAGCTTTGTACTAAAAAGAAAATGTGTGTTTGTTGCGTGTGTTTTCAGAGGGGGGGTGGTGTAGATGTTTCATCATTGTGAATTTAGATTCTGATTATTTGCAGGTTTAATTTTCTGATCCCTAGTCTGGCAATGAAACTGTTGCAGCCACCGAAGCTGAGATTCTTATAAATCATTATAATACTACATCTTGAAATGATATTTTGCATAAAATAGGCAAGACAGAAAAAAGGTGGTATGTTTATGTCGAATGTTTTTTTCCCCAAAATTAGCCACTTTCTGAAAATATTACCAAATTGACCCACTTTCGAAATAATTACCAAATTGATCAAACTCGCTGTTTGAAACAACGAGTTTAATTATAGAAATTTTTTCCAACACTTGAAGAAATCTCACGACATCTCAAAACACTAAAGCTAAATACGCTGTTTCGATAAATGATCATAATTGAATTATATTCACTATTTAAAAATAACAAATCTAGTTCAATTATGGTTGTTGTTTGTTTTGTTTTTTGCTATGCGCTCTAATTATTTCAATGAAGATCGGCAGCTGGAATGTTCGTGGATTGGGCAATCCTAACAAATTTGCCCTTATCAAAGATGGTATTCAAAGTGCTAAGATTTCGGTTGTATGCCTTCAAGAACCTAAACTTTTCAAGCCCTCCGGCCGCAAGCTTGCTTCCATTGGAGGGACTCTTCTCACAAACTGGAAATCTCCTGACGCCATTGATAGCTGTGGTGGTGTTCTCATTGGTTGGAATGACAGCATCCTAGACTGTTTTTATTGTGCAATTGACATTTTCTCCTTATCCTTATCCTTCCGCACTAAAGCAATTGGAGTTGAGTGGTCACTCACATCTGTCTATGCACCATTTGAATTGGACGACAGAGCGCTCTGCTTCCGGGAGATCACCCTGCATAGAAGACTCTTATATGATGCTTGAGTCATTTGCGGAGATTTTAATGCAACCATCTATAATTCTAAAAGGAACGGTGGTCTTAGTTCGAGCAGAGATATGAAGAACTTCAGGAGTTAATTCCAACAACTTCAACTCATCGATCTCTCCCTTGCTGGTAGGAAGTTCACTTGGTCTAATCTCCGAGCAAAACCTGTGCTTACTAGATTGGATAGATTCCTTATCACAAGCCAATTTGAGCAATTGTTCCCAAATTGCCTACAGCATTCCCTCCCGCGCATTGCCTCCGACCACTGCCCCCTTATTCTTGATTCACAAGCCATTACTCCCAGAATCCACTACTTCAAATTTGAAAAGGCCTGGACCTCCCATTCAGGCTTCATGCCTGCTATTGCTTCTTAGTGGTCTAACTTCTCTTGTTCAGGCTCTTCGGTTGACATCTTCGCCACCAAGCTTACGCTGCTTAAGCGACAGATCAAACATTGGCGTAATAAAGAATTTGGCCACATTCCTATTCGCAAAAAGTCCCTACTAGATAAAATCCATAGCTTGGATATCTATGCTGATTCACAACCCTTTGATCATATGCAAGCAGCCGAGCTCTCTGCTGCCCACAGGGAATACCAATCTCTCATTAAGGCAGAGGTCACCTATTGGAGGCAACGTGCTAGAATATCTTGGATCAAAGAGGGATATTCCAGCACTAAATTTTTCCACGCTATTGCTAATGGAAGAAGACGTAAGAACTTTATTTATTCTCTAGCTCACAATGGTGATTTCATCACAGATCAACCCTCCATCAGATCATGCTTCGAGCAACACTTTAGAGAAATTTGTGATTCTACTTTCCTCCCAGATTTCAAAATGGACTGTGCTTCTCTCTACCCCAACCCTTCCCCTGATCTCTCTGAACTTGATGCACCATTCACTAAAGAAGAGATTCATAAGGCAGTCTTCAATATGAACGGCGACAAGGCTCCTAGCCCCGATGGCTTCTCTATGCACTTCTACCAACAACACTGGGAGACAGTACAAGATGATCTATACTGCATGCTTCTTGACATCCAAGATGGTAAAGCTGACACCAACAGATTGAACTACTCCACCATTGTCTTTATCCCTAAATGCGACGGTGCTAACACCGTCTTTGACTTCTGTCCAATTAGTCTGCTCAACTGTTCTATGAAAATCTTCACCAAAATCCTTGCTAATAGATTAAGTCCTCTCCTCCATACTGTTGTCTCCTCCTCACAAAGTGCTTTTCTCAAAGGAAAGTCCACGGTCGACTGTTTTCTTGTCACCCACGAAGCAATCAACCTTTGCTACTCCAAAAAGTCCGATACACTTATGCTCAAGATTGACTTTAGGAAGGCCTTTGATACTCTAAGTTGGACCTTCATTGAGCAGATGCTTGTTTCTCGAGGATTTGGCCCCCGTTAGTGCAACTGGATCAAAGACATTTTCCACTCAACCAAATCCTCTGTTCTTGTTAACGGTGTTGCCGGAAAAACTATTTTATCCAAAATAGGAATGAAGCAAGGTGACCCTCTCTCTCCGATGCTATTCATCTTGGCGGTTGATGTTCTTGCTCAAATGTTGAGAACGGGTAGAGACTACGGCATTTTTTCTCAGTTGAACCTCAAGGGCTCACTTGTAGAGCTTTCCATACTGCAATTTGCTGATGACACACTAATATTCTGCAAAGGCGATGAGCAGGATGTTCTCCACCTAAAATTGCTCCTTCACATATTTGCAAATGTATCTGGCCTCCATATCAACCTCTCCAAATCGTCCATCCTTTACTTTGGACATTCCAAGGCGAAACTTCAAGCTTTCGCTCACATCCTAGGCTGCAAACAAGATTCCCTCCCCACCAAGTATCTGGGTATGCCCCTCTCTAAAGACAAACTTAAGAAGAGTCATTGGCAACCACTTATTCTCAAAATTGAGAGAAGTCTTTCCACCTGGAAGGGACGATTGCTATCTAGGGGGGAGACTAATTCTCATAAATTCAGTGCTTAGTGCGCTGCCAACCTACTTCACTTCCTTCTTCAAACTACCACAATGGGTGATTGCTCGGATTGATCAGATACGGAGCAGATTCTTTTCGGTAAGAGGGGACACTAAGGCTTCAGGTATCTCTTATACAAATTGGAAGTGCGTTTGTCAACCCAAAAGGCAAGGAGGCCTAGGGATCTTAAACCTTAGTCAATTCAACAATGCACTCCTCATGAAATGGTGGTGAAAATTTTATTCTGAACAATCCCTCTGCACTCAAGTTATCAAATCTCTCTACTTCAGGAATGCGACTGATTCCTTCATCTGCACGTCCACGGCTTCTGATTTTTGGAAACATGTTTACAGGCTCAGAGAGCAATTTGATCAAGGTATCTCCTGGCAACTAGGGAATGGACATCTGATTAAGTTCTGTACCTCTAAATGGATTGAAGGTAGCAGCATTGCCACCTTGTTCCCTGCTCTGTTTGAAGCAGCCTGGAATAAAGATGCAAATTTGAACACTCAAGGTTACATGAATCACGAAAGATGGATTTGGAAACCTTGCCTCCACACTTCCACCTCCACCACTATCAATCTAGAAAAAAGTAACCTCCTGCAGCTTCTCCAAAACATACAGCCCTTTACTGCCCTAGAAACTGCACATTGGAGGCATTCTAGCACTGGAAACTTCATAGTGAAATCAACATATGAGTTCTACAATATCTCTGGACTTCTATCTCTATTCTATCGAGCTTGTTGGGAGAATCTAGCGCCGCTCAAATGCAAGATTTTTATTTGGATGTTGAGTTGGGAGACACTCAACTCCAAAGAAAGACTTCACTCCAAGGGAAGGGATGGTGATCTGACATGCACAACCTGTGCATGTCCGATGGAAACCACCTTCCACATTTTCTTTCAATGCCCTATGGCTGTTCAAACCTGGCACTATTTCATGCACCGCTTTGACATCCCACATCTTCCTGCATCTAGTACTGATTGTTTCATACACTGGTATTTTGATTATCACAAGCACAAGTTTACACACTCATGGCACATGGTTACACTTGCCGCTTGTTGGAGTATTTGGCAGGCTCACAATGATAATACTTTTAACAAGAAATCTATTATCGTGGACAGGCTCATCTCTAACACCAAATTTTGGTTCTTTCATTGGCTAGATTCAAGTAGAGAATCAAAGAAGAATGCCAAGATTACTAAGGAGCTTCAAGCTACAGGGGACATCGACTTGATGAGGCCAGCTGAAGCTCACTGTCAAACAAGTGCAGGGGGTTCCCAAGTGTGATCCAGGGTTCTGCTTCTCAAATTAAGTATTAAGTATTGTTTTGTTATTTTTTGCGGACACTGCCTGTCCTAGACTTTGTATTTGTAAACTTTATTTAGCTCAGTTATCTTTTAGAAGATTGGCTCTTTTGTGCGGCCTTGTTGTGGTATGTATCTGGGGGATGGGATCATACTATTGGGCTAGTTGAGGAGTACGTCAGACGTCCAATGCCCTCTCTATGCCCCAATAGTATGTTATCTCAAACTTAGATACACATACAACATCTCGGTTATCGCCAATCTACCCCAACTTAGATATTTTGTAACTCTTGTTAACTCTTTTCTCACATATATATATAATTTCTCTCATGCAGTAGATTAATCCTACCTTTTACCCGTCCAAAAAAAAAAGCAACGAGTTTGGTTATAGGAATTTTCTCAAACACTTTGAGAAATTTCGCCAAGTCTCAATATACCAAAACTAAACTCGCTATTTCGAAAAGCTATCTAGTTGAACTAAATTCGCAGTTTGAAACAACAAGTATGTTAGTTTGGTAATTAGTTTCTAAAGCGGATTAAGTTGGTAAATATTTTTGAAAAGTGGGTCATTTTGGAAAATTTTGGTTATGTCTTACAATAATAAACACATGTTCTTTCTAAACATATACACTCAATTTTCTCTTTACTATGTTGATCCTACATTATAAATGATTATCTTTTACATATCACTGCCTGCTCTCTAGAAAATTATAATCTTTTGGTAAAGAAAATATATCATTGATGAATAATTATCTTAAAAAAATAAACTACTGATGAATATATATATACTGCAGACGGCTCTCCATCCCAACATCAAATAAATTGGTAATGAGAATTTATTAACTCTTGCAAAAGTTTGTTTTTTGATGATCATTCATCTTGCACTGAGTTATTAAATTTAAAATTTAAAAAAAAAAACAGATTCAATCTTGCCAATAAATTAAAGTATGCGCCCTTTTCCAGTCTCTCTGCAGTAATTCTTGCTGGACCAGGCTATACTGTAGTGGCCCTAACCTATTCAGATCTACCCAGTTAAGCTATGAGCATCATCCAGCTGCCATCACATATCCAGCCTATATGTAGCCCAGGCGCAGCCCAAATACAGCCCATATCCAGCCCAGCTTGACACTGGATATCTAATCTAATCAAATCCAAAAAAGCGTACCCCACAACCCTATATCCACTCCAATAATTACCACACTAGTATAATGTACAATATCTCACACATAATTTTATTAAAATGAAAAAAATAACAAAACTATTTTAGAAAAAAGTTCTCTAATAACATCTATAGAATATTGTACACATTTTAAGATTTAATTAAATAATATGATTGTACTAGATTTGCTCGTGGCCACGTGCCTACGGCACGTCTTCAGAACGATACAGCATGTGAAAAGTCTTGTAAACAGTAAACCAACAATTATGTAGCTGAAGTTTGAATAGTATGACAATAATTAGTTGTAAGGCTAAATTTAAAAAAAGTACACAAAGATTTGGCCCAGTTAAGTACACAATGAATTTTTTTTTAAAGGACATAAAAGTTTAAATTAAGTTCACTGGGTTAACTAGGGTTAGGGTTAGGGTAGGGTTTAAAAAAACCACTTCCATCTTTCATATTGTTTAAAAAAACTACATTAGTCTTTTTATTTTGTTTAAAAAAACATTACTTAACTAATCAGGTGTTTAAATAAATCCTCCGAACTAACCCTAACCCTAACCCTAACTAACCCAGTGGAATTAATTTAAACTTTTGTGTCCTTAAAAAAAAAATATTTGTGTACTTTTTTTAAACTCGCCCAAATTTTTGTGTACTTTTTTTAAATTTACCCTTAGTTGTAAATAAAAGTCCATTTTTTATTAGTATATGGTGAAAAATAATTATAAATTGGGATATAAAAGTTCATGTTATATATATATATATATATATATATATATATATATATATATATATATATATATACTACTATAAGGGGAGAGGCCTTAGGTACTGTTCTTTTTCTCCTCTTATAAGCGATTCAGCTCTTATAAGAGGTGGTCCACCTCTTTTCCTATAAATTTTAACGTTCTTTTTTTACCTCTTATAAACAATTTTTCCAAAATCGCTTATGATATGGCTAAAAATGGGGTTTAATCGGAACCGTCCAAATCAGGCACGAATCTTGAAGCCCAGGGGTAAAACGGTAATTTCACCTACCAATGGGTCTGAAGCGGGTACGGGTTCTCCCCCTCGAACACCCGCTAACCCGCGAACGGATCCACCTCAACTGGGTGCGGGTTTTAACCCGCAGCAAACCCGGTCTAGAAAGGATAGAATTAGGGTTTCTGATTAAATCCTAATCAATGGTCCTGATTCATGTATATCCTTCCACTGGGGATTAGGGATTACATGCCTTATCTAACCACTGGGATTACATTCCTAATCTAACCCCAGCGGCACCAATAAATACCCCCCATCTATCTCCATTAAGAGGTAATCAATCTTTTGCTAGTTTTACGCTCTTTCATAATCATCCCTGATTACTGACTTGAGCGTCGGAGGGTGCATCACTGGGAACAATCCCGGTGACTCGCACTTTTTGCAGGTGAACGGCGGGAGTCAACGGTCAAACTCCGGCGAATCAGGTTCCAGGTTTGCTATTCAAGCTTCCCAAGAATCCACAAATACTATCTGTTTACCCCCACACCAGATTTAGCGGTAACAGATTGGCGCCGTCTGTGGGAAAGAACGAGTAGCAGCCTCTCCTCTTCCCGTTGGTCAGATCCTCTCCAGCCATGCCTCCTAGGAAAGTCAGATTAAGAGGGTCCAACCGAGGACCCAACCCCGACCAGCAACAAGAAATTTCCATCCAACCAGCTCCGCAGCAGGGGCAACTTCCTCCTCAAGCAGAAGACCCACTCCAACAGGACCTGCCTCCTCCTCAGAATCAACAACCTCCTAAGGGTCCCAACCCGCAGAAACAACCTCTCCATCCGGACCACGTCTCCATCCACAATGCCTCTTCGGATTCTATGGCCTCCCATAATCCCCGAGCTTCCGACCTCCGCAACACTGTCCTCAATCGGCAGAAGGATGAGGATCTTCGCTGCCGTCTGGATGAAAAGTGGGCCCGAGAGGGAGCCTTCCGTCAACACCGTCCGGATAAGCGATCTCCTCACCGCCGAGACAAACAGAAGGTCCCCTATCCAAAGGGGGCGGAGAGAGTCCCCCGAGCACCAAAGGAGAAGACCCCACGCCCGACTTCGAAGAAGAGCGTGTCCTACACCTCATTCACGGGGGCCCAATGGGGGGCTCCTCCAACTCCTCTCGAAAGGCATTTATAAGGGAAGTCAATTCGGTTCGCGCCACCCATCCTCCTAAAGGCCTCGGAGTGCCCGTCACATTTTCAGATGAAGACGTCGAGGGCGTCCGAACCCCTCACTGTGACGCACTCGTCATCAACCTCCACATGGCGAACTTCAAAGTGGAGAGGATCCTAGTGGACAATGGCTGCTCCATTAACATCCTCTTACTCGCCACTTTTAAGGGCCTCAAACTCTCCCGAGATAGACTCAAGCCCGCCGGCTACACGCTCCATGGGTTCACGGGAGTGCCAGTGACTATTGAAGGGGTGATCACCCTCGACGTAACCGCTGGCAAAACTCCTACTACCCGAACGGAGTCGATGTATTTTATGGTCGTAGATGTCCCTGCAGCCTACAATGTCATTTTGGGTCGGCCCGGCCTTGCTGCCCTTGAAGCCGTCCCATCCGCCTATCACCCCAAGATGAAGTTTCTCACTCGGGCCGGATTAAGGGAAGTAAAAGGCAATCAGGAAACGGCCCGTAAGTGCTATATAACCTCTACCCTCAGTCTAGTCCTCTCCTTAGAAACTCTAGAAATCCCCCAAGAAGTCGCCCAACCAACGTCCGAGCCGGTGGATGAATTGGAGGAAGTGCTCCTCTGAGCAGGATCCAAGCCGAAAGTTCTTTGTTAGCAAGACCCTCCCATCCGCCCTATGCTCCGACATAGTCCAGTGCATCCGAAGGAACCGAGACCTCTTTGCTTGGTCAGCTACAGACATGCCCGGAATTTTCGAAGAGCTCTTGGTCCACCACCTCAGTGTTGCTCCGGGGTCCAAACCGGTCCAATAGAAGAGGCGCAAGTTCGCCCCCGAGCGCCAGCTAGCTATAAAAGAGGAGGTGGACAAGCTCTTGAAGGCCCGGTTCATACAGGAGGTAAACTATCCCGAGTGGATGTTGAATGTAGTAATGGTGAAGAAGTCCAATGGGACCTGGAGGATTTGTATCGATTTTACCAATCTCAACAAGGCTTGCCCGAAGGACTCCTTCCCTCTTCCAAGTATTGACACCTTGATTGATGCCACTTCGGGTCATGAACTCCTCAGCTTCATGGACACCTTCTCAGGCTACAATCAGATTCGGATGTTTCCCCCAGATATCCCGAAGACCTCATTCGTGACCGACCAGGGCCTCTACTGCTATAGGGTTATGCCTTCGGTTTGAAGAATGTAGGCGCCACATACCAACGCCTCGTCAACAAGGTTTTCCAAGCTCAAATCGGCCGTAATATGGAGGTATATGTTGACGACATGCTTGTAAAAAGCATCCGAGGAGCCGATCATGTGACCGACCTACAGGAGGCGTTCGATGTTCTGAGAAAGCACAACATGAGACTCAATCCGAACAAGTGTGCACTCGGAGTCTCGTCAGGAAAGTTCCTCGGTTTCATGGTTAGCCAACAAGGAATTGAAGCTAACCCTGAGAAAATCAAGGCCATATTAGACATGGCCCCTCCCAAGAATGTCAAGGCAGTTCAGAGGCTAACAAGCCGCCTAGCCGCCATAGGGCGTTTTCTCTCGAAGTCCGGGGAGAAATGCCTGCCCTTCTTCAAGGCCCTCAGGGGGGCTAAAGGTTTCGAATGGGGACAACAGCAACAGGAGTCGTTCGACCAACTCAAAGCTTACCTCGTCAATCCTCATCTCCTCAGCAAACCAATTCCTGGTGAACCCCTCTACCTCTACCTGGCAGCCTCCGAGCATACCCTTAGCGCCGTTTTAGTAAGGGAAGAAGACCGGGCTCAAAAGCCCATCTACTATGTGAGCAAGGTACTTCGGGATGCCGAGCTCCGCTACCCGAGGATAGAAAAGATGGCTTATGCCATAGTAATGGCCGCAAGGAAGCTTCGCCCGTATTTTCAGTCCCATTCGGTGGTCGTTCTCACCGACCAACTGCTGAAGCAAGTCCTGCACAAGCCAGAGATCTCGGGTCGCCTTATGAAGTGGTCTATCGAGCTGAGCCAACATGATATAACGTATCAGCCTCGGACCGCGATCAAGGCTCAGGCCTTAGCAGAATTTATAGTTGAAAGTACCATCCCCGAGTTCAGCCAAGCAATGAAGGGACCACCCGTCTGGTCGGTTTATATGGATGGCTCCTCTTGTAACGAGGGAAGCGGGGCCGAGGTCATTCTGGCAGGCCCAGATGACTTCATCCTCCAATACTCCCTCCGTATCAACTTCAAGGCCTCTAACAACGAAGCAGAATAAGAGGCACTCATAGCCGGCCTGGGAATGGCTCGCAATGCAGGGGCGCAACGCCTCCGAATTTTTAGCGACTCTCAGCTAGTCGTAAATCAGGTCCTCGGTGAGTATGAAGCACGTGATGACCGGATGGTTAAGTACTTAGCCAAGGTCAGGAGCCTCAAGGCACTATTTGAAGAAGACCTCATCCAATGGATCCCCCAGGAAGAAAATGCCCAGGCCGATGCCCTCTCCAAGCTAGCCTCTTCCTCCCTCCAAGGTCTCGAGCAGACCGTCTTGATAGAAGTCCTCCTGAAGCCAAGTATAGAGGATGGAACTTCCGACTCTATGGAGTCGCTGCCTGTTCTGCTTGAAGATAACTGGATGAAGCCCCTCGTTGAATTCTTAAGGGACGGGCTCCTCCCTGAAGATCCTAAGGAAGCTAAAAGAGTGAGAACCCGGGTAGAGCGGTACACATTGATCGGAGGCATCCTATATAAGCGCTCCTTCACACAGGTAGACGGCAGGCCTTATTTGAGATGCCTCTCCACTGAACAGGTCGACTACGCACTGCAAGAATTACACGAGGGCATCGGCGGGACGCATTCAGGGTCCAGATCCTTAGCCCGCAAAGTGTTGAATTATGGATATTTCTGGCCCACTCTCCTACAAGACGCCGAACAGCACGTTCGGCAATGCAGCTCATGTCAGAAGTACTCCAACATCCGACGCCTCCCACAAGCTCCACTCGCTTCCCTATCAAGTCCAATCCCTTTCGCAATGTGGGGGATGGATTTACTAGGGCCATTTCCACCGGCTCCCGGTCAGTTCAAATTCTTAGTCGTAGCAATCGACTACTTCTCAAAATGGATAGAGGCCAAGCCCTTGGTCGCGATCACTGAGAACAAGGTAGTTTAGTTCTTTTGGAAGAGCGTAATCTGCCGATTCGGTGTCCCTCGGGTCCTCATAACAAACAATGGAACCCAGTTTACCGGGGCTGCCTTCCGAGCTCTATGTGAAGACCTCGCCATACAACACCGATTCTCCTCTGTTTCCCATCTCCAGTCGAATGGCCAAGTCGGAAATGCTAACCGACAGATCCTCTCCGGCATTAAGAAGAGGTTGGATAAATGCTCCAAAGGCTTATGGGTCGATCAGCTCCCCAACGTGCTGTGGAACTACCGCACCACAAAACGGACCCCCACAGGCGAGTCCCCATTCAACCTCACCTATGGGTCCGAAGCTATGATCCCCCTAGAAGTTGGTATACCCTCTCCTCGTCTAACGGCTTATGAAGAAGAACAAAATGCCAGAGAGCTCCGAGCAATTCTAGACTTAATTGACGAGATCCGTGAAAGATCTGCCATTCGTCAACAAAGCTACCGGAGACGGATCGAATGGGCATATAATAAAAGAGTCTGTCCTACCGACCTCAAGGAAGGGGACTTGGTCCTCAGAAAGTTAGCCATCTCTTTCCCTGGTCAGAAGAGCAAACTGGCTTCGAATTGGGAGGGACCCTATAAGATCGCCAAAGAAGTTCGGCCCGGCACATACAGACTAGAAGACCTCGAAGGCAGAGAAATCCCCAGGACCTGGAATGCCGACCATCTTCTAAAATACCAAGAGTGAGCACCAACGCCTCTCTAAGTATTTTGGGATGTCGAACCGTTCCTCTCCTATTACTTTTATTGTTTTTCTTTTATTTCTCTCTTGTAATAACGGCTTGCAACTTTAGAAGCAGCCGACCACTAGTCATCAATAAAGGAAGCTTTTTCTTGTAAAAATTGCTTACATCTCTCTGCTTTTACTCTTTACTCTAACGATGGTTCGGAGTCCAACACTTGGCTCAATTCTACTTCACAAGTTCGCTCTTAAGCGAGCTAGAAGTAGGTCGGCATTCGGAATTGCTCCCACAACCGTTGAACTACTCTAACAATGGTTCGGAGTCCAACACTTGGCTCGATTCTACCTCGCAAGTTCGCTCTTAACCGAGCCAGAAGTAGGTCGCCATTCGGAATTGCTCCCACAACTGTTGAACTACTCTAACAATGGTTCGGAGTCCAACACTTGGCTCGATTCTACTTCGCAAGTTCGCTCTTAAGCAAGCTAGAAGTAGGTCGCCATTCGGAATTGCTCCCACAACCGTTGAACTACTCTAACGATGGTTCGGAGTCCTACACTTGGCTCGATTCTACCTTGCAAGTTTGCTCTTAAGTGAGCCAGAAGTAGGTCGCCATTCGAAGTTGCTCCCACAACCGTTGAACTACTCTAACGATGGTTCGGAGTCCAACACTTGGCTCGATTCTACCTTGCAAGTTCGCTCTTAAGCGAGCCAGAAGTAGGTCGTCATTCGGAATTGCTCCCACAATCGTTGAACTACTCTAACGATGGTTCGGAGTCCAACGCTTGGCTCGATTCCACCGCACAAGTTCGCTCTTAAGCGAGCCAGGAGTAGGTCGCCAGTCGGAATTTCTCCCACAAGCGGAGGCTACTCCTTTGCCGCATAAGGTTCGCTCATCTTACGAATTCGCGAGATTAAATGACCGAAGCAGAGTTCGGCACCACTGGTCGAGCGCTCATGGTGCCGACCCCTAACCGAGCAAAAGACCAGCTCAGGGACCTCGGTACGATGAACACAGTCACAAACAAAACAACCACACAAAGCCACTGAAAATGCGCAAGTCTAAGAAAGAAATATCATTAAGAGTGGAGACACAGTACAGGGCGACCCTTCCTTACAACCAGATTACAAGGTGTTAAAAAGCAAAAATTACAATGTCGACTTGTTACACTTAGGCTAAATACAAAGGCTTCAAAAACAAGATATTCAACGCCTCCGTGGCGCAGGGATGTTTCGCTTCAAGGACACTCGAGGGCGGCGACGCTTGCCTCCGGAACTCGACCCCAAACCAGCGAATTGAGACGTGTCCTCGGCGCTGCTCCTAACAGTCGCTCCGACGGATGCTCCGCTCGATGAAATGGCAACAATGCTTTGTGCATCCCCTGGACTAGGTTGGCCGATGGGCGAACGGGTCGCGAGCTCATAAAAAGAAATGCCCCGCTCGCTCTCCGCGCGAGTACATGAAGTGCTCCTCACATTGATCGGCCCCGAATGCGGTTTGAGGCGAGCCACATCCGCCTCCAGCTCTGAGATCTGTTCCCTCAAAGAGTCATCTTTTACATCGACCTCGAAGCGAGAAGGTATTGCGAAGCTCGGGATGCCAGAGCGACTGGCGATAAGGCGGTAGAGATGGGTGACTTCGATGCTCTTGTCTACCGTGGCTCTCTTCAGTGCGTCGACCTCGACCGTCAGTTCGTCCCGTTCGGTCGTCAGTTTGGCCACCTCGGCCGTCAATCCCTCTCCCTCCGTCCGAAGCTCTGTCTCTACCGTTTGCAGGTGACGAATCTCAGATAGCAGATCGTCCCTCTCCGCTGTTATTTTTGATAAAGTATGGCGGACGCACTTGAGCCAAAGGCCATAGCTAAAGGCAGTCGACGAACCATCATCCTCTCCTAAGGGGGCCATCTCGACGATCCTGCTCTCTAGTCGCCGGATCTCGATGTCTCGCCGACCCAGGATGAGTTGAAGGTGGTTCCGCTCGCTTACGGCTCTGCGTAATCCCAGCTCGACTTCAGAGAGCTGCTCTCGGCACCTCGTCAAGCACAGCCTCGTCGCCCTTAAGCCAACCTCGGGACGAGCATTGTCCCCTGAGCAAGTAGGCTCGACGGCTTGAGTCACCACCGCAAGCTGAAAAGAAGTCGAAGCAAACAACAAATTTTCAACACATTGCCGAACCCCTACACTTAGCCAATTTTCAAGAGTTTTTGAGAAAAGATAGAGAGACGCGAAGTTGAGCCCAAAAAGATGTTTTCATTCATTACAAAAAAAGCGGTGGCCAGTCCGCGATTAGGCATTACACTTAAAAAAAAAGAAGAAAAGAAAAAGCAAGCAAAGTCAGGGCGCGACCTCTTTCCCGGGGTGGCGAGAATGGGTGGGGGTCGACGTCCCTGAAGGGGTCACCACCGCCAGCGGGGTGACCACAGACACCTGGACCTCGGCAACGACCTCGACTTCAGGCTCGACCTCGTCCTCCCCTTCTTCTTCTTCTTCTCCCTCCGACTCGGGGTCGAAGCCTTCGACGTGGCCCGGGAACAATCTCCATCCCGAGCAGTCCACGTCAGGGTATGCCTTCGTCACCCAGGCGAGGGCTTCGGCGTAGGCTTTGGCCATATTCTGGGCAAGAAAGCCTTGCGCCTTCACCATGGTCGCGTCCTCAGCCTCCTTCACCGTGGCAGCCTTGGCCTCTGCTGCTTCGGCCAATTGTTTGGCCGCCTCCTCCTTCTGGCGAAGAAGGTCGCCCTCCAGCTTGGCGACCTGACCCTCGAGGTACTCGACCCTCGTCGTCCTTCCTTTGAACTCGACCCTGAGCTTGTCGAGCTCGTTCCCTATCCGAGCCTTCTCCTTCCGAGTTTGGTCGGACTCCTGCTTCAGCTCCTTCTCCAGAGCTGTCAACCTCTCCGAGAGGTGACCAAAGTGGACGATGATCTGCGACAGGAAAACGAGATGTTAAAAGAGTTAGAGAAATTAGACATAAGAAAGACCAATGACGGCAAAAAATTCAATACTTATCGAGACCGCCGAGCGAGCAATCTCGATGATGTCGTCGCCTTCCAGCCTGGCCTCCATGGCGGTCCGGTCCTTCGGCGTAGCCAGGTGCTTGACCACCTGCATGCTCGCCAAGGAGTTGCCGAGGAATCCGTCATGTTTCTGAACTTGCCAGTCCGGAACATGAATCCTCTTATGCTCCTCGGTCAGGAGCTCCTCGGCCACCACTGTCAGCGGAGGCGTCGCCATCCTGAGGGCTGTGACGATGGGGAAGTCACCACCCTCGGTTGACGCCGAGGCACCTACATCGGCAACGGCCGGGCTCCCCTGGGTCTCCGCCTCCTCGACCACCTCCGTGACCCTCGGAGTCTTTGCGGTCGGTAACTTGGTGGCCACCCTCTTTCGTTTCTTCGGCGCCTTGCTGGCAAGACCAGCCCTCAAAGCCAACACCGCCTCGTAGTCCATCGCCTCTGCATTAAAAGCGAAGTTTATTAGCACAATACAAGTCATAAAAGGTGAAGTATGAAAAAGGAAGCACGGAAACATAAAAGAAGCCGCGTACTGGGATCTACGCGGCAGAGCCCTCCCCTAAACAAAACACCCTCGGTCAGCTCCCACCAACCATACTTCGGCCGATCGAGTAGTGTCCGAACTGCCTCTTCATCTTCGGGGCGAAGCTTGGGCAGCACCTTCAGCCGCTTCGGCACCTCTTCCACCCAACTAGAAGGGATAGGCCAGGCCTCCGCACTCTGCACTATCAAGTACTTATCGCGCCAGTGCTTGGTGGAGTCGGGGCATATAACGAGCCTACCACCATGCCTCGGAGCCAAGTAATATCGGAACTCCGACCGGTTCGCTTGATGAAGCCGGTAGATCGTTCGAAGTACATTCAGCTCCGGCTCGATCCCAGCGGTTTGGCAGTGAAGTACGAAACCATTTATGACTCTCCATGCGTTCGGCATAAGCTGGATGAGGCTGACTCCAAACCACCTCAGAACGAGGATTACGAACGGATGGAGAGGTAGCCGAGCCCCGGTGATAAAGGCATCAACTGGCCAGCAACACATAGTCACTAGCAGCGGCGAGTTGGCCCTAACTCCGGGACCCGGCAGCATAAGTTCGTATTCCTCCAGGATGTGGAAACAATCTCGGATCACTGTCAAGTCTTCTTCGCGGAGGATCGACACCGTCTCATCCGCCTCGGTCGTCTCCCTCGCCACATTCTCCTCAAAAGTCCTCCCCCTCCCGTGAACAATATGCTCGGCATGCTCCTCCGGAAGCTCTCGAACCCTGTGAAGCCCAGTAGTAGCCCCGGCAACCTGCCAAACGGCCAAACACCTTCTTGCCCTTATCTGGAGTGCGGGCTTCGACAACTTCAAGGGAGGGCTCGGACCAAGAAGAAGACGACTCGGAGACAGAGGGAAGAGACATATTTATACTTGGAAAGAGACTAAGTATAAATTATCTTTAAAATGTGCTGTCGGAAACTTCACCGGAAAATGGACGACGATCACCTGAAGCACTCGCTAAGCACAAATAACCGCCGGAGCAAAAGAGAGGAGAAGTGAAAAATAAGAGAGGGGGTGAGGTTTTATAGAGCGAGGCACACGAAACGAGGATAATGTTCCTAGACAGCCAGCCCATTTACGCAAAACGACAAAAGCTATTTAAACTGTCGCCTTGTTTGCCATGCCAAGCCGTACATCGCATTAAATACTGTCCCATCTGACGGGAGCTCAGAAGTCACTGCATTAAATGAGCGTCCCATCTGTCGGAGCTGTCAGAAGTCCAGGAGCCATCACATTTAATGACTGCCACATCTACCAGGAACGCAGAAGTCTTGGACCTCGGCGCCATCTGCCGAGCGTTCTTGACACCGACCATGTTACATGGAAAGTTGAACTTCGGCACCAGTTGCCGAGCGTTCGTGACACCGATCATGTTACATGAAAAGTTGGACCTCGGCACCAGCTGCCGAGCGTTCTTGACACCGACCATGTTACATGGAAAGTTGGACCTCGGCACCAGCTGCCGAGCGTTCTTGACACCGACCATGTTATATGGAAAGTTGGACCTCGGTACCAGCTGCCGAGTGTTCTTGACACCGACCATGTTACATGGAAAATTGAACTTCGGCACCAGCTACCGAGCATTCTTGACACCGACCATGTTACATGGAAAGTTGGACCTCGGCACCAGCTGCCGAGCGTTCTTGATACCGACCTTGTTACATAGAAAGTTGAACTTCGGTACCAGCTGCCGAGCGTTCTTGACACCGACCATGTTACATGAAAAGTTGGACCTCGGCACCAGCTGCCGAGCGTTCTTGACACCGACCATGTTACATGGAAAAGTTGGACCTCTTGTCAGCTACCGAACGTTCTTGACAACGACCATGTTACATGAAAAGTTAGACCTTGGCACCATCTGCCGAGCTTTCTTGACACTGACCATGTTACATGGAAAGTTGGACCTCGGCACCATCTGCCGAGCGTTCTTGATACCGACCATGTTACATGGAAAGTTGGACCTCGGCACCAGCTGCCGAGCGTTCTTGACACTGACCATGTTACATGGAAAGTTGGACCTCGGCACCAGCTGCCGAGCGTTCTTGACTCCGACCATGTTACATGGAAAGTTGGACCTCGGCACCAGCTGCCGAGCGTTCTTGACACCGACCATGTTACATGAAAAGTTGAACTTCGGTACCAGCTGCCAAGCGTTCTTGACACTGACCATGTTACATAGAAAGTTGGACCTCGGCACCAGCTGCCGAGCGTTCTTGACACCGACCATGTTACATGGAAAAAGCTACCTCGGACCTCGCCGAACTCCCTCTCCGCACTCACAACCTAGCCGAGGTGCCTCGGCTCTTCGGCAGAAGGTGCCGAACCACCCATGGATTTCAGCCTCCTTGGCAGCGAGCGCTCGAAGGGGTCGGCAGTGTGATACAAGCATATAGGCCGCACAACGAAGGAAAACAACCGAGCCATTCGCCAAAAAATTGCGAAAAAAAAAACAATCAAAAAATCGGGAAGTTAAGGAAAAACTCCTGAAAAATAATTATAAAGTTGGGGAAACATTTTCTAATCCCCAAACAAGTAATTATTACCAAGGACAATCTATTAAGACCCCCGAACGACGATCCGACACTTCGCAAAGATAAACGAATATTCCTGCAAAAACACCGCAGAGCTCAGGAGCAACTCAAAGTGCAACCAATTTGAAAAATTACCGCACTACCTCCTTCAAAGATTCAAAACCTCCTATTTGAACTCCGACACAACTCCACTAGCCATTAAAACAGTAAAACTACTCCTCAAAGGCTGATCAAGCTCAGTCTTCGGGAGTGGCGGGCTCGTGATATGGCTAAAAATGGGGTTTAATCGGAACCGTCCAAATCAGGCACGAATCTTGAAGCCCAGGGGTAAAACGGTAATTTCACCTACCAATGGGTCTGAAGCGGGTACGGGTTCTCCCCCTCAAAGACCCGCTAACCCGCGAACGGATCCACCTCAACTGAGTGTGGGTTTTAACCCGCAGCAAACCCGGTCTAGAAAGGATAGAATTAGGGTTTCTGATTAAATCCTAATCAACGGTCCTGATTCATGTCTATCCTTCCACTGGGGATTAGGGATTACATGCCTTATCTAACCACAGGGATTACATTCCTAATCTAACCCTAGCGGTGCCTATAAATACCCCCCATCCATCTCCATTAAGAGGTAATCAATCTTTTGCCATTTTTACGCTCTTTCATAATCATCCCTGATTACTGACTTGAGCGTCAGAGGGTGCGTCGCCGGGAACAACCCCGGTGTCTGGCACTTTTTGCAGGTAAACGGCGGGAGTCAACGGTCAAATTCCGGCGGATCAGGTTCCAGGTTTGCTATTCAAGCTTCCCAAGAATCCACAAATACTATCTGTGTAACGCCCCCAAATTTATTTTTTTTTTTACTCCAAACTCAATTCTTTCAATTTCTATATCACTTTAAATATAAACTAAGATATTTATATTTCAATAAAAATTTTGGCAAAATTTCCCCTGTAATTTCTGCCCCGAAACACAAAAAGCTTACGGAATTCTGCTCTAAATTCCGTAGCTCACAACACAGACAATATTATCAAGGGCTCCCCAGGCCAAAATGAGCAGTAACATACAGGCAATATAATATAATGCACTGGGGGCCAAACTCTTTACGGATTATCAAATATCAAATAAAAACGATAAATTTCTTTGAAAAACGAGGTAAAATTTTAGAAAAATCTTTGTAAAACTTACCACAGAGCCCGGTACACCACAACAAGATGGGTACGGGTCACAACCACCATACACTACTCCACACTATACTCATCATCATCATATACATGCTTATACATCAAAAATACAATTTAAACCACAAATTTTACTATTTACATCACTAGTTTATACAAAAATTTTAAAATAAAACTCCACCTCACACAACTACGTCTCACCTCTGCACTGCTGAGGACCTGAAACAGTAGGGGATTTAGGGTAGTCTAGGGACTCCCTAACCTCCCAAATACTAAGGGGTTAGCCATTTCTGGTGTGAGTATAATTTAAAAATCTAACAAATGAATTAAATTGTATAAAGAAAATAATTTAAACTTACAAACATCATGTAAGAAGGTACACTTGGAATATCTGAACTTAAAAACATCATCAATACGAATTATATCCAAATACTCGTCAAATAAGCATCGAATCACAAAATTTCCCATAATTCACACCTTTCCGCTATATATTTCACATCAACCTCATATTTATCCTTGTTTTATACACGCACAATACAAATTTCCATTCAATCAATTCATTTTCAATTAAAATCCCCTAGCCCGAATATTCATTCCTTCACAATTATCCCCATCTTAGTATTTCGCTATTTATATAAATATCACTTACATGAGGCTATTATAACTTTCTTTAATAACCATTTATATGGATACAAACTCATAACACACATACTTTCTGCATTCATCATTATCATAACTACTTTCATAGTACAAGTATTTATTCTAATGAATAACATCACACTTATCTATTTTTATAGCATCGTAAACAGATGCATTCATTCCCATAATAACCCACTCGTTTATGACGTAAAACACAATTATTACATTTTATTACACTATGGGAGATACTTGCATAGAATCACATCATTAGCACATCACTAATTAGAATGCTCATTCTCATTGCATCAAAAGCATGTTTTATAGCTCATTCACATCTCATTATTTCATATAGTACTTCTCATTTTGATAAGGATTATATTTCTTATTATCATTTTCACTTAATCCCCAAACACAATTTGGGGCCACAACATATCACACCATATAGCCGATAGCTTGGGTAATAATCACTGCACCTCAAACACACAGTTTGGGTAATATCACATCACGTCTCAAGCCGATAGCTTAGTTATTTATTTCACTTCAATCACTTATCATCTTCACTTCACTTTATTTCTCATTTCTATCAATCATTACCACTATTATATCCACTTACCCTGCGAATTATGCCAAGGCAGGTAGTTCCCACCATTTCCACAGAAATAGCGGGCAGGTAGTTCCTTGACACAACTCCAAGGTACAACTCATACAACACTGTTTTTCACCTTAATAATCACGCACATAATACAATTACTTCGTATTATTCATAAGAACACATGTCTCTTCTATTATTATCATTTTAATTTAATCACATGCTGCATTTATCATTTCTTTCCATACACTAACTCATAACACGTTCACTTTCACATTTACTTCATTCACAACTATTTTCTTTCTCATCCACAATTCACATTTCACTATTCCCTTTCTTTACTACCCCATTTATTATTAACACTTATTTATTCTTTATTCTCAACTCATAATACACTTCCTTCACTATTTCATTTCAGCTTATACCAAACACTTCTCTTTCTCATTCACATTTCATATCATATTCATTTTACCCCAGGTCTATCCTAGAGTATCAATTCTCTCTCAGGTCTACCATGAGGTGTCATATCTCTCTCCGATCTATTCGGAGGTATCTGCTCTCCCAGGTCCATCCTGGGGAATCAACTCTCTCTCAGGTCCCACCTGAGGTATCATATCTCTCTCCGGTCTATCCGGAGGTATCTGCACTCCCAGGTCTATCCTGGGGTATCAACTCTCTCTCAGGTCCCACCTGAGGTATCATATCTCTCTCTGGTCTATCCGGAGGTATCTGCACTCCCAGGTCTATCCTGGGGTATCAACTCTCTCTCAGGTCCCACCTGAGGTATCATATCTCTCTCTCCGGTCTATCCGGAGGTATCTACACTCCCAGGTCCATCCTGGGGTATCAACTCTCTCTCAGGTCCCACCTGAGGTATCATATACCTCTCCGGTCTATTTGGAGGTATCTACACTCCCAGGTCTATCCTGGGGTATCAACTCTCTCTCAGGTCCCACCTGAGGTATCATATCTCTCTCCGGTCTATCCGGAGGTATCTACACTCCCAGGTCCATCCTGGGGTATCAACTCAAGTCAACCGAAATTATTGCTATTAACATTTTCTTTTCATATTAACATCACCCTTTATCATCATAGCATCTCCCCTTTTATTTACTTATTCGCATAAACAAAGATCACCAACTCACTTACCCCTTTCAATGCATCACACAAAAGAAATATCACTATAATTAACATAAAACTCATCACATCATAATATTACACATCACAACTGTACTGCCTTATTTATTTTATCATTACCCCACACATCATGCGTATATCATACTATTTATTATCTCAATATCACAGGTTTGCATACGCCCAGTAGCTCAACACATCACAACATCATATATACAAATACACCCATTACATTACCATCACACTAGATATTCAAAATCACAACAATTCACCATATACCGACATCTTATATAAATATAACTCATCCCCGTATATATATATCTAATCTATCGTCTGTAAATTTATATCAATACACGAGACGAGTATTTCATCGTCATATCGCATACCAACACCAAACACTAATTTCCCTTTACACATACACCTTATTCCGGGATTCATATCAATCATTCAGATCATACTAAAATTTGCTTAAAATCACAAATGCATAAATACATTCATACTCACATAATAGCCCGTGAAGACTCGAAGCGCCATCTCGCAATCCCATATCCAAAGTTGCTAACATAACCTAATATCAAATTTCAACACAATTAAGGCTCAAACCCTCCAAATCAATCACAAAAGCTAATAACCCTATTCCAACCATCCCACAAGCGTTTATTGAACGCCTGGGATGCACACGTGCATTGCACGTAACATTCGAATTACTACGGAATTTTTTCCCCATGAAATCACTAAAATCACCTCCAAATTATTCTAATGGTTCTACTAAAATTCTACTACTATAAAGGAGAAATTTCTCACATCTATAATTCTCTTTTACAAACCCAAAACCCTAATTTATTAGCAACATACAAATTCTCCATCAACTTGCTAATTTCTCGTATCTACAACACCCAACCCCTCATACTACCATAATTCTACTCAATAGAAATTGAAAACACTTAATTTTATACAATAAGATAAAATAGGATTTACCTTTCCAACATCTTTTCGAAAATCCGATGCCACCACGTTGTAGAGAACCCTTTAATTAGTATACCCCTCAGTTTAATTTAAGAATCGTGGAGAAAGGGTGGAGATTTGGGTGGGGAAAGGAGCCGCCGAATGGGTTCGAGCTTCTCTGGTTGTGATCGGGATGGAGAAGAAGGAAAGAAGGGAGAAGAAAGAAAAAGAGAAATAAAATGGAGAAGGGGTTAGATGGGAAATATAATATATATATATATATATATATATATATATATATATATATATATATATATATATATATATATTATAATAATAGAAAGGTATAAATTACCTATAAGCCCTCAAAATCCAAAATATTACAACTAAACTCCAACTCTTTTCTATAATAATAATACGAACAAGACAAATACATCAAATTATCTTATAATAATTTCCCAAAATTATAAAATAAAATAAACAATATTTCCTCACATAAAATCTCAACTCTTAACTCTAATATAACAATAATACCAATCTACCACAAATATCCATACCTATATCAATATTTAAATAAAATATATCCAAAAATAATTTTCTCCACCCCAAATATATAAAAATAGATATTTTCGGTATTTTACAAATTCGAGGTGTTACAATCTGTTTACCCCCACACCAGATTTAGCGGTAACAGCTTATAAGCCTAAACGGCTTCTAGTAGTTTATTTCAAATTCTTATAAGTCTTCTATCACTTAAAAAGTCTATATTACCCCAAAGTATAAATAGAGAAATTATATAGTAAGGGCAAAAATGTGTAAAAGTAGAGAAAATGCTCTTGTAAGAGGTGAAAAAATAATAGAAATCTCTTACAAGAGGTTCTTATAAGAGGTTATTTTTATATAAAAAGAACACCTCAAAAAGAGGCTCTTACAATAGGCTCTTACTGTAAATCTCTTATAAGAGGCAAAAAAGAACAGTGCCTTAGGTAGTGTTCTTTTTCTCCTCTTATAAGAGATTTACCTCTTGTAAGAGGTGGTCCCCCTCTTACAAGAGTTTTTTTAGTGTTCTTTTTTTACCTCTTATAAGACATTTTTCTCAAAATATCTTATAAGCCTAAAAGACTTCTAGTACCCTCTTTCAAATTCTTATAAGACTTCTATCACTTAAAAAGTCTATATTACCCCAAAGTCTATATTATAATTGTTAATAATTAAACTAGTTTATATATCTATATAATAAATTACAAAGAAAGCTATCAAGTGGCTCACAATCAATCCCCCCAAAATCAAGGACCCTTATCCAACCTCACAAAACATATTTTCCCTCCAAAATTTCAAACCCAAAAACCAAAACTTCCCCCCTAAAAAAATCATTACTTTATTACTATCTATCTCTTCTCTCTTTACTTTTTTATATTTCTCTCTTTCTCTCTCTCTCTCTATATCACATTCTTTCTTTATTTACTTAGAAATTTAGATTTTAAGATTTCGGTTTTGTAAATTTTCAGAATTTTTAATAGCAAATATCTTTTCAACAATTAAATTTCATTATTTTCCACACTTAAAGTTCTAAGAAGTTAGATTTTATACCCCCATTTATAATTATTTTTCAACATATACTAATGGAAATATAGACAATTTTTTTTTATAACTTATTATTGTCATACTATTCAAACTTGAGCTATAAAATTATTGTTCTACTGTTTACATGGCTTTTCGTGTTTTGTATCGTTCCGAAGATGTGCCGTAGGCATGTGCCCACGGGCAAATCTAGTTAGTCTATAGTAGCCCGGAATATGCTATCCTAGAAAAAGTGTAATCATATACGTAGTTGACTGTAATATGCTATCCTAGAAAAAGTGTGGGAATTCATTCTTCAAAATCTCGAACAATTATATTAGGGATGTTTTTATTTATTTATTTATTTATTTACAGATAATTTATATTAGCCCATTGACCTTAAATTTTTTTAATCCAACTTCTTGGAAACAAATTATTATTATTTATATTTATACATACTAATTTTCATACTAATTAAAAGTCTATAGTAGCTCGGAATTATAATTGATGATTTACACTGATTTGTGAATTTAACTTGCCATTAAACTAGTTTATATATTAGTAATTTGAACTTATCTTTTCTTGTCCTTCATCTCACTATTTTTATACTTTGGGGTAATATAGACTTTGGGGGTAATATAGGCTCTTGTAAGAGGTGAAAAAAGAACAGAAATATCTTATAAGAGGTTCTTATAAGATATTATTTTTATATAAAAAGAACACCTTAAAAAGAGGCTCTTACAAGAGGCTCTTACTGTAAATCTCTTATAAGAGGTAACCTCTTATAAGAGAAAAAAAAAAGAACAGTACCTTAGTGTAATTTGTCCATCTACCAACCCGTGCAACGCACGTGCATAACTATTATAAATGAGGTTTTAGATCAAATCCAGACTACGTCTGAATTTTTACTTTTAAAAAAATTATATTTATTAAGACGTGCATCGCATGTGTAAACTACTAGTATATATATATATATATATATATATATATATATATATATATATATATATATATATGAGGAGTGATCCAATGAGATACATCTTAAAATGAGATAACGAGATACATCAATTATGACCATTAGATATGAGAGAATTGAAATGAGTGGCTCTCATTTATTTGGATTAATTAATTTGGTACCTGGTTTTTTGTCATTATCTTTTTATTTCAGGTGAGGGATACTAGTTACCTTTCTTATCTCAAAATTTATAGTAATCAAACTAGTCAACCAATAGTCTTCTCCCTTTCTTCACCTAATAGAAAGAGGACCGGCTCACTTTAACACATTTATTCAAGTGTCCTTACCCTCTAGTCGATTGAACACAAAAGTAGCATCAATCGTACTTCGTCAACGATTATCTTACAGTTGGGGAGCTGGAGAACAGATTTCCGTTGGTGATGACCTATTTTTCTTTATAAAACTATTGGGTGCTTAACTAAGGTTAAGGATCAACTAGACTGCTAGAGCGCAAACTGTACGTGATATCAATGTCATTATAAACAAGCTGTATAATAACATCTTGCAAACACAAATTATCAATCCATATACACATTTACAATCAAGGTCAGTCATCAATTGCAACGATCTAACTTCATGTTGGGATTCTGCAGTCAAAATCAGAAATAAAATTCTTCACCAAAATCCTTACTTACAGCCCCAAATCACGTCCATAATTCTTGTAAATTAAACCCTAAAACCTAAATCGTTCTTCATCAAATCACTGTCGTACTAATAACTAAACTAATCTAATCGATCGAACTACTAAAATCCGCACTTGATGCGCCACGATCGGCTCAGAAGCACCGTCCTCACCAACCTACGGAACGAAACCCCAATTAGAAACCAAAGATTTCCTTAAAAAAATTTCATTACCTTCACGATGCTAGCCTCTCTAAGGACACCTATGGGCAATGTGTGGGAAACGTTTACTTAAAAATTTTAAGGCACTGATTAGGAACGCTTGTTAGGGTTAGGGAATGGGTACAAGATATATTCTTCGTGAATCATTACCCTAACAAACGTTTTCCTAACCCAACGTGTCAGAAATGTTTACTCAAAAATTTTATATCTATCACTTTTACTCAAAAATTTTAAGGCAGTTTGGACACCTATGGGCAACGTCTAGGAAACGTTTGTTAGGGTTAGGGAATGAGTAGAATCATTAGTCCAGTAATTCAAATTTGATTTGATTTTTTTTTTCCTGGTTTTTTTAACAGATATGTAGAGAAAAAAAACGGGATTCTCAAGTAATTAATCCAAATAAATGAGAGTCACTCATTTCAATTCTCTAATATCTAATGGTCATAATCGATGCATCTCATCATCTCATTTTAAGATGTATCTCATTGGATCACTCCTATATATATATATAATTAAATAAATAAATGAGTTATTTTGGAGGGAAGGGAAATTTTGGGGGAAAAATGTGTTTTGAGTGGTTAGATCTGGGCCTTTGATTTTGGGGAGATTGAAAGAGAACCACTTGATAGCTTTCTTTGTATTCTATTATATAGACTAGATTTACCCGTGGGTACGTGCCTACGGCACGTCTTCAGAACGATATAGTATATGAAAAGCTTGTAAACAGTAAATCAACAATTATATAGCTCAAGTTTGAATAAATAAAAGAATTGTTTTGGAAATTTGAATTTGAGTTTTGGGGGAAAATTTGGAGGAGGGGATGAGGAGAATGTGTTTTATGAGGTTGATCTGGGCCTTTGATTTTGGGAGGATTGAAGGAAAACCACTTGATAGCTTTCTTTATGTTTTATTATATAGATTTTTAAATTTGTATAGGAAAAAAAAATCGGAGGATTTGCTCACTTTTTTAGTTTTAAAAGAAATAATTACAAAAAGTTCTTGAATAAAAATGGTTTAGAATAATATCTTGTATAGAAATTCTGACCCAATCCCACTCCTCCAAAAACAATTAAAACAAAATCCAAATCTAAATCCAAAATGAAATCTATACCCAAACCCGAAACGCAAACAGAACTACTCTAGTTTTCTTTCTCGGTCTTCTCAGTCCTTATTTCTCAGCCACACCAAATCTGGCATCACCCAATCCAACGGTCCTGATTCATCCAATCCAGTTGGTCCTGATTCATCCAATCCCTTCAATCCGACGATAAAAACCAAACTTTCCTTCTACCAATTCCCCTCTTGAACCCTAGGTTTTTTCTTCCTCCAAAAACCCAAAAAAATAAAAAAAAATAAAAAAAAATGGCGGAAATCCAACAACAACACCAGTCAGCGCAATCCGACTCTCAATCGATGGGTCCCTCCAATCCCCTCCCGATGACGTCACTGTACGTAGGCGACCTCGAACCCTCCGTCACCGACGTCCAGCTCTTCTCCTATTTCAGCCAGGTCGGCGAGGTGGTCTCCGTCCACATCTGCCGTGACGTCAGTACTCGCGAGTCCCTCGGCTACGCTTATGTCAACTTTACCAATCAAACTAATGGTATATAATTTTATGTTTGTTTATCTGGTTTAGGGTTTTGAATTTTTTTAAAAGGAATTTATTGATTTCTTAATTGTATGTAAAAATTGTAATCATGTAATTTTGATTTGTACAGCGGCAAGGGCACTAGATATGCTCAATTTCACCCCTCTAAATAATAAGCCGATTCGGATTATGTATTCCAATCGTGACCCGTCAACCCGAACCACTGCAGCCGCCAACATTTTCATTAAGGTATAATGTTGTTGATATTTGGTTTGTTTTCCATCATAGGACTACAAAATTCGAGATCAAATTTCCACTAAAGAAGAGAAATTTTTTATATCAAGAGCCATAAAAAATCAAGTGTCGTTGCATAATAGCCTGTAATAATGTGTTGTCGCTTGATATGTACAAATGACTATACAAATGACTACAGAGGGAAAAAAAGGTGACCTTTTTAAAAAAAAAATAATAGTTATCTACAAATCGTCATTACCCACTAGTAGCCATAAATTCATGTTGGGGATAGTGTCGTGCATTTTCATTACTTAGATTATTATTCTCAACATTTTCATTACTTAGATTATTATTCTCAACATTTGGGTTTTTTGATGGATTGAATTTGTGGTCTTTTTGCAGAATTTGGACAAGAGTATAGATCACAAGGCGCTTTACGAGACATTCTCTGCTTTCGGGAATATTCTGTCTTGTAAGGTTGCGCTTGATGCTTCTGGAAACTCGAAAGGGTACGGGTATGTGCAGTATGACCAGGAAGAGGCTGCACAGAGTGCGATTGATAAGCTTAACGGCATGGCATTGAATGATAAGGTGGTTTATGTCGGCCCCTTTCTTAAGAAGCAAGATAGGGGGAACTCGACGGAGGGTGAGAGGAAAGAAAAGTTTTCCAATGTGTTTGTGAAGAATCTGGCAGATTCGGTGAAAGAAGAGGAGTTGGAGAAGGTTTTCGGGGAGTATGGGACGATTACTAGTGTTATTGTGATGAGGGAAGAGAATGGTAAGTCCAAGTGTTTTGGGTTTGTCAATTTTTTGAATCCTGATGATGCTGCACGGGCTACGGAGGAGCTTAATGGGAAGAAGTTTGATGACAAGGAGTGGTATGTTGGGAGAGCTTTGAAGAAGTCAGAAAGAGAAAGGGAGATTAAAGTGAGGTTTGAGCAAGGGATGAAGGAGGTTGCAGATAAGTATCAAGGGGTTAACTTGTACTTGAAGAATTTGGATGATAGCGTAGGAGATGATAAGTTGAGGGAAGTTTTTTCTGTGTTTGGAACAATAACATCATGCAAGGTATTATTTGTTTACATATTTGTAGCAGCTAATGTATGTTGCAGTTATCTTATTGGGAAATTTTTTTCAATGTGCAGGTAATGCGTGATCCTAATGGTGTAAGTAAAGGATCTGGATTTGTTGCATTCTCAGCCCCCGAAGAGGCATCTCGTGCTGTAAGTTTTTGAGTTGAGTTATCCTAAGAGATACTGTTTTCTATAATGTGTTTAACAACAATTTTGTATAATGATAATGTGTCTCTGTATCTCTATTGTTATAGCTTGTTGAAATGAACGGAAAAATGATTAGTGGAAAGCCTCTTTATGTCGCACATGCACAACGAAAAGAGGAGAGGAAAGCTAGGTTGCAGGTATTAATGAATATTAACTAAATTCTTTTCCATTACTCCACATATTGGGGAAATTCTGTTGAAATTACTGAAACCAGGTTTCATATCAATTATTTTGTTAAAAGATTTTGTTTTTTTATTTGTTTTTTTAATTTTAGTTCGTATTATCAAGGCACATTGGTACCTGCTGAGCAATTCTGTTTGTTTTAACTGACTTGTTTATGATGTTCTATTTCCTCTATGACAGACAAACTATATGTATAATGTTTTCAGCATTTAAGAAACAGATTTGTTAATGAACAAAAATTCGTAGTATAATGACAAATTCAATCTCAGCAACAACCACAAAATGTTGTCACATGTATATTGTGTATCATTATCCTTATAACTCAAACTGGGCTACTCCATTGCTACAAAGTATCGTCAATTTAGATTCTTCAGATGGTACTCTTTCTTTCTTTCTTTTTTTTTTTTTTTTTTTTTTTAACGTATAAATTTTGTGTCCTAGTAGCCTCTTCTTGCACTTTGACATTGGGGGACCTCTTATTTGGGTCTATGTAGTTCTTCCAATTGTTAGATCAGAAGGGTGGAAGGATTTTTGTGGATTAATTGCATCAAAGTGAAGTTTTAGTAACAGATAGATGCTAAAATAGTGATTTTCTCCATTCTCCAACTCTCTGTCAGGGTTTCATAACTCAGTATTTGTATCGGGTATATATTCCTTGTTGCCATTTCTCGCTAATATAAGATGTACCAAATAGGCAATTTCCAGTGCGACCCTTGCATCTTCGAATTGGCCGGAATTTTATACCATTCTCTGTAGCCCCTTTATAGCATAATCAGCATTTCAAATATCTTCTCTCAAACTTCTCCTAATTTGTGGCTTCCTTAGCTTTCTAAATTTGTTCAGCTTCTTCTTATGACCTTTGATACTCTACCCTACAGGAAAATTTCCCTATACTCATTGAGGACTCTGTAATATCACAAGCAGATTGATGCAATCTTACCTGGACTCATTCAATTGTCAGTCACCATGACACTTAGCTCCATAAGGACACTACAAAAATCTACATATTCATCTTATCAAATTGGAATTGCTCTGTATATTCAATATGAGCACTATTGAAAATCCTCACATCAAATTAATGAAAGCTCAAGGTTTAAATTAAATTCACAAAAATTACGATTGGAAGATTTTGTTGATATTGGAATATATGCATAAACTTGTTGTATACATACAATAAAGAGTAGTTGAGTGAGTGTCCTCTTGTCATAATTTGAAAAGCTCCCAAGGTAGTTTCTTCCATGCATGTTGTCACTTGAGACCATGCTTGTGTCCTTGTGATATTGACTTCATTTTTTTAAATATACATTTTCTATAATTTATAAGTTGTAAATATATTACCTATTTAATTTGTATTTCATATTCCAACAAGGTGCAGCATTCGTTAAGAAGACCTTCTCCATGTTAGTACTGAAGGAGCTACAGTTTGCTCAGTCCACTGCCCTAAATTGCAAAAGAGCCCTTGAAAGAACTGATATATAATTATGGGGCTTTATCCATCCTCGTAGGCTTTTTTTAAGCTTGCATATTAATGTGTTTTCTTGATTCTAACAGTGGTATTCATTGTTTTCCTTGATGCTTAAAATGATGTATCTTGTTGTTGTGTTTTGTGTTGAATTTCAGAATCTCTTTTTTTTAATGAGTATCCCTTAATTTTGGGAGTTATATATCTTTTTAAATATAAGTTATATTAGTATTCTGTGTTAGGCATCCTATTGGGTGTTTCACTTAATGATTTCTTAAATTTTATTAACTTCTTGGCCCCACTCTTTAAGAAAAGGACTTTGACAAATTATCTTATAATGCTAAAAAATGCCAATATGGGTGGTCGCCTATACGTTGAAATGGTTATTTATCTGACAACTACTAACTTACCCTATTCATGTTTCGGTTGAAAGCCTGATGCTAACCAGTTTGTTCCGTGTTAGGCATGTGTTATGCAGTTCACTAGTATGATCTTACTGAAGCCATGTTTATTATGGGTTAGACATGCTCGGTACTGAGTCACAGAGATCAAACATACATATTAAGTAGTGAAAACCCTAATTTTTTTTTGTTTTTCACTCTCATGTTAGCGATCATTTTCATCATCTTTTATGCTGATTCATCGAATCTTTTATGCTGCACATGGTGGTGGTTTGTGTGTGTGTGTGGGGGGGGGGGGGGGGGGGGGGGTATTGAAGGGTCCGCAAGCTATGCACAGTTGTTCTGTAGAAAAATGTTATTTATTCTCCTTGTAGACCTTTCCTGATATGGGAAAGATTTTCAGGATTGTTGGTTGCATGAGCTTGAACTTTAGCCTTTATGCATGCTCATTAAGTCCAATGGCAGAGTTATATTTTTGTTCTGTCAACCCTCCCTCCAACAACCACCACCATAACCCCAAAAGAAGAAAAGGGAAATCAAGCATATAGATATTCATATGCATATAATGGATATTGCAAATGTCTTATGAAAAAAGAAAACAAAAATGAACTTTTAATATATTAATGTTGAAAATATGTTAAATCCGATACTCCGGTCAGATACAATGCGTATCTATACCATAGCTGCCAGGCTGATACTGATTCTGAAACTGACAGTTTAGCACCCTTGAATCTGGCTCTGCTCTTGCGCTCTTCAGTAAATTTTCCGTCAACCAGCTTGCGCGTGAGTCATTCTCTTTAGCTGATCCTATTTGGACTGAAAAAGTTATAATTGTCATGATGATGTTGACTTGTTGAGTTGAAAAGTAGCTTCTGATTTCTGCCTTTACTTTTTCCATTAGTATGCAATGTTTTTATATTGTCAGCATTTATATATTGGGATATCAAATATTAGATTTTATCCCAAGTAGGAGAATATATCGTTTTCATCTTCAATATATTTTCTTGACTTGCCTATAATTGTGCTGTTAAATCCGTTGGTTGCTTCTACCTTGCATATGTTTATCACTAATGACTTCTTAAACCTATAAGACTGTTGAAGTACTATATAGCAAGAGAAGAAATTGCATTAATCAGAAAAGAGAGATTTTTTTGCTTCCTTTTGCGCGCCAGAGGCATTACTTTTATGGTGACTTTAGTAGTGACTAAATGCATTTATCCTTCATGAGAATTGTCAGTGTTACTTGTTGTCTTTTGTATCTTTTTTAATGCCTTGTCAGATGGTCAGTCCATCCTCATATTTTAATTCATTTTAGGCACAATTTTCACAAATGGGACCAGTCATGACAAGTGCTGCAACACCTCGAGTTCCCATGTATCCACCCGGTGCTCCTGCAATAGGACAACAAATTTTTTATGGCCAAGCCCCACCTACCATGATTCCTCCACAGGTAACCTTGTTTGGTCAGTGTATAGCTGTAAGCAGGGGGGGGGGGAGCGGAAATGTAATATTTGCAATTTTTTGAGATCATGGTAATTTTATCTGTGATGCCAAGGGGTTATTCTAAAATTTTGGCTATATATATATATATATATATATATATATATATATATATATATTATCTGTCGCCTCCATAAAAACATCAATCATCCATTGAGTTTAGGCTTTTTGTTTAACCTTTTTTGACTTGTTGCACATGAAGGCTGAGGCAAAAGATTTTTATGCTTTTCACTTCTGTCATTATATGATTATATCTTGTTATATATATATGATGTTGCCTCCGCTTTGCTCTACACTAGTCACGCTATGTGCCATCAATGGGTTAGAACTCTACATACTATGCTATCTCTATTTTCAACTTTAAATTATATCCAATATTTCCCCCCTCGTCTGTATATTATGTTGCCATTGGGGACGATTCATCGCGATCAATTGTGTCGATTTTGTTTGCTTTGGTAGTTTTTTTTTTTTTTTTTTTGGGGGGGGGGGGGGGGTTGGGAATCATGATGAATCACATTGATTTTTATTTGCTTTCCTGGTTTTCAGCTGGAAGATTGATATTATTCTAACAATTTGAGAGAAAATTTTATGGACTGGAGAGGGGGAAAATAAGTTCATTTACTCTGAACCATCCAGAAAATTTTCTCAAATTTCTCAAGTTTGATGGTAAGGGGAGAAGAAATGGAGAAGTTGAAGGGTGAAAAAGATGATAGGATAAGTTTTTAGATTTATATGACAAAATTCCAACTTCAGTTTTATGCAAGCCATGGGAGAATATTCCATTTCATTAACGACATAACAAGTTGTAAAATGAAAAAAACATTGAGGAATCAAGATTCCCTAACTTTAAAATTAGATTGAAGACATTTACTAGATTCAGAGCAGTGACAGATATCGCTTCTTTTTGCAGCCAAGTTTTGGCTACCAACAACAAATGATTCCTGGGATGAGGCCTGCAGGCGCTCCTATGTCAAACTTTTTTGTCCCATTAGTTCAACAAGGTCAGCAGCAAGCACAACGTCCTTCCGGTAGACGTGGTGGACAGGGACCCCCGCAAATAATGCAGCAGCCCTTACCTTTTCTCCCACACCAGGTGGTACTCATTCTTAATTCCTTAGAATCTTATTGATTTAAAATCGTACATAACTAAGAGGGGGTATCACTATCACTCCCATAGACAGGCAAGAAAGTGGTAAGTTTGTTTTACTGGCTGTTAATATCTCTCCACCTATGTTAGAGAAATTAGTTCGCTATGAATAATGACAGGTGGACACCTAGGTTGAAAGTATCGCCCAATCAGTTTTGGCTCTTTCGTATAGAGCGATCCGATAAAAGGGTAGAATACTCGGATTTGGCCGAAACTCAGTAAAAAGCATCAAAAGTTGAAATAGAAATCAGAGGAGAGAAGATTGAGGAAGGGCATACCTTTACATCCTCAAGTTGACTCTATAATGTTGATGCTTCTTCTTAGTTCTTCCTTTATTTAATTTTTCTTGCATTTTGATGTTGGTTCTTCTTTTGTAGTGTCATCTTTTATTTTGCTTCTTTCCAAGCGTCATCCCTTATTTCAAAGCATCCAGATGAGGACAAAGATGAAGCATTTTGTCAAGTATAAAATGGTGTGTGATGGGTTAGATCCATTTTAAATCTCACCCAATCCAACTAATTAATAGTTTTTTAAGTTGGATTGGGTCAGATTTGAAATGGAATGATCCGATCTAATAGCCAGTCACTTAAAAACATAAAAATATATTAAAGATGTCTTTACATTTGATAACATATAAAAGAGCTATTGAGTAAATTTCCTTCATAATTGCTTATACGCTGGAACTTCTTTTTCGCTCTGTAGGGAGTTGTGGAAATAAACACGTACATGCCATGACACATAAGACAACAATACCAGAGTAGTACATGCAAATTCTAATGTCATAGTAATGATCGTTGTGTGATACAATGCACTAGTGCATGTGCTACATGAGAGATTATGGCCTTATTGATTATGCTTGGTGCATCGTCATTTTTCGTCCTGTGCAGTCACCACATTTGTTTGTTGAATATCAATATTGGTTTCATGTTAACTAATTATCTCCAGAAACTCCTTGTGTTACTGTTTTCTTCGTGGATGAGGATGTTGATGTGAGTTATCTTGACCGGCCACCATCATCACATTTTAAAAAAATAACATTCGAAAGTGGTCCTTCACTTCTTTGTTTCTTGGTTAGAAAAGTACAATTGGTGTATTAGTCAATTTGTAAGGACCTTACAGTATTTCAGTTCTCTGTTTGTTTCTATCTTGTCAAGTGTGCATAAACTACTTCTCAGATAGCTATGAGTCATTTGTGGTATGTAGTCTAAACTACTTCTCAGATAGCTATGAGGCATTATTTACCATAATGGTTTGAATTTAAGGCATGACCACAATATTCTGGCCTTGAGGGAGCGTTGTAGTTATAACCTGCACTTTCCGTGTCTATTGTTTACTGAAACCAGATCTTCTTGATAATTAACATTGAACCTTAATGATTCATTTATTTGTAGTAGCATATTTATATTATATACTTTTTTATTGCAGATGATTCCTAACAGAGGACGTCCATATGGTTATCCTCCCCGCAACTTGTCTGCTGCTCCTATGCAAGGGGGCATGTTCTCCTCCATCCCTGCTCATGAAACGGAGCAGCATCAATCCCATGGTACTCTTGCCTCTGCCCTTGCAAATGCTTCTGCTGAGCAGCAGAGGAGGGTATGTTTCTTAGAAAGCTACTATCTTTACTGAAGTTTCAATTATAAGTGCAATTACGTTGCATACAAGTTATTGCTATTAAAATCCAATGCAAGTATATGACTGCAACTAAGGCAAAAAAATTGCAAGATGGTTATGTGCAATTCCTTCTTACTTTGCCCCTAGGACTTGGGTAGGTTTCCAGCTGAAAAAATGGTACATTGCAACAACGAAACATCCCCTTATCTGGGAGGATTTACCGAACTCTACACTTACAAGCATTATTCATTATGTAGAACATACACTTTTATCATGAACCCGTATCCTTGTTGGGCACATGATGTTCACCGACAGATCATGGACACCCTTAGACAAGTGTCTGGTACTAATTGTGTGTCCCAAACACAGACAGACACACAAGGAAGAATGTGTCTCGGTAGGAATTTAATAACACTTTTGGAACACAATCAACAAATTTCCAACACATGTTATTTTTCTAATTCTAGTGAATTCTTGTTTCTTTTGAATGGGGCCATGGAGCCTCTTTTATTTGGCAATTAGGTATAGATTATGGAACTACTATTTCCTTCCAACTGTTGTAAAATGTCAGCTGAAACCCTGATTTGACTCAATTTTGCTTATAGAGCACTCAATCCTCTTTGTGGAAGAAGAGCCCTCAGCTCAGTCACCGAGCTGAAGGGGAAATGTGAGAATGCACAAATCAGATTTGATGGAAATTTTGGAGGCAACTAGGGTTTTGTATGGGTTGAGCAAAAGTTTGGGGCTGCTTGCTTTTCAGTATATATAAAATTCTGCAGGACTGTGGCTAATTTGGGGTTCATGTGTCTTACTTTTTACGTCGCATATCCCTAACCAGTACCCACATTTGTGGGTCCTTGATGATCAGGGCAACTGTCTGACAGTTCTATTGGATATGTCTTTACTATTGGATAATTTGAGGAGCTACGAAGCACGAATCTATTTGATAGCTATGTCGAGAGAGATTGGGAGAGTTCGATTGAGAGAGGTTGTGAAGACAATACTTTGTGTCTCTGTGTGTGTGAGAGAGGGAGAAAGAGCGAATCTGATGGCAACACACACAGTCTGATGGGAAACGAGCTGTGTGAACTGTGAAACCTACACGCATTAAACTCTGCGCAACTGTACGCTTCTGGAATCAATTGTTCTCTTAAAATATTAGTTCTCATACATATTTGATACTCTTTTATCTTTTTATTTCCTTATATCATTCAATAGTAACATTTATATTATTCATGCGTCCATATAAATTCTTTTCCAATTTCACATGAATTGCACATGTCAAACAACGCCATATATTTATATATTTGAGGTGATTGGTTCAATCTATTTCCTCGGTGAAATGCTGGCCTGAATTTTGGAGCAATCACTTGATTTATTATGTTTAATGTTTGCTTTGATTTCTATTTCAGATGCTGGGCGAAAGTCTGTACCCACTGGTGGCCAAACTAGAGCACGATCATGCTGCGAAAGTCACTGGGATGCTCCTTGAAATGGACCAGACTGAAGTTTTGCACCTGCTGGAGTCTCCAGAGTCGTTGAAGGCAAAAGTCGCCGAGGCCATGGAAGTGCTCAGAAATGTTGCCCAACA
The DNA here is from genome assembly GCA_017893485.1 of Hemerocallis citrina. Classification (NCBI taxonomy): domain Eukaryota; kingdom Viridiplantae; phylum Streptophyta; class Magnoliopsida; order Asparagales; family Asphodelaceae; genus Hemerocallis; species Hemerocallis citrina. Next base: position 38,624,487 of record CM030361.1, read on the forward strand.
ACAGCAACAGACTTCCAACGCACCACCTCACAATCAGCTGGCTTCGCTCTCTCTTAATGATGATGGCATCACCTCCTGATTTATAATTCTGCATTCCCCAAAAAAATCAAAAAAAACAAAAAACCAAAAAACCAAAAACAAAATTCAGCTAATTTTGAGAACTAATAGAAGAGGATGGTTATGAGTGATTTTGAGGATGTTATAGATTTGGATGCTTGTTATTTATTTTGTTATTTTTTTTTTGTTTTTTTTGTTTTTTGGGTTGGATCTTTGATGTTATAGGGTACACTAATTTTTTGGTATATTAGTGTACCATTCTGGTTTATAATTCTCGATCTTGTGTGGCAAAAAAGTTCGAATTTGTCTGCATGGTTATGTTTAAAAATATTTAGTTTTTAATATGTTTCTGGTAATTTCTTTGAACCTATGGCATGTTTGTACGCTGGTTCTTCTTGGGCTAAATATAAAACAACTTTACGTAAGTATTGCCCAGTTTAAGGAAGTTGTACTGATTTTTTTTTTTTTTTTTTTTTTTTTTTTTTTTTTTTTTTGTTGGTGATAAAACTTTCTCAATTATGTTTTCAGGCATGGGTAACTAATGTTTTTTGTAAAAAAAAAATTGTCTTCGAAATATAGTCGGAGTTTTTTTTAAAAAAAATAGAAAGTTGAGTGGGCTATACTTCGGTTAGATTTTTTTATATTTAGCCTTCTTCTGCTATTTAGTTTCGAGCATTTTTTGAGTTTTGGTTTGATTGCTATTAGATGTTGGTTTGTGATCTTATTCCAAGACTAGTTTTGATATGATTCGTGTATGAAAGTATTGTAGCTATTTGTCTTTTACATACATGAAGGTGCTGCAAGGTAACAGAGTCGAAAAATGTTAGGGTTAAGTTAGGCCTAGTAAAAGAGTTGAACACTTGAACTATGAGAGATTTTTAAGGTTGGATTTTTCTTCATTTGAGTTAATTTTGGGGAACCATCGTACAATTCCACATGCTTGTGCAGGTGAGAATAGTTTCACTGGCGAGGACATGCCGTACAGTTTTGTTTGATAACCTGTTTTGTATTTATGTTCAAATTTATTGTGCTCATTATTGAGATCCCAAAACTAAGAAATGAACATGCACCTAAAATCTATTTGATTCATTATCAAAGACTGGCTTGCTGGTCATACGCAAACTTGAAATGCAGAGGATGCTTGGGTCCTAATAGTCTTGATTACTGAAGAGTCAGTTAACCATAACCCCAATAAGCCAAAGTTGGTTAATATAGAGAATTGTTTGTAAATTTGAAGTTAAAAAGAATAAGTGTAGAGGGACACAAATAATTTGATATATGTCTTATCATTAATTAATATGTTTAAAGCTTCATTTTAAAAAAAAAATTTTTGCAACGGATAAAAATAATTTAGTTGAGTGAATTTTCCCCCCTAACCTTACCAATAAATATGTAACCCCTGTTTCCGACTATACGGATTTCCAGTACTTTTCTTTCCTCCATGTATTCTTGTCTTTCAATTTCTGTATAAATCATTCAAATGCACTTATGGCCTTTTGAATCTCCTATTGAAACCCAAATTTATCTTGTCTCTCCTCTTTTTAGTTGGAAGCCCATCTCTTGTTGGATTCTAGCCCATTGATTCTGATGTGTGTTGTATTATCTAATTATATTTACATAAAGCCCAAATTCAAGCCACTAACCCAGAACCCATTATCTCTTTTATTGTACAGAATCAAATCTATACACACACCCTATACAATTTCTTCACTTCCTTCCCCCTTTTTACCTGCACACACCCCCACAAACTCTAACTAATCCCTAATTATCTCTTAATCACTAACTTAACCTCCCGCTCCTCTCCCCCGTCGACAGCCGCAAGCCCCGAGAACCTTCGAGTTCTCCCTCCGCCATTACCATCGAGCTCCGCCCTCGAAGCTTCGCCTGCCTCCCACTGCGTCGCCGCAGCGCCAGACCAGTCGCCTCCATTTCCGCTCGAACGCCACGAGTCCACCGCTAGCAACTTTGCCCGTTCGTCTCTCAAACCCAGCACCTTAACTCCGAAGCCACCGGCCGTCCCCGAGCTCTCGAGATCCCGTCGAGCTCCGCCTTCGCTCGACAACTCCACCGCATAGCCATCACCGCTGCTCTTCGTCCTCCTCCGAAGCACCGCACCCACAATCGAAGACCAAGCCGCCAGTCGCTCGCCTCGTCTTCCTCCGCTCGAACGCTGCTCACCTCGAGCCCCGACGTCACCACACCGATCTCCTCCGCCGCTCGCCTTTCCCCAGTCGCGCGCCGCTCCCAGTCCTCCACCAACCTCCCGAAGCGCCCCGCTCTTCTCCAGTCATCTCCTCTGCCTCTCGCGCAGCTAGCTGACCGCCGAAATCGCAACACAAAACCAGAGCCCCTCATTGAAGCCGTCGCTCGCCGCCCCGTCTCCATCCTCGACTCCCCGACCCTCGAAGCCTTCTTCGCTCGAACCCCGAAGCCATTCCCGTCATCATCGCCACCATTGGCTGAACCCATCTCTGGAGCTCCAACTCTGAGTGCGGCGTGCTAATCGTCGCTGCTCCCCTTTCCGCTCGCCGTCCTGTGCATCGCGTCGCCTCCCTGAGCGCGCCGTTGGAGACACAGCTGCCCCCTCACTGCGCGTGCGCTCTCCCTCACTCTTTTTCTCTCTCTCTGTTCTGTGAAGAAGAAGAAGAAGCCAGTTGGGGATTGGCTTGCTGTTGAGTTGAGATTGGGGATTTGATTGTATTGGATTATGTTGATGTTGTGATCTGGGTTGGAACTGAGTTGTTGTTTGGAGATTGTGACTGTTGGAATATTATATTGGAGTTTGGAGTGTTGTTGGGATGTTTGTTGTTACTGTTTGGAGTAGTGAAGTTGAGTTGGGTTGGTTGTATCTCTGTTTGGAGTAGCGAAGTTGAGTTGGGTTGGTTGTATCTCTGTTTGGAGTTGGTGTGTTTACTAGTTGGAGTTTTGCTGATTTGGAGCCATTGAAAGGAGTAGTTGCTGTTGCTGGTTTGGCGTGGCTGCCAAATACCATGCATGTGTTCTGCTGCCCGGGATACTGATCCCGTTATTCTAGCGTTCAATTTCATCGTCTCAACTAACAGGCAAGTCCACTTGAACTCTGTTAATTTTCTAGTTCAAGCTTATTGATCTCCTGCAAGTAGTTCCATTTCAATTATCTCAATTTGCCTTGTGTCCTGTCCGTTAGGAGTATCGAGGGTTTACACGAGCTAACCCGACGTACTCTTGACATCTTATATTTATCCATTGACTCAAACCCAAGCCTGAACACATATTTGACATGAATAAATAAATAAACTTGTACATGAGAAAATACAACTTGATTAAATACATGTTACTACTTGAGATCTCGTGACCTGGACTTCACATGATAAACTCGACTTGTTTACTGGGAAAATTCACTTGACTTGTTTACTGGAAAATTTACATTACTTGCTGTACATTAGTCATGATACATGCATGATATAATAACTCGATAATTACCCACATGATAAACATTTATGTGATGCTGTCTTGTCTGTCTCGTGCTGAGGTTTCGACCCAGTTTTATCAGGAACCAGTTAAATTAATATAAGGAGAATTGTTGCTTCAGATTTGTTACCTCTTGCTTATTAGTGTATAATATATCATGTTGTTGCATTATCACCATTCACCTGACATTATTATAACCACTCGCATGTACATGAATGACTTAATAAAATACTAAACAAGCCGGGGTTTCTAAGGGTTGACCTAGTAGTGGACAGTCTCAGAAAATGTACTCGGTAGGGCCCTCTTGTTACATGGACTTGTTATATAGAAGGAGGAGAATACGTGTGGAGACGTGAACTTGTTATCCTGTAATCTTGTTGTCGTGATATGCCGAGTACACGCTCTGTTGACCCCACCACGAAGTCTAAAACGAACACTGTTGTGCGTGCATGGAACCTGTAGTATGGGATGCAGTAGTACGTGCACTAGATAGGAGAACAACTTGATAATAGAACTAGTTGACATGTATACATACTTGATAAAGACCCTTGCTATTAGTCCATTATTGCCCTTGCAAATTTGATCTTGATTCACATTTCTTCCTGTACCCTGTTTTCCTTACTATCTGCTTTTCACTACTTGCTGTCCGTACTTGCTCTAAGGACAAATTTTCCTTTTTTTTAGATAATCAAGCACAGGTGCATCAAGAGAATTTCTAGGAGGCATTGATGAGCAGATCTTTCACAATTGGAGCAGAAGTCTATCGAGTTAATTGGTAAGTCTTTATATTCCAGAATTGGTTATTGAATTTCGTTCTCGTTTATGTGATCATGTTTCCTGCGTGGTTGTGATTCATTTTTCTTATATTGTTGATTAAGACTGGTACAGCTTATGGATGATATGAGTTGGCGTACTTATATCATTCGCTGGGCCTCAGTTACGTGCCTGTGTTCCTGTATTCCGGGAAGCGGGGCGTGACAGGTTTTTAGTGGTATCAAAGCCAGGTTAGGCTCTAACTATGTTGGAGTTTAACTAGTTTGACCAATGTGTTAGTCATGTTTGTTTGGCTAATGTGTTAGTCAAGTTCGGTTCTAGCCAGTCTAACTCAATGATATATACACCACGCTAATCACATGAACCTGTAATAACCAACATCTACCTGGATACCCTTCTCATTTGGATTCCTCTTTGATCTCTTCTTATTCAAGTCTTTCAATCTTTGGTTCCTTCCGTCCCTTGCAGCCCTCACTTTCATTGATTCCTCATTGGGTATAATTTTATTCTTTCGTGTTCTTATTCCCTTTAATTCTGGAGTTTTCCATTCTTTTCTTCCCGCTTGGTTCGTCGATCGGCATTTGTGGATCTTCAAGGACATGTTAGAGGCTCGTTTAACTCCTACGATACTGTATATTTGTATGATATAATTATTGTGTAAATTTGTTACACTATATATTTATTTTCTCATTCTCATTTGCATGGTGCTATGCGTGTATTTCATTCCGTTCCTCCCTACCTTTATAAATCATTTTAATTGCGATTTTGTATTATTGTGTTTGATATTTATAATTTATACTTTTATTTTGATATTCTATTGTGTGGCTTTTAACCTCATTTCTTACTTTTCTACTATTTTTACATCACGAATTTCAAAACATACGTCATACTTAAATCAAATGTCCCTTATCCCTATGTAAATGGGAGATTTCATTTTCCATTTTACCATTTCGGTGCAACCTAATATCGAGATGGCAAGTATGCAACTCGATGTCAATGGAGGCAAATTGCAACTGGATATCGGCGAGGCAGAATGTGCAGCCGAATATCCGGACAGCAACTTGAAGCCTGATGTCGTGAAGGCAAACATACAACTTGATGTTAAGGATGTAAGATTTTCTAAGTATTTGCTAATTTATATTTCAAGACAATTTTTACCTATATAATGAAACTAATGGTAAGTGAATATTTTCTTTATGGCATTTTGTTTATACAATTACACTTTATGTTTTCATACAGTTTGAACTAGTATAGTTGATTTATCCTATTTTGTGTTTACAACTTATTCTTACATTATGTTAAGATTGAGTACATTAATCATGGTATAAGTCTTCATTATTTTGTGAATTACTGTTTACTGTCACCGTTTTCTAATTCTTTAAACTTTGGATTCTCACTTAATTTTGTTTCCACGTCCTAATTAATAATTTGACGCTTATTTTTGTAATATTTAATGAACTTCCTTTGAGTCTTCTTGCATATTTATATTTTGGCCTATTTTGCTCGTTACCCTTTAATGTATTTTTCGAGTATTGATTATAATAAGGTCAACATTCAATAATTATTATATGTCTTTCACATTCATGGTTATTAATATTTTCTTACTTAGTTAAATTTGCCCGTATTCCTACGTATCTTGACTGATTATTTTCCTAAAACTATTCTTTTTATATAACCTTTAAATTTGTGTTCCTTTGTTGTTTGTATGATTATCAACATTTTTATATTTGAGTTTAAATTCTTATTGAATAGTCTCCTATTTTCTTACGATCGGGGATTTTTATTTCACTTAATTTCCATTTATAATTGATCGACTATATATATTCTTGTTTGATTTATTTATATAGTAAAATAAATAAATAAATAAATAAAAAAAATAAATAAATCTTACTTTGTTTTATAATATTATTATTATTATTATGTTTCTCGTTATTATTATTGATATTGCCATTGTTATTGTTATTGTTATTTGCATTATTTTATTATTACTGTTGTTAATAATGAATTACTTTCGTACAAAAAAAAAGATTTGTTGAACCAAGTTATATTCTGTTTTACATTATTATTTTTACCGGTATTGTTAATATTTTATTATTATTGGTGTTATTATTGGTATTTTGTTGAAGCCTAAATTTTATATACACTTGATTGCACTATTTAGTACTGTTTAACTTGAGCCCAAACCCGTGTTCCTGCACATATGTATCTTTCCGTGTACCTTCTGTATTTGAGATTTTTATAGCTTCCTTTCGCTTTCAAATTCCTTTCAGCAAGTTACATTTTCAATTGATCAGATTTTAACAAAATATTATTCTGGTTTCTAAGAAACTTTTTATTTCATCTGGCTATCTGAAAATTTTATTTATTTCAAACAACGGTGTATTTTAATTTCATTTTACATTTAAGTGATCGATTATTTATATCATATATTACTACTGTTTGAATTATTTTAGTAAATCTATTAAACTCAATTTTCCATTCCGACACATGTGTATTCTATTATTATATCCATTTCTGCTACTACTATTATTATTATCCTTATTATTTTATTGATATTGTTATTACTGTTATTATTATTATTGCTATTATGTTTTTAATGTTATTGTTATTATTATTGTCGTTATTATTGTTATTATTATTTTTATTATTAACATGTGTGTTATTATTATTGTTATTATTTTATTATTGTTATTACTATTCTATTATTCTCGATGTTATTATTTTAGTATTGATATTGTTGTTATTGTTATTTTTGTTAAAACCCATTAGTTTTGATCTACATGTCCTTGAATTATTTAAATTGAAGTCAACCTTCATATTCATTTTTGTATTATTTATCTTGAGCCAATACTGTCCTTGATCCTGGTGTCTCGTTCTTGTCTTCCTGCTCGGTTCATCGATTGGTATCATGCGGCCTACATCGACATGGTATTTTGCTTGGGACATCATCATCAGAGTAGCGCAGCGGAAGTGTGGTGAGCCCATAACCCACATGTCCCAGAACTCTTTTCTTGTTCCTTCTTCCTTGCATCATTCAGACCCTGTTCGTCTTTTTCACTTGTCATCTTTTGTCGATTTATTATTCAATATCGACCTTATCTATGTCCTTTTATTATTCTTGTGCTTCCATCACTGGAGTTTCTCTTTTTCCAATTTCCCTGCCTTGTTATTTCTTAAGTTGCTGTCGTTTTGTCCTACTGCCGGCCATAATGAATTTCGAGGACGAAATTCTTCTTGTAAGGTGGGTAGGATTTGTAACCCCTGTTTCCGACTATACGGATTTCCAGTACTTTTCTTTCCTCCATGTATTCTTGTCTTTCAATTTCTGTATAAATCATTCAAATGCACTTATGGCCTTTTGAATCTCCTATTGAAACCCAAATTTATCTTGTCTCTCCTCTTTTTAGTTGGAAGCCCATCTCTTGTTGGATTCTAGCCCATTGATTCTGATGTGTGTTGTATTATCTAATTATATTTACATAAAGCCCAAATTCAAGCCACTAACCCAGAACCCATTATCCCTTTTATTGTACAGAATCAAATCTATACACACACCCTATACAATTTCTTCACTTCCTTCCCCCTTTTTACCTGCACACACCCCCACAAACTCTAACTAATCCCTAATTATCTCTTAATCACTAACTTAACCTCCCGCTCCTCTCCCCCGTCGACAGCCGCAAGCCCCGAGAACCTTCGAGTTCTCCCTCCGCCATTACCATCGAGCTCCGCCCTCGAAGCTTCGCCTGCCTCCCACTGCGTCGCCGCAGCGCCAGACCAGTCGCCTCCATTTCCGCTCGAACGCCACGAGTCCACCGCTAGCAACTTTGCCCGTTCGTCTCTCAAACCCAGCACCTTAACTCCGAAGCCACCGGCCGTCCCCGAGCTCTCGAGATCCCGTCGAGCTCCGCCTTCGCTCGACAACTCCACCGCATAGCCATCACCGCTGCTCTTCGTCCTCCTCCGAAGCACCGCACCCACAATCGAAGACCAAGCCGCCAGTCGCTCGCCTCGTCTTCCTCCGCTCGAACGCTGCTCACCTCGAGCCCCGACGTCACCACACCGATCTCCTCCGCCGCTCGCCTTTCCCCAGTCGCGCACCGCTCCCAGTCCTCCACCAACCTCCCGAAGCGCCCCGCTCTTCTCCAGTCATCTCCTCTGCCTCTCGCGCAGCTAGCTGACCGCCGAAATCGCAACACAAAACCAGAGCCCCTCATTGAAGCCGTCGCTCGCCGCCCCGTCTCCATCCTCGACTCCCCGACCCTCGAAGCCTTCTTCGCTCGAACCCCGAAGCCATTCCCGTCATCATCGCCACCATTGGCTGAACCCATCTCTGGAGCTCCAACTCTGAGTGCGGCGTGCTAATCGTCGCTGCTCCCCTTTCCGCTCGCCGTCCTGTGCATCGCGTCGCCTCCCTGAGCGCGCCGTCGGAGACACAGCTGCCCCCTCACTGCGCGTGCGCTCTCCCTCTCTCTTTTTCTCTCTCTCTGTTCTGTGAAGAAGAAGAAGAAGCCAGTTGGGGATTGGCTTGCTGTTGAGTTGAGATTGGGGATTTGATTGTATTGGATTATGTTGATGTTGTGATCTGGGTTGGAACTGAGTTGTTGTTTGGAGATTGTGACTGTTGGAATATTATATTGGAGTTTGGAGTGTTGTTGGGATGTTTGTTGTTACTGTTTGGAGTAGTGAAGTTGAGTTGGGTTGGTTGTATCTCTGTTTGGAGTAGCGAAGTTGAGTTGGGTTGGTTGTATCTCTGTTTGGAGTTGGTGTGTTTACTAGTTGGAGTTTTGCTGATTTGGAGCCATTGAAAGGAGTAGTTGCTGTTGCTGGTTTGGCGTGGCTGCCAAATACCATGCATGTGTTCTGCTGCCCGGGATACTGATCCCGTTATTCTAGCGTTCAATTTCATCGTCTCAACTAACAGGCAAGTCCACTTGAACTCTTTTAATTTTCTAGTTCAAGCTTATTGATCTCCTGCAAGTAGTTCCATTTCAATTATCTCAATTTGCCTTGTGTCCTGTCCGTTAGGAGTATCGAGGATTTACACGAGCTAACCCGACGTACTCTTGACATCTTATATTTATCCATTGACTCAAACCCAAGCCTGAACACATATTTGACATGAATAAATAAATAAACTTGTACATGAGAAAATACAACTTGATTAAATACATGTTACTACTTGAGATCTCGTGACCTGGACTTCACATGATAAACTCGACTTGTTTACTGGGAAAATTCACTTGACTTGTTTACTGGAAAATTTACATTACTTGCTGTACATTAGTCATGATACATGCATGATATAATAACTCGATAATTACCCACATGATAAACATTTATGTGATGCTGTCTTGTCTGTCTCGTGCTGAGGTTTCGACCCAGTTTTATCAGGAACCAGTTAAATTAATATAAGGAGAATTGTTGCTTCAGATTTGTTACCTCTTGCTTATTAGTGTATAATATATCATGTTGTTGCATTATCACCATTCACCTGACATTATTATAACCACTCGCATGTACATGAATGACTTAATAAAATACTAAACAAGCCGGGGTTTCTAAGGGTTGACCTAGTAGTGGACAGTCTCAGAAAATGTACTCGGTAGGGCCCTCTTGTTACATGGACTTGTTATATAGAAGGAGGAGAATACGTGTGGAGACGTGAACTTGTTATCCTGTAATCTTGTTGTCGTGATATGCCGAGTACACGCTCTGTTGACCCCACCACGAAGTCTAAAACGAACACTGTTGTGCGTGCATGGAACCTGTAGTATGGGATGCAGTAGTACGTGCACTAGATAGGAGAACAACTTGATAATAGAACTAGTTGACATGTATACATACTTGATAAAGACCCTTGCTATTAGTCCATTATTGCCCTTGCAAATTTGATCTTGATTCACATTTCTTCCTGTACCCTGTTTTCCTTACTATCTGCTTTTCACTACTTGCTGTCCGTACTTGCTCTAAGGACAAATTTTCCTTTTTTTTAGATAATCAAGCACAGGTGCATCAAGAGAATTTCTAGGAGGCATTGATGAGCAGATCTTTCACAATTGGAGCAGAAGTCTATCGAGTTAATTGGTAAGTCTTTATATTCCAGAATTGGTTATTGAATTTCGTTCTCGTTTATGTGATCATGTTTCCTGCGTGGTTGTGATTCATTTTTCTTATATTGTTGATTAAGACTGGTACAGCTTATGGATGATATGAGTTGGCGTACTTATATCATTCGCTGGGCCTCAGTTACGTGCCTGTGTTCCTGTATTCCGGGAAGCGGGGCGTGACAAAATAAAAATAAAAAAAACAAGAATTCGTAGTCTATATAGATAAAAATGAGAAATGATAGCATCTATTGTATATATATACTAGTCATCTGCATGTACTTTGCACGTCCTAATAAATGTAATTTTTAAAGTAAATACCAAGACGTAATCTGCCCTCAAACCTAGATCTCTTTTTACTCACCACACCACGTACTATTTACAAATTACCTCTAGTGACACCAACTGACACCAACTTTTATTTTTCATAAGTGACTTTTAATAAATAATTATATCGTAAATACGTTTGAACTTCGAGAATATTATGATAACTAACGATAGTTCAGTAAATGAATGGTTAATATAACTCCCACTTAAAAATAAATGGTTAATATTAGATGGTTAACTGTCTACAAATTATACAACACCAACTGTCCCAGTTTTGATTCCTTTGCTTGAGTCACTTAGTGAATCTATATTAAACCCACGTTAAAGTATTGTTAAAGTATTGTGCCACCTGACTAATTCATTTATACATTTATTCTATTCTATACTCTTACTTCTTATTTAATCTCTATCAACTACAAATTTCTTTATCTCTATCCTAAATTCATAGGAGGGGATCTCATTCATATATTTATCTATTTCTAATATAGAATCTCATATTTATCTCTATCTACAAATCCCTTTCATCCCTGTATTTATCCTTTTTTGCTTCTTGGAGTTATGGTAAACTTAGGAACCTTTCATCATATGATGGTACAATCATTCTTAGTGGTGTGTATGTGTGTATATATGTTCATGGATATTTCAATCACTACGTCTCCTTTTATTTTGTTGCAAGATGCAATGTGAAAAATTAACTTTGTTCCTAAAATTGAAGCAAAATTGATTCTTAATGAATGAGTGACAGATGAAATTCAATATGAGTCTATGACTGTTAAGTGCTATACTGTTGTTGGATATATAACATCGGTCTACACATATCATTTTAAACTTTTAGGCAAAGCGATTATCAAAATGGCTAGTTACAAGCATTGTTGTTTAAATTTAGAAAAAATATGCATTCATATTCAGGTTACTTACTATTATTTTTTTAATTTTTCTTCTTTTGCTTTTTTTTTTAAACTTATTTTGAATAATAATGTTGAGTTGGCTAACTTTTTGTAGTTAGAGTGAGCTAACTTATTAACGGAGGTTTCGTGACATTGTGTATGAAACGACAAGGCCAACCCTATGGAGAGGCGAGAGAGGCAGCCGTCTCGAGCCCTCGATTTTTTTATCATTTTTAGGGCCCGCAAAATTTTAAATCTATATATATCGGTTTTTTTAGAACTCTAGTGACAGTGCATATTTATTGAACACATGAGTATTTGTAACTGACATAAAAGAATAGAAAAACTTACCATGTCCATGTCCGTGGTCCTGGAAGCTCAGAACACTATTAAAATAAATACAATTAAAAATAATAATAAAATATGTGGGCCCTCTTCATTTCTTTATCTCGCTCATGCCTCTATGGAAAATTACTTTTCTTTTTCTTGGACCGCATGAGCTCAGGGCAGGCCTCGATAAACGATTGTAGTTATTTTATTTTAGTCTATTTAAAAAAGTAAAAATTTGTTAAGATTATAAAAAGATGTCAAATAAAAATGAACCCAATATTTATCAATAATCAGATTGTTTGGAACCTGAATATATATATATAGATAAAGAGGTAGGTAAATTATCTATATAATAAAACACAAAGAAAGCTCTCAAGTGGCTCACATTCAATCCATTCAAAATCAAAGGTCTAGATCTAACCTCACAAAACACATTTCTCCCCCACAAAATTTCAAACCCAAAACCAATTTTTTCTCCCAAAACTAAAAAACTCATTACTTTATTACTATCTCTCTCTTCTCTCTTTACTTTTTCATATTTCTCTCTTTCTATCTCTCTCTCTCTCTCATTCTTTCTTTATTTACTTAGAAATTAAGATTTTAAAATATCAGGTTTGTAAATATACATAATTTTTATGTTTTTTTATTGCACATGTTACATTAAAAATAACAAATATCTCTTCAACAGTTAAATTTTATCATTTTCCACTCTTATTTATAATTATTTTTCAATATATACTAATGCAAACATGGACTTTTATTTACAACTAATTATTGTCATACTATTCAAACTTGAGATACATAATTATTGTTTTATTGTTTACAGAGCTTTTCGTATTTTGTATCGTTCCAAAGACGTGCCGTAGCAAATCTAGTTTATAGATAAGTTTTGAGTGGAGATAAAACATTGTTGAAACACAAAATACTCAGAAGGGGAGGGGCCGGGGCTGTTTCAGGAGCCTTGGTTGTGAGAGCATATACGTCTTAAAGACCCGTGATACACCTGTCTGACGAGTTAAAGATTTTAAATAACTAGACGAACGCTATACTAGTAAGATAGTTTGGCTGGTCAAAGAGTAAGAAGCCCAAACCCCATCTGCACCTACAAATAGGTTTTATTTGTTAACGGCTTCGATTTTTTTTTATAATTATTTTATTTGGACTCTTTCCATCGGATCCACACCTCTTTCTCCTCCTATCTATCTCACCTTTCGACCCGTAAGTGGAGTAGTAGTTAAAACTAATCATTTTTTTCGGCTTCAAAAAGTAATATGGTCGGATTTGACTTTAAAAAATATATGGAGTTATGTATACTTAGAGCATCCACAGTCGTTTTCTATAAATGCAAACCTTCTATTCTTGTTTCTCAAATATGAGAAACGAAATATAGTTTCTCAAATTATAAAGGACGGGATATCATACCCCGTCGCTCCGATTTAATGATTATTTAATCGATTGAGACGGAAGAACATATACCGTCTTAATAATTTTAATTATTTTTTTAAAAAAAAATGGTCAGACGGGGATACATACCCCGGACGGGATATGATACCCCGTCTCTCCCCTTAATTTTTTTTTTTTTTAATATTCTGTCAGACGGGGAATGATACCCCGACCGGGGTATCAAACCCCGTCCCTCCCAATTTCCTCTTTTTTTTTTTTTAAATCTCTCCTCAGATGGGGAAACATATCCCGTCCGGGGTATCATTCCCCGTCTTTGGAGATTTAATTTTTTTTTTTTTTTGTTTTTTGTTTTTTTTCTAAATTGCCATCCAACGGTTCTCTTCAACGGCTCTTCCGAAGCTTTTCCATTTTTTTTTTTTTTTGTTTTTTTTTTGAGAGACGGGGAATGATTCCCCGTCCGAAAGAACATATACCGTCCTACGCCTTTTTAGAATTAAAAAAAGAGGGATGGGATATCATATCCCGTCTTTAATCCAAATGAGAAAAATTTAGCAAAGCACCACTGCACGATCCTCATCTAATTGCTATTACTGTAGCTGTCATTTTATAAAGCAAATGAGAAAAACGACTGTGGATGCTCTTAGGCGAGGTAACTAACTTCCAAATAAGATACAAACGGGTCAAAATATTGACAACTGCAGGTACACAAATTATCCCCAATTATATATTTCTTATTATAGAGAAAAACTACAATAAACTTAATCTCCAATTGAGGAGTGTTACACCTACATAAAAATTTAGCCCAAATATTTATCTACTAGTATTTAATGGGAGAGATGTGTAACAAATAAATACTTTTTATTATTTTTTATCACAGAACAAATACTCCTTCTTTGCCGAACAAATCTGTGCATCATGCGCAACTTCAAATCTATTTCTTAACACATGCAAATCAAATTTTTTTTTGCTTATTTTTTAAAAAATACTTGTATCGTTCGTTCAACTCCAATTTATTAAGAAATTAAGATATTTATCACACGTGCTAATTACTACCAACTTACGTGTATTGCACGTTTAGTTTCGATCTTTGATCAAAACGTGCATTGTAACTTTTCAAGGAAAAAAAAAAACAACTAGTATATTATAAATACAGTGGGATCCATATATATTACTAAAATACTAGATTTTATTAATTTATTATTTTTTTAAAAAATAAAGGTCTGTCTTTTAGTGAAAAATTGATGACAACGCATTTATAATTATATTTGGAGTAAATTTTCATAAAGATGGGTAGTATTTTGCTCTCCAGTTACTTTACCTATACAATCAGGAATTTTTTATCAAAATAACTCACTTTTTTAAAAGTATTTACCAAACTTACCCGCTTTCGAAAGTATTTACCAAACCGACCCACTTATTAATAGCGAGTTTGGGAAAATACACTCGCTTTTTTAGATAGCAAATGTAGATTTAGGTGTTTGGAGTTAAAACTTAAAAAAAAAAAAAATTTAAAGTAAGACTCGTCTCAAACAGCGAGCGGAGTTAAAACTTAAAGAAAAAATATTAAAGTAAGGCTTGTCTCAAACAGCGAGTGTAGTTGTACTACACTCGCTATTTGAGATAGCGAGTCTGACTTCAAAAAAAAAAAAAAAAGTCAGCCTCGCTATCTCAAATAGCGAGTGTAGTACAACTACTCTTGCTGTTTGAGACAACGAGTCATACTTTGATATTTTCTCCTTAAGTTTTATTTTTTTCAAGTTGTGAAAAAATACCTAAGCCTACACTCGTTATCTCAAACAGAGAGAGTATTTTCACCAAACTCGCTGATTGAGACAGCGAGTTTGGTAAAAATTGTTGATTCTTGATTTTGATGATTACAACACACTGCAACATGTATCTATGCTATACCTTATAATTGCACGTTGTATACACAAAGGCCTCATTACTATACAGCTGAACAAATATACAAGCACATGCTCTGGATAAAGACAATGGCTTCACTCAAGACTCAAGTCAAGACCTATGCTTCAAGTGTCATATATTGTTATGTCTTGTAACCAAATGTAATATTTTATATTTCTTGAGTCTTAGTATGATGTAAAGCCTTGTCACACACACATACACTCACTCTTTTACAAATGTGTGTTTTAAAACTTCAAAAAAGGTCAAAACAGTTTGAAATAGTTTAGCTGTTGAGTACTAGTCGACCGATACCTATACCAGTCGACTGAGTCGGTACAAAACTGACTAAACTTATTCAAACTCTGACCAGTCGACTCATCATGGCAAACCAGTCGACTGTTCAAGTGCGTTTGACAGTTTTGTGTATTTAAAATCGTTTTTCAAATTCAAATCTTTTTAGATCCGTTGGTTGAAAGTTGAACAACTGATTCCCAACGTCCAGTAAATCTATCTCTATAAATAGAGATTGGAATCCACTGTTAAAAGGTCTAATACTCCAAGCATTTCTTTGAGATCTTAAGTGTTACATTTTCCAAGAGACAAAAGCTTTCAAATCACTAAGTCTTGGTTCTCCTTTTTCAGTCCAGTATAACATCTGATTTCGTTCTGGACTGAAGATAGAAGTCAACCTTTTTAGCCACATACTATATCACAAATCACAAACAAGGCTATAGGTTGATTGTAAAACAAATTTATTGTTTTTCTTTTCCTCTCGGTTGGAGAGTAGGACTCTAGGGTGTAGAGTCAGTTGTGTCACTCTTGGTGGAAGAGTGGATTGCTTTCTCTGGTTGAGAGAAAGGACTACGGGTTAGACGATGTTGTTGTCTGAACGCCGTAGGGTATTCTTGTAAACTTTTTCAAGAATAGTGGAAATCTCAAGTGGGTTGCTTGGGGACTGAATGTAGGTAGGGAGGACTGAACCAGGATACATCGTGTGCACTCTGTGGTTGTATTTCTCTTACTTGCATTTATATTTTCTCAGTTTGAGTTGTTTCTGTGAAACCTGTCTGGACAGTCGACTGAGTACCTTATAAGTCGACTTGTTAGACTCGTATACTCTGATAGTTTTTCTGGTTGTTAAGTCGACTGCCTTAACTCTGAGTCGACTTCACTGATTTGTTTGAATTACCTGTTCAGTCGACTGGTTCACTCTTTAAGTCGACTGCACAGGAGAAAAATCTGTATTCCGCAATTTAATTTTTATAAGAGCATCTGTAGTCGTTTGCTATTTATCCATAATATGCATTTTTTGATAAAAAACCCGCTGCAGTCGTTTGCTATTTATCCATATTATGGATAAATCGCTACAGTAGATTGCTATATTTGAGAATCCGCATAAGTTATATGCATATATGAGTAACGGCACATGATGTGCCGTCCCACAAAAAAAATTAATATTTTTTTCGTCGGACGGCACATAATGTGCCGTTCCATTTATAAATTAATTAATTTATTGAATTTTAAATTGCCAAAACGAATTAAAAAATCCGAAAAATTCCCCCCCCCCCCCCCCCCCCCCCCCCCCAAATCTCGGACGGCACATGATGTGCCGTCCCATGGGTTTTTTAATTTAACACATAACCTAACACTTAATTAACTAACACTTAATTAACTATATCAGTTTTAATTTAACTAACACTTAAACTAACACTTAATTAACTAACCCTTAATTAACTATATCAGTTTTAATTTAATGCATCTAACTATCTAACTTACTGCATCTATAACTATCTTTATATAACTAATTAATTATTTATTTATTTAACTAAACTATAATAACTAATTTAATTAAAAGTTACTTTAATATCATTGGACGGATCGATTAAAAATATATTAAAATAATAACTTTTTTTTTTCTACTCGGACGGCACATGATGTGCCGTCCCACCTATAAAAAAAATTAATTTTTTATTTTAGCATTCGGACGGCACTTCAAGTGCCGTCCCACCTAATTTGTTATTTTTTTAGTATTTTTTTTATTATCAGATGGCACTTCATGTGCCGTCGCTTATTTTTATATTAATAGAAAGTTAAAATATAGCTTTAAACGACTGCAGCAAAACTAGTATTCCTATTTCTATTTATCCATATATCTATATTTTACCATTCAACGACTACAGATGCTCTAAATACTATTCACCCCCCTCTAGTGTTTGTTGTCTCGCCTACAGGATTCAACAAAAATATTCTCAGTACTGTTTGAGACAGCGAGTCTTACTTTGATATTTTTTTAAAATTTTTTTTCTCAAAGTTGTGGAGAAACACCTAAGTCCACAATTGCTATCTCAAAAAGCGAGGGTATTTTGACCAAACTAGTTGTTTGAGAGAGTTTTATCAAAGTATCATCGCTATTTGAGATACGAGTCTTACTTTGATATTTTTTTCTTGAAGTTTTTTCTCCAAGTTGTGGAGAAATACATAAGCTTACACTTGCTATCTTAAACAGCGAGGATATTTTTACTAAATTCGCTGTTTGAGACAACGAGTCTTACTTTAATATTTTTCTCATAGTTTTTCTCCACACCTAAGACTATACCCACTCTAAAAAAAACGAGAATATGTCATTTTGGAAAATACTTTCGAAAGTAGGTCAGTATGGTAATTACTTTCAAAGGTGGGTCATTTTGGTAAAATTTCTCCAAACAGCGAGGACCCACGTGAGGCGGCAAGAGGAGGCAAACACGAATGGCCATATTTACTACACCCTTTAATTATTTTTCATAATTTATGACACCTTTTAAATAATTACAAGATACAATGGAGTACTAAATTGATAGCGGAATGGCTTTTACGAAGAAACGCTTTCATGCGCTCCACCGCAGCCAGAAAAAGCGTAACCGCTACCTACAACCCGACCCGACCCGATCCGATTGCGTCAATTTTATCGCCGACCGACACTCATATTCGTTCATCATCATCATTTTCATTCATTTCCATAAAATGATGGCCTTTCTATTTCTAAAGCATCAGCTTTAACTTTCTTTTCCTGCGCATTTCCGTATACTTTGACCCACCAACCTCAACACGCGCATCCAATGTGATGTGATGATAGAGAAAGAGGGTTAAATACTGTTCTTGTTGTTATTAGTGAGAGAGGGGGCTCACTGTTTCTTCTTGTTCTTCTCCCCACTTGGGTTCATTTTTTTTTTATAATAACTCTTGAGCAAATAAGGCAGGTAAGATGCTCTTCTTTCTCTTTGCATGCAAGACAAAATCTATTAAATGCCAAAGAAAAAAAAATCTATGTATGATAGATTTTGGTAGTTTTTTGGGTTACCCATTTCCCCCCCTTTTGATTTGTTACTGTCTTTTTGTTCATATGTGGAAGTGATTTCCTTGTAAGTCTTGCCACCTTTGCATAAATCTCGAGTTGTTTGCTTTCTTTTTTACTGCAGATTAAGGCTCTATTTTTTTTTTTGTTTTTTTTTGTTTTTTGTGTTGATTTACTGCATGTAAGCTTATGCTGGTTATTTGGGGATTATGAAGAGGATAAAAATTAATTAGAGTTAATATAGTAATGTGGGTTTCTACAAGCTCTAGATCAGTAAAGTTTCAGTTGTAGTTGTTATATTGAATGGGTTTATGATTTTGAAGGTCATGTTTGAATGCAGGTCGGAGATCGCTCCTTTTGTGATCTTCTGCCTCTGAAGCCAGTGTATTTCAGTTGGATATACCATAAATAGGTAGCCATTTTGCATTCTTTAATTTTATTTATTTTACTGTATATGAAATTTTGTGTTAAGTTTCTTTATTTGTCTTCTTGTTTTTTATTTTATTTATTTTGGTGGTGATTGTTTTGAGTTTTAAGGAGAACTCCTTCCATTGGCAATTTGTTTTCATTGTAAACTAGCACTTAAATCATCGCTTTTTAAAAGACAATGAGATTCACAATTGTTGGTGTATAACAGAGGAGTTGTGATTATATTTCAAATAAATTTTATTTGAAGAGAGGTTCTGATGAGTTAAAATTGATGTTCCTCGTAAAAAATTTATGGCGTTTGTTCAGAAACGGCACACGCACATCTTTCATCAATATCTATGCCATCTATTTTTGGCTGGCATTGATATCAATGTGGGGTGTTTGTTTAATGCCATCAAGAAGAATGCATGTAAAGACATAAGATTCTAGTTGCAAGTAGGATTCTATTTTGCCAACATGATATAGACTTGCATATCTCGCAGTTCGTTTGGCTGACTGTTCATTTGTTTTTAGTTAAAAGATTCAATTTCATGAGAATGGGTTTTAGAATGCAAAAATTGGTAGCTGGAAGTGTGTTGTCAATTCATAATTGAACATTGACTTTCGATCTTAGATAGATAGTTTAAAAGAAGATGAGGGAATATGTGTCCAAAATTAGGATTGTTAATCTCCCATGAGTCTGATATCTCATTTGTATATCATCATCATCATCATCATCATGCCTTGTTTTGAAACTACACTCCTATTGTATCTCTAACTAACAAATGATTAGAGCTTGAATGTGGAAGGTATTAGAATTTTGCATACTGCTTTGTGACGAAGGGAGGAAGCAACTGGGTTTCTCAGGTATACCATAATAGTTCTCAAAATATGGGGTCAAATATTGTTGCCGTAGAACATAGTGATTATTTAAGTAAACAGATCAGTAGGCTTTGCAACAAAAGCTAGGGAAAGCTACAACACTTGTTCTTTTACAGGTTCACCACGGCGATGGATATAAAGGTAGTTTTCCATTACTGACAGAATACCACTCTTATTCCTAGAAATTATATGATAATTCAAACTTGCATTTTCATTTCCTGTCCACGATGTATTATATATGAAACTAGAACGTTAACCAGTTTTGCATCATAAGGTCCTCCATGTTTGCCATTTTTACTGTAAACTTCTTCAGATCTTCTGTTTTAAGGTTATTCATGTACAACAACTATCTTGCCCATATTTTACTGTTTCTCATAACCGCGTCACGATTTTAGTGTCTATGCCTATATGGAAATACTGTATAATGATTTCTTCTTTTTTATTTTCATTATATAATTCCCTCATGATAATTATGCCAGCTTTATAGGAGTTAGCGTCAAGTATGGAACATAAAACATGGCTCTGGAAGAGAAAATCCACAGAAAAGACTATCACTGCAAATGAGAAATCTGATCTTACATTGGCTGGGATTGAACAAGAGGTAATCCAATCCAATTGATTTTGTTCTGCCTTATTTCTAACTACTGATTGATCAAATTGTCGACAGCTTTAGCATGTTTAGGCTAGATCAAAGCCGAAAATGACCCCAAAAGAAAGTGGCAAAACATACAAGTAATAGCTGAAATCAAAACAAACCCCCTGTACTAGGGTAGGTCATAATCCAATAAGACGTAGCTCATACTTGACTTCTTGGTTGTAAATATAAAAAAAAGGAAGATGATCATAATACTCATAGTTGGAGTTTCGCCACGACAAGAACAACTCCATCCATCTCTCAAAAGGGTTGCCGTTTTCATATTTGGCAACCCAAATGAGAAACATCCCCCACACCAACCTCCCAAATGGGTTGCCAAATATGACAATTACCTTTTTTTCTCTCTCAAATTTGGCAAACAAAATGGCAATTGCCATTTTTGGGGAGAGGAAGAGAGAGAATCATGGGTGCGGAACCTATTGTTATTTTTTGGCAAAGTTGTCATTTGGGTTGCAAAAAATGAAAATGGCAACCCATTTGAGAGGATGATGGGTGGAGTTGCTCTAGGAGAAGAAACCTATTTGTCAAAGTTCTATAGTGTTCTCTTGTTTGGAAGAAGTAAGAAGATTACTGTGTTTTCTGTTTGAAAAAGAAGATGCATTTTTTTTTTGCAACTGTGTATATATTCTGGTCAGTAGTAAATGGTGGTTATTCCCAGCTTTTGGGAACTAACAAGACTGGGTTGCGGTCATACCCTCATCATGGATGCCGTTATGTTAACCCTGAAACCCTAAATACTTAAATTGATTCATATGCTTTTATCTTAAGAGAGTCATCTCCAATTGTTGTTCTACGAGCCAAACTACTAATTTTTAAAAATTTTATTTTTAATTTCACATAGAAAGAAAAAGCCTTAGAGCTGGAGAGATCCTTAGAAGACTTGAAGGAACAGCTATCTTCTGCTCAAATGGAGTCTGATGCAAAAGACAATCTTCTAACCAAACAGGTCAAGGTGGCAGAGGAAGCACTTGCAGGTTATCTATTCGTTTTCCATTCTTAATTTAATTCAGTACCGCACTACTTTATATAGGTATTATTGTTAGCAATGCCTTATTGTGTGGGTCTTTGATATTAGGTTGGGATAAAGCTGAGAAGGAAGCAGATTTTATAAAGCAAGAACTGGGCCATACACTACTTCAGAAAGCAGCAGCTGAAGCCCGGATAGTTAGCATAGATTCAGCTCTTAAGGAGTGTACGCAGCAACTGCATACTTCTAAAGAGGAATACCAGCACACTATACAACTATCTAATATCAAGATATCACAAGAACAAGAAAAAACACTGGCACTTGCAAAGAGGTTAGCTCAGACAAATGACAGGGTTGCTACACTTGCTGCTGAGATTGGTAACCTCCGGAGGATTCTTGAAGCTAAAGAGAAGTTGATTGAAGATTTAACCCTTTCCAAATCTCGAATTGAAGAAAGCCTTACTGACAGAGTGGCAAGGCTAGATTCCTTCGAGAAAGATAATGCTTCTCTTGAGTATGAGGTCTGTATGCTTCGGAGGGAACTTGAGATTCGAAATCAAGATACAAATTTTCATCTGAAATCAGCTGATGCTGCTCACAAGCAACACCTGGAAAGCATAAAGAAGATCGAGAAACTAGAATCAGAATGCCAGAAACTGCGTGTTATGGTCCGGAAGCGGCTTCCGGGCCCCGCTGCTATCGCTAAAATGAGAAGTGAGGTCAATATTCTAGGAAATGGTTATGATACATCCAATAAGAAAGTTTCTTCTCTTATTGAGAGACTCCATGCAGTTGAAGACGAGAACAAAACTCTCAAAGAAGCCTTAGTGAAGAGGAACGATGAGATTCAGTCGTCGAGGGTGATGTTTGCACGTACAGCCTCCAAGCTATCTCAGGCCGAGACCCAACTTGAGGAATTTTCAAAAGGACAGATTTCTCCGTTGTGGAATGACCTACCTCTTGCTTCGATACCTGAAGATGTTGGGAATGAAGATACCGTTAGCTGTGCTGAGTCATGGGCTTCTGCTTTAATTTCTGAGCTGGAGAACTTTAGGAATGGTAAACCAACAACGCCATCAAGTACAACAGGAGTTTCGGAGCTAAGTTTGATGGATGATTTCATTGAGATGGAAAAATTAGCTGTAGTTTGTGTTGATATAAAATTGGAAAATTCAAATATTACATCGCCGAACTCTAAAAAGTTTGATTTGGAGGTGAACTCATTGGACTCAATAGGTAAGGAGATAGTCCCAGTATACAGTCTGTCGAGTGGAACAATTAAACAACCATTTCAATTAGATTTGGAGAAGCCCATATGCAAAATGATTGAACTAATTGAGGGAATCATACAGAAATCTTTTTCAAATATCAGTGACAGACAAATTTTGGACGGCAAAGATGACAAGATTGACGAGCTTAAATCTTTTTCACCTAGTGGACATGCTGCAAAAATCTTTCTGTGGGAAACTTCTGCGCTTATTTCAGTTCTTCAACATTTTGTGGTTGTGTGCAACGATTTGCTGCATGGGAAAACTGAATTCAGAAAATTTACATATGAAGTGGCATCAACTCTTGACTGGATAATTAACCACTGCATTTCCCTTCAAGATGTATCGACCATGGGGGAAACAGTCGAGAAGATTTTCAACAGGGATGACTTGCAAAGTGATAATGAAGACCACAGAGTTGAGTCTAAACTTAATGATGAAAACGGGAAAATGAGGCCTGACATTGTAAATATAGAATCCAAAGAAAATGATTCGGGAGAGAGAATGACGTCACTAAGTACCCAACTTAAGGAATCAAGTGAAAGAATCTCCAACTTAGAGGCAGAACTGGTGGCAGTAAAGAATTCAAAGAGATCGGTAGAGGATGAAATTGAAAGTCAGAAGTTAATTGTAGAAGACCTTATCACGCAACTTACAGTTGCCAACGCTGAACTGAAGGAGGCCAGGAAAAAGTTTTCGTCACTTGAAGTTGAACTGGAGGATAAACGTAACTGTTGTGAGGAATTGGAGACAACATGTTTGGACCTGCAGCTTCAGTTAGAAAGGTAATGCGCTGACATTTTAATCATACATTTATTTTTCAAATTACAGAGGGAAATTCCATCTTTAATATTTCTGCATATACACTTTTTTTTACAGTGCCTCTGCAAAAGAAACAATTTATGGTGATGGACAAGCGGAAAAACAACTGAAAACAGTAAGTTTTGCCATTTGGAAATAAGCTGAAATGATTATTGTGAATAAATTGGAACTATAGCGGACTGCATCCTACAGTTAACCAATTATGCAGTAAATTGGTAAACCTATAGTCTTAGAGGTATACACGACATGTTTCCATTCTGATTAAGATTAATAGTGTTCTCTATCTATATTTAAACGTCTTTTCATTGATAGGATAGCCTTTTTTTCCCACATTAATCTCCAACCAAGTTACAAGTTATAGCATCCAAGAAGTAGGGGTTCTGAGGTCAATTTTAATGTTTATTGTTTCAAATTTAGGTATATGAAGATTTTAGGTGCTTGTAAATAACTCTTCATTTTCTTGTTAATGGTGTCTCATGTCTGTATAGGTACTTTCAAGTATTGTGTTAGAAAGGCAAAGATAACTTGCACCTTTTTCGCATACATCAAATCTTGACAATGATTGAGGTTATACTTCTGTTTGTGTATATTTTTTGAGCAAAAAAGTGGAAATTATCCCCAATGTTCCATAATTAGTATACAATGAAACAAATTACATCAAAGATATTCCTAAAAAAAGAACATCGGAAAAAATAATTACAAAACCAAAACTACAAATTTCATTTGTCCCTCCCCAAGCTACAATTGTAGTAAAAAAAACTTACTACATGTTTTTCCGATCTCATGAATGTCTGTTTGTGTATTAGTGTATATTGTATGCATGAAAGTGTATTTAGTTTAAGTAGATTGGTTTTTTTTTTCATAATGTATTCCTCAACTGTTACAACCATACAATGTTGTGATAGAGAGCAGGGCTAGATTAGGTCAACTGTATTCTATCTCAATTAGTCAATGTTCCTTTTTGTACAGATAAATGTAAACCCAGTGATATTCTGAAGAATTTTAATCAACAAGATTGAATCGCTTTGCTACTTTCTCTTCGATTTAGGGTGTAAAATATTCTATTGTCAAAAAACTGTTATTTTGTAACCACTGGATGTAAGGAAGAACATAAAAGAATAAATTTATGAGTAACAAGATCAGTATCAAAGTCAAAACAAGCTAGTATTACCTAGCCAATCTCAAGCTGTGTTTCGAAATTCCCCAACTTAATTGCAGCATAACTATTCCCATCAAAATTATCCTAGATAAATGTCACCAAAAAATTTCTTCTATAGATAAAATTTAGCATCATTATCATGTGTTGTATTTAGAGCTAAAGATAGATCAAAGGAAGCTAGAGGGATATGTGTTCCAACGTAGGAGGAAAATTTGTACCTAGGGGAATGATCGAATTATAAGGAGTAGCAAGGATCACGTGTAGTTTCTTTCAAAGGCAGGAGCTGATTGCCTTTGCAGAGTTTATCATTTTTAAACATTCTCAGGCCAATGAAGACATACTGTTCCTTTAGGAATTAAGAGCTTCTACTATTAGGCATTCTAAATTCCTTCATCTGAGCTAGGCCTAGGCTTGTGCTACAGTGTTCTGTTCGACTTTTACAACTGTTTCCGTAGTACCTTGATTATCAGTTATCCATCCATGAACATCTCAGTCTGGAATATGGACAAGAATTAGAAAGTGATGACATTATACATACCAAGGGTAATATCATTCTACACCGTACTTAACAGGGTTAGTATTGGGACAATTGCACTTCATTCAAGATACCAAGTCATATGCAGCACAACAGAGGTGGCTCAATAGCTAACAAGCCCTGACCAACTAGCCGGTAAATGTGCCCAATTCTGATGGTAGAGTATTTGTGAAAAGCTTGCTATCTCTTATGTAGTAACTGCAGCACTGTACTACTGTTTGTAGAGTTCACTCTTCATTACATTATCTTCTTTCTTTAATTCTTTTCATCGTCATATGCATTTTTGGACCGGAAAGGTAAATTATAAAACTTTAGTAATTAGTAAAATATAATTAGAATGAAGCCGTAATATTACTGATGCGGCAAAACTAACATTAATGCACATTCTCCGTCTCCTATTATGTCATAACCTAATTGTTGTATGATACCCCATTACTCACTACATATTCACAACACAGTATAATTCTCTCAACTGGAAGCATAAATTTTAACCAATTTTTTTCAGGAGTGGGAAATTTCGGCAGCTTCTGAAAAGCTTGCTGAGTGCCAGGCAACTATACTAGAATTAGGGAAACAGCTGACAGCCTTGGCAGCCCCGAAAGATGCACCTCTCTTCGACAAAGTGATATCTCCGAGAATCAGCCGTCATCCCCAACTACTTGATCAAATGCAAGCTGACGATGAATCCAGATCCGAAGAACTCAAGTCCCCTAAGACTAAAGAAATCATATGCACGGAAGTTAAAGCGACTAACCCTAATGCAGGCTTGCTTTATGGAAAGAAACTGCGTGCTGACATGAGTATTGC
Organism: Hemerocallis citrina; assembly: GCA_017893485.1. Taxonomy (NCBI): domain Eukaryota; kingdom Viridiplantae; phylum Streptophyta; class Magnoliopsida; order Asparagales; family Asphodelaceae; genus Hemerocallis; species Hemerocallis citrina. The sequence continues at coordinate 38,650,559 of CM030361.1, forward strand.
TGCCAATGACAAGAACATTGACCAACCATCACCAATGAAATCTTCTAGTTTCAGTTACAAGTCAAATGAGTTGAATAAGAATGTAAGCGGAACTGATGTGGGAAAGCTTGTGATTGTACCTAATAGACAGAAGGTTTCAGCGAGTTTCCTGAGGAAATTACTATTAAGGAGGAAAGGGAGCAATAAGAAGCAGGCTTTGCTAGTTGGCACTTAGGATGTACATCAACAACAATCATTACAACCACGGCATGTAATCGGAGAGAATAAGTGAAGAGGGTTTCAAGTTTGAGGTTTTCTTGTTTGTTGCTGTTTGACTGAGTTTGAGATTTGAAAGAAACGAAGGAAATGTATGTTGTCTAATTAGTGTAAGTAAAGGTTTTGCAGTTACTCAGGATTTCAAGCCAGAGTTTGCTCTAAAACGTTGTACCTTACAGGGTAAGTCCTCAAGTATGGGTACACAATTTTCTCAACGGTATTGTTCGCACCAAAATCCTTTTTTTTTCAGTAAGCAGGCATATAAACCAGGTGTCTCAGGCTTGAATCAAACCTGATTCTGATGATTTTGATGTTTGATTTTAGTTTGTACATTTGTGAGGAGACTGACGAAATATTTAGTAACAGACCCAAGGAAGGGATCTATTATATTGGACTAGAATTCCACAAATGTATATACCTTTTTCATTTTTTTTCCCCCTTGAATAAAGATGACCCTGCCATCGTTTTATTAATGATATGTTAACAAAACATATTCGAACAACTTACAGCTAAGATAAGATTACAAAAGGAGAGACGTCTCATCTCTAATCTGTCTAATGCAAAATTAAAGAAGACTAAACTGCAACATCCATCAAAAGTAAAAGGAGACCAAACTCGGATTATATGGAAGATAATGTCAGAAGACGCCAATAGTATGTACATTCTGTTTTTCTAAAATAGTAGGTCTTGCAGTAAGTAGTGACTTTATTTACTGCTTTGGCTTCTACTGTGTATTTTATTATTTTGTATATTTTTGGCGAATGCATGGTTCGCTAAATCCATAACTGAACGTAGATATAATGATTGGTTGTGACAAAATCTTATATGTCAAAATTATATACACATCCAGGCATTTCAATATTATCTACCAATCCCTCGTCATAAAAAAGACAGTATGGCATATGTGGAATGTTGCACACTTGCATGAAGCTCGTTCTGTGCTCAGCATTGACAATGCATTGTCATGCATTGGTTCCACTGTGGTCTTTTTACTAATGATTGCAAACTTTTAAAATTTGAAGGGTAAATCCATGGTGATATATATATATACATACGACAGCTATATAGAAATATGTCCCAATATGTAAAATCGAATATCTATTCCAAACTCATCAATGATAACAGTTTGTAAGATGTGTTCACATACGAACAGCATGTAAGATCCATTCCGATATCATCCAATAATGCATCACTAATGGGTGTTTGATTTGATGTAGCTGAAGTTTGTATGTTGTGTCAACCTATTATTTATTATTACTGGAATTTCCTTCTTCAATTAGACATGTAAATACACCCAACGAAGAAATTTATTTCTTATACAAGTGACCACATCAATTCAAGATACTTGAGTTTTCTAATAGCAATAACTATAAATACATGCAATTCCAACTTTACAAAATCAAACAGGGCGAAAAGACGCTACATCTATGACTATTCCACAATACTACATGTATCCCATTCTTCGCTAAGCATCGATCATCATCATCCCCTCATTATAACCTTCTTTACCAAACATAATAAATTTCCTACTATTGCAACTACGTCAATCCATATTAACTGAAATCTATTTTCTTCACTTGCAACTATAGATTCATTTCTTGCACTTGTATTTTTTTTTTTTTTTGATTATACTGGGTATCCATCCCCCCTCTGAGGGTCCGACTAATCCCAGTCCCGTGAGCTAGGTTTTGAGCAGGCCGTTAAACAGTCCCACTGCCACTGGCCATCACACAACATTTCTTGCACTTGTAACCAAATCAATAACGTACAACTCGATCATTATGAGCTCTAATTGCAATTTATTTAACAAACAGACCATAAAAGAAAACACAACACCTAGTACACAACTATCCTACATTTCACACTATACTAAGTATCCAATCATAGATTCACTATATTGTAATATCCTACAGCTATAATGACAACGGCAAAGAACCACAGACTGGCATTGTATTTTGATTAGCTCATCTTGCAAATTCAGAACCAAACTACTACTGCTACGTCTACATATGCCAGTCTGCAATACTCTTAAAAATCCGATCATCGCCATTATTCGTTTCAGTTATCATCATATAAAGTTGATGCACAAATCCCAAGAAGCCCACTCTTTTCCCAGCACAAAAGCTACGACATGCTTCATCTCATCTATTTGCTGAACTATGCATGAGAAATGAGAGAAAGAGGAGACTGTGCAGGTCAAAATAAAGCATAGGCTTGCATCGTCCAAATGATAAAAAGGGAGGGAATTGAAATAAAGTGGTGAATGAGAAGAGATGAGAGATGAATGAATTGCTTGCTACTGTTGTTGCTAGTTGTTGAAACTTATTAGTTTTGTGAAAGTGGCTTTAACTGTCATCCATTCCTTTTTCAAGGCACGGGAAGGGATGGCTTTCTTTATAAGCACAGGCACAGGCACAAGTGTAGGCACACTTAGTTGCAGTCTCTTTTGATTACACGCCATGACGCCATTCTCGCATCTTATCATTGCCCACGGCTCAGGCCCCATGTTAACGTAACAGAGGTGATGGGTGATGTGATCATCTATGATGATGTTGAAGGTGTATGGTGGTGAAATCTCGGTCAAAAATTATAGACTTGGCTCTGTTTCAAAATTAACGATATTAGCTAACTGCATAATTCAATGTTTTGTGCACGGCGAAGCCAGAACAAAATTTTCAGGGGGCCAAGAAAAATTCTATAACTATGTATAAATATATAGGTATTTTTCATAATTTTAAGGGGGGCCAAATAATAAAATTTAATAGATTTAGGGGGATTTTTAAAAAAATTTCAGAAAATTTAAGGGGTTTTTCAAAATTTGGGGGGGCACCCCGAACCCCCGCATAGCTCCGCCCCTGGTTTTGTGCACCTACTATTCTATGATATCGCATGTCAAGTGATGGTAGTATGCATAATACAAAAGTTTTTTTTTTTTTTAAATATTTTTTATTGTTAAACGGTGGGTTGAATACCTCCCGCGTTTCATTAAAAAGAATTTAACAAAACATACAACTAAAAATAAGGTTTATGAAGTTCAGATCCCAACATGTTGGATCCTAGAACTCATACATCTCAATCAACAAACAAAAATATAACGAAATCTAATTCTTATTTTTCTCTATGGTACACCCCAACCAACCAACGAAATAAAACAAAATTACAACAAAAATACAACATAATACAAAAGTTTTCTCCATGGTATTTTGTCGAACATTTCATCTGCACATTTAGTATCATATAAAAAGATAAGAAAATTAAATGGAGGGAATTACAACTGTAATGATTGCGATTCAATAATAACAAATGCTCAATAATTTAAATTTATCGTAATCAACAAAAGTATTGGAAGGATTTGCTTAAAGTTGCAAGAAATTCAAACGTACCTATTGTTTTTTTTTGATGAATCGGATAGAGCCAAACGGCTCCAGCCATCAAAAATATATATTAATCAATAAAATAGTAAGTAAACAATACAAATAGTCAATGGTTTTACAAGATGTAAAACAGAAATAAGCGAGAAAGAAAGAAATACAATAAGCAAGCTACAAGGAAATACAATGATAGACTCAACATCAGCAAAACAGAGAGAGGACCCACAGCAAGACGCACCACGCCGTTATCCGAGGGCGAAGCAAACGACCCGGAAAAGCGAGCGAAGAGGAGGATACAAGAGCCAGATCGTCGTGCTCGAGTGAGGAGGGGCTCCAAAGCGACCGATCCAAGACCATGGAGGATAAAAACTCCTCCTACGACGGCATACAACTCCACTAGAATCCAAAGGGACTCTAGCAGCGCAACGGAAGTATAGCACTGCCAACAACTGAGAAGCTAACGAGAAGGCAAGACTCACCAGTGCCCTAGCTGAAGAGCAGACACGGATGCTGCTTTCTTCGCAAGAAGCCGAGCACTCACTCGGATCTTCGAATGGTCAAAAACTTTCTTGTTGTAGCCTCGCTTGACGGGGGGAGGTGCAACCCTCACAGAAGGGGATGACAACGCCGCAGGATCCGATGATGAAGTGCTTACTGAGATAGGGCACGAAGGGGAACCAAGACTGTTGGGGGCAATCGATGAGGCAGGAAGAATGGTCTTGGAGTAGCCGGCCCAACGGGGAAAAGAAGGAGCATGAAGACTAAAAGGATGCTTAAGGTGTAGGGAGAGCACGAAAAGTTTGAACGCCCTCAGAATCTGATAGAGCCATGACTGGACCCCTAGGTGTTGATGCCAAGAGAATAAGCATCCTGGAAAATGAAAGTATACCGCAGAAAGTGTGGGAACAGAGATCTTCAAAACACAGGGATAGTCATAAGATAAAGAAGGGGCTTTAATATCGGTTATATGGATAGCTGATATGGGGTTGAAATAAACTTGGGTTCCCCCTCAACAGTTAGCTTTTAAGGATGAGTTTTTCTGCGTTTATTTTAATTGGTATTAAAGTGGGCCTCATGCTCTTGATCTGCGTCGCTCGGAAATGGCTACCTAGAGGCTGGATAAAAATTATTAGTAGACCTGGGTTCGGCCAGTGTCGCTAGAGTGAAAGTCACCAAAACGACTACCTAGAGGCTAGATTAAAAAACCTGGTAGATCCGGACCAGTCCAGTGTTGCTAGAGTGAAGCCGTCTGGTGCCCTAGAGTGTGAGCCGCCAAGGACGACGGATCGGAAGCGTGGTGGTTTGTTAGGGATCATTTAGTCTCGTATCGGTTATATGGGTAGCCAATGTGAGGTTGAAATAAACTTTGGTTTTCTCCCCTTAACAGCTAGCTTTTAAAGTTGAGTTATCCTGAGTTCGTTTCACCTATGTATTTAACTTAGGTGAATTAAACTTCAAAAATAGATCGTTTGGAGTTCAATTGTACCTTCCTTCTATATGCCAAGGAAACTTTTAATTGAGTTCCTGTAAAAAAAATACAATTTCTGCAGCTCTGCTACCCCCTGTATTAGAGTTGCTATCGGGTCCTATCGGGACGGGTCCTACTCGGATTCGAACTCGGTATCTCACGGGTCGAAAAATTGGACCCGGACCTAGACTTACGAGAATCCACTACAAGACTCACAGTCTTTACTGGCATTTTTTTGCACATTTACAGGCGTTTATAAACCCCGCTGTAGATACCACCGGCGTTTTATAAATCGCCGGTGCAAGTGTCGTTGAATCGCGTGTCGCTGTAGCTTAGGGACATTCACCGGCGTTTTTTACGACCGCCGGTGTAGGTTAAAACTACACTGGCGGTCGTAAAAACGCTGGGGAATGTGTGGTTTCATTTGGAAGTACTATTTTCGGTCATCACCTACACCGGCGTTCGTAAAACGCCGGTATAGATTGTCAGTTTTTTGCTGAAAGCTACACCGGCGCTTGTAAAAATGCTGGTGTAGCTATATTTTTAAAAAATATATATATTTTTAAAAATTTAAATTAAAAAAAAAAACTTTGAGCACTCTCGCAATCAAAACCAATTGCAAAACTGAAAGAGCCCCAATAAAATATGAATGAAGCATAATAGTATAATATCATCAAATTGTAATCTCATAATGAAACATAATAATGTGATCTCATCACATTCATAACCAAAATATGGAGTTCAAAATATTGAGTTACAAAGACTGAAAAAGAATATTTTCACTGTCAAATTCCGGCAAACAAGATACTAACTGAGATGAAAATTATACTTTTATAATACTCATGAATTTAACTGTCAATTGAAACCACAAGATAAGTTCAAACAAGATTATTTCATCACTAGTCACTCCTACAAAAATCATAGTGTGCAACTTCAGTTACATAATCCATCTCATCATCACTTAAAATCAATGAGAAAGAACAATCTCATTTTCAAGCCCAAGCAACAAGCAACAATCTCATTATCTTAGAAACTGATACTCATCTAGACATCATGATATAATTGTATATAAAGTTTAGATAAAAAAAATTCCATCACTAGTCACTCCTACAAAAATCATAGTATGCAACTTCAGATATATGATCCATCTCATCTCCAAATTGCAACACTAAAAAAGTGGGTCAGTACGAAAAAAAATTCACCCATTTCCTCCCCTCTCTCTCTCTCTCTCTGCACATCCCTTCCTGTTTCCCTTTGCTTTGCTCTGAAACTGATCAAGCCAACAATAGTAATATTTTCATTCTTTAAGACGTAACAACATTATTACTGAAAAGATGATTGCAACTTATGGAATATGAATACTACACAGGTTCATACTTCAATATGCACTAATTTAGCATCATAAGGTATACTTCAATATGCACTAATATACACAGGTTCATAATGTATCCATAGTTGATCACAGGCTCACAATGTATGAGTGAATGCAAAGTATCAGATGATCATTATAAACTAAAGTTTATCATGCCAAAGCAAACATATTATGTTGATGAACTTTGATAGGTTCAACCAAATGACTTTGTATACATAAAGGTTCAGATGTTTAGTATCAAAAGCTAATAGTAATATCAGATTATAAGTACTAGAAGAGTATCGCCTCCCGAGCAACACACAATGGATCAAGTAGATAACAAGAGATACACATTTGATATTTACTTGTACAAAGTGCAAACTGAATAAACTAGAATGGCATTACTCGTGAAGTATCTAACCGTTCACTACTTTGCACTAACTATATATTTATGAAACTATGAAATATACTCAAAATTATCAACATGTTATATTCCATTTGCAGGTCGAGTGGAAACATCATAATAAAATGGAATCAACTGAACATGAAGCAACTGAATGTGGTTAAACCAACTGAACATGAAGCAACTGAACATGAAGGCAATTTAAATGTGGTTAAACCAACTGAACATGCATATTCCAAACCAAAACAAACTCGATCGATGTTCCGTAATGAACCAAAAATCAGTAGTAAGTAGAGCCAAAATTTAGCACAAAAGATCATGCTATGGCATAAAAGATCAATTATACCATTGAGGTATCTCACTTCTAGTCCATCAAGATAGTTTAGACAAACCACAAATTAAAGTTACAACTATATGTGAAATGTAGCACAAGTGAAATTCTGTACTCAGGCAACTTGGCTCCAAATTATCCCTATTAACAACCCAGCTCAGAAATTATTGCATTCTTCTCTTTCAAACCCAAATTATTCCATGGTCATACCTAATCATACAAGCATACAAGTATACCCTCAAGAACATACAAGCAAGCTAAATTAGAGAGTTGGGAACCATTGCAGAACCAATCTCAAGAACATACCAACTACATCATACCTAGGGTTTGTGTAGAAATTTTAGAAACAAAAATTTTAAAAATAAAACGATTCAGAAATTTCAAGAACAAACCTAGGGTTTGTGTAGAGGAGGGGGCGACGGCAGGGGAGGGGGGCGACGATGGGGGGAAAGGGCGACGGCGGGGGAGGGGGGCGGCGATGGGGGAAGTGCCGACGGCAGGGTAGGGGGAAGGGCGATGGGACAACCATGGGGGAAGGGTGGCGACGATGCGAGTGAGAGAGAGAGAAAGGGCCGGGGAGACTTGAAGCGACGACGGGAGTGAGAGAGTGGATGACGGACGACGACGGAGTGCGGGGACGACGACGGAGGACACAGCGATGGCGGCCAAGGCAGAGGCGAGAGAGCGCGAGAGAGAGGGGAAAAATTGGGTTTTTTTTTTTGGATCGAAGGAGGAAATGGTATAGGATTTGGGGGAAATTTATTACAAACCCTATACCGGCATTTTAACTAAAAAACGCCGGTGAATGGGAGAAGATTTTTGGGTACATTTTATCTGTATATTCGCCGGCGTGTTTTATTAAAACGCCGTTGAATATGGCCTTCACCGGCGTTTTAATAAAAAAAACGCCGGTGAATATCATAATTCCTCAGCGTTTTATAGAGGCCGCCGGCGTATAACCATCCAATTTGACGCCCCATTCCTGGTCTCTTCCTACCCCGATATTTTTGGTAAAATGTCGGGGAATATACACCGGTAAATCCATCGTGTGTTGTAGTGATCGGGTCCGGGTCTGGTTCCGGGTCCTAATTTAAAAAATCTACCCGTCGGGTCCGGTAGCGGAGAATAAATATTTGCACTTAAGTATTTTTGTACCCGATACCCTGCGGTTTCAACAATTTTTGCACTTAAGTACATGAATAAATATTATATTTACACATATATCTTCAACAATTACTATTTACATTTATATCCCTATAAATCTATTATTCAAATTTCATATTTTTGGGGGTATTTTTTAACGGGTCTGGGTCCGGGTCCGGATCGGTTCTATTTTGAGCGGACCCGGACCCAGACCCGGAAGTGTATCAGGTCTACTTTAGGACCCGGACTCGGACCCGTATAGGTCCGGTCGGTTCCGGTCCAATGTCGGGTCCAGGTCCGGGTATCGGGTAAATGTGACAGTGCTACCCAGTATGCATTAATTTCAAGGACTTTTTGCAATTTAATCTCTTAATTAATAATATCCAAGATTTAATTTTCTAGATTATGTAACAATTATGATTTAATCTCTCAATTAGAAATCATCTCTAATATTATAATGGAAGAAGGTCTTAGTGTCAATCTATCAACGCGTGTAATGCACATACATAACTATTATGAAGAATGTTTCAGGTTTGAGTCCTCAATACGTCCAGCGTTTTTATTTTTATTTTTTTAAAAAAATTATTAAGACATGCATTGTCCGTGTATAACTAATATAAAAGAGATCTCAGAGGCCGGACTACGTCGAAATTTTTACTTTAAAAAATATATATTTTATTAAAACGTGCATCGTACGTGTCAATATATATTTAATATTATAATAGGAGAAGGCCTTAGTATCATTTGTCAATTTATCACCGCGTGTGACGTATGGATATATTATAATAGGAGAAGGCCTTAATATGACCATGCATAACTAATATAAAAGAGGTCTCAAGTTCGAGACATCAAAATTTTTACTTTAATAAATATATATTTATTAAGCCGTGCATCTTACGTCTAAATTACCGGTATAAATGATGTGATGATGGACCACAACTAGCATTAGTATTGGGTCGGGTCGGGTCCTTCACTATCGGACCCGGACCTGGTCCCCTACTGGTCCAAAAATTGGACCTGGACCCGGACTCGGACCCGGACCCGGACCCGTGAGGACTAGGTCCGATTCCGGGTACGAGTCCTATTAAAATATTCCTACCCGTTCGGGTAGGAGCGGGAGTGTGAGTGGCGAGCGGAGGCGGCGAGTGGAGGATTTAGAAAAGAGGAGAAAAGAAAAGGCATGAGTTTTGAGTTTGGAAGAGGAAGATTTAAAATTGAGGAGGAAGGAGGGGAGGGATGAGGATAGAATATTTATTTTAATGTTGATTTTTTGGGATTTTTTAACGGGTCCGGGTCCGGGTCAGGTCTCTTTTGAGCGGACCCGAATCCGGACCCGAAAGTACAATGGGTCCTATTTTAGGATTCGGATCCGGATAGGCCGGGTTGGTTCCGGTCCAATGCCGGGTCCGGGTCGGGTTCGACTTTTAGGTATTTTTACCAATGCTAGCCACAGGGACTTCATGGAAATCTTATTATCAGCTTAAGCCAATAGGCCCCCTCAAAAATTTAAATTTAGTTAATACTCCCAAACTCGTGGGGGCCAGGAGGAGGAATTAGCATTGGTATCTGGTCGGGTCGGATTGGACCCGGACCCGATCCTCTACGGGTCCAAAAATTGGACACGGACCCGGACTCGTGAGAACCGGATCCGGTTCCGGGTTCGGGTCCTATTAAAGTATTTATTTTTATGTTGATTTTTTGAGGTTTTTTTTAACGGGTCCGGGTCAGGTCTCTTTTGAGCGGACCCGGACCAGGACCCGAAAGTACAACGGTTCCAATTTTAGGATCCGGACCTGGTTCCGGCTAGGCCGGGTCGGTTCCGGTCCAATGCCGGGTTCAGGCCGGATCCGGGTTTCGGGTATTTTTACCAATGCTAGGAGGAATGTTAGTCTGGTAGCTAAATCTAATTGCAATTGTTTGGATGGTAGGCAACTAGAAACTAATTACAACCAGCTGGAGCTATAATTATATTTGTATCGTCTTTTAAATGATAGATACAGTAATAGTTTAGATCAATATAATCAGTTATACTTTATTAATTCATTACTAAAGAAGAGTGAAGAGGTGATTCAATCACCTTTATTCTATTAAAAACAAAAAAATTACAACCAGCAACAGTACTCCTTTTAACTTGTAACAGCATTTACGTTGCAACAATGATCGTAGGCTCGCAGACAACCAAACATATGAGATTCACCTTTCCTCTTTCCTTTTCTCCATCTCCACCGAAAAGCAGCCAGGGACTCCGCTGATATGATGAAAGCAAGTAGCAGCCCAAAAAGAAGATTAAAGCTAAAATAACCCGACCGATTTGACCCCGTCCCCCAAACATCCCAAATTGTATTTGGTGCAAATATTACATGTACATGTCATCCTCATTTTAATCCAATTCAAACCCCAACCCCTAAAGTCCTCTCATCTTTTCCACCCCTTAATTAAGTCAACCTCACCTCATCATTTGGTCTTCCTTCTCTTTTCCTACCGCGTCCTTTCCTTCTGATCAGTTGTTATATATGCTTGCACCCCCTAAGTCCACATTAGTCATGCATTTTCAGCAATGAAGCTACAACATCTAAGACTCGCATTCTGCGACGAAATTAAATCTTCGTCGCCTTCTCCCCCGTCTTCTTCCTCCTCCTCCTTGACCGTCAACTTTAACTGCCTATGGCCGACTGCAGCAAAGAAGCCCGAGAGTGGAGATGACTGCACTGAAGAGGTTGCGACATCTCTGGAACTTAAGAGTAATTTTAACTCTCCAAAAGCAGCCAACAAGATCGAAGTTCAAAACCAAGAAGCATCTCCAGTATGCTACTGTTCTTGTCACTCTCACTAGCTCTCTGTTTTTTATTGTTTTTTTTATTGAATTATTCATGGCTTTCGCAACCCAATTTTGTAATAATAATCCACAAAGTTTCAGACATTTATTTGGTATTTATATAAATAATATATAAAATATAAACTCTTTAATAAATGTCATGCATATACATATATATAGTTTTATAAAAATTTTGTCTTAGAATACTTTTGAATAAACAATGAAAAGTTTCTGTTTGTTAATAAGATATAACAAAACATACTTAAATGAAGCTCATTTTAACGAAAATACGAAGGGAAAATAAACTGTACTGAACTCATCCCCTCTCCCAAGTAAAAGTTGTATTTATATATGTATTAATATATATATACTGACCCCCCCACTTATGTAAATTACTAGGAAACTCGACCTTATGACTCTCTTATCATATATCATACTTATTCGACGTGAATTATTTATTTATTAACTTAAACGTTGTTTTTGCATGATACTTGTGCAAACGAATGAAGCCGGGAAGCACCCGTTGGAACCCGACACACGAGCAGATAAGAATGCTGGAGGAGCTTTACAAAGCAGGCATGCGAACGCCAAATGCGCAACAAATAGAGAGAATCACAGCAGAGATTGGAAAACATGGGAAGATCGAAGGGAAGAATGTATTCTACTGGTTCCAAAATCACAAGGCCAGAGAGAGGCAAAGGAAGAAACGCACGGCTGCTCTTCTTGCACTCGACGCTGCCGTTCCTTCTGATCCAGTTCCTATCCTTTCTCTCTTCTCTGCTGTTGGTGGTACTAAAGTAAGTGACTATGAATATTTCTTGCATGCAGATTTACAGTTAGTTAATAATTATGCATTACTAGCTATAGCAATCAAAGTTTCAATATATTTATTCATTAAAAATGTAGTTCTCGGCTCATGCAACTACATGTTATGGAAGCTTTATCTTGATGTGGCTTGCTAAGTTGCTAACTACAAAATTTCATTTTTAATAAGTAAATATATGAATAATTAATTTCATAATTCCTTCTTTGATAAAATGTACAATCAAAATTTAGTACATATTACTATAATCAATTTGTAATGCCCTGTAATAAGCTGTAGTTTATGGGTACTAGATTTATATCTATAATCCATATGAATGTAAGATATTGATCAAGAAGAACATATGCAAAGTATATGTACAGTACGAGTATGGAAGTTACTGTTCTCACAAACATAGATATTATATTCTACGTAGTACAATTACCTACCTTGATTATATATATATATATATATATATATATATATATATATATATATATTAGATTTGCCCGTGGGCACGTGCCTACCACACGTCTTCGGAACGATACAACGCACGAAAAGCTCTGTAAACAGTAAAACAACAATTATGTAGTTCAAGTTTGAATAGTATAATAATAATTTGTTGTAAATAAAAGTCCATGTTTCTATTAGTATATGTCGAAAAATAATTATAAATGAGGGTGTAAAATCCAACTTCTTAGAACTTTAAGTGTGGAAAATAATGAAATTTAACTGTTGAAAAAATATTTGCTATTTTCAATATAACATGTGCAATAAAAAAACTTAAAAATTCTAAAAATTCTAAATTTCTAAGCAAATAAAGAAAGAATGGAAGAGAGAGGGAGAGAGAGAAAGAGAGAAATATAAAAAAGTGAAGTGAGAGAAGAGAGATAGTAATAAAGTAATGAGTTTTTTAGGTTTGGGGGGGGGGGGGGGGGGGGAATTTAATTTTGGGGTTTGAAATTTTGGACGGAAAAAATATGTTTTGTGAGAATCAATATAGGCCATTGGTTTTAGGGGAGATTGAATGAGAGCCACTTGACAGCTTTCTTTGTAATTTATTATATATATATATATATATTAGAAATGCTCCATTGAAAACGGGTCTGTTTTCACAGACCTGTGAAAACAGACCCGCTTTGATTGTATGAACCTAAGCCGTTGTTTGAAATACCCGCCTAGATTATAAACAATTGAATGAACCTAGACCGTTGTTTGGAACAACGGCCTTTTATAACCTAGGCCGTTGTTGAAAACAACCGCCTAGGCTACAAAATTTTATAGCCTAGTTTGTTTCAAACAGCGAAATTTTATTACCTAGGCCATTGTTCCCAACAACGGCCTAGGTTATAAAAGGCCGTTGTTCCAAACAACGACCTAGGTTCATTCAATTTTTTAGAGTGAATGAGGCGAAGAGTTATTTAAGATGAAATTTCCAAATTATCCCTCCGCCACTTAAGTGAGATGGGTGATGGGCGGGCTCGATCAGATCCGTTGATCACGATCAACAGCGATCCAACAGCCAGATTGCTGTTTTCACGGATCTGTGAAAACAGACCCGTTTTCAATGGAGCATCTCTCTCTCTCTCTCTCTCTCTCTCTCTCTCTCTCTCTCTATATATATATATATATATATATATATATATATAGAGAGAGAGAGAGAGAGAGAGAGAGAGAGAGAGAGAGAGAGAGAGAGAGAGAGAGAGAGAAATGTTCCGTTGTGCACTAGGCCTCCGTGTGCACTCGGTCTTTTCTTTTTCGTGTCGACGATCCGAACCGTCACACTGATCTACACGTCTAAATTAGTCTATACAAAATCAAATTATTTAAAATTCATTTACCCATCCATTGTTATTTTTTATAGTCACATGATGGATGGACAAATTAATTTCAAATAATTTAATTTTACATATTTAGACTTATTTAAATGTGTAGATCAATGTGAACGGTTCGGATCGTCAATTCGAAGGCGGAAAGGCCGATTGCACACGAGTGCACACGGAGGCTTAGTGCATAAACATTACTATATATATATATATCTCTAATATTATAATGGGAGAAGGCCTTAGTGTCATTTGTCATTTTGTCATTCTACCAACATGTGTAAGGCACGTACATAACTAATATAAAGGAGGTTTCCGGTTCAAATCCTCCCATTGTAATTTTTTTCATTCTACCAACATGTGCAACACACGTACATAACTAATATAAAGAAGGTTTCCGGTCCAAATCTTCCTTACGTCAGAGTTTTTATTTTTATTTTTTGAAATTATTAAAACGTGCATCGCACGTGCAAATTACTAGTATATATATATGGAAAATGCTCAATTGAAAACGCAAATATTGTGAAAACACGTGAAAACCATCTAGACCGCTGTTGGAACAACGGTTTAGGTTATAATGCATTATAATCTAGGCCGTTGTTCCAACAACGGCCTAAGTGGTTTTCACGTCTTCATCGCCACAGTAACGTTTTCAATGGAGCATTACTCTATAAATATAGGGAAAAGGGGGTTAGAGCAACTTGCTCATTTAGTAAATAAGCAATTAATGATGTAACATACATTTGATTGAAAAATTCTTAAAAGAATTAGTTGTCCAATGTATCACATACATGCTAAATAATTAATTGCCCATTTACTAAACGAGGAAGTTGCTCAATATATATATATGTTGTATTTTTTTTTGGGTGGTAAAGTACATATGTTGCTATAGTAGTTACTACTGTGGGTATTTATGCAGGTGGAAAAGGAGATGAAGTGGAGTGATGATGGGAAGAGCAAGCGCAAGTGTAGGAGCTGGGGAGATGTTGGGTTGTTGGAGTTAGACGACAAAAAACATCAACAGAGTGATGGGACTCTAGAGCTCTTCCCTTTGCGTCCCGAGAGTCTCAGAAACAATCAGACCACACCTGCTCCTACTCTCAAAAATCTTAAGGATATTAATTAATTAGCCTTTATTATCCATTATAAAAAAAAAGGCTTTATTATTATCGTTTCATCTTTAATAAATTCGTGATATGTTTGTTCATTGTGAATTCTGAGAGCGATTGCATGGCTCACTATTATTCTTCCTTGTATTTATCTTTTGTGATTTTAATTGATATGATGTTGATTGTGTGTGTCTCTCTTTTTGTATGCGGATTTTAATTTATTTTTTTGATTTTAATTTGTTTTGCTTTAGATCCTTTTTGTCAGCTATAGTGGGGGAAGAAGGAGCATGCTCTAGATTAGCTACCTTTGTAGCTCTTTCCCAAAGCCAACTTTCACCTTTCTTTCTTTCTTTCTTTTTTCATAGTCCCCCACCACGCGTGGACTGGTGTCTTCAAAGAAAATTTAAAGGCCTCTTTCGTTTCAATCTTTCAAATTTCTACTTTTGTTTTCAATCCTTTCTTTTCATGACAAATATGGGTTTAGTAGTAGTTCCGTCCTTCCTAAAACTAGTATGATGCACGTGCGATGCACGTGGAGGAGGAAGGAAAAAGACAAAAAAAAAGCCTATCAACACGTGCGCTGCACGTGTTTGCACACATACAAAAAAACAATAAAAAATTGTTTATTTGTTTGGAACCCCATCTCTCCCATTATAATAGACTAATATGATGCACGTGCGATGCACATGGAGGAAGGAAAAGGACAAAAAAAAACCTCTAGTATGATGCACGTGCGATGCATGTGGAGGAGGAAGGAAAAGGACAAAAAAAAAACCTACCAACACGTGCGCTGCACGTGTTTGAACACATACAAAAAACAATAAAAAATTGTTTATTTGTTTGGAACCACATCTCTCCCATTATAATAGTTACTATAGATAATTCTCCACTTTGCTATTTTCACAAACAATAAAAAGTATTGTAAATTTACTTATTTATCCTTCTTCATTTTCCTCTATTTTTTAAATACTCTGCAGTATCTCGACACGCAACCATGAATAAATCGTGCGTCAATTATGCAAATTAATAGAGCAAAACGTTAATAAGAGTATAACTCACCTAAGAGCATCCACAATGGTTGTTTCTCATTTGCTATAATCTGCGTCTACAGTAATAGCAAATAGAGAGGAATGCTGCAGTGGTCATTTGCTATATTTTTCTCATTTGCACTAGAGACGGGATATGATATCCCGTCTCTTTTTTCTCATGCTGCAGTGGTTCCTACTTTAACAATGAAATGACCTTAATGCCCTCCACTTTTGGCATTCAAGAAGGCTATAAATTTCCATGTTATAGAAGGGTATTTTAGTAATCCAGGAAATAAGAAAAAAAAAAAAATTAAAAATCCTCTCAAACGGTACATGATATCCCGTTTGAGACAAACGGGACATCATGTCCCGTTTGAGGAGGATTTTCTTAAAAAAAAAAAAAAAAAATTAAATGTGAGAGACGGGGAAACATATCCCGTTTGACCATTACTGTGTAATAAAAAATAATAAAAATTGTCAGACGGTATATCATATACCGTCTGTTGATAAAAAAAAATAATAAAATTTCTCAGACGGGGAATCATTCCCCGTCCTCTATAATATGAGAATTCTCATATCGTTTCTCATATTTGAGAAACAGATTTGCTTGGTTTGCTAAAAAATGGACATTTGAGAAACCATTGCAGCAGTTTTTTTCTCAAAAAATGGCAAAATGAAAATTTTGAGAAACCATTGTGGATGCTCTAATGAAGTCAAATTTCAAAAATTTTAAAATTGGAAACTTGATAGTTAAATTGAGACAAAAAGAAAAAGATAAAAAAAGTGTACAATTAATTTGGGATTGATAGATTGTTAACAGTTTGCACACCATATTCAAAGCCAGGGAAAAAGATGTTGAGGTTGTACCTCGAATTTGGGGTGGACAACTATTATCCGAACCGACCAATCCGAACCAATCCAATTCGAACCAACCGGTTTTTAACCGAACCAATTGGGAGTTTGGGTTGGTCTGATTTTTTATCTTAAAAAACCAACTGGACCGGTTCGGTGTTTGGATGAGGCTTTCAAATAACCGATGAAACCGAACCGACCGTATCTCTATGCATTTGTTCATAAAAAATATAGTTCTCCTTTAATTTCTTGAATATACAAATAGTCATTTCTCATTTTCTTGGAGATACAAACAGTCTTCTTTATTTTTCTTTTAATACAAACCGAGCAGTTGTTCTACCTATATATATTTTGATTCTCCATAATCTTTGCGTTATTTTGTTGAGAAAGACTTAATTTACAGTGTGGTCCAGCTTAATAGAATCATGAAGTTGATGTAACATTTAGCAATTACTTTAATCAAGTCAATCAGAAATTATTTTCTAAATCTTTTTTTAGTGTACCTGAAATTCAATTAGCTATGATTAATATTGATGTTTCTTTTATGATAATAAAATAAGATTACAGAAGTATGCAAGTGAAAAAGCAGTTTATCTCACCATTTAAACGTTATCATCTCAAACAATTAATGTAAAATTTATTAATAACTTGTGGTTTTATGAATCTTCATTTTAAATTCATTTTTGAATAACAAATAGCAGGTTGTTTCTTAAATTTGATTGAAGTTGATCTTTTAAATTTTAACAAAATTATGAATGATGTTGAAGGTAAAAAGTAACACGCCAAACCGACCATCCAATCCAATCCAAACCGAGCTTAATCGGCTTGGATGGAAACCGATCCAATTAAGGTTCGGATTGGTTACGGATGAAAAAATTAAAAAAACCGATCTTATTTAAATTGGTGGTGGATGGTCCATATTAAGTCGGATACTGACCGATGCCCACCCCTACCATAGAGTTTAGACTGAATTATCAAATATTTACATACACTAATGGGCCAAAAATTCATGGGCCTTTAGTAGTAGCAGTAGAAACATCTTTCGCCCCTCTAAGAATAATCTAATATGTTCCTATTATGGGGCTTCGTGTCTTATATAACTCAATGGAGATTGGAGAGTCACCTTTAAACGAATTTGTGCCAAGTAGCATCTTTATTAGCACAACTAAAAAGTTGGGGTTACACTTATAGATTCTGGATAAGGACTCATTAATAATTTTTACTTTTTTGGAATAATGTCGTAATCACTAAGTCACACACTTTTAATTTCCATAAAGATAAATGATGCAAATCGTTCGAATTTCCGACCTATCGCTAGACCTTAGGGAACGAGTTGACCACTAGACCTTAGTACATGTGTTTTACCTCTATTTCTATACTCAATCGTCGCTTGTAAGTGGACAATATCGTGTGCTCTAATCAGCTAGTAGTATATGTTATGAAAGTTTTCTCTTTTATTGATAATTTTTTTTCATAACTTTTAATCAAATTATTGCATTGGACCCTCGTGTTTTTTTTTTCGTTTTTTTTTTGGGGGGGGGGGGGGGGGGGGAGGGGGGACAAGAGCTGTAACCGCACACACTCACACTTTATCCCATGTATTAGTTAATTAGATTTTTTTTGTTGCAAATTCTCAAGATTTTTTTCCCAAACCGACCTATTTTTTGAAAGTTTTTCCCAAACTGACCTACTTTTCTTTTTAATTCTCAAAATGACCTACTCGATCTTTGAAAGACCGAGTCTTTCAAAGACCGCACAGTCATTTTGATAAATACTTTCGAAAGTAGGTCAGTTTGGTAAATACTTTCAAAAGTGGATTATATTGGTAAAAACTTTCAGAATTAACTATAATTATTATAGTGAATATTATTGACCAAGGTGAGTTATTGTCCTTCATTTAGGTGTATATTTTTCTCCACTAGTCACTGGAAAATAATTGCATCTTTTTCTTTGATTAACCGACTGAAATATTTGCTGCTGCATATCCTATCTCTCAATTCTTATCTACTGGTGTGATAGGTGTTATCCTAAATCTAGAAAGAAAAGCATTATTGGGTTTAAAATCATAACATGCACGCGTTTAAAACTTTCAAGATCGTCTGAGCTAATTTCCTTAGTAAAACTCTATACTTTGTATGGTCTTTTTATTTTTTCATCTTTTGTTGTTATCTATTTGCCTTTTTATTACCAGGTTAATAGCTGAAAAATAAGAATACAATTGTTACCGCTAAATCTGGTGTGGGGGTAAACAGATAGTATTTGTGGATTCGTGAAAAACCTGAATAGCAAACCTCTAACCTGTTCCGCCGGAGATTGACCGTTGACTCCCGCCATTAACCTGCAAAAAGTGCGAGACACCGGGGTTGATCCCGACGACGCACCCTCCGACGCTCAAGTCAGTAATCAGAAATGATTAAGAAAGAGCGTAAATTGAGAAAATACTGATTACCTCTTAATGGAGATGGATGGGAGGTATTTATAGGCGTCTTAGGGATCAAATTAGGAATGTAATCCCCATGATCTGATAAGGAATATTTTCCTAGTAAACAGATTAGGAATGTAATCCCTAATTCCCGGTGAAAAGATAGATGTGAATCAGAGCCGTTGATTAGGATTAATCAGAAACCCTAATTCTATCTTTTCTGGACTGGGTGTGTTTCGGGTTGGGACCCGTACCCAGTTGAGGTGGATCCGTTCGTGGGTTATTGGGTCGTGAAGAAAGACCCAGTTCCCATTTCAGACCCGTTAGTATGTGAAATTACCGTTTTACCCCTGAACTTTAAGATTCGTGTCCGATGTGAACGGTCCCGATTTAATCTTATTTTTAGCCATATCAACAATGATACTGGTTATTTATTTTTCTAGTTGTAATCTATACAATATATTATTCTAACTCACTTTTGGTTCAAGTATTTTTCTAATTTTTTCTTTTTAAAACAAACAAAAAAAAAGAATAGCAAATATAGGAGGCAACTTCCCACTCCTTCTCCATCCAAATTTTGAAGTGCAATTATATTTCTTAATCAAACCTTAAAAAACATGCAATATTGTATATATGTTATCGGGAGATTTTTTTTTTCAAAAATAGTCTTCATAATTGTTCACTTTTCAAAAATTATGTGCAATGTATTATTGCATAGTGTTATATTTAAAAATTATGTGTAATACAGTGGTAATTATGAAATTTGAATCCTCTTGGTGAATAATTCACTAGAGACGTTCACTGGCCTATTTAACCATGTAAAATGCTAGACATACATGAGTTTGGGGTAAAATGCTAGAAATTTGAGGATTCAAATTGAACAATGTTTGCTATTCTTTTTTTTTGTTTGTTTTAAAAAGAAAAAATTAGAAAAATACTTGAACCAAAAGTGAGTTAGCATAATATATTGTATAGATTACAACTAGAAAAATAAATAACCAGCATCATTGTATTCTTATTTTTCAGCTATTAACCTGGTAATAAAAAGGCAAATAGATAACAACAAAAGATGAAAAAATAAAAAGACCATACAAAGATAGAGTTTTACTAAGGAAATTAGCTCAGACGATCTTGAAAGTTTTAAACACGTGCATGTTATGATTTTAGACCCAATAATGCTTTTCTTTCTAGATTTAGGACAACACCCATCACACCAGTAGATAAGAATTGAGAGATAGGATATGCAGCAGCAAATATTTCAGTCGGTTAATCAAAGAAAAAGATGCAATTATTTTTCAGTGACTAGTGGAGAGAAATATACACCTAAATGAAAGACAAGAACTCACCTTGGTCAATAATATTCACTATAATAATTATAGTTAATTCTGAAAGTTTTTACCAATATAATCCACTTTGAAAGTATTTACTAAACTGACCCATTTTCGAAAGTATTTACCAAAATGACTGTGCGGTCTTTGAAAGACTCGGTCTTTCAAAAACCGAGTAGGTCGTTTTGGGAATTAAAAAGAAAAGTAGGTCGGTTTGGGAAAAACTTTCAAAAAATAGGTCGGTTTGGGAAAAAATTCAATTCTCAACGGTCCTTTGGCCTATTGAAATGTAATTGCTTACTACATTCTGAAACACTTTTTGCACATGATATGCCATTGTTAGCATTTATATAATTTCTTGGCACAAGTAGGGGAGGGGTGTTTTGGGAAGGTGTCGTTTTTGTGGTAGGGCGCGGCGTAGAGGAGATTTTTCACTCCAATACTGAATACAGGATTGGAAACAAAAGGGATATCAAATTTTGGAAAGACAGGTGGTGCGGGGATAGATATTTGCTCCATATATTTCCGGAAGCAGTTGCCGCTACGATTAATATTGATACCCTTGTGGATACCCTTGTGGCAGATGTATGGCATCATGGAAGGCTCTCACTTGAGGTTTCAGATCGGTTATCGTAGGAGAGTCTGAACCAGCTAGTCAACCTCAACCACTTCATTGGAGTAGAAGGACGCTATACAACTGAAGTAGAGGATGAAAGATGCTAGAATCTCTAACCATCTAAGTCGTTCTCGATTTCATCTATGTACAAATGGCTTAACGATAGAGAAATACGGAGTATGGAGGCCAACATTATATGGAGGATTAAGGCGCCTCTGAAAGTCAAAGTATTTACTTGGCTTGTGATGAACGACGTCATTCTATCTAAGATCAATCTGCAGAAGGAAAAAAAAAACTTACAAATTGACGTTAGATGCTCATTATGTAATAATGTTGACGATGATATAAATCACCTTCTTTTTACCTGTCCGAAGGTAAGTCTTGCCTGGGAGGTAGTGAGTCTAGGATTTGGTTGTTTAGAAGGTCTTAGGTCGAATTCTGAGGTTTGGGGCCATTTGAGGATAGATCGGCCTGGGATATAGCGGCAACCCCAACTATATAGAGTCTATGGCTAGACCGTAATAACTTGTGTATTGAATCAACTGATGATTCAAAACATTTGTGTTCTGATCATTGAGGGTTGTACTCAGTAATTTAAAGATGAGGGCTGATGAGTGTTGATTCAATTTAAAGTTAGTTTAAAGATGTGCTCAATAAATTATATATCTTTTGTATGTTTTTGACAATTTGAATTCAACGGTTACGTTATTTGTACTCGGCATATGGCTTGTTCTTTCATGCTGCTTCATGGGGTAAATTAGAAGATATTGTTTGTATCTGATTTCCAGAGCAACAAAAAAAAGTCGGGTTGTCCTGTACTAGCACTGGTTACTGAGAAACAGAAGGATACAAAGCTCGCTGCACAAAAAAACCCTAGGAGTTTCTCTCTATAGAAATTTTAGAGAGAGAAGCTCTCCCAAAAAGAAACAAACTCAAAATAAAAAACCTAGATCTACTCTTGGGGGGCGGCGGCTAGGGTCCCCCCCCCCCCGCGTTGCTTCCCTCATCTCTCTTCTCCGCTGCTTTCCATGCCCCCACTAGATCCCGACGCATCGATGGGTTCCGATGCCAGCGCCAGCGCCATCCGCCCATCTTCGCATCCTCTTCGCTGACAACATCAGACTTTAAGAGGGGTGGCAGTGGTTTGGGGTAACAGGGCCGACTATGGAAAGTGGAGGAGACGAGGAGTCAGAGGGGGAAGATCCAATCGAGGAAATGAAAGATTTCGGAGAGGAATTGAGAATGGGTTCAATGTAAACCCCCAAGCGAGAGGAGTAAGAGTGGGTCTGGCTCAGCGGGAGGAAGAGCTTGGTAGGGGTAGGGAAATTAAATGGAGACTGTCATATGTGGAAGTGGTTAAATTGCCGGTGAGGGTGTTTCGTTGAAGTTAAACGGAGACTCTGGAAGAGCTTCAAGCACGAGTCGAAGGGGGTTTCGTTGAGGATGACGAGATCGACGACATGGGGTTCCGGACGTCGGACGGCAACGACTTGGGACGTGGAGTCGGTCGCAGGGGCCCCCGTCGGACTGTGGTGGAGTCGCGATCTTGTCGGGTGTGTCCCTCATCGTCAATATAGAGATGGCTGCGGCTAGTTGTGGACAGGAATCGGTGATAAGCAACTGTGAGGGCGATTCTTTCTGGATGAGTGTTCATTGTGTCGTTATTGGTGTTTACGGTTCCTCGAACACACAGTTTCAATCTGCAGCTTCGATTGGTAGGTATAGTTTATTTGGTTTGGTGCGGGAGAGTGTCAGGTGAGGCAATTAGAATGGGAAAAGTGGTGTTTGAGCTTGGGTCTGTGTTGGGAGATGTGGGGAAGGGGAGAGAGGAGATTGGGTTGTGTGTGTGAAAGAAATGAGTAGCGGAGGAGTCCCTTATATCCAAATTTTCTCCATAAATATCCAAATTAAAACCAACTTACAATTGGCAGAAAAATGTACCCTACTTGGTGGACGACGGTAGTCCGATAATTTTATCGTTTGTGCTCTACTTTGTTCTATTCAGGTCAAAGTGAGGGGTGCTTACGGTCTCTCTCATGTCAGGGGGCTTGGAGGGGGTGGTGGCATTTGTTCAGCAGTCAGGGGACTGGACAACCTACGTTGCGAGGGGCTAGTGAGAGTCAACGAGGGTCAAGCGAGGGAATGAGAACCAAGACTCAATCTGTACAGGAAGTTGTCAGATTGGTGGAGTACCTGCGGTCTCTCATATGGTGGTTGAAGTTGACGCATGAGTCATTAATGGTAGCGACAGAGGTATCCGTGTGAGCAGTCAGGGGAGAGAACATCCTTCGTTGCGAGGTGTCAGTGATAATCAACGAGAGTCAAGCGAGGGGATGAAAACTAGAACTCAATTTGTACAGGGAGTTGTCAGATTGGTTGAGTGTCTGCGGTCTATCATATGGTGCTTGAAGTTGACGTATGAATCATTGATGGGGGCGTCGGAGGTGACCGTGCGAGCGACGAAGCGGATAAACGGTGTACAAGTAAGGGACTGAGAGAGAGAATGAGCTCAAATTGGCACGAAAAATTGACTTGGACGAGGTGACCCGGTCAGTATGATTAGATTTCCTTGTATTTTTGTTTGTTGGTTGGGGTGTATGAATTCCAGAACCCAACTTGTTGGGATCTGAACTTCATAAGCATTATTTTTGGTTGTTTGTTTTGTTAATTTTTTAATGAAACACGGGGGCCAAGGTCAACCTTTTATGATAAAAAAAACGTAAGGATACAAGGAAAACAGTGTAACGATTCAACGAAAGAAACCCTTCATTGCTAATGACGGGTTTTTTCTTCATTTCATTATATTCTTGGCAATGAAACAATGGAAGATGTGGCGGAGAGGAAGAGAGGAGGTGGCAGAGACGCTGGAGTCGCCACAGGTGCCAGAATTGTCACCGGATTCGCTGGAGACGGATGAGGAAGGAGCAGAAACGATTGAACGAGGATTGAGGAATATGGAATAATAGAAAGATATTGCCAAGTCTTTTTTCTGTATGAGTATTTAATGTGTATTTTTTTTTATTTCAGTTATTTAAATAGATGGGTACCTGTTGGTACCTGCGGGTTCACGAGCCCGGTAAAAAAAACCGGGTTTTTATAACACTTTTTCTAATCTGTAACCGGTCCGTACGGGTATACCCGCCGGTTCAGGGGTCACGGTTTGGATTGCCAGGTAACCATGACACGAAATGTTACCGAGTAGGATGCAACAAGAGTTGCATTAAAAAATGGGTATAAAACTATAAATGATTAGTTGCAATTCAAGAGTCAATTTTCAACATGGCTTGTGAGTTGTGACTACTACTATTGAGTTGTTGTTGCAACTGTGGCTCAATTGCTGAGACTAGAGTTGTTATAAGAACAACCAGACTCAAAGTTTGTCATGACAGTGACAGTAAGTTAGTTAGCTTTCAAAATAAATAAAAATGATTAGAAAAGCTGTGTTAGAGGAGAATGCTTGAATGATGCTCCTCTACCTTCTCAAATGTCGTATATTTTTAGCAATCATGGTGCAAAATTCTTCAAATAAACTTTCCCTTAAGAAGGTGTTTATCATGTAGGGCTAGTAGGTGTATTTTCTTTGTTTCCATAATGGAGGTATCTGTTAAATTTCCTACACATAAATTGCAAGTTGGTTGTCGTACGTAGTAGATGCAGTTGTTGATCATGTCCCCAGTCTGTATAGAATGCAAAGTTCTTTTCAATTGCGATTTCCTCAGGGCTTTGTTGTTAGAGTTAGCTGGAGCAGATTTAAAGGTGTTGAGAGCTTAGTAGATCTTAGTTAATTATTATGTGATGAATTTATAACATAGAAATGGAAAACCATTTTTATATCACAAGTGCATTATAAAGGAGAGAAAAATAACTACTATTTGACTAGTCCTCCGAGAGCTGAAGTTGATGCGAACAAAATTCTTCTCTCGTTTGTCTCCTCAAAATCCTTTCCCTTTCCCTTTTCACCAAACTTCGTAAAAGATCCAACCTTGATCTATTCCGTGCGACAGCAGCGACACCAGCACCGAGGCTGATGCCATGTATAAGAATTAGGCAACACACATGTCGAGTTCCAAGCAAGCAGGATCTGATCTCTTCAAATCAATGATTGTCGTGTCAATATAGTTTGATGTGCTATGATTCAGTGAGTAAGATCGAGATGATGTCATGAATTGTGGTGTCGTGTAATTGCTATTCTTATTTATCGAGCATCCCATTCAAAGCCTTACAATTTAATTACAGATATGTAAAAAGGTAATTAAATCATTAAGCAACGGATAGTTGATTGCATCAACCAGTTGACAAATTCATACCAAGAATAAGAACACTTGTCTTTCATTAATGAAATCGATAACCTTGGTCACTTTATCTTAAAAAAAAAAAAAAAAAAACACTCCCGAGTTTTCTGCACTTTTATTCTATCAATAGATAAGAGACCATAACCAAGATACCTCCCATTCTTGAATAAGTCTACTGAAAATAAACAGATATTTATTGTATATATAAATAAATCTCAGTATCAAGTTAAATTTGTTCCCTAAAATTTTCTATTTTCACCCCCCCCCCCCCCCAATTTTTAAAATCACCTTCATACTTTTGAAAATTTTGAAAAAAATCAAAAAATATTATGATTTACCCCTCCAAAAAAAAGTTTTATGGTTTGGCCCCTCTAAAATTTATAAAAAAATCCTTATATATATCTATATATAGCCATAAAAATTTTTCTTAACCCCCGGACAAAATTGTTCTGCCTTCGTCCCTGTTGTACATGTAATGACAACCTCTCGGTTGTCACAAATGAATTTGTTCGAAATGCTCCGTCATTTTTTTGTGTACAACAACTTTTTTTTTTTCTTTTTTCTCT
The DNA here is from genome assembly GCA_017893485.1 of Hemerocallis citrina. Taxonomy (NCBI): domain Eukaryota; kingdom Viridiplantae; phylum Streptophyta; class Magnoliopsida; order Asparagales; family Asphodelaceae; genus Hemerocallis; species Hemerocallis citrina. Next base: position 38,676,534 of record CM030361.1, read on the forward strand.
CTATTACGAATAAATCTCAGTAAAAGGGTCAATCTACAAACATCTTTGACCCTTTCTTTGATTCTATACATGATGCATTAACAATTTACATCAGAAAAAATTTATATAAAAAAAAGAAAACTTGTATCTACCAATGCTCCATATGTGTGTATGTATGTACCGATAACTCACTATAATCTTGTAGTTAGTAGTCAGTCTCATCAATAACACCAAGGATCTCAATTAAGCAAGGATATTTCAAATAGATCAGACTCTCCATCGATGTCTATAGCAACACTTGCATCCTCCCAATTTCCACTGCTTGCTCTACTGTTTCTACTACAAACCATTTTGCTCTTTCTACCATCACCAAGCCATTCAGAATCTATCCTCCCCATCGAAAAGAGCTCCCTACTATCATCATATCCTATAACTGAACTTGAACTGTCTCTGAAACCGGGCGTTGCATGCATGACGCTCGGGTTAGGTGTTCGATGAGCATTAGCTGGTGCATATTTGAATGCTGCTTGGCCCAAATTAACCAACACCATCACATCAGAATTCGATGATAGGACTGGATATAAAGGGCTTTTGTACACCTCCGAGTTACATCGGACTACATGCACCATTTCTGAGTCCACTGTGAAGTAGACCATTTTCTTGCTTGGATTGAACCCGCAACCAATTACTCTGTTCACTCCTGCCCATTCTGTTCTGTCTGATTCAGACACCAGTTTCATCCCTACAAAATGATTCAGATTGAATTGTAAGAAAGACATAGAATTCAATGGAACAAAATCCTGGTTTGAGAAAGACACTTCAAGATAAGTAGGCTATGGTAAACTTTGTTGGTTTTCAGGAGGTTTTGATTCTAGTTCTGGTTTCGGTATAGTGATATGTGCATCTATAAACATAGGCATTTATAGATAGGTAAACATGTGTATTTGTAAATAGTTTTGTATGGCTATGTTACATATGTAAGTATGTTTATACGCTGAGTTTGTGTATAAATACCTGTCGGTGTATAGGCATGTACAAATAGGTAGATATGTGTATATGCTGAGTTTGTGTATAAATACCTGGCGGTGTATAGGCATGTACAAATAGGTAGATATGTGTACTTATAAACAGATTTGTATATATGTCCATGATTATAAATGTGAGTTTGTGTATAAATATCTTACTTTATTATTCATTCTAATTGCAGTCAGGAATATGTCATGATATCTGAAAATTGAATATAAGATATTTTTGAAATGATTTTGTCTGAGATTCAATATTTTTTGGACCAAGACTATCAAAATTGAACAATAGTAGCCAATACTAACAGTAAACTGATTGACACTAACCGAGATGGCACCTATACAACCATAACCAAGTTCTTAACAATCCAAATCTAGCTGAGACTGAAATGAATAGCTAAAACATTATACCTAAACCAAAAGCAGTTAAAAAATTCAGAAACTGTGACTATAAGATAGTATTACCATCTAGATAGAAGCAGCCATTAGAATGGAATTGAAAATTAGACAGAGTATTAATCAAAATCAAGCGTTGCAAACTCGGTTTTGGTTTCGGACACTTCAAGATTTGTAGATTAAGGAAATGTTTGTTTTCAAGAGGTTTCGGTTCTAGCTTTTGCGTTTTGGTTTTTTGGTTTTTTTTTTTTTTTTTTTTTTGAGATAAAATGACCGAACTCGGTCGCCTGTTTCATTAAAAAGGTTTTAAAGAAACCAAAATTTTGCGTTTTGTTTTGGTTCACTACATCTGCAAATATAGGCAACCCTAGAAAGGTAAGCATTTGTATATATAAATAGAACTGTTTGTGCAGATAAGGTTCAGTTAGGAAAATGTTGCGACATTGCCTTTAACATATTTTTGCAATACTTTGTTTCGTTAATTTTTCATTAATAGAACCGGTGACTATTCGGTCACTTTTATCTCAAAAAAAAAAAAAACATATTTTTGCAATGATTTCTGTTTTTCAATATATTTCCGGCTCAAATACGATCAAAATTGATTGATACTAACCAATACTAACTGAAACCTGACCAATACTAAGCAGAGACTTGGCCTTTACCGGCAAAACTGAAACTGAACCCAAACAGCCCAAACCTTATACCTTGATCAAAAGCAGTAAAAATTTGGGAGAAACGAGATAAAGACAGTATTACCATCGAGATAAACGCAGCCATCAGAATGGAATCCAATCGACCCTGGATACATCCCAGGTGCCGATTTGCTCAGAACAGAGCCACCCCTTGTCAGCCCAAACGATATCAGAGAGCTCTTATGCATCCCTTCCCTCGACACAGACTTCACCTTCGTAAAAGGACTAGTAATCCTCTTCCTTTCACCACCACCACCACCACCATCCACCCCATCAAATTGAACACCATTCGACCCTTCTTCAATCAGCTTCATCTGATCATCATGCCCGTCATCAGCCGGCCCATCTTTAGCCCGTTTACTCGGCCTCGACCCACGATTCAGTGGCTGCAGGTACAAAATACTAATCTCAAAGTACGCCTCCTGGGGAAAAGAAGTCCCCACCAACGGAGGCCCTGGCAGAGGCAAACTCATCCTGATAAAACTACATGAAGACGAATCGTCCACAGGATTGATTCTAACCCTCTGCATGAACTCTACTAAACCAGTCTCAGACGGAGTTTCCCAATTGGTTATTCCTTGCTCTTGCGACTTCCAGCATAGTACTGATCCCCATAGAGCGGACGACCGCAGGACAGTGGACCAGTTCGCAAATGAGAACCGTGTCCACCCGCTTTCCACTGCCTCTGAGATGAGTCTAGGATTGTCCTGCCAGCTAAAAGGTGGCGACAGTTGGTTGTGGGTTTGATCATGGTTTAGGCTCTGTTGGTGGTGGAGTTGGTGGAACCTGAGGCTGGGTTTGCTGGTGGATTTATGCGATAAGTGTACCTTAGAAATTGTGGTCTGAAAGGTGTCTTCGCTGGGTTTGGACGGCGATTCGGAGGTGGGAGTTTGTTGGTGCACCCGATTCCGACAGCACCGATATATGATGAAGATGGAGGAGATGAGGAGTAGAGATGCCGGGATTGCGACGGCTAAAATTATGATTACTAGTTTCATTTTTATTTTATTTTTTTGACTTTTTATTTTGGGACTTTTTTTGGATTGAAGAATGAAAAGAGAAAGGAATGGAGGAGGGATTCAACACGGAAAAAAATGAGGTGGCCGGGGCGGCGGGGTTGGCGTGGAGTCGTGGACTGGAGACTGTTTTGGGGGTTTTGTTTAGAAAGGAAGGAGGGAGAAAGGTGTTTGAAGTGTATAAAATGCTCTAATTATTGTAAACTAGTATAATGCACGTGCGATGCACGTCTATAAAGGTGTGTAGGATTTTGAGGAAGGAGCAGGTCACCGAAGAGGTTGCATGCATGCATGCATGTAGACAGGCATGTACAATTTATTCTTTTTGATATTTGTATGCATGTGTTAGACCTAAGATAGGAGGAAACTTTATTATGAATAAATTGTGCATGCAAGTACATGCAAATCTATAATATTAATTATTTTACCAAATCTATGCAGACATGCAAATCTATGCATGTTAATTATTTTTTCAATACATGCAAATTACATTTTTGACCTATGATATTAATCCTATATTTTTTTGTTCTTTTATGTTTATGAGGGTATGATAGTAAAAAGCCGCAAAAATGGGGCTTTGCTTAATAATAGTATAGATTAGCTCTCTTTTATTGAGAAAAGTATAAAGATAACACTAATTAATTCATAACTAAATGCTAAATTTAAAATTTATATTTATATTTTCTAGGTTTTGCTTATAAGGTCAAGAATGAGAGAATATGCATATTCAATGCTTGGAAACATATTGAAATAATTTAGGTAAAATGCAAAGAAAAAAATTGATAGAAACGACAGAAATTAAAGGCTCCAGCCGATATCAAATACAAAATGCTTCGAGCACAATTAGATATCGAAATGCTATCGAAATCAGATTTGGAAGAAAAAAAAAATCATATTTTTTCTTATAATTTCTTCTCTTGTGTTTCTCTTTATATATACATTACATTCTTAAAAAAGGTACAATAAATTGAGTAGAAGATTAAGGAGATGAGAGATTTGAGGAAATTTGTTTCCTAATCTATAAGAAACATAATATACAGATTTATTCTTACCATATTTCAACACTCGCCATCAAGTTGGTGCATAGATAGTGAACATGCACAACTTGTCCACAAATTCAAAAAGAGCCGATTTTGAAACTGCTTGGTAAGAATATCCGCGAGTTGATCATCTGACTTCACCTCAGAGATCTCAATAATATTTTCATCTAATTTCTCCTTGCTGAAGAATCTATTCACTTCTACATGTTTCGTTCTATCATGTTGAACTGGATTAGCAGTAATATCACACGCCACTTGACTGTCATAATACACCTTAATAGGCTAATTCAGGCCACAATATAAATCATGTAATAAGGGTTTCAGCTATAAAACTTAGTTATACTTAATGCTACTCCGCGATACTCAGCTTCTGCACTAGTGCGTGCAACGATAATTTGTTTTCTTTGCTTCTCCATGTAACTAAATTTCCTCCAACAAAGTTAAAGTATCCTGAAGTGGAGCGTCTATCAACAACAGATCTTGCCCAATCGGCATTAGTATATGCCTCAACCTTCAAGTGACCATGTTTCGCAAACAATACCATTTTTCCTGGAGCAAACTTTATATATCTCAGAATTCTCATCATGGTATCCATGTGTTGTTCATGAGGTGCATGCTTAAACTGACTAACCATACTTAAGGCATATGACAAATCCGACCGCGTATGTGCAAGATACATCAGTCGTCCTACCAATCTCTGATATCTTTCTTTATCACACGATACCTGATCTGGATTATTGCAAAGTTTCAGTCCTTTTTCTAACAGTATATTAATAGGCTGACAAGCATACATTCCCGTTTCCTTCAATAAATCAAGAGTATAGTTTCTTTGAGACATAAATATACCCCTTCGAGAGCAAGAAACTTCAATACCAAGAAAATATCTCAAACGGCCAAGATCATTTATTTCGAACTCTTATGACAAGTAACTCTGTAGTGCCTTTCTCTCCTTAGGATCATCTCCAATTACTATCGTATCATCGATATATATAATTAGAGCAGTAATCTTACCTTATTTCCTTTTTAGGAACATGGTATGATCTAAATTACTCTCACAATATCCGATTGTCCTCATTGAATTTGTAAATCTCTCAAACCAAGCTCTTGGCAATTTCTTGAGACCATACACTGCTTTTTCAAATGACACACTGTAGCGCCCCGAATTTTCAATATAAGATCTCAGAATTACGTGGCACAATTCCAGAATCAACTTCAATGTAATCATAAACATAGCAACCAAATACAGGGAAAATTAAACTTTTTAATACATCAATTGTTTACAAAGCACAGCGGAAAATAAAACACCTTGAATTACATTTTCTTTCTTTTACAACACATTCTTTTACAATTTACATAAGCTCTATTATCATTCTATCACATGCATCCAAATCCCAAGCAAATAGCACCTACCTGTAAAACATGAGACTAGAGATAACTCTAACCCTAAAACTGCAGGGGTCAGCCATAACTGTGTGAGTGACATCAAAAGAAAACAACAAAAATAAAGCATAAGGCATAGAGTCATAAACAACATGTATTAACAGCAAGAATGAAATCAGATTTAACAATAAATAAGGCATATCGTATTTTTCAGATTCTGAACTATATGTATTCTGTATGAAATATTATTTTAAAACTGATATTAAAAGTAGAATTCGAACTCTATATTTTGCTGAGTATGTTTACACATTGCTGGGATCAATCCCTATTTTTTGTGGAATTAACTAATGACATCTGTATCTCATTTCATACTTATGAAACTAGTCGATATATTTTCAAACTGCATGCTGTTCAGTAAAGAACTATATTTTCAACCTGATTATATTCATTTTTTATGAGAACCTTGTAAATATGAGCTGTAGCATGATTTGTCTATTTTATCTACCTTTTGACGGATCTGGATTTCGAATTATACTTTATGAATTATCTCTGTTTTGGTACAGCTGTGTCTGAACATTCAGAATTGAGATTTTGTTGCATTACTCTGTTTTCTCAATTTTGTTGGCTATATTACTGAAATATAAATTCATGATATTTTATTATTTGAGACTAGATATGTTAGGGAACCTTTCAGATTTTTCTCAGATTTAATTATGATAATTTTAAACTCTTTTCATGCTTATAAATACGATTTTGCATTTTCTGGCTGAACACGATTTCTGTATTAAATGTTATTTTCAACCATGTTTCTGTTGCTGATATGTGACTTATATATATGTGATGGAATCAGCAGATAGTCTAGTTTCTAGATTTTCTGACGGATCTGAATTTGCTATTCTGTAGCAACGGGAGTCTCAGATTTGGTACAGTAGTGTCATGCTATCTACAACCGAAGTTTCGTTATTTTGACTATTATGAGTTGTTTTTATCAACCGTTGCAATCACTATTTCATCTTAGACTTATCTCCTGTTCTTGCCATATCTTTAGCATGTTTGTATTCGTTTACACCTGTGTAACAATAATAAAAACTAATCAAGCCACTACAAAAGATACTACTTTTACCGGCGATTATTCCCCGGCGTTTTACTAGTAGCGCCGGGGTAGGGAGCGAGTAGGAATTGGGTGCCAGATGGGATGGTCATACACCGGCGGTCGATTTAAAACGCCGGCGTATGTTAGTATTCACCGGCGTTTTACCTAAACACGCCGGTGAAGTTTATTATTCACCGGCGTTTTTTATTATAAACGCCGACGAATATACGGACACATTCACCGGCGTTTCCAATTAAAACGCCGGTGAATAACTGGGAATAAAACCCGCGAACCCTAATCTTTCGCTCGCCATTTTCCCAATACCCCCCCAAAAAAAAAAAGAGGCGCTTCGTTTCCCTCCTTCCTCGCTCTACTTCCCGCGCGTTTGCCTCCGCCGCTTCGTCCTCTTCGACGGCCTTCGACCTTTCGAAATCGTCCCTTATTCCCTTCGTCCTTTTCGATTTCCTTCTTCCCTCTCTCTATTTGGAGGTGAATCGGCGGTCGCCCCCTCTCTCTCTCTCTCCTATGCCCCCGCCCTCGTCGCCCCGCTCCCTCTCTCTATCTTAGGTATGATCTCTTGATTTTCCTTATTTTCCAAAAAAGGCAGCTTTTTCAGTTTATTCATTTCGATTTCCTTAGCATGAACGGTTTAGTTGAGATGAAGAATTAATAGAAAAATATATGCTTAGATAATGGGAAATTTCATCTTCTTTTACTGTTAATGAAGCTGATTTCATGCATCGGATTGTCTTCATGGCATGTTTGTTTTTTTACCCAAAATGGGTTCACTGTGAACTGAGGATGCTCTAGGTACGTATGCCAATATCCTCCGGCCGGATATGCACAACAATTGGATTTTAGATTTAGTTGGGCACAGTGAATTAGTAGAGCAACATATAAGCTCACATAATGGGAAATTTTCATTTTCAGATACTGTTAAAGTAACCTGATTGCAATCTTTGGCATGGTTTTTTAACACAAAATAGGTTCACTTCGAAACTAAGTATGCTGCTAGCATACCCATTTTCTTTCACTGTTAATGAAGCTGATTTCATGCATCTGATTGTCTGCTTGGCATGCATGTTTTTTTTACCCAAAATGGGTTCACTGTGAACTGAGGATGCTATAGGTACGTATGTCAAAATCCTCCGGCCGGATATACACAACAATTGGATTTTAGATTTAGTTGGGCTAAAGAAGTAGTAGAGCAACATATAAGCTAAGATAATGGGAAATTTTCATTTTCAGATACTGTTAAAGTAACCTGATTGCAATCTTTGGCATGGTTTTTTTAACACAAAATGGGTTCACTTCCAAACTAAGTATGCTGCATAGCATCCCCAGTTTCTTTCACTGTTAGTGAAGCTGATTTCATGCATCTGATTGTCTTCTTGGCATGCATGTTTTTTTACCCAAAATGGGTTCACTGTGAACTGAGTATGCTATAGGTACGTATGCCAAAATCCTCCGGCCGGATATGCACAACAATTGGATTTTAGATTTAGTTGGCCTAAAGAAGTAGTAGAGCAACATATAAGCTCAGATAATGGAAATTTTCATTCTCAGAAACTGTTAGAGAAGCTGATTGCCATCTTAGGCATGATTTTTTAACAAAATGGGTTCACTTCCAAACTAAGTATGCTGCTAGCATGTAGAACCCCGTATTTTCAAATATTATTTTAATTATTTGAAAATGAATTTAAATTTATTTTGGGGATTTAATTGATATTTTCTAAAAGATTTATCTTTTGTACACGTGCAAATGACTTTTGAGATGTTTGAAAATTTTAGTTTTCTCTATGAAAAATCATTATTTATTATTTGGGAATTATTTAGTATTTTTCCATATTTTTCTGAAATTAATTAGTACTATTTGCAAATTTTAAGAAAAGAAGGACCTTTTTGTAAAATTGACATTTTAAGGGCTAAAATGCAAAATTGGCATTCTGGACATTTTGAACAGTATTAGTTAGGATTTAGAAGTATATTTTCATATAAATCCTAATTTTAATGAATTATGAGATGAATTTCCAAAAGAAGATATATATATATAATTGTATTTGGATGGATTGTTTTGCAAATGTATTTCCTAAACCCTAATACTTGATCCCGGCCTATATAAGAGAGTTGCAGCCGTCATTCGCTGCACAACTCAGATCTTATTATATTTCTATTCTCTTGGTGATTGAAGAAGGAGTTCTTGGATCTAGCAAGAGGAAGGCTTGTGGATTCTTCTTGATTCTAAAAGGTGAGTGATATAGACTTGTTTGTTTATGTGTATGATTGCATGTTGTTTTGTTTGATGATTTCGTATCTTGTATGAAATCGATGCCATGGTTGTTATTCGTAATATACATGTGAAATCCATGATAGATTAGTAGATCTCGATTGACAATTCTTGATTGCTTGAAACATGTTAAGATTCGATTATGATTATTGAAGATAAGAAATTGGATGGAGGAATCTCTAGACATTGTTATTTACGAGTTGGATTAGATATGAGTAGAGGAAGAGATTTGGTATTTGAGATTGACTCCAGTATTGATTATTGATTTCAGACCTAAATTGTGAGATCTGTAGGCCGACAGTCGACTGGGACTAGGTATCAGTCGACTGGTACGACCCTAATATTGTATCTTTAGTTTTTCTCGAAATTCTCTCGGGTAAGTCGACTTATGTTCTTATAAGTCGACTTATGTTCTTATAAGTCGACTTATGCCCCCTTTTAAGTCGACTTATGTTTTGATAAGTCTTCTTATGATCTTTATAAGTCATCTTATACTTTTGATAAGTCTTCTTATGATCTTTATAAGTCATCTTATGTTTTGATAAGTCTTCTTATGATCTTTATAAGTCATCTTATACTTTTGATAAGTCTTCTTATGATCTTTATAAGTCATCTTATGTTTTGATAAGTCTTCTTATGATCTTTATAAGTCATCTTATACTTTTGATAAGTCTTCTTATGATCTTTATAAGTCATCTTATACTTTTGATAAGTCTTCTTATGATCTTTATAAGTCATCTTATACTTTTGATAAGTCTACTTATGATTTCTATAAGTCACCTTATATTATTGATAAGTCTACTTATGATTTTTATAAGTCATCTTATACTGTTAGCACTTGGATTGTTTCTTGAGAATTATTGATAATTATCTCGGGTAAGTCGACTGATGGTTGGTTAAGTCGACTTACTGCACTTGTTATAATCTTGACTATTAGTTCTCGAGGCAGTTGACTTATTACGGCATAAGTCGACTGGTTCTGATGAGTTTTCATGATCTTGAAGGTTCTTGTTATCGTTAGTTTACTTGTAGATGAATATGTTCGTCGGTGTAATAGTCACCATTGGTGATGCATGCCGGGTTCGTATTCTATCTATACCCTCTTTAGTTTGTTTGTAGATGAATATGTTCGTCGGTGTAATAGTCACCATTGGTGATGCATGCCGGGTTCGTATTCTATCTATACCCTCTTTAGTTTGTTTGTAGATGAATATGTTCGTCGGTGTAATAGTCACCATTGGTGATGCATGCCGGGTTCGTATTCTATCTATACCCTCTTTAGTTTGTTTGTAGATGAACATGTTCGTCGGTGTAATAGTCACCATTGGTGATGCATGCCGGGTTCGTATTCTATCTATACCCTCTTTAGTTTGTTTGTAGATGAATATGTTCGTCGGTGTAATAGTCACCATTGGTGATGCATGCCGGGTTCGTATTCTATCTATACCCTCTTTAGTTTGTTTGTAGATGAATATGTTCGTCGGTGTAATAGTCACCATTGGTGATGCATGCCGGGTTCGTATTCTATCTATACCCTCTTAGTTTGTTTGTAGATGAACATGTTCGTCGGTGTAATAGTCACCATTGGTGATGCATGCCGGGTTCGTATTCTATCTATACCCTCTTAGTTTGTTTGTAGATGAACATGTTCGTCGGTGTAATAGTCACTATTGGTGATGCATGCCGGGTTCGTATTCTATCTATACCCTCTTTAGTTTGTTTGTAGATGAATATGTTCGTCGGTGTAATAGTCACCATTGGTGATGCATGCCGGGTTCGTATTCTATCTATACCCTCTTTAGTTTTGTAGATGGATATATGGGTATCCGATCTATGGTATTATTGGAGATCGATTGTTGGACATACATCGTGGTATTGAGATTTATTGATAGTTGGGCATGATCAGAGAGGTGAGGATTATTGTTGTTCTGATTAGTCGACTGGTCCTTTGAACAGTCGACTGTACCGTACAGTTGAACTGTACATATTTTGAGAGAGATTGATTGATGGATACTTGAACGTTGGTATTGTTTCTCGACTTGGTTCACTCATGTACTGGCCTATCGTTCTTGTTTCAGATTACATGTTCAGTTTATGTATTTTTGTTCAGTACATGTTGATTGAGAATTTATGTTTATTTGTTATTTATGTTTGTTGTTTATATCACTCACACCAGTTATGGCTGACCCCGTAGTTTTGGGGGTTAGGGTTCAACTCTAGCCTCACATGTTGCAGGTTATTGCTTAGAATTGGAGGCTTGGATGCTTGGGTTAGCTTTAGAAAGTATGAGTGAGATGATAGAGCCATGTGTAATTTGGTAAAGAATAGTGTTGTAAAAGAATTATTGTAATGTAAGGTGTTTGTATTTCCGCTGCAATTTGAAAAGATTATTGTAATAAAGATTTGGAATAAAATGATTTGAGTTTTTGGCCATGTATGTTGTTACATTGAAGTGGATCGCTGGGAAAGTGCCACGTATTTTCTAAAGTTTCGTATTTAGAAATTCGGGGCGCTACATAGCATCCTCATTTTCTTTCACTGTTAGTGAAGCTTATTTTCATGCATCTGATTGTCATCTTGGCATGTTTTTTTGACCAAAATGGGTTCGCTGTGTACTGAGGATGCTATAGGTACGTATGCCAAAATCCTCCGAATACACACAACAATTGGGTTTTAGATTTAGTTGGGCTGAAGAAGTAGTATAGCAACATATAAGCTCTGATAATAGAAAATTTATCATTTTCAAATACTATTAAAGTAACCTGATTGTCAATCTTTGGCATGGTTTTTTATACCAAAATGGGTTAACTTCCAATCTAAGTATGCTGCTAGCATCCCCATTTTCTTTTTTTGTTGTTAGTGAAGCTTATTTTCATGCATCTGATTGTCATCTTGGCATGTTTTTTTACCAAAATGGGTTCACTGTGAACTGAGGATGGTATAGGTACGTATGCCAAAATCCTCCGGCCGGATATGCGGCTACAATTGGGTTTTAGATTTAGTTGGGCTGAAGAAGTAGTAGAGCAACATATAAGCTCAGATAATGGGAAATTTTTCATTTTCAGATACTGTTAAAGTAACCTGACTGCAATCCTTGGCATGGTTTTTTAACAAAATGGGTTCACTTCCAAACTAAGTATGCTGCATAGCATCCCCAGTTTCTTTCACTGTTAATGAATTGAAGCTTATCCCATGCATCTGATTGACATTTTGGCATGTTTTTTTGACCAAAATGCGTTCACTGTGAACTGAGGATGCTATAGCTCTATGCCAAAATCCTCCGGCTATGTACAACAATTGGTTCACTCTGAAAAATATATGCTTACATACTAGACATTTTAATTTTTCTTTTACTGTTTCTTTTGTTTAGTATTATTATTATTATTATTATTATTATTATTATTATTATTATGAGATAAGTGATTATTAGTAGTCATGAACAGAATAGTTCATGAGTCATCAGATCTTCTTGTTAACGTAGTTACAGCACGACGCGCTCATTATTCGGCCGATTCCTCTTCATCAGCAAAATACCCTTTACCATCATCATCTCCTTGAACGGAAAGCCAAATACAGGGGAGACTATAGTCGATTTTTTTTTATGCTCGAACACAGGGTGTGCGATAAAATACCACTAAGGTGGTTGTGATCATTTCCACAAAAGGTCGTTTAGGGTTTGGTGAATAGAGTAGATTGTGTTAAGATGTAGTTTTTTTTTGTACATTTTTTGGAGCCACAATTTCTTTATTTTACAGTTAAAGATTATATCGTTTATTTATTTGCAGCTAGGGATGGTTTTCAAATAGGTGAAATTTAATATACAAAATGCCTTTTACTGTTATTACTATTTAATATATCAAATTTTAATTTCAGACTGTGTGCTATTGATATAATGGATAGAAGTTGGATTAGTAAACCACGATTATCCAAGGAGTACCGTGATGGTATTAAAGATTTTATTATCTTTGCCAAACGACATTCCCGTGATCCCAACCTAATCCTTTGTCCATGCCTTTGTTGTACAAATTGTATGCTGAGGACATGTGACGTAGTACATACACACTTGGCTGTCAACGGTTTTCTTCAAGGGTACACAAGGTGGTTTTGTCATGGAGAGGATCATACGGCAGCTCCTGTTCGTCCGGTTGTATTAGAAAATGAAGCTGAGCCCTTAGTGAACGAAGACTTAAGCGTTCCCGATGAGATGCATGCTTTGTTACAAGATGTCATGGGGATTCATAATGTTCCTTTCCACACCAATGACCCAACAACCGAAGTTCACAATGAGTCAACAGAAACAAACTAGATTGGTGGTGGGGTGGACGAGGAAATGTCTGGCCCCACCCCTGAAAATAATAAGCAGCAAGAATCCTTCGCTAAGTTACTTGAAGATGCTAGTACTCCGTTGTACCGCGACTGCACCAAATTTTCTAAGTTCTCATTCATTGTCAGACTATTTCAGATTAAATGTTTAAACGGGTGGTTTGCTAAGTCCTTCACTATGCTACTTGAATTGTTGAATGAAGCATTTCCTGAAATCTGTATTCCAAACTCAGCCTATAAAATCAAAAAATTCCTAAGTTCTCTCGATCTAGGATATGAGAAGATAGCAGCATGTCCAAATGACTGTATGCTTTTCACGAGTGGTAAGGAAAGTCTGGAGAATTGCGAAGTGTGTGGTTCTTCGAAATGGAAAGAAAAACCAAATCAAGACGAGGGAGCCAGTGGATCTACTAAGCGAAGTAGGAAAAAGAAGCCTGCCAAAACATTGCGTTACTTTTCTCTGATTCCTAGGTTACAAAGATTGTTTATGTCTACGAAAACTTCTTCTGATATGAAATGGCATGCTGAAAGTCGCACTAATGATGGGATTCTTAGACATCCTGCTGATTCTCAATCTTGAAAAAGATTTGATGAAAGATATCCTGATTTTGCGGAAGATCCTCGAAATGTGAGACTTGGACTAGCTAGTGATGGTTTCAACCCCTTCAGGCAAATGAGTAGTACATACAGCATATGGCCGGTTGTGTTGATACCATACAATTTTCCGCCTTGGAAATGCATGAAGCAGTCCTCATTTATTTTGTCCATGATAGTTCCTGGACCGAAAGGTCCTGGAAATGATATAGATGTGTACCTACAACCGTTAATAGATGAACTTCAGAAGTTGTGGGTGGGTGTTCCAACCTATGATGCTGTGGCTAAAGAAACATTTTCTCTTCATGCCGTGTTGTCTTGGACAATCAATGATTTTCCAGCATATGCAAATTTATCTGGATATAGTACTAAAGGACGTTATGCATGTCCATGTTGTGCTGACCAAACTAGTTCAAGGTGGTTGTACAATGGCAGAAAGTTTTGCTATATGGGTCATATGAGATGGTTGCCTGACACACATGTATTTCGGGCAGAGGCAGCGATATTTGATGGTACCGACGAGTGGGAACATGCTCCTGGGTCTTCTTCTGGTTCAGATATTTTGAGGCGGGTAGATGGTCATCAATTCAAATATGGAAAGGAACCAGAAGTCAGGACAAAGGGCAAGAAAAGGGCACGGTCGGAGCAAGGTGAGGAGACCGATCTATATGGCGAGGATGAGGATCAAAACTTGACGAGTTTAGGTGCTTGGAAGAAGAAGAGTATTTTCTTCAAGTTGCCGTATTGGGAATTCAACTTATTGCGACATAATTTAGATGTGATGCATATCGGAAAAAATATTGGTGAGAATTGTATAGGAACAGTTATGGGAGATGATCGGAAGACAAAGGACAATCTCAAGAGCCGACTTGATTTGAAGTCAATGGGCATCCGACATGAGTTGCACCCAGAAGAATTGCCGAACGGGAAAGTACTCCTACCTCCTGCAATCTATTCAATGTCAAAATCGGAGTTGGAGTTGTTTTGCAAAGTACCACTTGAACTTAAAGTCCCCGATAGCTATTCTTCTAACATGGCAAAATGTGTCAACTTTAAAGAGAAGAGGCTTCAGGGTCTAAAGTCACACGACTACCACATCCTAATGCAGGATCTCCTTCCTGTGGCCCTAAGGTCTTCAATGTGTGAGCAAGTCACTACTGTCCTGAAAGATCTTTGTAGCATATATAAAGGTATTTGCTCAAGAATGCTTCGTGTTGAAGATCTGGACCAATTGGAGCAGCAGGCGGCATTGACACTTAGTAAAATGGAGATGATATTTCCTCCATCGTTTTTCACTATTATGATTCACTTGATAATCTACCTTGCTGGTGAAGCCAGAATCGGCGGTCCTGTTCACTATCGGTGGATGTACCCCATTGAGAGGTAAAATAATTCATTCATCATACGAAATTGAATTTTCAAAAGCTCATTTCTTTTAATCCCCTAATCTGCTCTAGTTTATTAATTGTACATGTTCAGGTACCTATACCGGCTAAAGGGTTATGTGAAAAATAGAGCATATCCTGAAGGGTCAATAGCCCAGGGATATCTATCAGAGGAGTGCTCAGATTTTTTTTCCAGGTATTTGCCTGGTGTGGAGATATCTTCCAGTAGACCACGTAGAAATCCAGACATTTCCAACCTTGATGGTGCACAATATCTTTTTGATACCGCTGGCACCACTGTTGGTAAAGTTGATGCATTTGAGCTCGATAGCTTAGCGTGGGAACAGGCACATCGATATGTGCTAGACCATCATGCATCAGTGGAACCATTTCGAAAGTAAGTTGCTTTTGAATTTAAATCGAATACAGTGAAAACCGCGGAGTTCGATATTTTTGATACTTTTGTTATTCCTAATTTCAATTGCTTGTTTTTTAGCGAATTTGTCAGGGACATCAAACGAAGGGCTAGACCAAGAAGACTACCACCACGTGAACAAAACAAGCTGATGAATGAAAATTTTCATAAGTGGTTTGAATCTCATGTAGGTGAATTACAGTTATGCAAGTTAATCTTTATTATATCTACATTTTCTATGGTGTTGATACGATTTCCGCAAACTAATAGGTACATTCTTTGGGTCCTGAAGGTGCGTCATCTGAAATACAAGTACTTGCCAAAGGTCCCTATCAGATGGTCAAAAGATACGGAGGATACATATTCAATGGTTTTAGATTTCGTACTAAGGATCGTGAATCTAATTTGAAGTCTCAAAATAGTAGAATGGTAGTGACGTCTAAGACTAGAAGTTATGCTTCCAAATCGGACACGAGGCCTGTAGATGGAGATCTCGACTACTATGGAGTGCTCACGGATATCATTGAGTTGAATTATTTTGGCCATTTCCGTGTTGTCTTATTTCGTGGGGATTGGGCTGAGTTTGATAAGAATTTTGCTAACAACAAGGACAAACTTGGCTTCAAGTTGTAAACTTCTCAAAATTGATTCACATCGGTACACACATTAGCCATGAGCCATTTGTGTTTCCATCCCAAGTGCAACAAGTGTTCTACATTGAAGATCCAACCCTGCCAAAATCGTATGTGGCTATCCCTATGCAACCAAGAGATGTATTCCAACTGGGCGATACTTCAGACGATGAAGACGGTGAAGACATGAACAGTTACATTGCTTCTGAGTTTCCTGTGTTTGATGTAAACACAACCGATGTTGGAATTTGCGGGACTTGGCTCCGCAAGGATGGAGAAGAGGGCGATGTACTGGAAGATGTCGTATTGTAGTTTACATGATTTTCAATTGGGTTTATTATATGTCTGTAATTTTATGTCTTAAATCTTGTTGTAATATTATGTCTGTAATTTCGAATATGTTCATTGTAAATTTAATACACTGGTTTAATTATCTTTCTATTTTCTACTGCTTGGTATTATTTACATTAAACTATGCTTAGTGTCATTTGAACCAAACTGTCGTTGTAATTTAATCTGTTACAAATCTATTTTTTTTAATTTTTTTACAATTATGTTGGTTTGTTAATCCTACTAAAGTACAAATTTTATGATAGTTATTATAAACATGTTATTAATTAAATTTGCATATCTAAGGAAGTTATCGAATCCTTGACAGGTACAACATGCCGAGGCGTGGAAAGAGGGTAAATATAAATGATGGCAACGAGAGCCATGGGGATGAGCAGCCACTAAATAATAGTGGCAGGCAAACATATGAGAGTGAGGGTAGCACGCCGCCCACTGTCAAAAAACATCGGTAAGTCTTAAAATTGGTATTTTTGAAGAGATTATGTTACTTGAATGCATGAAAGACACGTACTAGTGTTTGTGAGTCTGCATTGTGGCTGTCGTCTATAAGCATTTCGTCTATGTTTCTTAAGTGGGCTGTGATTAGAAAGAAAGGGCTGGAGTGGAGATCTGGAAACCCAAAATAGAGACATCTCGTTTATTATAATCTACACTTATTGTTGGACCAACCCCCTCTTGCTGTTGTTGCTGATGTCTCTTTGTGTGCGTGTGTTGAAGAGAATGAAGGGATGAGAGAGAGATGAGGAAAATGCCGCTATGTTAGCTTGGTGTATCCTCATTCTCTACCATCCCTCTTTCTGGCTCCATATATGGCTTCTATATTAAATTGGTTTCCTTCCACGATGACAGTCCGTAATACTACACTTGATATGAGCCCATGTTCATACCTGCATCCTATTGCATACTCACAAACAACTAATACTTGTCGGCCTTGCATCGTATGCCCAACCCCACTTTGGCACATAACCTGGTATAGATGACATTGTATGACCTGCAAACAAGGATTGTTCAGTCGTGTTGTTGTACTGATTTGGAGGAGGTGAAAATGGGACCATAAAATAGCTTAAGAAGACCATCAGGTTTGTGAAACAAGCTTCACTAACAGTGAAAGAAACTGGGGATGCTATGCAGCATACTTAAGTTGGAAGTGAACCCATTTTGGCTAAAAAATCATGCCGAAGATAGCAATCAGATGCATGAAATCAGCTTCTTTAACAGTATCTGAAAATGAAATTTTTTCATAATCTGAGCATATATGTTTCTTTAACAGTGACTGTGAACAATTGTTCTTAATTGGGCTGTGATTAGAAAGAGACGAGTTGGAGTGGAGATCTGGAAACCCATATAGAGACATCTTGTTCATAATAATTTATTATTATTGTTGTTCTTGTCGCTCTTGCTGTTGTTGCTGATGTCTCTATGTGTTCGTGTGCTGAAGAGAAAGAAGGGATGAGAGAGAGATGAGGAAAATGCCGCTATGTTAGCCTGGTGTATCCTCATTCTCTACCATTCCTCTTTCTGGCTTCTATATTTGGTTTCCTTCCACGATGACAATTCCAGTTAAAACTACACTTGCTATGAGCCCTATTCGTATTTCTCTTCCATGAAGAATTGATCTATGACTACAATCTCCATTCAAAACCCAATTGTTCTATATTTGGTTCCCTCTTTGGCATGGTTTTTTTAACACAAAATGGGTTCACTTCCAAACTAAGTATGCTGCACAGCATCCCCAGTTTCTTTCACTGTTGGTGAAGCTTATTTCACAAACCTGATGGTCTTCTTAAGCTATTTTATGGTCCCATTTTCACTAACTGTTAGTGAAGCTGATTTCAAGCACCTGATTGTCTTCTTGGCATGTTTGTTTTTATACCAAAAATGGGTTCACTGTGAACTGAGGATACTATATAGGTACGTATGCCAAAATCCTCCGGCCGGATATGCACAACACTTGGGTTTTGCGATATAGTTGGGCTAAAAAAGTAGTAGAGCAACATATAAGCTCAGATAATGGAGAAATTTTCATTTTCAGATACTGTCAATGTAACCTGATTGTTTAACACTGGCATGGTTTTTTTAACACAAAATGGGTTCACTTCCAAACTAAGTATGCTGCACAGCATCCCCAGTTTTTTTCACTGTTAGTGAAGCTTATTTCACAAACCTGATGGTCTTCTTAAGCTATTTTATGGTCCCATTTTCACTAACTGTTAGTGAAGCTGATTTCAAGCACCTGATTATCTGCTTGGCATGTTTGTTTTTATACCAAAAATGGGTTCACTGTGAACTGAGGATACTATATAGGTACGTATGCCAAAATCCTCCGGCCGGATATGCACAACACTTGGGTTTTGTGATATAGTTGGGCTAAAAAAGTAGTAGAGCAACATATAAGCTCAGATAATGGAGAAATTTTCATTTTCAGATACTGTCAATGTAACCTGATTGTTTAACACTGGCATGGTTTTTTTAACACAAAATGGGTTCACTTCAAAACTAAGTATGCTGCATAGCATCCCCAGTTTCTTTCACTGTTGGTGAAGCTTATTTCACAAACCTGATGGTCTTCTTAAGCTATTTTATGGTCCCATTTTCACTAACTGTTAGTGAAGCTGATTTCAAGCACATGATTGTCTTCTTGGCATGTTTGTTTTTATACCAAAAATGGGTTCACTGTGAACTGAGGATACTATATAGGTACGTATGCCAAAATCCTCCGGCCGGATATGCACAACACTTGGGTTTTGCGATATAGTTGGGCTAAAAAAGTAGTAGAGCAACATATAAGCTCAGATAATGGAGAAATTTTCATTTTCAGATACTGTCAATGTAACCTGATTGCAATCTTTGGCATGGTTTTTTTAACACAAAATGGGTTCACTTCCAAACTAAGTATGCTGCACAGCATCCCCAGTTTCTTTCACTGTTAGTGAAGCTTATTTCACAAACCTGATGGTCTTCTTAAGCTATTTTATGGTCCCATTTTCACTAACTGTTAGTGAAGCTGATTTCAAGCACCTGATTGTCTTCTTGGCATGTTTGTTTTTATACCAAAAATGGGTTCACTGTGAACTGAGGATACTATATAGGTACGTATGCCAAAATCCTCCGACCGGATATGCACAACACTTGGGTTTTGCGATATAGTTGGGCTAAAAAAGTAGTAGAGCAACATATAAGCTCAGATAATGGAGAAATTTTCATTTTCAGATACTGTCAATGTAACCTGATTGTTTAACACAAAATGGGTTCACTTCCAAACTAAGTATGCTGCATAGCATCCCCAGTTTCTTCTTTTGTTGTTAGTGAAGCTTATTTTCATGCATCTGATTGTGATCTTGGCATGTTTTTTTCCACCAAAACGGGTTTACTGTGAACTGAGGATGCTATAGGTACGTATGCCAAAATCCTCCGGATACGCACAATAATTGGGTTTTAGATTTAGTTGGGCACAGTGAATTAGTAGAGCAACATATAAGCTCAGATAATGGAAATTTTCATTTTCAGATACTGTTAATGAAGCTGATTGCCATCTTTGGCATGATTTTTTAACAAAAAATGGGTTCACTTCCAAACTAAGTATGCTACTAGCATCCTCAGTTTCTTTCACTGTTAGTGAAGCTGATTTCATTAAGATCCAGGATGGCAAATTTTGACTGGGCTATGATTGGATTGTTCAGTTAGAAGTTGTCTATGTTCTTAATTGGGCTGTGATTAGAAAGAGTGGGCTCGAGTGGAGATCTGGAAACCCATATAGAGACATCTTATTCATAATAATTTATTATTATTGTTGTTCTTGTCGCTCTTAAGGTGGTTGCTGATGTCTCTTTGTGTTCGTGTGCTGAAGGGAAATAAGGGATGAGAGAGAGATGAGGAAAATACCGCTATGTTAGCCTGGTGTATCCAAAGTTTCTACCTTTCTTCTTTCTGTTTCCATTTCTAGCTTCTATATATATTTGGTTTCCTTCCACGATGACAGTTCCCTAAAAATACACTTGATATGAGCCTTATCTTATTTTTCTTATTTTTCTTATATTTGGTTTCCGTCCACGATGACAGTTTCATGGATTGTCTGAACAATCCATGAAGGACATGCTTAGATACTGAATTTTCATTTGTTTTACTGTTTTAGATAGTGGATATTCCCAATCAGAGGAGAATATAAAGGTTTCAAGTTAGATACTGAATTTTCATTTGTTTTGTTATTTTAGATATATTTAAAAACAAAATTAAGTACTAGATTTTTAGCATTGCAATGTAATTATTTTACCTCTGTATATATCATTAACAATTCCATTTGCAGTTGGCACTTTGATCTTATAATTCGAGATACAGGTAGTTCTTTTTGCAAGTTCAAAAAATATGTATATTCTGTATTGTGATCTACTGTTCAATTAAACTATTGCTTTTTTTTTCACAGAGCGGTCGTCAAGATGAAGGAAATTCTGATGATCAGAGCTGAAGCTACTCGAGGGGTATGAATCTGCGGTCCTCCTTGCTGTTCTTATGTCCTCCTTGCTGTATGGTTGTTGTTGTTATGTCCTCCTCCTTGCTGTTGTTATGTCAGACTGGTTTTTTTTATGAGAGTTATGTCATACTTTGAATTTGGGATATTTTGGATATTTGTCAGACTGGTTTGTTTGGATATTTGGGATGTTAGTCTCTATACTAATTTGTTAATTATGACACTGTTAATTAATCAATGAATTTGGACGTTGATATGACACGTGTGAAACTTGATTATCTTTAATTATTCTTGTGTTTGGTTGTGGTTTGCGCAGTAGTATGCAATGAAATTGATTGAATCAGTTGTGAGAATTAGTTTACAGGTTTTGTAAATGAAATTGTGAATTGAAATCGAACGGAAAAGCGGAGTATCGAAAATAAACGGGCATAGCCAGAACGGCGTTTTAAAAAATGGTGGTCTATATAATCTAATTGTTGGAGTGCGTGATACACCGGCGTTTCAACGCACGCCGGCGAATGTTATCAGCTGTAACGGCACAGACGTACACCGGCGTTTTATAAACACCGACGTATATAACTACACCGGCATTTTTTTGTCACGCCGGTGTTCGTAAACAGGGAAAAGCAGGCGCTCATAAACGCACATACACCGACGTTCCTTGACCGCCGGTATACTTTCGATCTACACCGGCGTTTTCATATACGCCGGTGAATGGATAAATACCGGCGGTTTACGACCGCCAGTGAATGTATATAGGTGCACAAGAACGGCACCCAGAGACCGATATACACCGGCGTTTTATGACCGCCGGTGTAGTTCTAACATTTACCGGCGTCCATCAAAAACGCCGGTGTAGACCCCTTCGTTTCAGCGACGCCCGCTTCGGCGGCAGTTGGACCGGCGCTATTGTAAACGCCGGTGAAAGTTTCACCGGCGTAAAAAAATGCCGGTATAGACGTAAAAAAGCGCCGGGAAAGCTACTTTCTTTTGTAGTGAGCCAGGGTTTTTAAGGGAAAAGATCGAGTAGTGGACAATATAGAAATACATATTCAGAAGGGACTTATTTCCCTACTGTTTACTGTGGTACTTATTGTTTATCTCTGGATGCTTGAGGGCATAATCCATGACACTATTTGTTATTAATGTTACTATTACTGCTTGTCTGAATATATTGCCCTATAGAAGTTCCATTATAAAATCTTAAAGCGAAACTGTTTGTCGTAACAACCATGTGGTAAAATTTGGGACGCATGAAGTGCTACCTAGTTAGTAATGAATATTAGATATAAGAATAATTGTTTACACTGTCACATCCTGTTACGGTTACTGTGGACTTTACTATTACTGTTGTTACTGCTACCGTTGACACACTGTTACTGTTGATCCTTACTGTTATTGTTATGCTTCTCCTGTTATTACTACACTGCTTATTGTCATCTGCAGACTGTTATATTTGCTACCTTCTCCATGTTGGTATTACCTGTTTAGTTTAGTTTAGTTCTTCCTTCATTTTTCCTACTTGTATTGCTTGTGGCTCGGACTTGCATTTAACGGGCGTTATGATTTTCTATTTTCCTATTTTCCTTGTAATGGCTATATGAGCTAGTTTTGCTGATCAATTGCCTACTGGAGTTGGTGAGTAAAAATTTTGAGCTGCGCAATTGGAATAATTTGCTTAAAATGTTTTGATGAATTATTTATATTTGTGAACTGTATTGAGACTTGTATTTGGGCTTAATTGTCCCAGGATTATTGTTTTATTTCGGATCTAGTATTTGTTGGAACATTTATTATTGATGCAATAAATACTATTGAGTTATGATTGTTTTTGCATGCCTGGTTGGAGTATAAAGTTATATTTACTGTTATGATGAGTCAAGCAGATCCATACAGCTTATGGATGGTGAAAACTATCCGCTGGGCTTAGTCGCGTCCCGTATTCCATATTCTTTTGGGAAGCGAGGCGTGACAGTTAAACTTTACCACAGGTGCAAAAGTTTTATCATAATCAATTCCATAAGTTTAGGTGCACCCTTTGGCAACCAACCTTGCCTTGTATCGCTCTATTGAACCATCAGACTTATATTTTACCGTGTAAATCCATCTGCATCCTACTGGCTTCTTTCCAGCTGACAGTTCGACTATCTTTCAAGTCTCATTCTTCTTCAAGGACTTCATCTCCTCATCCATAGCTGCTTTCCACCTTGAATCGGCTAAGGCATCTTGCACACTGTTAGGAATAGGTACAGCATATAATTGATTCACAAATGACCTATTTGATTCAGACAATCGATGAGTGAACACATAATGAATCATGGGATACTTAACATTACTAGTGGGATCAGGATCATAAGTAGGTTTTGGGATACCTCTTGTGGTACATTCGGGAGTTCTCTTTTTGGAGCTGCAGACAACGACAATGATTAGTTTTGGGGTTCTGATGGTGCTGGTACTAGCAATGACATGATCCCAACGTCTCATCTTCGAAGAGGTTTGACACCGACTGCAGTTCCTCATATAGGTCTTCTCTCTCAACCAAATCTTCAACCAGATCTTCATTCGATTCTTCCCCTCAACCAAATCTTCCTTCGATTCCTCATTACTACTTACATCCGGATTTTCATCCCTTGTATCAAATTGTTTATTCTGAATGGTAACCACTTTGTCATAGGCAAGAATCTGAACTTCACTTCGGTACTCTCCCTGAAGTTCGACATCAGAAGAAAAATACATCTCATTTTCATGGAACACAACATACATTGTCACAAACATCCTTTGAGTTGGTGGCAACACCAATACCCTTTCTTGTCCTTTACATATCCCACGAAAACTCATCGCACAACTCAAGTTAACTGATTTCACTCGTGTTGATGAAGGTGGACAAATGCAATACACTTAAACACACGAGGTAGTAATTTGACGACCGTTGGTGCATTCACAGCTTCAGTTAATGCCTGAAATGGTGTGATGAAATTTATGATACTAGAGGAAACTCGGTTGATTAAGTATGCAATAGAAGTAAGGGCTTTACCCCAATACATGAGTGACATATTGCCCTGAATAAGAGAAGCACGAGCCCTCTTGAGCAAGTGTTTGTTTTTTTTTTCTTTCTGCAATCCCATTCTGTTGAGGTGTATACATGCATGTGGTCTGGTGAACCATCCTGTGTTTCACCAAATACTGCTGCAGATCTGGACTCAGGTACTCGACGCCATTATCACTCCTAAGAACTTGGATATGCGTTTTATACTGCGTCATAACCCACTTTTGAAATATCTGAAATAAACCACAGACTTCACTTTTAGACTTCATCAAACAAATCCAATTCATACGATACGAGTATAGACATCAATAAATGTCACGGACCATTTTGCTCCTCCAAAAGTAGTATTTTTGGACGGACCCCAAATATTAGAATGAATAATCATAAATGAGAAAGAGCTTTTACTTAGATTCTGAGAAAAAGAGACAATATTTTTTTGCGGGTTCACACACATCACACCGAAAGGTAGAGATATCCAACTTCGAAAATAAACTTGAAAATAATTTATTCAAATAACCAAAAGAAGTATGCCCTAAACGTCGATGTCATAGCCAAATCTCTAATTTCTTCCTCTCCCCCTCGGATCCTTCCACAAATAGAGCTTGAGTCAACTTGTTTGAACTTTCAGATACCAAGTCAAGGTAGTAGAGTTTCCCGTGTCTAACCCCATAATCAATCGTCTTGCGTGTCCGATATCCTTAAACACACAATGGGAGGGTCAAAAAATAACTATACAATGTAAGGCAATAGTTATTTCAGCAACAGATAATAAGTTAAAATTCAAGGATGACACAACTAACACAGTATCTAAGGTCAGGTCTTTTGTGAGGGATATGGAACCCTCACCAGTAACGGTGGCAGGATCTCCATTGACAGTGAGCACTCTGGATTTGGTGGATGGTTGTAAGGTTTGGACTTATCTAAAATCTGGCAGTATCTCCATTGGCAATGGACACTTTGGATTTGGTGGATGGTTGTAAGGTTGGGACTTGTCTAAAATCAAAAGTCTTATGATCGGTAGCACCCCAATCAATTATCCATGCATTATTCATAACAGAGGCAGAAATATTAAAGACCTTACCATCATTACCTGCAGCTGTAACTAATACAGAGGCTTGTCAAACACTCTTCTTAGTTCCATCAACAACTCCAACGGCGATAGTGGGTTGATTGCAATTCTTCTTCCGAGTATCTATGCTATGATGCCAGTTCTATAAGTAGCCAATAATCTCATAACAGCGAGCGTTCGTGTGACCGATCTTTCCACAATGAATACACTTCCTCGACTCATACGGTAGTTTTGGTTTCATGGTGTTGTTACAAACAAAGAACCCTACACAAAGTTCAGATCAGGTTCACTGTGTATTAGACCTGAATCAAATCCAAGATCCCGAACACCTAACACCGAAACGATCCAATCAGAATTCCTGAAACACCAGGTGCACAAAAAAGAATCTGCTTCCTTGCCCACTCAAGGATCTGCTCCTATCTCCGAACACGAAACACCCAAACGAGCAAATTGAAAAATAAGATCATATCAGATCTGATTTCTTTGTCGATGTGTGCTTGGGAAGAAGGAGAAGGAGGTGGAGGTCGAAGTCGGGGCTACTGCTTGCGGTGGGAGTGCGCCGATGACCTGCGGTGGAACCAACGACGACGACGGTGGTGGCAAGTGTTGATGGTGCCGGCTCAGGGGCGCTGCCGAGCGACTCCGAATCCCTAGTAGCGACGGCGAGGGAGAAGCCACGGCGGTGGGGCTTCGGCGTGAGGCAGAGTTGGGAGGAGCCATCGCAGTCAAAGAGGATGGAGGCTTCGGAGGAGGTGACGGCGGAAGGAGCCGTCGCAGTCCAAGAGGATGGAGGTTGAGGCAGAGAAGCGACAGCGGCGCTTGGATTAGCGGCGGTGATTGATCTTGGGTCTAGCGTGCAGGAGAGGGCGGCGAGTGGCAACGGTTGTCAGTGAGGTGAGGCTTATGAACAACGCATCTTCTTCCTCTTCTTCACGTAGCCTATGATATTTTAGGCTCTGATACCATATTGAATTCAAATTTGTGAAGAAATCATATTTTTTCTTTAAAAAAATTTCTCGTGTGTATCTCTTTATGTATACATTATAATCTTGGAGAAGGGGTACAATAAATTGAGGAGAATATTAAGAATATGAGAAATTTGAGGGAATCTGTTTTCTAATCTTTAAGAAATATAATATACAGATTTATTCTTACTATATTTTAATAAATGCTTTGAGCAATTTTTTAAAGCATCCATTTTTTTAAATTTTATCTTTGCACAGCTTTTTAATTAATTTTAAAGGTTGTTTGATTGTTATAGAATCCCGCTAGTCACTTTGTTTAGTCTTTTCAATGAAATACATGAAGGTTTCTCTTCACTGTTCTTAATTCAATTTTTTTTATAAATCCCTCATTCTATCACACTGTAATTAGGGGTATATACTCTTGAAAGGGTACTTGTAAACTTATAATAATATTGGTTGTGATTATTAGTAATTGAGCATACATACAATATGCACTGATGGTTAGATTTAAGAGGATGAGTTTTTTCTCCAAATCCAGAAACTCCATTTAACTTTAGAATAAAATATGGGTCCTCCAAACACCTTTATTTTGCAAAGTTCTTCGCTAAAGACCACTCAAATAAAGAAAACCGATTTCTTCACCACAACGCATCGTCACTTTAAATATATTCGATAAGGTAAAGGGATTGGTGGAGAAAAGAGAACAAAAAGGAAACAAAACTTTTGGTTATACTTGCACATACTAGTGACATTAATAGTAGAATTTACTGTTTGCACGGCTGGCCCTAAGTTTCCGGGGCCCGAGACGAAAGGCCCAAATAATTATTTTGTGGGAGCCCCTAATAACAATATATATTTTTTACGTACAAATATGTGCCTACATTTACAATACATTTACAAAGGGAATATAAATTTTGGGGCTACTAAAAATGTAAAAAATATGGAAACCTGAGGCGGCTACCACATTTGCCACAAGGTGGGAGTCGGCCCTAACTGTTTGCATCCTAGTGGTTTCATTCAAGTCATGTCATCAAAAATCAAATAAACCAAAAATCAAATAAAAATATGTGAGCAGAAAGAACCTAACTTAATTTAAAATGTTAGTCATATATGAAAGCAACCAAAAAGAAACTTAATAAATAAATAAAAGCTACATTTTTAATATTTTATATAAAAAAAAAAAACACTATACTATTTGGGCCATTTTTAAAAAAACTGGACTATGTTTTTTTTAATAAAAAAACTCACAATACTATAATTTAAAAAAACTCACTTTAACGGAGTTAGATTCCCGTTAGGCTAAATTTAAAAAAACTATATTCATCTTTCATTTGTGTTTAAAAAAATATTACTTAACTAATTATATGTTTAAATAAACCCCCTGAACTATTTGCCTCCTAGTGGTTTCATTCAAGTCATATCATCAAAAAATCATATAAAATTATGTGAGCTGAAAGAACCTAACTTAATTTAAAATGTTAGTCATATATGAAAGCAACCAAAAAGAAACTTAATAAATAAATAAATGCTAAATTTAAATTAAAAAAAATCACTATACTTTGGGTCATTTATAAAAAAAACCACTATACATTGGGTCATTTATAAAAAAAACCACTATGCTAAATTTAAATTAAAAAAAACCACTATACTTTGGGTCATTTATAAAATAAAAGCTGCACTATGTTTTCTTTAATAAAAAACGCAAAAACTGTAATTTTAAAAAACTCACTTTAACGGAGTTAGGTTTCCATTATGCTAAATTTTAAAAAACTACATTCATCTATTATTTGTGTTTAAAAAACATCACTTAACTAATCATATGTTTAAATAAACTCTCCTGAACTAACCCTAACCCAAACTCCGTTATGGTAGGGGGTTTTTAAACTATAATTTTGTGCGGTTTTTTATTAAAATAAACTTAGTACAATTTTTTTTAAATGACCCAAAATTCAATGGGATTTTTAAAAAAAATTTATCCATAAATATATAAATAAATAAATCATATTATTCACACACATTGAGGGCAAAAGTGGACTCAAATAGTGTAGGTGGTTTGATCATCAAACACTCCCCCCTCATCATTCCTTATACTTGAAGTTGAAGTTTACTCATCAAATTTAGGCATTATATTGAGGGAAGTTGGGTACCATGCACAGAACCATCCATTATAATCTTACACTTGGTCCAATAAAATATATCCACACGTCTAACTAAAAAGATTGTCCTTGATTACATGAGCTATGAATCTATAATGGGAGAAGACCTTAGTGTAATTTGTCCATCTACCGATCCGTGCAACGTACATACACTAGGTTTGCCTGTTGACACGTGCCTACGGCACGTCTTCGGAACGGTGCACCTTGTTTGATCATAAAAAATAGTTTTGGAGGTCCAGCAAATTAATTGAAGTAGCAAATATAGAGCAAAAAACATATTATATTTTTTTTTTTTGATTTTTTTGAATTATTTTTAAAGTTTTTAAAATTTTAAATTGTTAAAATTTTTAATTTTTTAATATGTTAAAATTTTAAAAAATTTTATTTTCTTAAATTTTTTAATAGAAGAGGGAGGGAGAGAGAGAGAAAAAAAATTAAATAAATATAGAAGTTGTTTTGGGTGGGAGATTTGAATTTGAGTTTTGGGGAAAACTTTTGGGGAAAAAATATGTTTTGTAAGGCTAGATCTGGACCTTTAATTTTTGGGGGATTGAAGGAGAGCCACTTGATAGCTTTCTTTGTGTTTTATTATATAGATAACTGTTATAAAAAAAGTTTTAGATCAAATTCAGACTACGTCTGAATTTTTACTTTTAAAAAAACTATATTTATTAAGACGTGCATCGCACGTGTAAACTACTAGTAACCTTAAATGGGGAAAATATAAAGAATGACATATCCTATCTCTAATTTCGAATATTATAATGGGAGAATGCCTTAGTATCATTGATAAATCTATCGATGTGTACAATATATGTGCATAACTATTATAAATGAGATCTTAGGTTCAAATTCATGTCTAAATTTTTATTTTTAAAAAATATATTTATTAAGACGTGCATTGCACGTGTAAATTACTAGTACACTTGAATAGAAAAAGATCATATGAAAAAGCACTTTGCAATGGGAAATAACAATAAGGTTTATGTGAACTTGTTTCCATATATGCAACGGGCAGAAGAGGAAATCTTAAGAGCACAATTATATATTGTACTAAAGAAAAAATGACTAAATGAAACCTAAAATTTATACTAATTTTCAAATAGCATACAATGTTTTAAAATACTCAAATGACACCCGAAATTTTTCAATATGGACAAAAAAAATACATGTTGTTAAGTTTTCCGTTAAGTTATTAGAATACTTTTGGAATATACCTCTCAATAGATTTTAATCCATTAAGAAGAGTATGAAATGTCCAAATTGTCCTCACCTCTTAACATGTTTAAAATCCAAACTCTTCTTCACCTCTGACCACCACCGACCACCATCTCCATCAACCATCACCATCACCATCATCTCCAATCATCCCCATCTTCGTCAACCACCACCATCTCCACCACCATCTCCAACTACCACCAAAACCCATCACCATCACCTCCAAAATCCATCGCCACCGACCCCCATCTCCACCACATCCAAAGCTCATTACCATCACCTTTATCTCCACCACATTAAAAAAAAAACAAAAAAACAAAACAAAAAAAAGGAGAAAAAGAATTAAAAAAAAAACGAACTGAAAAGAAAAGAAGAGAGTAGGGGTATTTATATAATTTCACATTATTTTTGCTGAAAAAACAACCAAATGAATTTTTTGTCTAATTTTAAAAAAAAACTTGGGATGCAATTTAGATATTATAAAAATTTTAGGTGCTAATTGAGAATTGAAGTAAATTTTGAATGCTATTTGGTCCTCCCCTTTACTAAATGATGCTTAGGGTCAAGCACTGACGAATCTAACTAGGGTTGTGCTCAAGCCACCAAGCACAAGTACACGCAAAAAGAATTACTAATGTTGTTCGACCTTTGAGCCCTACATTGTACGTTGTGATGAGCAATCACCCATAGAATCTGCTTGATTTCTGGAAAGAGCTACGGACTTGTTTATAAAACTACTTCCCATCAGATTGTGGAGTGGTTTTAGGGAGGACAACGTTTACATGAGCAACGATCTTACGCAATTAAATGGTCATCTGGTGTGAGAATTAAAAGAGCTTTCTTTTTCTTTTCCTCAATGACATTAGTTAGGGGACACATCCCTTTCGCTTCTAGTATTATATATCACCATGGGATATGAAAAACAGTAGGTTGCAATAGGCAGTTGCAACAAATTTTTTGTCTTGGATTAGCAACTTAAACTTTTAGTTGGTATTGACTTGTGTCATATTTTTTAAGAACAGAGGAGAAATAGTTGATTTCTTTTATGGCTAAATTTTAAAAAAAAGTTCACAAAGGGTTTGGACCAGTTTTAAAAAAATATACTGTTGCCGCTAAATTTGGTGTGGGGGCAAACAGATAGAACTTGTGGATTCTTAGGAAAACTGAATAGAAAACCTGTGTACCTGTTCCGTCGGGCCTCGATCGTCGTTCCTGCCGTGCACCTGCAAAAAGTGCGAGACACCGGGGTTGTTCCCGGCGACGCACCCTCCGACGCTCAAGTCAGTAATCTGAAAAGACTATGAAAGAGCGCAAAAACTGGTGAAAGATTGATTACCTCTTAATGGAGATGGATGGGGGGTATTTATAGGCGTCTCAGGGAACAGATTAGGCATGTAATTCCTGTGTATACAGATAAGGAATGTGATCCCTAATTCCCAGTGAAAGGATAGATATGAATCAGGGCCGTTGATTAAGATTAATCAGAAACCCTAATTCTATCCCTTCTGGACCGGGTTTGCTGCGGGTTGAAACTCGCACCCAGTTGAGGTGGATCCGTTTGCGGGTAAGTGGGTCTTCGGGGAAGATAACCAGTACCCGTTTCAGACCCGTCGGTGGATGAAATTACCGTTTTACCCCTGAGCTTCAAGATTCGTGCCTCATCTGGACGGTTCCGATTTAACCCCATTTTTAGCCATATCACGAGCCCCCCACCCCTAAAGACTGAGTTTGATCAGCCTTTGAGGAGTAGTTTAACTGTTTTAGTGGCTAGCGGAGTTGTATCGGAGTCCGAATGGGGGGGTTTTGAATCTCGAAGGGGGTAGTGAGGTGATTTTTGAAGCTGTAATCTGTTCTTAAGCTTCTCTGAATATCCGACGGTCTTTATCTATTTTTTCGGATTATTTATTTAATTTTGCGATGTGTTAACCGGTCGTTCGGGGGCCTTCACAATACATTCTAGGCAATAATTGTTCGTTCAGGGGTTCAAAAATATCACCCCGAATTTATAATTACTTTCTAGAATTTCTAGTGAATTTTCCCGAATTTTTAGTAATTTTTTCGCAATTTTAAAATAAATAAAACGATTAAAATAAATAAAAACTGATTTTTAATACCTATTTATGGCGTGGCTTGATCTGGGCCCTTGATCTGGGCGGAGCGCGATTTTCGGAGAGATCGTGTGGTCCCGGTTCCTCGGCTCGTTTTTTCACCGTATGTGAGGTTCGGTACCTCGGTACCTCGGCTCGGCCTGGCGTGCCGAAGCCAAGTGCCTCGGTTCGGATGACCAGTGCCTCGGCTCGACGGTTCCGAGGTACGTGGCATCATCTGAGCCGTCCATCTCAGCGCGGATCCCCGTAAAATGCTATATTGTCGTTTAGTGGACGTGGCCAAATCTGGGCCGTCCATCATGACGAGCATGCTTTTTCGCAAGATCCAACGGCTGATATGGGTCGGAGCGATTTTTTGCCATATACGAGGGTCGGTACCCCGGTACCCCGGCTCGGAGGGTCGGTGCCTCGGTTCGAGGGGTCAGTGCTTCGGCTCGGTGATTCCGAGGTACGTGGCATCATCTGGGTCGTCCATCTCAGCGCGGATCCCCATAAAACGCTATCTTGTCGTTTAGTGGACGTGGCCAAATCTGGGCCGTCCATCATGACGAGCACGCTTTTTCACAAGATCCAACGGCTGATATGGGTCGGAGCGATTTTTTGCCATATACGAGGGTCGGTACCCCGGTACCCCAGCTCGGAGGGTCGGTGCCTCGGTTCGGGGGGTCAGTGCTTCGGCTCGGTGATTCCGAGGTACGTGGCATCATCTGGGTCGTCCATCTCAGCGCGGATCCCCATAAAACGCTATCTTGTCGTTTAGTGGACGTGGCCAAATCTGGGCCGTCCATCATGACGAGCATGCTTTTTCACAAGATCCAACGGTTGATATGGGTCGGAGCGATTTTTTGCCATATACGAGGGTCGGTACCCCGGTATCTCGGCTCGGCGCATCAGGGCTGTTTGGCCGAGGTACTGAGTTGGGTGTTTTGGAGGAAGTACCTCTTGAGGGCTCCCTTCCTCTGTGCCTAGCAGCTCGGTGGCTCGGCTGAGCTGTTCGGTAGCTCGGCTGGGCGAGCCGATGGCAGGCAGCAAGGAGGGACGCGTGGCTGGATCTGAGCGGTCCATCATGGCGCGCATCTCGAGGATGGGGTTCAGATCACGAGAAAACGCTATCTTGTCGTTTTGTGGGCGTGGCACGATCTGAACCGTCCATCAGGTTCTGTCGCGAATTTTAAGGAGATCCGACGGTGACTTCGCCTCAGAGCGATTTTTTGCCATATACGAGGGTCGGTACCCCGGTATCTCGGCTCGGCGCATCAGGGCTGTTTGGCCGAGGTACTGAGATGGGTGTTTTGGAGGAAGTACCTCTTGAGGGCTCCCCTCCTCTGTGCCTAGCAGCTCGGTGGCTCGGCTGAGCTGTTCGGTAGCTCGGCTGGGCGAGCCGATGGCAGGCAGCAAGGAGGGACGCGTGGCTGGATCTGAGCGGTACATCATGGCACGCATCTCAAGGATAGGGTTCAGATCACGAGAAAACGCTATCTTGTCGTTTTGTGGGCGTGGCACGATCTGAACCGTCCATCAGGTTCTGTCACGAATTTTAAGGAGATCCGACGGTGGCTTCGCCTCGGAGCAATTTTTTGCCATATACGAGGGTCGGTACCCCGGTATCTCGGCTCGGCGCATCAAGGCTGTTTGGCCGAGGTACTGAGTTGGGTGTTTTGGAGGAAGTACCTCTTGAGGGCTCCCCTCCTCTGCGCCTAGCAGCTCGGTGGCTCGGCTGAGCTGTTCGGTAGCTCGGCTGGGCGAGCCAATGGCAGGCAGCAAGAAGGGACGCGTGGCTGGATCTGAGCAGTACATCATGGCTCGCATCTCAAGGATGGGGTTCAGATCACGAGAAAACGCTATCTTGTCGTTTTGTGGGCGTGGCACGATCTGAACCGTCCATCAGGTTCTGTCGCGAATTTTAAGGAGATCCGACGGTGGCTTCGCCTCGGAGCGATTTTTTGCCATATATGAGGGTCGGTACCCCGGTATCTCGGCTCGGCGCATCAGGGCTGTGTGGCCCAAAGGGTGGCAGTGGTTCGGTCGCCTAGCCGGGCTGTCCGATGGTTTTCTCGCAGGTAGCCGAGACGTTGACTTGGTATTTTGAAGAGTCTCTTGCTTTGAGTGACCTTCGTATCTTTTCCGCCTGTCGCTTTGGCTTCTTAGTGGGCTTTTTACGTTTCCCAAGGAGGCCCAACTTGCTAGGGGTTAAAAGCTCTCACCCTTGCTCTCAAAGCTCATTTCTCACTTTTTACTCAAGTTTTTACTTTCGATCTCTAAGTTCTCTGCTAGCGGCGATTTTCTCTCTAAGGTGTTTCCGTTAGCTGTCGCGTGGGCCAGGCGATTTCCGGCGAGAGCACTCCGACCGTGGACGTCACTTCAAAAGGTCAGTTCACTTAGTCTGAATAATTTTTCTAGAGATGTCTCGAGTAGACTCGGGGAGTGGGGCCTCGTCTTCGGGCGACGAGAGTGCCGAGGAGAGGAGGAGGTCGGAGATTAGGAGGAAGGGTAAGCAAGCTGCCGGACCGTCTGTAGTCGAGACGAAGAAGGAGAAGAAGAAGAGGAGGGTGGAGGCCCAATCCCCCATAGTGGAGGTGATTGTGGAGAATCCGAAGCAAGCACCCGAGATGGGACGGTATCCTTCCGTCCTGTCCGGTCATTCGGGGGTCAGGCAGTACCAGGGCGACTTGCTGGAGAAGGCGATCTATGGGAAGTCTAAGATCGTCGAAGAACCTAACCCGGCCCTTCCCACCGAAGCCGATGAGCTCATCACGCTGGTATCCGAGGAGGACCTACTCCGGGTTAGAAGGGCTTTCGCTATCCCTCCGGAGTACAAACTGATTCTCCCAGGTCCCGGGATACGAGCGAATTCCAAGCTGCCGTCGTCGGACATGTGCATGTTCGACGTCGACTCCTTTCATGCCGGGTTACGTTTCCTCTGCACCCATTCATCCTCGAGATCCTCGGCTGGTATTGCCTCGCACCGACTCAGTTCATGCCGAACACATGGCGCCATGTGAACGCCTTTATGCTTCAGTGCTACCGAGCCGAGATGGAGCCGGATCTCACTGTCTTCCGAGGATTGTATCGAGTAAACCGGCAGCACAAGACGGAGTATCGATACTACTTGGGGCCGAGGAAGGGTGTTAAGATTATAGAAAACCCTGACTCGATTAAGGGTTGGAAGGAAAAGTATTTTATAGTAAGGGGCGAGGCGATTCGACCCATTCCGACTCGTTGGAAGGTGGAGGTGCCGAATTTCGCGCGCGCCGACCCTGTTTTATCTGAGGCCGAGGAAGAGGTGGCGAGGAGGATATTGGCCCTTCCGATACTGAGTTGGAGGGATTTGACGGAGGAGGTGTTGTTTGGGTCCGGCCTAAGCCCCATCGACCCGAGTATGCTCCTGACATCTCGTTTTTCATTTTTCTTTTAAGTTTTTGGTTCGGACTGCTAACTCGTCTCTTTTTTTTGTGGCTCGTTGCAGAAGCAATGAAGATTGACTTCAACTCCATGATGGCCGACAGGTCTAAGTTGGCCGGGGGGAAGAAGAGGAAGAGGGCGGCCGCGACTGTCTCGTCGACCCCGGCACCTGCTATCGCCTCGACCATCTCTCCGCCCCCTCCGGCCGTTGAGGCACCCTCGGAAGTTGTCGTCGCTGAGGAGCTCCCGTCCTCCGTGGTCCCTGGCGTGATCGAGGGGACCTTTGACGTGAACGCGGCGCTGTCGATCGAGGCACCACCGCTAACCAAGGCTGCCGAAGAGATTCTGACTGAGCAGCACAAGCAGCTGTTCGTGCCGAATTGACGAGTGAAGAAGCATGACGGGTTCCTCAGCAATTCGCAGATGTCAGTGCAGGTCGTCAAACATTTGGCGACCCCGAAGGATCGAGCCGCACTAAGGGCAGGGACGGTGGGTGACGACACCTACGAGGTGGCTCGGTCTCTCGTCTCGGTAAGATTCTTGTTGCTAGGTTTCTTTTTGCTAAGTTTATTGCTCGGTTTTCTTAGTGCGCTCGTTGCTGTCTTCGCAGGCCACTTGTCACTTCGGCCATCTCCTCGAGACGTTCGCCGAGCAGGAGAAGGAGCTGAGGGCCGCGAGCGACAAAGACCGATCGGCGAAGGTGAGGGCGGTCAAGGAACTCGAGGCCGAGCAAAGGAGGGCAGAGGCCTTGGAGGTTCGGGTGGCTGACCTTGTCGCCGACCTGAAGAAGGTCAAGGAGACTCTAATAGCGGAGTCTGCCAAGGCTGCTAAGGCCACCGAGGAGCTGGATGCGGCGACGAAGGCCTTGGCCCAAGAGAAGGCGGAGAAAGGGGCCCTGGCGACGAAGATCCGGGCCGAAGTGGAGAGGGAGGTCGAGGACGAAGCAAAGAAGCACATGGCCGAGAACATGGAGCGGTCTTACCAAACGGTGCTCGACCATGTTCAAGAACGGGTCGCGGGCTTCGATCGGGTCGGCTACCGACTGTGGCCAGGGTCCCCTTCAGGCGACGAAGGGGATGAAGGTGAAGGCGACGACGCAGGAGGCGAAGACGAGGAGGGGGAGGACGACCGACCGGTGGTGGACGGCCAGGTCGACGAAGGGAGGACCGAGGGGCCATCTGTTATTGCGCCCGTGGTCGAGACGGCGACGCAGGTGGACCCTTGATCCTCTTGTTAAATCTTTGTAGTTTTTCTTTTGCTTTCGATCATTGTAATGCCTTTTGCGGACTGGCCACCGCTTTTTAATGAATGAAGTATTTTAACCCCAAAATTTGTCTAAGTGTTTGGCTCGGTAGTGTGGTATTTCAATCCTATCACTTTCTTATTTCAGATTGCCGAGCAGACTCGTAACACCTCGGCTGAACAGCGCCGAGCCGAGTTGTTTAAGTGATCTCGGGAGGATCGCCTCGAGGGTGAGGTTCACTTGACGAGGAGGATACTTCATAACTTGGAGATTAGGCATAGCGATGCTTTGGTCGAACTGCACCACCTACGGATAGTCGAGGCCGAGCTATCTGCTAGGGAAGAGGAACTGGCGCGAGTTTCAGCCGAACGAGATGGCTTAGCGAGGAAGGTGGAAGAGCTGCAGAGGGTGACGGTCGACAAGAGTATCGAAGTGACCCACTTGCGTCGCGTTATCTCCGACAGCACCGAATACCCTGGTTCGGCGAAACTTCCTCGGTTTAAGGTGATAGTAAAGGATGACACATTGAAGGATCGCATCGTCGAACTGGAGGAAGAAGTTGCTCGGCTCAAGCCTTAGCTGGTGAGGGCTAACGTCCGGAGCACCTCGTGCACCCGCGAAGAGATCGAGCGAGGGATTACGTTCTATCAAGCGGCGAGCCGAACTCCTATCGTAGGTAGGTCAGCCGCCGATGCCCAAAGCGGTGTGGCGGTGTCTTCGAGCGGCGCTTCGGTAGGAGCAACCGTCAGGGTTAGTGGTGAGGAGGCGTCTCGGTTCGTCGGCCTGGATTCGAGCTCGGAGGTTAAGAAGCGTCGACCCAAAGTGTCTCTAAACCGGAGCATTCCCCTTCCTCGGAAGTAGCGGACGGGTCGTGCCTTTGTGTTGTAACCTACGTGCAAGTTTTTGCGGTTGTAATCCACTTTGTAACTTTATCAAATTTATTAATGGAATTGGAGTTGTTTTATCCGAACTATCCTCGGGTGTCTCCTTATTTGTGCTATTGTTGTGTCAACTAGAGTAGGCTCGAGACGAACCACGAGGTGGGTGTTCGTCTCGTCGAACTCCTTGGCCTCGAATTTTCCTTTTTTGCAGTGCTTCCGAGCCATAGGCTTGGTCTGGCTGTTATGGCGTAGTTGCTTCTCGACTGCGCCTACGTGGCCTGATCAGGGCCGTCTGATGTTCGCACGGATCTTGAGGCGGGTCTGGTTCCCAAGAATACACTATCTTGTCGTTTTGTGGACACGTGGCTGAATGGGATCCGCTCATCACGCCATAGCACACTTTCTGAGACGATCTGACGGTGACTTCACCTCGGAGTGATTTTTTGCCATATACGAGGGTCGGTACCCCGGTACCTCGGCTCGGCGCGTCAGGACTGTGATTTGTGCCTAATTCCGGCCCGACTGAGGGTGAGTCGGAGAGATTGGGTCGAGCCATGGGAGAGATCCGATCGTTAGATTAGTTTAAGGGATGCAGGAGCAGTTTCGAATGGCGAGCTACTTCTAGTCCGCTTAGGAGCGAACTTGCGAAGCAAAATCGAGCCAAGTGTTGGACTCCGATCCATTCAACGGCTGCAGGAGCAATTTCGAACGGCGATCTATTCCCGGCTCGTCTGTAGGCGAGCCGAGGAAGAAGTGTCGAGCCGAGTGCTGGACTCCGAACCATCGTGTGGTTAGTTTAAGGGATGCAGGAGCAGTTTCGAATGGCGAGCTACTTCTAGTCCGCTTAGGAGCGAACTTGCGAAGCAGAATCGAGCCAAGTGTTGGACTCCGATCCATTCAACGGCTGCAGGAGCAATTTCGAACGGCGATCTACTCCCGGCTCGTCTATAGGCGAGCCGAGGAAGAAGTGTCGAGCCGAGTGCTGGACTCCGAACCATCGTGTGGTTAGTTTAAGGGATGCAGGAGCAGTTTCGAATGGCGAGCTACTTTTAGTCCGCTTAGGAGCGAACTTGCGAAGCAGAATCGAGCCAAGTGTTGGACTCTGATCCATTCAACGGCTGCAGGAGCAATTTCGAACGGCGATCTACTCCCGGCTCGTCTGTAGGCGAGCCGATGAAGAAGTGTCGAGCCGAGTGCTGGACTCCGAACCATCGTGTGGTTAGTTTAAGGGATGCAGGAGCAATTTCGAACGACGATCTACTCCTGGCTCGTCTATAGACGAGCCGAGGAGGAAGAGTCGAGCCGAGTGTTGGACTCCGAGCCATCGTGTGGTTAGAGAATTAAAGGCAGAGGGATGCGATAGTATCAAAAATATGAAAAACTTCATTTATTAATATCTAATGGTCGGCTGCTTCTAAAGTTGCTAGCCGTTATTACAATGAAAAAAAATAAAGGAAAAATTACTACTAGTAGCAGGAGAGGAGTGGTCCGACATCTCGAGTTACTTAGATAGGCGTAGCTGCCTTCTCTTGGTATTTCAAAAGATGGTCAGCGTTCCAAGTCCTGGGAATTTCTCTGCCTTCTAGATCTTCTAGTTTGTACGCACCGGGGCGAACCACTTTTGAAATCTTGTAAGGTCCCTCCCAATTCGGGGCCAGTTTGCTTTTCTGTTCGGGGAACGAGATGGCCAATTTTCGGAGGACCAGATCCCCTTCTTTGAGGTCTGTTGGGCGGACCCGTTTGTTGTAGGCGAGTTCGATTCTTCTCCGGTAACTTTGTTGCCGTATGGCCGCTCTTTTCCGGATTTCGTCTATCAAGTCTAGGCTTGCTCTGAGCTCTCGGGCATTCTGTTCTTCTTCAAAAGCTATCAAACGAGGAGAGGGTATCCCAACTTCTAGCGGGATGAGGGCCTCGGACCCATAGGTGAGATTAAACGGACTCTCGCCAGTTGGGGTCCGCTTCGTGGTGCGGTAATTCCATAACACATTGGGCAGCTGATCGACCCACAAGCCCTTGGAGCACTTGTCTAGTCTCTTCTTGATGCCGGAGAGGATCTGTCGGTTGGCATTCTCGGCCTGGCCATTTGACTGGGGATGAGAGACAGAGGAGAAGCGGTGTTGTATGGCCAGGTCTTCACATAAGGCTCGGAAGGCAGCCCCAGCGAACTGCGTTCCGTTATCTGTAACTATGACCCGAGGAACGCCGAATCGGCAGATTACATTTTTCCAGAAGAATTGAACAACTCTATGCTCGGTGATTGTAGCCAGGGGCTCGGCCTCTATCCATTTCGAGAAATAGTCGACTGCCACGACTAGGAACTTTAATTGTCCGGGAGCTGGTGGAAATGGTCCTAGTAAATCCATCCCCCACATTGCGAAGGGGATCGGACTTGATAGGGAGGTGAGTGGTGCTTGCGGAAGGCGTCGGATGTCGGAATACTTCTGGCAGGAGATGCATTGCCGAACGTGTTGTTCGGCGTCCCGTAGGAGAGTGGGCCAGTAATACCCATAGTTTAACACTTTGCGCGCTAAGGCTCTGGAGCCGGAGTGGGCTC
Organism: Hemerocallis citrina; assembly: GCA_017893485.1. Lineage (NCBI taxonomy): Eukaryota > Viridiplantae > Streptophyta > Magnoliopsida > Asparagales > Asphodelaceae > Hemerocallis > Hemerocallis citrina. Next base: position 38,716,246 of record CM030361.1, read on the forward strand.
CGCCGATGCCCTCATGGAGTTCTTGCAAGGCGTAGTCGGCTTGCCCGGGGGAGAGGCACCTTAGGTAGGGCCAACCATCCACCTGGGTGAAGGAGCGCTTATATAGAATGCCTTCGACTAATATGTAACGCTCGGCTCGAGTCCTTATCCTTCGGGCTTCCTTCGGATCCTGGGGGAGGAGTCCGTCTCTTAAAAACTCGACGAGGGGCTTCATCCAATTATCTTCGAGGAGGACTGGCAGTGTTTCAACGGAGTCAAGAGCCTCGCCCTCTATGCTCGGCTTTAGGAGGACTTCTATCAGAAAAGTTTGTTCGAGGCCTTGAAGGGATGAGAAAGCTAATTTGGATAGGGCATCGGCCTGGGCATTTTCTTCTCTGGGGATTCTACGGATGAGGGCCTCCTCGAAGAGCGCCATGAGGCTTTTCACTTTAGCCAAGTACTTAACCATCCTGTCATCACGGGCTTCGTATTCGCCGAGGACCTGGTTGACGACCAACTGGGAGTCGCTGAAGATCCGCAGGCGTCGCGCCCCTGCATTTCGGGCTATTCCAAGGCCGGCTATGAGTGCCTCGTATTCGGCTTTGTTGTTCGAGGCTTTGAAGTTTATACGGAGGGAATATTGGAGGACAAAGTCGTCTGGGCCCGCGAGGATGACCCCTGCCCCGCTTCCCTCGTTGCAAGAGGATCCGTCGACATAGACCGACCAGACGGGTGGTCCCTTCATTGCTTGCTCGGAGTCGGGGATAGTTGTTTCAACTATGAATTCGGCCAGCGCCTGAGCCTTGATCGCGGTCCGAGGCTGATAAGTTATATCATGTTGGCTCAGCTCGATCGACCACTTCATGAGGCGGCCGGAAGTCTCTGGCTTGTGAAGGATCTGTTTTAGCGGCTGGTCGGTAAGAACGACCATCGAATGGGACTGGAAGTAGGGCCGAAGCTTTCTTGCGGCCATTATCAGGGCGTAGGCTATTTTCTCAATTTTCGGGTACCGGAGCTCGGCGTCCCGAAGTACTTTGCTGACGTAGTAAATGGGCTTCTGAGCCCTTTCTTCTTTTCTGACTAAGACCGCACTAAGCGTCTGTTCGGAAGCTGCCAAGTAGAGGTAGAGTGGTTCGCCCGGTATGGGTTTGCTGAGAAGAGGTGGATTGACGAGGTAAGCTTTAAGCTGGTCGAAGGAGTCTTGTTGTTGCTGCCCCCACTCGAATCCTTTAGCCCCCCTGAGGGCTTTGAAGAATGGGAGGCACTTCTCCCCGGACTTCGACAGAAAGCGCCCAATGGCGGCTAGGCGACCGGTCAATCTTTGAACTTCCTTGACATTTCTAGGGGGGGCCATGTCCAATATGGCCTTGATCTTTTCTGGGTTTGCCTCTATTCCTCGTTGGCTAACCATGAAGCCGAGGAACTTCCCTGATGAGATGCCGAATGCACACTTGTTCGGGTTGAGTCTCATATTGTGCTTTCTCAGAACATCAAATGCTTCTTGGAGGTCGGCCACATGGTCAACGCCTCGGATGCTTTTCACAAGCATGTCATCCACGTACACTTCCATGTTCCGGCCAATCTGGGCCTGGAATACCTTGTTGACGAGGCGTTGGTACGTCGCCCCCGCATTCTTTAGGCCGAATGGCATGACTGTAGCAATAAAGGCCCTGATCGGTTACAAAAGATGTCTTAGGGATATCCGGGGGGAACATTCTTATCTGATTGTAACCCGAGAAAGCGTCCATGAAGCTTAGGAGCTCGTGTCCCGAGGTTGCGTCAATCAGAGTGTCGATGCTCGGCAAAGGGAATGGATCTTTGGGGCAAGCCTTGTTGAGGTCGGTGAAATCAATACAAATTCTCCATGTCCCATTGGACTTCTTCACCATTACTACGTTTGACAACCATTCAGGATAATTTACCTCCTGTATGAATCGGGCCTTCAACAATTTTTCTACCTCCTCTTTGATAGCGAGCTGACGCTCGGGGGCGAACTTACGCCTCTTCTGCTGAACCGGTTTGGACCCCGGATCATCACTCAGGCGGTGGACCAAAAGTTCTTCGGAGATACCGGGCATGTCTGCAGCTGACCATGCGAAGAGGTCTTGGTTGGCCCGGATGCACTTTACGATATCCGAGTATAGGGCGGACGGGAGGGTCTTGCTAACGAAGAACTTGTGAGTCGGCTCTTGCTCCGAGAAGAGCACCTCCTCCAATTCGTCTACCGGTTCGGAGGTCGGCCGAGAGGCATCTTGGGGAATTTCCAGTGTTTCTAATGAGAGAACGGGCCCGAGGGTGGAGGTCATATAACACTTGCAGGCTTGCTCCTGATTGCCCCTCACTTCCCCTACTCCGGCCCGGGTGGGGAATTTCATTTTGAGATGATAGGCAGAAGGGACGGCTTCAAGGGCGGCTAGGCCGGGCCGACCCAAAATGACGTTGTAGGCTGCTGGGACATCTACGACCATGAAATCCATCGACTCCGTGCGGGTAGTAGGAGTTTTGCCGGCTGTGACATTGAGGGTGATTACCCCTTCAATAGTCACCAGCACTCCCGTGAACCCATGGAGCGTGTAGCCGGTGGGCTTGAGTCTGTCTGGGGAGAGCTTCAGGCCCTTGAAAGCGTCGAGGAAGAGGATGTTAACGGGGCTACCGTTATCCACTAAGATTCTCTCGACTTTGAAATTGGCCATGTGAAGACTGATGACGAGTGCATCACAATGAGGGGTGCGGACACCCTCGAGATCTTCGTCAGAGAAGGTGACAGGCACTCCGAGGCCTTTGGGAGGAGGGGTGGTTCGGACCGAGTTCACTTCTCTAATAAAAGCTTTCCGAGAGGAGTTCGAGGAGCCCCCCATTGGACCCCCATGGATGAGGTGGAGGACTCGCTCTTCCTCAAACTCTGGTGTCTCTTCTCGTTCCGGACGTTTGTTAGCCCCCCGAGGCTGGGGAGGAAGCTCGGCTTGGTCCTTCCTCACGAATTTTGCCAACTACCCCCTCTGGATAAGGGCTTCGATCTCGTTTCTTAGTGCACGGCAGTCGTTGGTGTCGTGCCCATGGTCCCGGTGATAGCGGCACCATTTCTCTTTATCTCTTCTCTTGGCAGGGGTGTTCATCTTCGGAGCAGGAGGCAAGACCCCTTCTTTTTCGACTTCCATGAAAATGGCGGAGATGTTAGTGGTGAGGGGAGTGAACTTCTCAAATCTGGGGGAAGGTCGGCGCTGGCCGGCGTTATCTTTCTGGAGCTTCTTGGCTCCTTCTTCTTCCGTTCCCTTCCTCTTAAACCCGGAGGCAGGCACCTCCCAGTTGGGTCGTTCCTCGGCCTCTTCGGCCCGAATGTATTTTTCTGTGCGAAAGAGGAGGTCGGAAAAGTCTTGTGGTGGCTTCTTGGCGAGGGAGGAGCGGAGGTTGGAATTGAGGATATTGGATTGGAACGCCGCGGTAGCAACCGATTGGTCGAGGGATGCGATGGTTCTGGCTTCAGCTGTAAACCTCTTCACGTAGTCCCTCAATTTCTCCCCCTTCTACTGACGGAGGTGCAATAGTGAGATGCTAGTCTTCTCGGCCCTTCGGCTGCTGACAAAATGGGTGATGAAAAGGGTCTCGAACTGCTCGAAGGAGAATATTGACGTTGGGGCAAGGCGAGAGTACCATTCTCGAGCTGGGCCTTTGAGAGTTGCGGGGAATGTTTTGCAGAGGAGGGCATCGGAAGCTTGATGGAGGAGCATCAAAGTCTTAAAGCTTTCGATGTGATCAACTGGATCGGTCTCCCCGGTGTAATTCTCGAACTGGGGAGGTTTGAAACCGAACGGCACAGGGGCATCTACTATGGTCCGGGAGAATGGGGGTCGGCTAGGACGTAGGGTCCTCCCCCTGAGCTCCTCTTCTCGGTTGATCTGACCCAGGAGCTTTTCCACCTCGTTAAGTCGGCGGTTCATGGTGTCATCCCTCCGACGGTAATCTGCCGAGCCATGGGACTCGTCTTCGTATGAGGGGGAGCGAGGGCTGCGGCGATGGTAACTTCAAGAACGACGAGGACTTGGGGTGCGCCTGGAGTTGGTAGGAGCGGGTCGAGGAGAAGGGGACCGTCGGCGAGGGCTTCGGACCGGAGGAGGGGATAGGAGCTTCGGCTCAATAGGATTCTGGCGGAGGTTGAGGGCCTGCAGGACGGTCGCTTGGAACTGCTGGAACTCGGCACGGGTGATTGGTGCGTCATTGTTCCTGGGCTGTTGCCGACCTGCGGGAGAGTGCCTCCTCCGGTAATGATCGGGGGAGTCCTTCCTCCCTCTTCGGATGGGGGACCTCCTGTACTCTCGGCGACGAGGGGATCGCTCTTGCTGGCGGGAGGCTTCCTCCCGAGCCCGCTTTTCATCCAGATGACGACGGAGGTCATCATCTTCCGGGCGTTTGGGAGGGGCATTGTGGCGACCAGAGGCTCGGGGATGATGGGAGGCCATAGAGGCACTGGAGGCGTTGTGGATGGAGAGGTTCTCTTGGTGAAGAGGCTGTTTCTGAGGGTTAGGACCCTTTGGATCAGGAGGTGGAAGGTTCCGTTGGAGCGGCTCTTCCATGGTAGGGGAAAGTTGCCCTTGTTATTGAGCGGGATCAGGAAGGACTTCTTGCTGGTCAGGGTTGGGTACTCGATTAGACCCTCTTGACCTAACTTTGCGAGGCGGCATGGCTGGAGAAAACCTGTTCACCGGGAAGAGGAGAGGTCTCTATTCGTTAGTTTCCCACAGACGGCGCCAATCTGTTGCCGCTAAATTTGGTGTGGGGGCAAACAGATAGAACTTGTGGATTCTTAAGGAAACTGAATAGAAAACCTGTGTACCTGTTCCGTCGGGCCTCGATCGTCGTTCCTGCCGTGCACTTGCAAAAAGTGCGAGACACCGGGGTTGTTCCCGGCGACGCACCCTCCGATGCTCAAGTCAGTAATCTGAAAAGACTATGAAAGAGCGCAAAAACTGGTGAAAGATTGATTACCTCTTAATGGAGATGGATGGGGGGTATTTATAGGCGTCTCAGGGAACAGATTAGGCATGTAATTCCTGTGTATACAGATAAGGAATGTGATCCCTAATTCCCAGTGAAAGGATAGATATGAATCAGGGCCGTTGATTAAGATTAATCAGAAACCCTAATTCTATCCCTTCTGGACCGGGTTTGCTGCGGGTTGAAACCCGCACCCAGTTGAGGTGGATCCGTTTGCGGGTAAGTGGGTCTTCGGGGAAGATAACCAGTACCCGTTTCAGACCCGTCGGTGGATGAAATTACCGTTTTACCCCTGAGCTTCAAGATTCGTGCCTCATCTGGACGGTTCCGATTTAACCCCATTTTTAGCCATATCATATACAAAGGTTTTTTTTTTAATTTTTAAAAAGAACACAAAGTTTAAATTAAATCCACTCTGTTAGTTTGGGTTAGGATTAGGGTTAGGGTTAGTTCGGAGAGTTTATTTAAACACCTGATTAGTTAAGTGATGTTTTTTCAAACAAAATAAAAGACTAATGCGGTTTTTTTTTTAAAAATGAAAGAAGAAAGTGATTTTTTTAAACCCTACTCTAACTCTAACCTTAGTTAACCTAGTAGACTTAATTTAAACTTTGTGTCCTTTAAAATAAAATAAAAAAATCTTTGTGTAATTTTTTTAAACTGGCACAAATTTTTGTGTACTTTTTTTAAATTTAGCCTTCTTTTATTTTATTTTATTTTCTTTTTTTTTCTTTTCTTTTCTATTTTTAGGGATTACGTCCAAGAACAGGAACTAAAATTAATTTGGTCAGTGGCATTTTGTCTTTTTAGTTCCTGTTGCTGGAAGGAGGGTGACAAATATGGACTTGTACAAGGATTTTTCAATGACAGGTAGTAAGAGTATGGCATTTGCGTCACAGATAACTGAACATTCTAACGATACAACACCAAATATTCAATGGCTTTCTTTTTCGAAGGGGTCCCTTACGTCTCTACAAGACGGCACCGCACGTTCTCAGACTAGAAGTGCTCAAATTAGACCAGATGATTAGCACACTCAATATACATACTTGAGAATTCAGAGAATCTCAGTATATAATAATGGTCATTTAAGAAAACATGTATGGCATACCGTATACAGAATCAAATATATGGATGAAGACCGACAAACATGGTTCGCACAGTTCACTACAATTTGTTTATATGACAATTACGAAGTCTATAAGAGCATCTGTAGTCTTTGCTAAATATGCATAAAATGTATATTTTTGCAAAAAATACGCTGCAGTCGTTTGCTAAATATGCATATTTTGCGATAGTCGATTGCTATAAATGAGAGCGGATATGAGAATTATGCATAATTTAAACGACGCAACTTCGAGTTGCGTCGCTCTAAAAAAAATTAAAATATTAATTTAATCGTCATACGCAACTTCACATTGCGTCTCTCGAAAAAAAAAAATCCCAAAAGGAAGCACCCCCTCGGACACAACTTCAAATTGCGTCCCTCACTTCCGGTTTTGTCGGACGCAACTTCAAGTTGGGTCCCTTGGGGGTGATTTGTATATTTTTTTTCCTCTTCCGACGCAATGTGAAGTTGCGTCTATCAATTTAAAAATAATTTAATTCCTCCGACGCAACTTCAAATTCCGTCTGATCTTAGATTTTTTTTAATTTTAATTTAAATTGCTAAAAAATATCATCCGATGACTACAGCAAAATGGCCAAATGTTATATGCATTTTTTTAAACAATGACGGCTGTGGGTGCTCTAACATTTGAAAAAGTAAGAGCTTGTGCCAAAACAAAATACCCAATATTAAGTAAGGCAGAAAGTATTTTTAGAGTATTTTTTCCCCTCGAATGCAAATTTGCAATAACAAAAATAGTCAGGCCAGAAGGTTCTTATGATGGGCCAAGCCCACTGGTCTTTCTTACCGAAAATAATGTACAAATTGCAATATAGCCCATATAAAACGGGGTAGCACAAATTTGCTACCAAGATGGGCCTTATCGTTTTAAAAGGATTAAAATTTGACAGACAGATCGTAGCAAACTTAATCTGGGTTGGAATAATTTGGTTTCGAAGATTTGTATAGTAAAAAAATAAAATTAAAATTAAAAAAAATAATAGAGCATCTCTACTACTATAATGGGAGAAGGCCTTAGTATAATTTGTCCATCTACCAATCAGTGCAACGCACGTGCATAACTATTGTAAATGAGGTTTTAGATCAAATTCAGACTACGTCTAAATTTTTTACTTTTAAAAAAATTATATTTATTAAGACGTGCATCGGCACGTGTAAAGTACTAGTTTTGTTTTAAAGATAACACTAAGTATCGTGGTCATTTGTTCCTTGTATTACATTTATTTATTACCATGCATATTACCATGATTATTACTTTTCAATGTTTATTTGTAATTTATCTTATTGGAGCATACTCTACCATAACAGTTAACTCAAGTCTTAACATAACTGAGAAACAATTGACTATCTGATTCTTTTGAATTTGACTTAATTTGATAAATCAATATGAATTGAGTTGATATTTATGTGTGTTTTGATCAATTGTATTGTTTCTAGTCCACTAGTGTTTGCCAAATGAAAAAAGTTGTCATATTTTTATAGAAACAGAGGGAAGTTAACACATGAATAATAGAGTATTCGGTACAGAAACTACATGTATCATGTATGGAGTAGATCGCTTTGGATTTTTTTTTTTTTTTTTTTTTTTTTTTTTTTTTTTTTGAGGGAAAAGGTGGAATAACACCACCCTGTTTCATTAATAATAAGTTAATAAAACAATCCCGGCATACCGGAAAAAATACAAAAGTAACAGCGTAGAAAGTAGAATATAATCCCCCAACAGTACCCTGGGGGGTGGGTCCAATCAAAAGTGCAATAGTACAACCCAAAATGCAATAGATCTAAACAAAATACAAAATATAACTAGCTGCAGATGGTGGGCTTCCCAAATGTGTCCTGTGCTCTGTGAGGACCAAGGGGGTCTACCCCTCAGTCCAGCGTCGGTCCAAACTCCACCTCTTCATCATCGAATTCATCCACCTGGAACACTCGAGCAATCCTCCCTCTTGCTCGTGTGGCAGCAGCTGTGGCCCAAAAAGAAATAAGATGCATGATATGAGTAAGATTACCAGAAATACCATTACATGAAGCAGGAAAATATATATTATTTTTGTCTAGCCATAACACCCAAGTGGTTGCCGCGATGACTATGTACCAAACACCTTCATTTCGTGGCGGACTGAGGTAAATTTGGGGTCAACCCACAATTCCTCGTATTCACTGGGGTAGTCACAATTCCCTAGGGCCCGTAAAACTTCTACCATAGTTGCCTTACTTCTTTGGCAATGAATAAAGAGGTGGTTCAGACTCTCCGTGTGTGCATTACAAAATCTACAGTTGGTCGCGATCTGGGGTTGTCTTTTGGCAAAGTTTTCCCTGGTGAGAATTGCATTATTGAGTACTAGCCAGGGGAAGAACCTAACTTTAAGGAGCATTTTGGCTTTCCATAGCACCTGTGCCTAACTGGGCCTACATCCTCGATAGTGAATGCGATGATACAGAGACCTAACAGTGAAAGCTCCTTTGGTCTCTAGCCCCCAGCGCATCTGGTCTGGACCTTGGGCGCACCTTGCTCCATTCCTTGTAATGTATGTTTGCATTTCATTCAGGCACTGCTGTAACCCTGGGCTAAGAGGTCCTCGGAACGGCAGCTTCCAATTGCCCCTCTTCCATGTCTTGGCCACCATTATATTCGGACGAATTGTTTTCTCATACAAATCTAGGAAAGTCTCTTTAAGGGTGTGTACACCGCACCATTTGTCCCACCAGAATCTGGTGGACCATCCATTCCCAATAGTCGATGTAACTGCTGAGCTGAACGGCCCATTTGCTTTCGCAATCCCTTTCTAGAAGTGAGAGACTCTGGACCCTACTCAGAAGCCAAAACTTCTCGTATCTTTCCCCCTAAGGTATGGTTGAATGAATTCCTGCCATCCTTCCCCGCTGTGGTGGAAGATCTTCCACCACCATTTTCCCAGTAGGGCAAAATTCATGTCTCTCAAATTGATGATGCCTAGCCCTCCATGTTTCCTCTTCATGCATGCAATTCCCCACTTGATCAGGTGGTATCCCCCTCTATTCGAGTCCGCCCCTTTCTAGAGAAATCATTTTCGGATTCGGTCGATCTTTTGGATCACCCACTTAGGTATCTCAAAGAACGACATGTAGTAAATGGGCAGATTAGACAGCACTGAGTTGATAAGGGCCACTCTACCCTCGAAAGAAAGCGACTTTCCTTTCCAACTAGACAATCTTTCCTCCATCCTATCTATGATAGGTAGCCAGTCCGTCTTGGTAAGCTTCCCTGGTCTGAGTGGCAGACCTAAATATTTGATTGAGAAATCGTCTTTCATACAATTCAGTATGGTAGCATGGTCCTGTGCTTCTGCATCTGAGATTGTAATCGGATTCAGAGCATTCTTGTGGAAATTAATCCTGAGACCTGACCATGCTTCGAAACAGTAGAGGGCCCATTTAAAACATACTGTTTCTGAACTGTTCCCGTTACCAAAGAGGAGGGTGTCATCAGCATACTGGAGAATCGTGTACCCTTGGGTAGCGGTGCTGCTAGCCACAGGCTTAATCTAACCTTTTCTCCTACAGTTCTCGAGCATGCCCCTGAGGACGTCTGCTACAATAGTGAATAGAAGAGGTGATAGTGGATCCCCCTGTCGAAGACCCTTCTTACACGAAAACGGTAGTCCCGGCCTCCTATTAATTGAGATAGCCGTTTTACTAGTGTATAAACATTGTCTGATCCACCTGATCCATTTCTCCCCAAAGCCTCTCCTTTTGAGAGATTCCAGCAAGCAGTCCCAATCGACAGAATCATAAGCTTTCTCATAGTCCAGTTTGAGGAGGAAACTCTTAGAATTGCCTGTGTGGCAGTGGTGGATAACTTGTTCTGCGGTGGCCACACAGTCCAGGATACATCTGCCCTTGATGAACCCAGTCTGAGCATTACTGATTAAACTGTCCATTATGTTTCCTAGACGGATGGTCAGGATCTTTGTGATGATCTTCACTGAGCAGTTTATGAGGCTAATAGGTCTAAAATCCCCCACTCGAGTGGACTCTTCCCATTTAGGTATCAGATCCACTTCCGCAAAATTGAACATACCCATCCTGAGGTTGTTATTGAAGAATTCATTCATCAAAGCCATAATATCCCCTTTTATTTCTTCCCAGAAAACCTGGTAGAACATCATTGGGAAACCGTCTGACCCAGGCTATTTCTCTGCTCCCATCTGAGTGATGGCTTTTTCCACTTCTGTCACCAAAAAAGGTGTTTCCAATGTGGAAAGCACACTAGCTGATTCGTTCTGGTATCCCTGCCAGAAATTGTCCCTAAGTGGGTTCTTCTTTCCAAAAAGGTCCTTATAGTAGTCGTTAAAGGCTTTGGAGATCTCATTTTCATCCTGGGATGTTCCCGTTTCTGTTTGTATTGACAGGACTAGATTGGATCTACGTCTTGCGCTTGCCACTCGGTGGAAGAAGGCCGTATTCGCGTCTCCCTCTTTGAGCCACGAAATCCTTGACCTCTGCTGCCATTTGATCTCCTCCAGCTTATAAAGATTGGCAATATTTTCTCGGAGCTCTAGTAGCCTGTTTCTTTCATCTTGTGCAAGGACTCTCGTTTCTTCCAATCTCTCCAGCTCATCAATTTCTTCCAAAAAGGAATCTTTTGCACGCCAGATCGTCGAGAATCTAGACCAATTCCATTTACGCAACCTCTTTCTTAGTCTCTGAATTTTTTGACACCATCGGGTTGCTGCGTCCACTCCGGTAGTTGGAAGCGCCCAGTTTTCCATCACCATATGGTGAAAGTCCTGAATTTCTAGCCATGCCTTTTCAAATCTGAACTTCCTTGGCCTTTGGGGCCCCTGAACCCGAGTATTAAGAAGAACCGGGGTATGATCCGAAGTAGGTCTAGGGATAGATCTAGTGGTGGCCAGTGGGAATTTTGCCTCTCAATCCATCGATACTAGGATCCGGTCCAACTTGGCCATGATCGGGGATGCTTGCATATTTGACCAGGTAAATAATCTATTGATATGGCTAAAAATGGGGTTAAATCGGGACCGTCCAGATCGAGCACGAATCTTGAAGCACGGGGGTAAAAAGGTAATTTCACATACAGATGGATCCAAAACGGGTATTGGGCCTCCTTCTCACAAAACCAACCACCCGCGAATAGATCCACTTCAACTGGGCACGGGTCCCGACCCGATACAAGCCCGGTTCACCATGAGGAGAATCAAGGCCACTGATTTGACTAAATCAAATCAATAAGCCTGATTGGCTCTCACCAGGGAATCAGGGCCTAATTTCCCAAAACAGAATAGGAGGATTTTCCTCCTGGCTGTTAGGCAAGAAATCAGGATCCTAACCGTTCCAAAGGCGACTATAAATACAACCCCTCTGCCACCAAGACCAGGTTAATCACTTCTTCATCACTTGAGCTCTTTCTTAATCTTTTTCTGACTACTGACAAGAGCGTCGGAGGGTGCGTCGCCAGAATCAACCCCGGTGTCTCGCACTTCCTTGCAGGTTGCGACGGGAGCAAGAAGGCCGAGTCAACTGTTCAGGTTTTTCTCGGACTCACAAATTCTATCTGTTTACCCCCACACCGAAATTAGCGGTAACAGATTGGTGCCGTCTGTGGGAACAACCACACGAACAGCCTCAGCCCATCCTCCGTCATCCTCTGCAGTCATGCCGCCGAAGAAGGTCAGATCCAGAGGGTCGAACCGTGTGGGCAACCTCGCTGACCCGGCGAATGAAGCCCCAGTCAATCCCATTCCTCAGTCCGACCTCCCTCCGCCGACCCAGCAGGTCCCACCTCCTCCTCCCAAGCAGCAGCCCAACAATGGTCCGTCCGGTCATAACGGTCGGAAGGAGAAGCAGCCCCTCAATCCGGGCCATGTCTCGGTCCACAATGGGTCCTCGGACTCGATGGCTTCTCATCATCCCGACCTCCGCATCACACTTCTGAACCGCCAGAAGGACGACGACCTCCGAACCCATCTCGACGAGAGGCGGGCCCGAGAGGGAGCCTCCCGCCAGCATCAAGTTGAGCGGTCCCCACGTCGCCGGGATGGCAGAAGGTCTCCGAACCGCAGAGGCCGAGCGGCGTCCCCCGAGCGCCGAAGGAGAAGGTCCCGTTCCCCCGGGGATCGGCGTCATCCGAGGGATCGAGATGCACCTATCAGTCGAGCCGAATTCCTCCAGTTTCAGGAGACCGTTCTGCAGGCTCTCAATCTTCGGCAGAACGTCTAGAATGCTCAGAGGGCTCCGACGCCCCCCAGGGATCCCAGTCCTCGGCGCCGAACCCGGAGCCCTTCCCCGGCTCCCAGCCGCCAGCAGCGCGAACAAAGCCCTCGCCGGTCCCAGACCTACCGGCGCCGCAGTCCACGCTCCCCTTCCTATGAAGAGGAGTCCGGGGGGTCATACGATCACCAGCGGAGGGACGACGCCCTCATCCGCCGTCTCCATGAGGTGGAAAGACGTATCGGCCGCATGGACAGGGAGGAAGAGTCCCGAGCAGGAACCTTCCGTCCTAGCCGAACCCCCTTCTCACGGTCGATCATGGAGGCCCACATACCGAGGAGTTTCAAACCGCCACAGTTTGAAACATACTCAGGGGAATCCGACCCGGTCGACCACGTCGAAAGCTTCAAGACCCTGATGCTGATCCATCAAGCTTCCGACGCGGTGCTCTGCAGGACCTTCCCTGCCACACTCAGGGGGTCGGCTCGGGAATGGTATTCTAGGCTCGCCCCCTCATCCATCTTCTCATTCGAGCAGTTCGAGACGCTGTTCATAACTCACTTTGTGAGTAGCCGGCGAGCCGAGAAGACAAGTCTTTCCCTACTGAACCTGCGGCAGGAGAGGGAAGAGAAGTTGCGGGACTATGTGAAAAGGTTCACCGCAGAGGTCAGGTCTATCGCTTCCTTGGACCAGTCCGTGGCCACCGTGGCGTTCCAGTCGAACGTCCTCAACTCCAACCTCCGATCGTCCCTAGCCAAGAAACCGCCGCATGACTTCGCCGACCTCCTCCTGAGGTGCGAGAAGTACATCCGAGCCGAAGAGGCTGAAGCCCTTCCGAGCTTCGGAGGGCCCTCCGCGGGTTCGAAGAGGAAGGCGACGGGGGAAGAAGGGTCCAAGAAAGCTCAAAAGGACATTGGCGGCCAGTGCCGCCCTCCCCCCAGGTTCGAAAAGTTCACTCCCCTCACCACTAATGTCTCTACTACCCTAATGGAGGTGGAGAAGGAGGGAGTCATCCCTCCAGCTCCGAGGATGCACACCCCGGTGAAGAGGAGGAACCAAGATAAGTGGTGTCGTTACCACCGAGACCACGGACACGACACGAATGACTGTCGGGCTTTGAGAGATGAGATTGAAGCCCTCATTCGGAGGGGGCAGTTGGCCAAGTTCGTAAAGGCTAACGATCGGACAGATCGCAACTCCCCTCCGCCTCGGGGGGCTAACAAGCGCTCCGAGCGGCGCGAAGAGACACCCGAGTTCGAGGAGGAACGGGTTCTGCACTTGATCCACGGAGGCCCTATGGGGGGCTCCTCTAATTCCTCCCGGAAGGCCTTCGTCCGAGAGGTCAACTTGGTCCATAGTGCCCCTCCCCCGAAAGGTCTCGGCGTCCCTGTGTCTTTCTCCGATGCCGACCTCGAAGGAGTCCGAACCCCCCACTGCGATGCCCTCGTCATCGACCTCCGCATGGCCAACTTCAAGGTACAGAGGATTTTGGTGGACAACGGGAGTTCAGTCAATATCCTTTTCCTCTCGGCCTTCCGAGGCCTGCAGCTGTCCCGAGATCGTCTCAAGCCGGCCGGTTACACTCTCCACGGGTTCACGGGGGTCCCGGTAACCGTCGAAGGGGTGATAACCCTAGACGTTACTGCGGGAAGCACCCCTACTACCCGGACCGAGCCGATGGACTTCATGGTCGTCGACGTCCCAGCAGCATATAATGTCATCCTAGGCCGCCCCGGCCTAGCCGCCCTGGAGGCTGTCCCCTCGGCATACCATTTGAAAATGAAGTTCCCCACTCGGTCGGGAGTAGGGGAAGTCAGGGGAAGCCAGGAAACAGCCCAGAAGTGCTACATGACTTCCACCGGGGGACCAGTGCTCTCGCTCGAAACACTGGAGATCCCCGAGCCGAAGGCCCGCCAGACGTCTGAACCGGCGGACGAATTGGAAGAAGTGCTCTTCTCAGACGAGGATCCGAGCCGGAAATTTCTCATCAGCAAATCCTTGCCGACCGCACTGTGTTCGGACCTGATTAAATGCATCCGGGACAACCGTGACCTGTTTGCATGGTCAGCCGCGGACATGCCCGGCATTTCCGAGGAGCTCCTCGTCCATCGCTTAAGTGTCGAACCGGGGTGCAAACCGGTCCAGCAGAAGAGGCGAAAGTTCGCTCCCGAGCGACAGCAGGCCATCAAGGAGGAGGTTGATAAACTTCTAAAGGCCAAGTTCATACAGGAGGTAAATTATCCCGAGTGGCTGTCGAACGTTGTAATGGTCAAGAAGTCCAATGGCTCATGGAGGATATGCATTGACTTCACCGACCTGAACAAGGCGTGTCCGAAGGATCCCTTCCCGCTCCCGAACATCGACACCCTTATCGACGCCACCTCGGGCCATGAGCTCCTCAGCTTCATGGATGCCTTCTCGGGGTACAATCAAATCCGAATGTTCCCTCCGGACATTCCGAAGACTTCCTTCGTCACCGACCAAGGCCTCTACTGCTACCGGGTAATGCCGTTCGGCCTGAAGAACGCGGGCGCCACCTACCAGCGCCTCGTCAACAAGGTCTTCCAGAACCAGATCGGCCGAAACATGGAGGTGTACGTTGACGACATGCTCGTCAAGAGCATCCGCGGCACCGATCATGTAGCCGACCTCCAGGAGGCCTTCGGCGTGTTGAGGAAACACAGCATGCGGCTGAACCCGAACAAGTGTGCGTTCGGTGTCTCCTCGGGAAAATTCCTCGGCTTCATGGTAAGCCAGCGAGGAATCGAAGCTAATCCCGAAAAGATTAAAGCCATATTAGACATGGCTCCGCCTCGGAATGTCAAAGAGGTGCAAAAGCTCACTGGCCGGCTCGCTGCTATCGGCCGGTTCCTTTCGAAGTCGGGGGAAAAGTGTCTTCCCTTCTTCAAAGCACTCCGGGGGGGCAAAGGTTTTGAATGGGGCCAACCACAACAGGAATCATTCGACCAGCTGAAGGCCTATTTGGTGAACCCCCCCTGCTCAGTAAACCAATCCCGGGCGAGACTCTCTTCGTCTACTTGGCTGCCTCCGAGCAGACCATAAGTGCTGTCTTAGTGAGAGAGGAAGACCGGGCCCAGAGGCCTATCTACTACGTGAGCAAGGTGCTCCGGGACGCCGAGCTCCGCTATCCGAGGATAGAAAAGATAGCCTACGCCCTGGTCATGGCAGCAAGAAAACTTCGGCCGTACTTTCAATCCCACTCGGTCGTTGTCCTCACCGACCAACCCCTCAAGCAGATCCTCCACAAGCCTGAGACCTCGGGCCGGCTGATGAAGTGGTCCATTGAGCTAAGTCAGCATGACATCTCTTATCAGCCTCGGACAGCAATTAAGGCACAAGCTCTCGCCGACTTCATCGTAGAATCCACTATCCCCAAAGTCGGCCACGTCCCGAATGGGCCCCCCATTTGCACAGTTTTTGTGGACGAATCCTCTTGTAATGAAGGAAGCGGCGCCGGAATCATACTGAACGGCCCTGACAACTTCGTCCTCCAGTACACCATCCGCATGAACTTCAAAGTGATGAACACATTATTATTCACTTTTTAGAGCACTAATCTTAATGTAATTAGACATTTAAAAGCTCTATATATGGTATTTAACTCTTATTCTCTCTTTTCCATAGGAAACAGCTTATAACAGCAAAACGAAGCAGATTCAGGACTTCAAGGACAATACACAGAGAACTGCAGAGGATCAGTCGACTGGTTCCTCAACCAGGCGACTGAACAAGAGAAGCTGAAATTCCACAACTCTCGTCACAGTCGACTTACTCTCAAAACCGGTCGACTGGTATGATCAAATGGGAAATCTACATAAGTCTCGACTCAGTCGACTGGTTCGAAGACAAGTCGACTGGTCTGCGGCGGAGTACAAAGATAAGATATTCGAAGAGTCACCTGCATCTAATTTCACATCTATTTGAATCCAGATTTATGCAAATCAAATCTAAAGACTGGGGGTTTTCAAGAGCACGTGGTTAACAGATAAGGAAGAAAAGAGGAAAAAGAAGAAAGATATTAATCATCAAATCAATTAAAGAAGGATCTTCCTGAAAAAGTGGAAACCCTAATTCTCAGCCGTACTCTATAAATATCAGAATACCATCTCCAGAACGGCTCTCTCCTTCCTCTCTCTCTCCACTCCACGACTCCATCCAACAATCATATATCTCTGGAAGGCGACTCAATCACCAAGTTCCTGAACAAGCATCAAGAACATCACTCCATTAACATCGAAGAAGGAAAGAGAAGATTCAGCAACCAGAAGGCAGTCAACTGTGTGACAGCCAGTCGACCATATTGCCGGAATCCATTAGTTTATTTCTTCTTCTCTCTTATTTCTTTTATGTTGATCATGTATTCAAACTTGTTAAGCAATAAAAGTATTATTATGTGGAACTAATTTCATAGTTGGGTAGATCGAAACCGTAGTTATGTAGTGCTATATTCTTCTGAGATCTTCTAATTACTTATTGATTGAATCTGGTTGAATTGACATAGATTGATGATCATCAAACTTGGATCTTGAAGTCTGAGAGCAGTCGACTGAGGTGAGAGCCAGTCGACTGACATACAGCACGTGAGACTATCAAGTTTATGTTATCATTTATCTAAATCTGTTATATGAAGCATATTGAGACGACCGAATCTCGTGCCCATAATTTGTAACAAAGGAATCTTTAGGGGTTCTTGGTTCAATCAACTTAGAGGATCTCGATCTGATACCAATTTCTAGAACTTTAAGTGTTTGTTCGTTTCCACTGATCTTATGTTTTCTTTAAGAACAACTTAGTAAATACTAGGCTGACTACTTGATGAAAGAAACGAATTAGAGTAGATACCATGCCTAATTCTTGGCTTAGGGAAACAATACTTTAAGGAGTAGATACCATGCCCTTGAAGTGAACAACATGAGTAATTGGAAGTAAATTCAGAAGGCAATTTAGCATTACTAACTATTGGTGGAGATCAACAACCCAACTATTCAAGAGATATTTGTGATTCAGACTCATCTTTCTTAGTTTAATCTTTTTAATTCTTTTAGATTTCTACAACAACCCTTCATCATTTATTATTAGTTTTATTGATTAGTAAGTTGAAGTCTACAATCTCTGTGGGATCGACCCTTGCTATTACTACGATTCGATTCGTGCACTTGCGAGGTTTTATAATTTGTGTCTAGGTTTATCTATTTATTTAGGTAACTAGATTTCCAACAACAAGTTTTTGGCGCCGTTGCCGGGGATTGTTTAGTATTTTAACTTACAAGTCAGTAGAATTTTATTAGTTTTTCTTTTCTTTTATTAATACTTTTTCTTTTAGGTTACAGGACTTCGGTGAATGCACGGTAGACGATCACTTCGACCAGAACTACTACCAATTGACGCGGAAACAGAACGCACTTTGCACAGACTAGGTAAGTTATTTGCAGCACACCAGTCGACTGCCCACGCGAACCAGTCGACTGATCAGAGACCTAGTACACATACAGCAATGGCTGAAGAAATACAAAATCGAGTGCCAATGCAGGACAAATTTACTCCTAAGAATATTGAGCAACCTTCCTGCATCTCTTTTCAACCTAATGCCACAGGGAACATGCACCTATCTCCTCATTTACTTAGTATGGTTCCCCACTTTAGTGGCAGACCAGATGAAGAGCCTCATCTTCACTTGCAAGACTTTTTCGATCTTTGCAGGACACAAAGCGTCCAAGGGCTCACCGCTGAACAAATCAGGTTAATCTTGTTTCCTTTTTCTTTAAAACTTAATGCTAAGTTATGGTATAATTCTTTGGAACCAGGATCAATTAATTCATGGGAGCAATTGGCAACGAAATTTTTGAAAGAATTCTTTCCAGCCCAGAAAACCAAACAGCTAAAAAGGGAGATTCAACTCTTCCAACAAAAAGATGGAGATTTATTCTTTGAGGCATGGAAGGATTTCAAAAGCAAGCTTCTCAAGTGTCCAACTCACAATCTGCCTAAGGATGATCAGGTACAAGCTTTTTATGAAGGTTTAAATGATACTAATAAAGCAATTGTTGATGCAGCTTGCAATGGAATTCTAATGAGGAAAAGTGGAGAAGAAGCCATTGAACTTTTTGAAGAACTCAGCGAGAACTCCCAACAATTCTCAACAAGAAGGGGACCTTCGAAAAAACAGGGAGTCTACGAAATCTCTAATAATAATAACATTCAATTAGAAATGGCAAACATGAATAAAAAAATTGATATGCTTGTTAATGCAATGTCGACAATGGGTGGAGTTAAAAATCAAACAAGTGAAATGTGTGCAATTTGTTCTCATTTAGATCACACAACTGATACATGTCCCATGTCTACTTTTACAGATCAGGAGCATGCAAACTATGTGGGACGAGGAGTATTTCCACCGAAGAACAATCCATACTCGAACACATATAACCCAGGATGGAGGAATCATCCAAACTTCTCATGGAGCAATAATCAAAACAATCAAGGGAATCAATTCACACAAGGACATACAAGGAACCCTCAGATGGGAAGTGGGTTTGAAAGACCAGCTCCAGAACAGAAGAAGTTGGATTTTGAAACCACTGTTCTTCAATTGCTCCAACAACAACATCAAACAAGCAACCAACAAGGACAAGCAATTCAGAAGTTGGAAACCCAAATTGGTCAGATTGCAAAAGAGCTAAGCGAAAGAAAGGCAGGTGAACTCCCTTCACAAACCATACCAAACCCTGGAGGTCAAGAACAGCTCCAAGCAGTCACAACCCTAAGAAATGGTAAGATAATTGACAACATGATTGGAACACACACAGACAAACCAGTCGACTGTCACTACAAGACAGTCGACTGCACAGACAAATCAGAAAAACAACCATCAAAAGCTTTGGGTTCAAGTAAGGTAAGTCAAAAAGTAGGGACAGTTCCACCACCATTCCCTCAAAGGTTAGTCAATAAAAAGAAAGAACAACATTTATTTGACGTCTTTGAAACTCTCAAAAAGGTAGAAATTAATATTCCCCTACTTGATGCTATTAAACAAATTCCTTCTTATGCCAAATTTTTGAAAGATTGTTGTACTCATAAAAGAACATTTCAGGTTAAGGAGGATGTTGCTTTGACAGAAGAAGTGAGTGCTGTATTATTGAGAAAACTACCACCTAAACTGAAAGATCCAGGCAGTTTCACCATTCCTTGTAAAGTTGGTGAGCACTTCTTTGAAAAAGCACTATTAGACTTGGGGGCAAGCATCAACCTTCTTCCTTACTCTGTTTACGAAAAGCTTGGATTGGGGGAACTCAAACCAACATCCATCACTTTGCAATTGGCTGATCGCAGCATCAAAAGACCTAGAGGTATTTTAGAAGATGTCCTAGTTCAGGTAAATGATTTTATTTTGCCTGCTGATTTTGTTGTGTTAGATATGGAGGAATCTTCAATGTCATCATCTCTACCTATCATATTAGGTAGGCCCTTTATGAGTACAGCTGATATAAAAATTTGTGTTAAAAAGGGCATTATAAGTATGAAGATAAACGGAGAAAAAGTGGAATTTAAAATGTTTGATACACTAAAATTACCACAAGATGATCATGAATGCTATAATATTGATGTGGTGCAGGAGATTGTTGATCAAACATTTCAGGTACATAGCGTTGAACCACTACAAGCCACAATCACTCAATCTCTAACTTTATCTCATGTTGAACAGGAATACGATGACTGGGAGATTGCAGAGACAGTACATCAACTTGAAACTCCACAGTCAGACCCAGGTAAACTTGGTCCTGTATTTGAAAAATTGGTGTCTGATAATCTTTGTTTTTCTACAGATCAGGCGCCTGGTGCACAGAGCAAGTCGACTGGTCTTCTAACCAGTCGACTGAACCAAGAAACACAGGATAAGTCGACTGCTGACATGGATCAGTCGACTGTACAGAAACGCCCAGACATAGAACTCAAGCAGCTGCCCGATCATTTGAAACATGCCTTCTTAGGTGAGAACCAGACGCTACCAGTAATAATTGCTGCCAACTTAACTGCACAGGAAGAAGAAGAGCTGCTGAAGGTATTGCGAGAACACAAAAATGCAATAGGATGGACCATTGCAGACATCAAGGGAATAAGTCCATCCAAATGCATGCATAGAATATTGCTAGAAAACGATGCAAAGCCTAGCAGAGAGGCACAGAGAAGGCTCAACCCCAACATGAAGGAAGTGGTAAGAGCAGAAATTTTGAAGCTACTAGATGTTGGGATCATCTATCCTATCTCAGATAGCAAATGGGTAAGTCCTATACATGTAGTTCCTAAGAAAAGTGGAGTTACAGTGGTAACAAATAAAGAAAATGAACTTATCCCAACAAGAGTAACCACAGGTTGGAGGGTATGCATTGATTATAGGAAACTGAACAATGAAACCAGGAAAGATCACTTCCCTCTTCCTTTTATTGATCAAATGTTAGAAAGATTAGCAGGATATAGTCATTATTGTTTTCTAGATGGTTATAGTGGCTATAATCAAATTGCTATTGCTCCAGAAGATCAAGAAAAGACCACTTTTACATGCCCATTTGGTACTTTTGCTTACAGGAGGATGCCGTTCGGATTGTGCAATGCTCCAGCTACATTTCAAAGATGCATGATGAGCATATTTTCAGACATGGTGGAGAGGTTCATCGAGGTATTTATGGATGATTTTAGTGTTTTTGGATCTTGTTTTGATGAATGCCTTAACCATTTGCAGCTGGTGCTTAAAAGATGTGAAGAATGCAATTTAGTACTGAATTGGGAGAAGTGTCATTTTATGGTACAACAAGGTATTGTGTTGGGTCATGTGGTGTCCAAAAGGGGAATAGAGGTAGACAAGGCAAAAATTGACATCATATCAAAACTACCCCCTCCCACTACAGTTAAGGGTGTTAGGAGTTTTCTAGGACACGCAGGTTTTTATAGACGATTTATAAAAGACTTTTCAAAAATCTCCAAACCCCTTTGTGACTTGTTAGCCAAGGATGTTGAGTTTATATGGACAAAAGAATGTACAAATGCTTTTAATACATTGAAAACTCTTCTCATTTCCGCACCTATTGTCATGGCACCAGATTGGAGCCATCCTTTTGAGCTCATGTGTGATGCAAGTGATTATGCCTTAGGGGCTGTTTTAGGTCAAAGAATCAATAAGAAACCACATGTTATTTACTATGCTTCTCGAACTCTAAACGATGCACAGCTAAATTATTCTACAACTGAAAAAGAAATGTTAGCTGTTATTTTTGCTGTAGAGAAGTTTAGATCATATTTAATTGGTTCTAAAGTTATTGTTTTCACTGACCATGCTGCCTTGAGATATTTGTTGGCTAAAAAGGAAGCTAAGCCTAGGTTGATCAGATGGGTGCTGCTGCTTCAAGAATTTGATCTTGAGATTAGAGACAAGAAAGGATGCGACAATGTTGTGGCAGATCACATGTCCAGATTACTGCACGAGGACGAGAGAAATGTGCCCCCGCTGAATGAAAATTTCCCAGATGAACAATTATTTGCAATAAATATTCACACCCTCGGGGCAGTCGACTGGTCCCTCAACCAGTCGACTTATCTCTCGGAACAACTACCCTGGTTTGCTGATATTGTCAATTTTCTAACCGCTCATGTTTTTCCTCCAGGTATGACACATCAGGAAAGGAAAAGATTGGTGGATCTGAGCAAACACTATTATTGGGATGATCCTTATTTATTCAAATTTTGCTCTGATCAAATTATAAGAAGATGTGTGGCAGACGAGGAACAAAGGAGTATTCTACAACATTGCCACCAATATGCTTGTGGAGGACATTTTGGGCCAAAGAGAACAGCACTTAAGGTATTGCAATCTGGTTTTTATTGGCCTAAAGTATTCAAAGATGCTTTTTCTTTTTGCAGGACTTGCGACAAATGCCAAAGGACAGGCAACATCTCTTCTAGAAATCAAATGCCACTACACAACATACAAGTAATCGAGCTTTTCGATGTCTGGGGAATCGACTTCATGGGTCCATTTCCTAACTCATTTGGTTATGTATATATACTTGTTGGTGTGGATTATGTGTCTAAATGGGTCGAGGCTGTCCCCTCACGAACTAATGATCACAAAGTTGTTGTCAAGTTTTTGCAGGAGAACATTTTCACTAGGTTTGGTACACCACGAGCAATAATTAGTGATGGAGGGAGCCACTTCAATAACTACCCATTTGCTTCTTTAATGAAGAAATATGGGATTACACATAGAGTGGGTACTCCATATCACCCTCAAACCAGTGGACAGGTGGAGCTTAGCAATAGAGAGATCAAGAGCATCTTGGAAAAAACAGTCAATCCAAGCAGAAGGGATTGGTCACTACGCTTGAACGATGCATTATGGGCTTATAGAACCGCTTTCAAGACACCCATTGGCATGTCACCATACCGTTTGGTCTTTGGAAAAGCTTGTCATCTGCCGGTAGAGTTGGAACACAAAGCTTATTGGGCTATCAAAAAGTTCAATTTTGATATGAAACAGGCAGGTGACAAAAGGAGATTGCAACTAAATGAGCTTGAAGAATTGAGGCACGATGCATATGAAAATGCCAAGCTATACAAGGAAAGGACTAAGTTATACCATGATAAACAATTAGCAAGGAAGGAGTTTTATGAAGGACAAAAAGTATTGATCTACAATTCAAGATTAAGACTCTTTCCAGGCAAGCTCAAGTCAAGATGGTATGGACCATATATTGTCACAAAAGTCTTTCCACATGGTGCATTGGAAGTTCACAGCGAAGAACGAAATCAAACATTCAAGGTGAACGGACACAGGGCAAAGCCATACTTAGAGATGAGTCTAGAACCACAAGAGGAAGATGTGAATCTTCAAACCATTCAATACATTGCATGAACTCATCATGTCTAGCTGAAGACATGAAACACAGCGCTTATTGGGAGGCAACCCAACTTTCAGGGGAGTATTTACACTTTCCCTTTATTCATTATTATTCATTTTTATTTTTATTTTTCAGTCTCTCCTGACTAGATGGTAACACGTGCCTATATCTTCTGTTTTGTGCGAACATTGAGGACAATGTTCCATCTAAGTGTGGGGGTATTAGTTAGTTATATTTGGAATCTTTTGAATTTTTTTAGGATAAACAATTTCTTATAAAGTAAGAGTAAGGATACTTATTTACTTTAGGATTGTTGGGTTTCATAATTCCCTACAAAAATTGTGTGAGTCATGCGATTATACATAATAAACAAATGTGATACTTTTTCTGATAATTATTCCCTTCAGATCTAGTCCTAAATCGAGTTTAAGTAAATAGAGTGATGCAATATATGTAAAATATATTTGAATAAAGTCAGTCTACTCCAATGTTTTGAGGGCTTAGTAACTAGGGGTATTCATCACCAATGTTTACCTTTACGTCAAACGGCAACTTGAAATACGAGTATGCAAAGCACTTTACTGTTTGTGACTTGTTGAGTAACCGGGTGGATACATCACAAATGTTTCGCATTCGCGTCAAAAGACAAGTGACAACTTTAAAGAAGAGACTAAAAAAAAAAAAAAAAAAAAAAAAAAAAAAAAACTCTAGTTTGCTACTGGATTTGTAGTAGAGAAAAGGGATAATCACAGACTGAGTAGATGCATACTATAACTACATTAATCGCATGACAAATATGACTAAGTTTGGGATTTATGAATAGACAATTGCACTGGAGAAAGTGGGTATGTTTAACTTTACTTTATCTGAAATTGTTTGTAGTTTTATATTTTTCATTTTGATGTCCACATAATAAGAAATCTTGATGGTTGAGCTTATTCTGATTATTACTCCCTATTCATAATTCTAGTTTGCTTGAGGACAAGCAAAAGCTAAGTGTGGGGGTATTTGATGAACACATTATTATTCACTTTTTAGAGCACTAATCTTAATGTAATTAGACATTTAAAAGCTCTATATATGGTATTTAACTCTTATTCTCTCTTTTCCATAGGAAACAGCTTATAACAGCAAAACGAAGCAGATTCAGGACTTCAAGGACAATACACAGAGAACTGCAGAGGATCAGTCGACTGGTTCCTCAACCAGGCGACTGAACAAGAGAAGCTGAAATTCCACAACTCTCGTCACAGTCGACTTACTCTCAAAACCGGTCGACTGGTATGATCAAATGGGAAATCTACATAAGTCTCGACTCAGTCGACTGGTTCGAAGACAAGTCGACTGGTCTGCGGCGGAGTACAAAGATAAGATATTCGAAGAGTCACCTGCATCTAATTTCACATCTATTTGAATCCAGATTTATGCAAATCAAATCTAAAGACTGGGGGTTTTCAAGAGCACGTGGTTAACAGATAAGGAAGAAAAGAGGAAAAAGAAGAAAGATATTAATCATCAAATCAATTAAAGAAGGATCTTCCTGAAAAAGTGGAAACCCTAATTCTCAGCCGTACTCTATAAATATCAGAATACCATCTCCAGAACGGCTCTCTCCTTCCTCTCTCTCTCCACTCCACGACTCCATCCAACAATCATATATCTCTGGAAGGCGACTCAATCACCAAGTTCCTGAACAAGCATCAAGAACATCACTCCATTAACATCGAAGAAGGAAAGAGAAGATTCAGCAACCAGAAGGCAGTCAACTGTGTGACAGCCAGTCGACCATATTGCCGGAATCCATTAGTTTATTTCTTCTTCTCTCTTATTTCTTTTATGTTGATCATGTATTCAAACTTGTTAAGCAATAAAAGTATTATTATGTGGAACTAATTTCATAGTTGGGTAGATCGAAACCGTAGTTATGTAGTGCTATATTCTTCTGAGATCTTCTAATTACTTATTGATTGAATCTGGTTGAATTGACATAGATTGATGATCATCAAACTTGGATCTTGAAGTCTGAGAGCAGTCGACTGAGGTGAAAGCCAGTCGACTGACATACAGCACGTGAGACTATCAAGTTTATGTTATCATTTATCTAAATCTGTTATATGAAGCATATTGAGACGACCGAATCTCGTGCCCATAATTTGTAACAAAGGAATCTTTAGGGGTTCTTGGTTCAATCAACTTAGAGGATCTCGATCTGATACCAATTTCTAGAACTTTAAGTGTTTGTTCGTTTCCACTGATCTTATGTTTTCTTTAAGAACAACTTAGTAAATACTAGGCTGACTACTTGATGAAAGAAACGAATTAGAGTAGATACCATGCCTAATTCTTGGCTTAGGGAAACAATACTTTAAGGAGTAGATACCATGCCCTTGAAGTGAACAACATGAGTAATTGGAAGTAAATTCAGAAGGCAATTTAGCATTACTAACTATTGGTGGAGATCAACAACCCAACTATTCAAGAGATATTTGTGATTCAGACTCATCTTTCTCAGTTTAATCTTTTTAATTCTTTTAGATTTCTACAACAACCCTTCATCATTTATTATTAGTTTTATTGATTAGTAAGTTGAAGTCTACAATCTCTGTGGGATCGACCCTTGCTATTACTACGATTCGATTCGTGCACTTGCGAGGTTTTATAATTTGTGTCTAGGTTTATCTATTTATTTAGGTAACTAGATTTCCAACAACACAAAGCCTCGAACAACGAGGCGGAGTACGAAGCCCTCATCGCCGGGCTCGGGCTCGCCCGAAGTGCTGGAGCCCAACGCCTTCGGATTCACAGTGACTCCCAACTAGTCGTGAACCAGGTCTCGGGCGAATATGAGGCCCGAGACGAGCGAATGGCGAAGTACCTCGCCAAGGTCCGGGACCTCCTGAGCCGATTCGAAGAGGCCACCATCGAACGAGTCCCTCGGGAAGAAAACTCACAGGCTGATGCCCTCTCCAAATTGGCTTCGTCCTCACTTCAAGGTCTCGAACAGACCGTGCTGATCGAAGTCCTCTCCAAGCCGAGCATCGAAGATGAGTCGCCCGCCTCAGCGGAGTCGTTGCCAGTCATGCTACAAGACGATTGGATGAGGCCATTGATAGAATTCTTAAGGGATGGAGTTCTTCCTTCGGATCCCAAAGAGGCTCGCCGAGTTAGGACCCGGGCCGAGCGGTTTGTCCTAATCGAGGGTATCCTGTACAAACGCTCTTTCTCTCAGATAGACGGCCGACCGTACTTAAGGTGCCTCTCTCCGGATCAAGCCGAATATGCCCTGCGAGAGCTCCACGAAGGCATCGGAGGGGCGCACTCAGGATTTAGGTCCTTGGCCCGAAAAGCTTTGAATTATGGGTATTTCTGGCCGACCCTTCTTCAAGACGCCGAGCGACACGTTCGGCAATGCAGTTCCTGTCAGAGACACTCTAACATCCGACGCCTCCCTCAGGCCAACCTCGCCTCCCTATCAAGTCCCATCCCCTTCGCAATGTGGGGCATGGACTTACTAGGGCCCTTCCCTCCAGCTCCAGGTCAGCTCAGGTTCTTGGTCGTAGCCATCGACTACTTCTCGAAGTGGGTCGAGGCCGAGCCCCTCGCCACTATAACCGAGAACAAAGTGGTACAATTTTTCTGGAAGAGCATCATATGCAGGTTCGGAGTCCCCCGGATCCTCGTAACGGACAACGGGACTCAGTTCACAGGCGCAGCGTTCCGAGCTCTATGCGACGACCTGGTCATTCAGCAGCGCTTCTCGTCCGTCTCCCATCCTCAGTCGAACGGACAGGCAGAAAATGCCAATCGGCAGATCCTCGCAGGTATCAAGAAAAGGCTCGACAAAAGTTCCAAGGGCTTATGGGTCGACCAACTCCCCAACGTCCTATGGAACTACCGCACGAGCAAACGGACCCCCACAGGCGAGTCCCCCTTCAACCTCACCTATGGGTCCGAGGCCGTGATACCTCTTGAGGTCGGAATACCATCCCCTCGGCTCACAGCCTTTGACGAAGCACAAAATGCCAGAGACCTCAGAGCAGAATTGGACTTGATAGACGAGCTGAGGGAAAGGGCATCGATTCGGCAGCAGATCTACCGAAGAAGAGTTGAATTGGCATACAACAGGAAGGTCCGGCCTGCCAACCTTAAGCAAGGAGATTTGGTCTTGAGAAAGCTAGCTATATCCCTCCCCAGTCAGAAGAGCAAGCTCGCTCCGAACTGGGAAGGGCCGTACAGGATCACAAAGGTAGTTTGGCCCGGAACATACCGCCTCGAAGACCTAGAGGGCAGAGAGCTTCCGAGGACCTGGAATGCCGACCACCTCCTAAAATACCAAGAGAGCGCTCCGACGCCACTCTAAGTAACAAGGAGTATCGAGCCATTCCGGTCTTCCGACTTGTAACCCATTTTTTCATAAATTGTACTATGTAAAACGGTTCGCCGTCAAATATCAATAAAGAAAGCCCTATTATGTTTGTGAATCCGCATGTTTTTCTCCCTTCTTATCACCTGCCTTTTATATTGTGATTTCAACCAATGGTTCGGAGTCCACGTTCGGCTCGGCCTCATTCCCTCGGTTCGTCTCCGGACGGAACAGAGGTAGACCGCCGTTCCGAACTGCTCCCACAGCCGTTGAACTATACCGATGGTTCGGAGTCCAACACTCGGCTCGACTTTACCTCCTCGGCTCGTCTCCAGACGGACCAGGGGTACATCGCCGTTCGGAATTGCTCCCACAGCCGTTGAACTATACCGATGGTTCGGAGTCCAACACTCGGCTCGACTTTACCTCCTCGGCTCGTCTCCGGACGAACCAGGGGTAGATCGCCGTTCGGAATTGCTCCCACAGCCGTTGAACTATACCGATGGTTCGGAGTCCAACACTCGGCTCGACTTTACCTCCTCGGCTCGTCTCCGGACGAACCAGGGGTAGATCACCGTTCGGAATTGCTCCCACAACCGTTGAACTATACCGATGGTTCGGAGTCCAACACTCGGCTCGACTTTACCTCCTCGGCTCGTCTCCGGACGAACCAGGGGTAGATCGCCGTTCGGAATTGCTCCCACAGCCGTTGAACTATACCGATGGTTCGGAGTCCAACACTCGGCTCGACTTTACCTCCTCGGCCCGTCTCCGGACGAACCAGGGGTAGATCGCCGTTCGGAATTGCTCCCACACCCATTGAACTATACCCAAGGTCCGGAACACATAATCCGAACTCTCCTAACTATTAGCCGAAGCCCGAAGACCCACACATTCGGTCGGCTCCCGAGCAAGTGCCTTCCCGAGCGTGTAAATGGGGAAAACACACTTTTCCCTCAACTTTCGTGCATGATCTCGATCAGACGGCTCAGATCTTACCACCTGCGCTAAACGACAAGATAACGTTTTCTTGGGGACTGAGCCGCCTCAAGATTCGCACCTACGTTCAACGGCTCAGATCACGCCACCTGCTCTAAACGACAAAACAGCACTTTCTTGGGCGCAGAGCCGCCTAGGAATTCGTACCGTACCGCGTCAGAGCCGCTAAACGACAAAATACCGTACCCATGGGGACCCGTTCGGTTAAACAAACACGCTCGGTTCAAAGATCTCGGTACGACCGACACAGTTATAAGCAGAGACAAATATGCAAAGCAATGGAAGGGAATTTTATTAATGGTCGGCGCATAATACAAAACATTCCATTACAAAGTGTTGGCAAACAAAACACACAACGCCCGACCCACTACACTTGTCTCTCATATAGACACATCCTCACTAGACTGTTCGTCCTCCTCGGCTGGCAGCTCCTCTGCATCCCCCTGGAGCTTCGCCATCACAGCCTGCAAGTGCCGAATCTCCGAAAGCAAGTCGTCCCGCTCGACAATAATCTTCGACTGGTTGTGCCGAATGCATTTGACCCGAAGAGCGTTGCTGAATGCGGTTTGCGAATCTTCATCCTCTCCTGCGGGGCTCAGCTCGACGATCCTATTCTCCAAGCGTTGGATCTCGGCTTCCCGGAGATCAAGGACGGACGAAAGGTGGGCCCACTCACTCTCAGCCCGGCGTAACTTCAGATCGGCGCTCCTAGGGCTCAGAACCACCGTCCCAGAAGTGGCCTCGGATTCGGAGTCATCATTCGAACGTTCGGAGTCCGAGCCATGGATCGTCACCACGAGCTGAAAGAAAGGGAAAACGAATAACACAACTTCAATACACTACCGATGTCTAACACTTGAAAATTTTCCAAAAAGATTCGCATTCAGACATGATAGTGTTACAGACAGCCGAACCGACCCCATAATTAGGTTTTTACAACAACCAACAAAAAAGGAAAACGACATGATCAGGACCTCTTCGGAAGGGGAATGCTTCGGTTTAGGGAAACGCGAGGACGACGAGGCCTGCCCTCCAAGCTCGACCCTAAACCAACGAAGCGTGATCCCCCTTCACTGCTAGTCCTAACAGCGACGCCGACCGAGGCACCGCTCGACGAGACAGCCGCGCTACTTTGAGCATCGCCGGACTCCGCCTGGTCATAGGCGAGCGCGTCGCAAGTTCGTAAAACGTAATCCCCCTCTCGCTCTCCTCGCGAGTGCACGACGTGCTGCGGACATTAGCTCTCTCCGGCACGGGCTTGAGCGACGCGATCTCCTCCTCCAGTTCAATAATTCTATCCCTCAAGACGTCGTCCTTCGCCAATTTCTTCGGTCGAGGGGCCCTCAACGTGCCCGAGGCATTGGCGCTATCAGTCGCGAGCCGTCGGTAATGGGTGACCTCAATCCCCCTATCTATTGTGATCCTTCTGAGCCTGTCGATTTCGGCCGATAGCCTCTTGCGCTCGGTTGACGCTTTCTCCAGTTCGGAAGTCAGCTTCTCTCCCTCCGCCGAGCGTTCTTTCTCCGCTAACTCCAAGTATTGGACCTCAGCCAAGAGATCGTCGATCTTCTGCTCGGCGGCAGCGAGCTCTCTACGGAGACTCTCGACTTCGCCTTCGGGACAAGGAGCCGAGGGGTGCTTCCGTAGTTGCCACAGCTCGCGACAATACCTCCGCAGAGCTGCCTTCGTCTCCTCCAGCCTACCGAGCAGGAGAAATCGATTATACCGGCTCTGAAAGAGCTCGTCCTTCGTTTTCGCTAGCTCCTTCCAAAGGTATACAACCTCCGTAATCGGACCGAATCTCACCTGAAAAGCAGAGATAAATCCGAGGCCCAACACTTGAAGAAATTTACGCCAAATCAGACACTAAGTCCGAGACTCAACACTTGGATAAATTTTGGCCAAACAAAACATTTTTTCATTCAAGATTCAAAGAGAAAGTTATACAACAGCGGTGGCCAGTCCGCAGTTAGGCTTACAAAAAAAAAGACAAAAAAGAAAAAAGACAACCGAGTCAGGGGTCGACCTTTTTGTCGTTCGGGTCCGTCGACCCCTCGGCCTTGTCCTCGCCATCGCCCCCGCCTCCGCCTTCGCTCCTGCTCTCCTCCTCGGAGTCGTCCTCCTCTCCCTCCTCGGCCTCGGCCTTCCACGGGTCCTCGACGGGTTCCGTCTCCCCCTCGGGGTCGAGCAACCCCTCGGGGACACCCTCCTCCCCTTCCACGAGGTCATAAAAGTTGTAGGAGGACGTGTCGAAGCCCGGGTTCTTGGCGACCACATGTTGCAGGGCTCGGCCATAGGCATCCACCATGTTCTGGAGCATGTGCAGCGCGGCCTCCTCCTGCACGGCCTTCTTCACCCTCTTCACCTTCCTGAGGTGTTTGGCCTTGATCTTCTCAGCCCTCTTCCGAGCATCCTCCGCTTCCGACCGAGCCTTGGCCAGCTCCTCCCTCAGCTCGGCTGCCTCCTTAACTGACGCCTCGAGCTTGGCCATCGTATCTTTCAGCTCGGCCACCTCCTTCTCCGAGGCCTCAAGCTTGGCCGCCGTGTCCTTTGACAGCTGAATGGCGTCGGCCAGCTGCTTCTCCAACCCTCCTACTTCGGCCGCTCTCTTCGTCGAGAGAAGCAGCTCGTCATCAAGCTGCTTTGCGACCTTGACGCGCTCCGCCCTCTCCCGCTCCTTATCCTGCTCCTTGTTCGCCAACTCCTCGACCAGGAAATTGAAGTGGCAGAGGGTCTGAAAGAGAACAACACGTTAAAATCCGAATCCAAGAACTTAGAGAAATTCCAAGGAAAAAATGTGGACGAAGAAGAGCTCGGCCTACTTACCGACATGGTATTCCGGGCAATCTGCATCACGGCGTCCCCTGCCATCCCGGCCTTCAGGGTCACTCGATCCTTCGGGGTCGGCAGGTGCCTCACCGCCTCCATGCAGATGTTCCCGTCGCCCAAGAAGCCATCGACGTTCATCACCTGCCAGTCGGGGACGAAGATCTGCTTATGACGCTCGGTCAAGATCTTCTCCGCATCGGCGGTAAGGGGCGGAACCGGGAGGGACAGCGCATCCTTCACCCCGAACACGCTGCTCGACGAACCGGGAGCATCTGCATTCGGGGTCGGCGCAGGTGCATCCGAGGCGAGGGGATCGAAGACCACGACCCCCCCTGCTCGGGGACCACGACCTTCGTCGGAGAGACAAGGACCTCGATCTCCCCCTCCTTGAGGACCGCGACCTTCGGTTGGTCGACAGCCTTCACAACCGAGGGCTTCTTCGAAGCTCGGCTGTCCTGAGGCGCTGCCGACGGCCTCTTCTTCTTCTCCTGCTCTGCCCTGCCCTTCGCCACCAGAGCCTTGTAATCAAGCTTCATCGTCTCTGCAAAAGCCGAATGAAAAAACTTAGAAAAATTTTCATGAACTTTAAACAAAGAGTATAAATACCAGAAGCATACGAGGGTCGATCGGACTGAGACCCCCACGGAACAGATGCTCCTCCGTGATATCTTTCCAGCTTAGCGCTGGCAGGGCGAGGAGCTTCTTCTGGACCTCCTTGTCCTCATCACTCAGCGGCACCTCTCTCTTGGCCCGCTTGGGCAGACCTTCCTTCGCCCAAACCGTCGGTATCACCCATGGCGTCAGAGCTCGGACGAGGAAGTACTTCTCCTTCCAATGTTTGATCGAGTCCGAGTTCTCGATCAACTTAACCCCCGTCCGAGGAGAAAGGAAAAACCTCTGCTCGTCCCGCCTCGGCTGGCAAGGTCAGAAGAGACTCCGGAAGAGGAACATAGTCGGTTTGGCGCCGACCTCTTGGCATCGGAGGACGAACGCCACGACGTGCCTCCATGTGTTCGGCATCAGTTGGGCGGGACTCAAACCGTACCAGACCAAGACTTCAACCACAAACGGGTGGAGGGGAAAGCGGAGTCCGGCAATGAGGGAGTCGACCGGGAAGACACATACGTCCGACGAGGACTTTGTGTTGGCTCGGAATCCCGGCCCAGGAAGGAGCAGTACATACTCAAGAGGGATCTGGAAACCCTCTCGGATCATACGAAGATCGGTCTCGGTAAGAGTCGAGATCCTATGGTCCACCTCGGACAGCTCCCTAGGCTCGTTCTCCTCCACCAGCTTAGCCGTACCTTGAGTGACTCTCTCCAAGGTATCCTCGGCGTAGTCCCGGACGCCTCCCACGCTCGACACGACGATGGGCTGCCGACCAAATGCCCCCGCTCTCTTCGGTGTTTCCACTATCGTGATCACGGCTTTACCCTTTCGGGACTCCGCCACGACTTCCTCGGGCACTTCAGCCACTTCACCCTCCTTATCCGGACGAACGACGTCTTGCTCGCTCGGCTCCACTACTCCCTTCCCTTTATCCCCTCGGCCAACGGCTTGCTCCGAGGTGGGGGTCTCAGCCGAAATCTTAACCATTTTTCCTAAAAGAGAAGGGAAAGAGACTGACCTTGAAGTGACAGGTGCGGTCGGAAAGTTCGCCGGAAACTAGGAACGCTACCGCGACAGCTAGCAACGCCACCAGAGAGCTAAAAGCTTCGAAGCAAAGTAAAAACTGAAGAGAGAGAGTAAAAGTGAAAAGTGAGACCTGATCTAAGGGGGGGGTGAAGATTTATAGTAAAATTGGGACGTCCCTTGGACTTCCAAACGAAAGTTTGCGACTTTTGGGCTGCTCTCGAAACGTCGCGAAGGCCCATCACCACTATCTCCGTCACCAAGTCAACTAGCTCGGCTCCAGGGAATCTGAATCCGAGCTACGAGCAATCCGAACATGCCGGCAATAGGGTCCGGTCGGAATCCGAGCAAGTGCCTTCCCGAGCGTGTAAACGGGGAAAACTCACTTTCCCCTCAACTTTCGCGCCTGATCTCGATCAGACGGCCCAGATCTCGCCGAGAGCACTAAACGACAAGATAGTGTTTTCTTGGGAGTTGCGCCCGTCTCGAGATGCGCGCCCTCATCCAACGGCTCAGGGTGCGCCACATCGCTTGGACGATTGAACCCTCGGACGCCCCACCTATGTCTAAAGGAACCAGAAAAATTTTGATTTAAAGTTTTAAGGCACCGCCCTCGGCGAGCACCCCCCGGGTCCCGTGCCTCAGTCGGTATTCCGCCGACCCACGGGCCCCGGTCAAAAACAGATCAGCACTCCCCCCATCTCTAACTCCTCCGGGCTGACATCCATCAGAAGCCATCAGCCCAGAAGGAAGACAGAGAT
Organism: Hemerocallis citrina; assembly: GCA_017893485.1. Taxonomy (NCBI): domain Eukaryota; kingdom Viridiplantae; phylum Streptophyta; class Magnoliopsida; order Asparagales; family Asphodelaceae; genus Hemerocallis; species Hemerocallis citrina. Next base: position 38,750,050 of record CM030361.1, read on the forward strand.
GGGAGGGGGCCCATCAACACTCAGAGATCAGGAGAAACGCACCGTTCCAAGCTAGTTGGTAGCAACTGGAAGGCTCGGCTCGTCAGAGGACTCTGACAACAGTGCCTTCACAGTTGCTAACAACGGGCTCGGACGGTCCGGAAGCCCGAGCCAAGACTCATGGTGGAGCAGCGCACCATTCCGAGCTAGTTGGTTGCAACTGGAAGGCTCGGCTTGTCAAAGGACTCTGGCAACAGCGCCTTCACAGTTGCAACAAACAGACTCGGATGGTCCGGAGATCGGCATCGGATATGGATCATCACCTCTTCCACCAAGATCTCCGCCTACCTAGACACCCACTTCGGAGCGACCAAAGAAAGCAGAAGATCTTGGTGGAAGAACGACCACCCGTCCTTCCGAAGTGTCCCACACCTCGGGTCCGGACTATGGTCGTCGCCACTACTGCCTTATCCCCTCCCGCTCCTGACATCCCCTTCGGAGCAGTGAGGAACGGGAGAAGAATAAGACAACAGGGCGACCACCCGTCCTTCTGAAGTAACTCATCCCTCAGGTCCGGACTATGGTCGTCGCCACTACTGCCTCGTTCTCCCCCGCTCCTGACATCCTCTTTGGGGCCGTCAGGAACAGAGGGAAAACCAGGCAGAAGAGCAACCACCCCCCCCCCGGACCTCAAAGGAGAAGCTACCCAGGGCAGATACCTCCGAGGAGTGAAACTCTATGCTGATGGTGATTGAAATGACAAAGGGAGTGGGGTACTTATAGCCTGCCTCCAAGAACCAGCCATTATGACCCTCGGAAGTTGAAACGCTGCACATTAATTAAGGGAGTTATCCTTAATGACATCGGGAAGGCGGAACGACGCACAAGTCCCGAAGCACCATTAATACCATTGGGAACAGAGCCATCTCGGATCGCCAAAAACCACTGGCCCTCGGTCGGCCGCCGAGCAAGTGCCTTCCCGAGCGTGTAAACGGGGAAAACTCACTTTCCCCTCAACTTTCGCGCCTGATCTCGATCAGACGGCCCAGATCTCGCCGAGAGCACTAAACGACAAGATAATGTTTTCTTGGGAGCTGCGCCCGTCTCGAGATGCGTGCCAATATCCAACAGCTCACATAGCGCCACGTCGCTCGGACGACCGAAGCCACGCCCCCTCGGTCGGCTTCCGAGCAAGTGCCTTCCCGAGCTGGTAAATGGAGAAAAAAGACACCGAGCTACTTAAACCGTCGGATCTCTCAGAAATTCGCAATCCCAATGATGAACGGCCCAGATTGCGCCACGTGCGCTAAAAGACAAGATAGCGTTTTCTTGGGAACCGCGCCCATCTCGAGATGCGCACCAGCATCCGACAGCTCAGATAGTGCCACGTCGCTCGGCCTGCCGAACCCCCTACCTCCGGTCGGCAGCCGAGCAAGCGCCTTTCCGAGCTCGTAAACGGAGAAAAACGCTGCCGAGCGGTAACAGCCATCAGATCTTTCCGAAATTCGTGCTCGTCCATGATCAACGGCTCAGATCGAGCCACGTCATCAATCGGTATTTAAATCGTTTTTTATTTATTAAAATCGTTTTATTTATTTAGAAATTGCGGAAAAATTGCTAAAAATTCGGGAAAATTAACTAAAAATTCTGGAAAATAATTGGAAATTTGGGGGGACATTTTCGAACCCCTAAACGAACAATTATCACCCAGAATGTACTGTTAAAGGCCCCCGAACGATTAGCGAACACGTCGCAAAATTAAATAAATAGTCCGAAAAAATAGATAAAAACCCTTAAATACCCGATGTGACCAGAGAACAGCCAGCGGCGTCAAAAGTTACCTCACTACCCCCTTTCTAGATTCAAAATCCCATATTTGGACTCCGATACAACTCCACCAGCCACTAAAACAGCTAGACTACTCCTCAAAGTCTGATCACACTCAGTCTTTAGGAGTGGGGGGCTCGTGATATGGCTAAAAATGGGGTTAAATCGGGACCGTCCAGATCGAGCACGAATCTTGAAGCACGGGGGTAAAAAGGTAATTTCACATACAGATGGATCCAAAACGGGTATTGGGCCTCCTTCTCACAAAACCAACCACCCGCGAATAGATCCACTTCAACTGGGCACGGATCCCGACCCGATACAAGCCCGGTTCACCATGAGGAGAATCAAGGCCACTGATTTGACTAAATCAAATCAATAAGCCTGATTGGCTCTCACCAGGGAATCAGGGCCTAATTTCCCAAAACAGAATAGGAGGATTTTCCTCCTGGCTGTTAGGCAAGAAATCAGGATCCTAACCGTTCCAAAGGCGACTATAAATACAACCCCTCTGCCACCAAGACCAGGTTAATCACTTCTTCACCACTTGAGCTCTTTCTTATTCTTTTTCTGACTACTGACAAGAGCGTCGGAGGGTGCATCGCCGGAATCAACCCTGGTGTCTCGCACTTCCTTACAGGTTGCGACGGGAGCAAGAAGGCCGAGTTAACTGTTTAGGTTTTTCTCGGACTCACAAATTCTATCTGTTTACCCCCACACCGAAATCAGCGGTAACATCTATCATTAATCAATTCCAGCTTCGTGATCACCCTATTAAACTCTTCTTTGTGTCTATCGCTCGATCCTCTCCCTCTGTGCTCGAAGGCAAATCTAGTAATATTGAAATCTCCCCTCACCAAGCTTCCGACCATCGTCATCGAATATCGATAAGCTCTTGCCAAAAGGTGTCTCGTTCTGTAGCCACGTTCGACCCATAAACCACTGTGATCGTGTGTACCCAATTATCAGACCATCGATTTAGTCGAATTGTAAGAGAGAGCATCCCACTATATTCCTCGATACAGTTGAAAATATCCGTGTTGAAACCAATAGCAATGCCCCCCGAAGCTCCTAAGGATGGGCGTAGCACCTATTCCTTGATTCGATTGCCCCCTACTCTTTTGAGTTTAAACTCGTGTGCAAGTTTGGTCTCCTGTAACCCTACCACCTCCGCCTTGGAGTTCATAATGACATCCCTAACCATGTCTCTCTTATCCCTATCCCCCAACCCCCTAACGTTCCAGAATAGTGCATTCATTGGGGAACCGACTCTAGATTGATCGTATGTGTGGGATGGGTGTCTTCCTTGAAGACCTCCGTCGGCACAGAGAAGGACCCTAGGTCCTTCACTCGGTCAATTTTCCAACTCCTAATTTTATTGAGCAGTAGGGCATTACGTTCTATGTCATACACCTCTAAGCCATAGGCTTGCGCTAGTTTAAAGACCTCAGAATCTGACATAAAATTTAATATAGATGTTAAATAAGTTTTCGTACCTCCGTTATCGAGTTTTGCCGCCTTGGCCGCCGCAGCCACCCCCAGAAAGTCGTCCAAGGACTCCTCATAAGCCCTCTTAGACATTCTCTATACCCTGATCCCAACTGTCCTGCTTGATGTTCCCGTACTATCGCTAGGCGTTGATTCTGGAAATGTGGAAAGGACCATCTCTAGGGAGATCTTTCTGTGTGTATCAGCAACATACCCAGGGTCTTCTGTTTCCTCATCTTCATTTATAAACGAGAATTCTTCATCTAAATTTAAGCGCCCTTCCATGTCTTCATCGCTAATTGCGTCCTCATAGACACCAATAGTAGGCTCTCCTGAAGTGGACACCTCAATGGGCCCACCACATGTTACTGTTACATTCTGTGAAGTGGACCCCTTAATAGGCCTATCTATAACCAACCCTACATCTTTGTACCCTACACCACATTCCGAATGCAGCCCTTGTGTTGGTACACAATAGTGTGCTTCAACCTCGCGGTTGAGTGCACCAAAGCCCTTGAAATTCCCCCTGACAACTGCGCCTGCAGCTGCATCCCTTCATTGTCCTATCTGCCACGTGGCTCACAACGAACGGAGGGCACATTGGTTGAAGCCATAGGTTAGGGTATTGAAGCGTTGAAAGTGGTATTCAAAGCAGAGGGATTGTTTCCTTTTCTTATTTCTTCGTTGTCTTCTTTACCACTTTTGAGCTTCCTCAAAGCTTGAGAATCAAAATCCCCTTTCTTCTCGCTCTCCTTTGAGCTCTCTTCTCTGTTCTCGAGCAGCTCATTGCTTTTTGTTTTTCCCAAAATGGCGCCTACATACTGTCGCCCTTGACCCTGAGAAACCCCCTTTTTCCCTTCTGGTGACTTCCCATGCTTTGTTACCAACTCCCTGGTCGATGGTGCTTTCTCGCTTGTCTTCTTCCCCAAATTGGTGCTTTCCTTCACCAACTCTTGTCCCGAAGCTTGCATGTTGTTACGGAGTGGGTTTTGCCATTTTAGGGTCTGCGTGCCCTGTCCCCCCTCTCTGATCCACAGCATGCACCTCCTCACCTACATGCAGAGCTTGACCACCATTTTGGGTAATTCTTTTGACCCCTTTGTTGTGGCTAGTCTCTGTCCCTTCGAGACTTACCAAATCTGGACATGGTTGTGGGTGTACCAGTTTCCTTCCGTCCTGGTCATTGGATTCCGTGGTCAAACCTCTTCCTTGACCACCTGTGATCGACCTTGAGTCTTGGGGTTCTGATCCCTCCGCTGCAAGCTCCCGGCGACCCTCCCTCCCTCTTGCTGCTTTGATCACCTCTCTGTGAGCACGCTCCACTTCATGTGCTCCGTCAATGGTGAGATCCCACTCCGGTGAGACCACCTGTTTGTAAGATCGGCCATCTCTGATAGAGGGAGGAGGTTTGGGGGAAGTAATGGGTAGGAGTTCTTTCTCTGCCTCCGCTCGCTTGTCTAGCACAAACCGTATGAGGTAAGCCTCCTCGAAAGAGAAAACTTTGGCAAATCTAGGCATTAGGGAGATGTCTCCTCTTCGAATGAGTATCCTCGCCGATACTATCTCTGAGCGGCAAATAGTCTTCTCGTCGATGGCTTCCACAGTGCCAAAATCGGAGACAGTCTCTTGAAGGGCCTCTTTCTTCCAAAAGTGCAGAGGCACGTTGTGTATCCAAATCTAATATTTGTCTCCTTGTGGTAATTCTGCGCCGAAATTCGGTGACCATGCCGTGAATTCCACTTTGAAGAATCCAAATTCCACTGTGCCCATTCCGGTGACTTCAATCATTTTTTGGGGTGATGGGAAGGACACCAGAAATTGGAGATGGCACATTTTCTTTGCTACCCAATCTCAGTGAGCTCGCATAGGCCATTTGAGGTTCAAGGTTTGGAGAAGGTGTGTTTCGGAGGGGCAACCTGATCTCACTCTTACTACCGCACACCATTGGCGGAGCCATTTTTCTTCATTCTTGATCCTTTCTAAGCTATTAGCCAGTCTAATCAGGGTTGGGCTCTTGGTGACCTTCCTCTGCACACTTGCCTCTCATCATCATTATTGGTGCTGATGACATTTGTGCAGATGTATGACATGTGGCCCCACTTCATGCATCTCAGGCATCGCACCTCTTTGGTGCACTCTGTTCGGTAATGGCCTAAATCCCCACAATTGAAGCACGACACTGGTTTTCTTTTTCCTTTTCTTAGTCTTTTTCGGTTATCGTGTTGAATTGGTGGTGGAGGTGGACTGTGTTTGTTGTTGTCCTGTTGGTTTGGTGGTGGTGTGGAACTATGTTTCTTCTTACCCCCTGTGGCAACTACTTGCCACTCCTCCACTGTTACCACAATTTGAGCTTTGATCCTCCCTTCCTTTGACCTCTTCGTTTGGATCCCTTTCTTGGGCCCAAACGATGATGGATTTGAGGGGGTCGGGGGCATCCTCACTTGGTTGTGGGGAGAGCTGTTAAGGGGGGGTGCATGAGGTTGAGGGCCTTGGGTGAGAAGAATGTATCATGGTGGGTTTCACTGTTACATTGGAGCTGCTATTTTGCTGGATGTTGTTAGACACATTGTGAGAGCCCTCCTCACTGTTGCGGCCATAACCCTGTTGTATTCCATGAGCATTGTGACTATGTTGCTTGTGGTTGAATCTCTGATAAGCCTCCGGTTGCTCCTAGCGATGGTGGTAGTCCCTGTAGTCCCTGTCCCTCTGGTTGCCTTGATACCTCTGAGGGCGATGATGGATCGTGGGGGGGGGGGGTTTCTACGCTCACAGTAGCGAGTAGGAGGACCCTCTCTATGGGCCCGTCCCCTCGGAGGCACGTCCTAATGATGGCAATGATGAGTATTGCCTCTCCCCTCCTGGTGATGAAGTGCACTTCGGTGTGCCCGCTGTGGGGAGAGTGCACGCCTGAGCCTAGGGGCATCCCCCTCTGGGGGGGTAATCACTGTAGTAGGTTGTGGTTGGGGGTTGTGAACAGGAGGAGCAGCCACTGGAAGTGTGATAGGGGCATGTGTTTGGGCCAGATGGGGAGGTGGGATCTCAGAGGGGGGGGAGGGGGGGAGGGGACAGTCAGTGTAGTGGGCCCTCTCGTTGGGCCCGCACCCACTCAACTCCACCTCCGAGAGCATGGGGGCGGAATGAAGCAAGGTGGTCCGAGGTGCTGAAGAAAAGGTAGGCTTGTTGTGATGGTGGTGTAGGTTGAGAATGCGGGAGAAGGTGAAGAAGGCAAGAAGACGGTTCAGGCAAGAAGGTTCATCGGTGGATCCAGAGAAGAGATCGGAGAAGAAGCCGATGTGTGCACATCTTCCCATTTTTAAGAGCGGCGATGCCTCCAAAAGTTATGGTTCTTCTCTAACTTTTCGATTGCTTTGGAATTGTTCCTGTTAAATAATAGCTTTTTCAGAGGTTAAGGGGTCACTCATAAGCCCCTTTCTTGTTCTGCCTCCCCTCTGGCTCTGGGTGAGGATAGGAAGAAGGAATTCCAAGTAAGAGAGCAACTAATCTATTCAATATATTATGCTAAAGCACTTTTGGTTTATAGATTTTTTTTAAAAAAAAATAAAAAACGAGAGCAAAAATAGAAGACAATCATTCAACTCTTTCTTGAATTAGAAACATATTTCTTAATCAAACATTAAAAATCGTGCATTATTATATAGATGTTATTCGATGAATTTTTCTTTTAAAAAAAACTTATTTTTTTCTTATTTTTGAAAAAAACTATGTACAGTATTGTACGGATTATAATACATATCTATCTCTAATCTCTAATATTGTAATGGGAGAAGGCTTTAGTGTCATTTGTCATTTTGTCATTCTAACAACATGTGCAACGCACGTATATAACTAATATAAAGGAGGTTTCCGGTTCAAATCCTCCCTACGTCAGAGTTTTTTTTTGAAATTATTAAAACGTGTATCGCACGTGTAAATTACTAGTATAATAAAACACAAAGAAAACTATCAAGTGGGTCACATTTTCCCCTAAAAAATTTCAAACCCCAAAACCAAATCCCCCCCCCCCCCCCCCCCCCCCCCAAAAAAAACAAAAAAACAAAAAAACTCATTAATTTATTACTATCTCTCTCCTCTCTTCACTTTTTCATATTCATCTCTCTCTCTCCCTATCTCTCTCTCTCCCATTCATTCTTTATTTACTTAGAAATTTAGATTTTAAGATTTCAGGTTTGTAAATTTCAGAATTTTTAAGTTTTTTTTTTATTGAAAATAGTAAATATCTCTTCAACAGTTAAATTGCATCATTTTTCACACTTAATAGTTCTAAGAAATTAGATTTTACACTCCCATTTATAATTATTTTTCAACCTACACTAATGGAAACATGGACTTTTATTTACAACTAATTATTGCCATACAATTCAAACTTAAGTTGCATAATTGTTGTTTTACTGTTGACAAGGATTTTCATGTTTGGTATCGTCCAAAGACGTGCCGACGGGCAAATCTAGTTATATTATAATATATAAGTTTGTGAAGGTTACACTAGTTAATTAATTCTGTGGGGTCTTGCATTTAATTTGTCGTTTTAAAAAATATCTGATCTGAATATTAGCTTATCTCAAAAGAAAATTGAAAAAAAAATCTAAACTGCACATGACATTATATGCGTTTCCTTTTTTTGGCTAATCGAACGTACATGCTTCATCCAAAGTAAATAATCCAAAACAAAGGTATGCCTAACATACTAATTTCAGCAGTTTGTTTAAAAATATTTCCAGTCAATGCAATTTATGTAATTTATGATTTTATTTCCAAATATAACGCATTAGAGCATCCACAGTCGTCATTGTGTAAATTATGTACATATAGATAAATACATATAATATTTGGCTATTGAGCTGCAGTCGTCAATTGCTATTTTTTATCAATTTAATTTAAAATAATAAAAGTCTCAGATCAGATCAGACGGACGAAAAAATAAAAATAAAAATAGACGGACGCAACTTCATGTTGCGTCGGAAGAGAAAAAAAAAATCAAAAAAATGGCCAGACGCAACATCAAGTTGTGTCCGACCCATTTTTGGGTTTTTTTTATTTTAAAAAAACAATTTAACTGATTTTTTTTAGTTTTTTATATTACGGTTAATTATTATTTTTATTGAGGGACGCAATGTGAAGTTGCGTCGGAGGAATAAAAAATAATTTTTTTTCGTCGGACGCAATGTGAAGTTGCGTCCTGTATAATATGCGTAATTCTCATATCCGCTCTCATTTATAGCAATCTACTGTAGCAGAATATGCATAATATGCATATTTAACAGACGACTGCTGCGATTTTTTTGACAAAATATGCATAATATGCATATATAGCAGACGACTACAAATGCTCTTATTAACCATCTCATTTATGCCTTTGGTGTATAATCGTCATTTTCATACTCCATAATCAGGATTAATCTGACATGTAGATAAATATATCGGTGCAATATACTTTCACTTTTTTTTAACACAAGGTTGTCGCACACTTAGACCTCACTTTATAATAAGGAAATCAAAACAAACAGAACTGAGTAGTCGGTATCTTATTCACGAACTAGGAGCCTTCCTAATGGAACCCCAACTTCATTCCCATTTGGAATTCCATTTTGATATATTTTTTGAAATATGTCGTTTTTATCTAGGGTTTCAAATGGGGTTAAGGAATATGCCATTTTTATTTAGAATTTTAAATTAGGAATGGCATTCGGGCTACTCGGACCGGGGCGGGCTAGTCCGGGCTTTGTCCGGTCCCGGACCGAGCTCGAAAACATCACGGGCAGGGCCGGGCCGGGCTAGTGGGGGAAAACTCTGGCCCAGACCTGGCCCCCGGCCCCAATAGTGGGGACTGGGACGGGCCGGGCCCGTTTTTTAGGATTTTTTAAAAAATATATTAAAGATCAAGTATTAAATTGTAATTTCATAACAATTGCAAAGACTAGTAGTATAGATTGTTGTTGTTGATCACTTGATTGTTGTTGATTGTTGACCACTTGATTGTTGTTGATCAGTTGATTGTTGTTGTTGATCACTTGATTGTTGTTGTACACTAGTAGTATTGAGAGATAGTAGAGAGAATGAGAGATTTGAGTGAATTAGTGAAGAGAAATAAAAGAAATGATGTGGTATATATAGAATATGCAAATTTTTTGATTTCCTAAAGTACCTCCCAAAACTAGCCAGTATAGATCCGTTTGGAGGCAATTTGGTAGTTTTTTTTTAAAAAAATTAATTTCTAAAAGAAATTTTTTTTTGTAGCAACGGTCAGCCCGGACCCGACCTGAGCCCGGGCAGGCCGGTTCAGCCGGTCTCGGTCCTCAACCAGGTCGGGCCGATCAGGGCTTTTTGCCAAAAAATCTGAACCGGACCAACCCCAAGGTATGGGGGGCCAGGCAAGGTCTTGGCCCGGGCGGGCCGGTCCCGGGCTGGCTCGGATCTATTGCCACCCCTATTTTAAATGGGGTGCTCTAATGGTACCCCATTTTGGGGTTTCAAATATGTTGTTTGTTAATTTTTTTTTTACAACACTAATTTTTTGAATGCAAAAAAACAATACAAAGAATTAAAAAATTATAACACAATTATTTGAAAATATATAATACACTTACTAAGAAAGATATAATACAATTATTGATGAACTCGTTAAAAAATCCGTATGAAAATGAGTACCACGTTATTCAAATTACAAAATACAAATAATTAAAAAGAGATAACACAATTACTTAGAAATAGATAATACACTTATAAAGAAAATAAATAATACAATTATTGATAGCCTCGTTAAAAATTTGTATGAAAAGAGTATAATTAACAATAGTATGATTATTTATTTTCAGAAAGATATCCAATATTAGTTTCATACTAAAGATCTCGTTGAAAATTAAAAACATGATAATTATTATTTATTATTATCTACAAATAAAAAAAACTTAAAAGAAATTTAAAGAAACAAATCAAATAAATAAATAAATAACCTTATTCAGATAATACAATTTCTAAATGAGAGGAGAGTTTTTTTTTGCAAAAGAAACTCCATTCTCGCATCGGCATTAGATTTGCTGACTAGGGCCACTTTTAAGGATCAGTTGGGTTTTTTTCCCGAAAAAAATGCCGATGGGTAGTGGTTTTGTAGATCGATAGGGGATACTCTTAAGAGCATCCACAGTCGTTTGCTATATTTACCAATTTCTCATTTTTTGAGAAACAAGGTGCTGCAGTCGTTTGCTATTTTGTCATAAAATGGCAAATTCGCTACAGTCGCTTCTCATTTTTGAAAAATGAAATTACAATTCTCAAATTATAGAGGACGGAACATGTTGTTCCGTCCCTTTTTGTTTTTTTTATTATTTGGATCAGACGAGACTTGTTGTTTCGTCTGACAATTTTTTTAAAAAAATGATCAGTCTGGAAAAAAAAATCAAAAAAAACGCTGAAACGAGACATGTTGTCCCGTTTCAAGCATTTTTTGCTTGGACGGGACATGAGTCCAGCAAATCAGGTGAATTAGGTTAGTATAATAGTAGGTTAAGTGTATAGTTAAGTAGGTTTTAGTTATATTTTATTATTTAATTAACCTATTTTAATATCTAATCAATAATTAATTAACTGTAAAAAAAAAACAAAAAAAATAAAAAACAAAAAAAAAACAAAACAGAACAAACAATATGTCTCGTTTTTCTTAAATTTTAGCAAACCATCACTGCAGATAAAATTCCTATTTATTATTACTGTAGATGTCATTTTCTTAAAAATGAGAAACACCTAAGAGTCTACCACTCTTCACTCTAGTGGCATTGTGCAATACCCGTATTAGGATCTAGACAGCTACCTTTCTCTGTCGCAATTAGTGTACTATTTTGCGTCAAATAATCTGGGATTAAAACAGTATAAACTTTACTTTATTATAAGAATATTAACTCATTCCATAAGCACTTCAAATAGAAAATGTTATCCAAACTCTATGGTCAACACCCCGGCACCGCATTGTTGATGGAAACATGGTCAGATTCTTCCACCTTCATCAATCATCACCAAATGGATATTCCAAAAAAAATAAATAAATATAAAAATAAATAAACCAATTAGTCAGTAACAAGTGTGATGTTGTTTGTTTTTTTAGGTGTGGGACAGCAAGTGTGAGATCTTATAATTTGTGAGCGAGAAATCGTAGTACTGGCGGTCCGACTACGGAGAGGGGGAGCGGCTCGAAAGTAGGAGCGAAGAGATGGATAGACAGAGTAGCTCGGCTCAGGTGTGGTAGCTCGGTTCGGCTGGGATGTAGGAGCTCGGCTTGGGTCTTCTGTACCTGCACAGTGCCTAGAAACACAGGGAGAAGTCCCGGTGACAGGCCCTCCAACGATCTAGTCAGCCACTGGAAAAGAGACTGGGCAGCTAGGGTTCAGGTGGGGAGAAATTGATTACCTGCCAAAGTGAGGAGGGGGTTGGGTATTTATAGACAGGGGTAAACGGGTCTGGAACCCTAACGGGCCGGGTCGGACCTGCTTGCCCATGGGCCTAAGCTGGCTGTGGCCTATTAGAATATAGCTGGCTTGATGATCACAGGGGGGAGGGTCCAGAGGAGATCAGAGGGCCCAGATTGTGCCACTTCGTTTATCCTATGTCACAAGCCCCCTACTCCTGCGGGGCTGTGCCTGGCCAGTCGTGGAGGAGTAATCGGGTTCTATGAAGGAGAGTGGTAAGAGAGTTCCTGTCGCTTGGGTTGGTTAGGGTCGGCACTGGGCTGGTTAGGGTCCCCATGGCCAAGCACAAGAGCCTCGGTAGCCGAGCATGGGTGTCTTCTGTCGAGGCTGATAGGGGTCAGCAGGAAAAGGAGAGCCCTGAGACTTGGCTCGATGGAACTATCCCTGTGCTCGAGATATAGGTCGGCCGTCGAGGCTGATGGGGGTCGGCAAGACGAGTGAGTATAAGTGACTTGGCTTGTGGAATCTACCACTGTGCTCGAGATATAGGTCGACCGTCGAGGCTGATGGGGGTCGGCAAGACGAGCAAGTATAAGTGACTCGGCTTGTGGAATCTACCACTGTGCTCGAGATATAGGTCGACCGTAGAGTCTGATGGGGGTCGGCAAGACGAGTGAGCCCAAGTAAATTGGCTTGTTGAAGCTACCCCTGTGCTCGAGATATAGGTCGACCGTCGAGGCTGATGGGGGTCGGCAAGACGAGCGAGTCCAAGTGACTTGACTTGTTGAAGCTACCCCTGTGCTCAAGATATAGGTCGACCGTCGAGGCTGATGGGGGTTGACAAGACGAGCAAGTTCAAGTGGCTTGGCTTGTGGAAGCTACCCCTGTACTCGAGATCTAGGTCGACCGTCGAGGCGTATGGGGGTCAGCAAGACGAGCGAGCCCAAGTGACTTGCCTTTGTGGAAGCTGACCCTGTGCTCGAGATATGGATCGACCGTCGAGGATTATGGGGGTCGGCGAGACGAGCGAGCTCAAGTGGCTTGGCTTGTGGAAGCTACCACTGTGCTCAAGATATAGGTCGACCGTCGAGGCTTATGAGGGTCGGCAGGACAAGCGAGCCCAAGAGACTTGGCTTTGTGGAAGCTACCCCTATGCTCGAGATATAGGTCGACCGTCGAGGCATATGGGGGTCAGCAAGACGAGCGAGCCCAAGAGACTTGGCTTTGTGGAAGCTACCCCTGTGCTCAAGATCTAGGTCGACCGTCGAGGCTTATGGGGGTCGGCAAGACGAGCGAGCTCAAGTGGCTTGGCTTGTGGAAGCTACCCCTGTGCTAGAGATCTAGGTCGACCGTCGAGGCTTATGGGGGTCGGCAAGACGAGCGAGCCCAAGAGACTTAGTTTTGTGGAAGCTACCTCTGTGCTCGAGATCTAGGTCGACCGTCGAGGATTATGGAGGTCAGCGAGATGAGCGAGCTCAAGAGACTTGGCTTGTGGAAGCTACCCCTGTGCTCGAGATATAGGTCGACCGTCGAGGCTTATGGGGGACGGCAAGACGAGCAAGCCCAAGAGACTTTTGCGTGAATTGAGGAGTCACATCAACCGTTTTTGTGGGAATCGAGGAGTCACAATAAATCCTCTATACAGGCGCAACCCTCTCCCCCCTTCTCATTTCTTACTTTTACTCTCTCTCTCTCTCTCTAGAATCCAGAGCTTCTCTTTCTGGGAATTTTCAGTCACTGTCGACGAGTTTCCCGGCTATCGTCCGTTCAAGCCTTACTCATGTTAGTATTTTTATCATGTCTAGGGCTAAGTCTGGATCCTCCGCCTCTACTTCTGATAGTGTTGTCCATATGGGCCTATCAGATTCTTCAACTTCTTCGGATCCTTCGACTTCATGGGACTCGGAGGTTAAAGTGCTTGCCGTGGAGCCGCTGTGCACCCGCAAGACGTTTGTGGTGGAGAGCAGCGACTCATGTGATGATGAGGACGAGGACAAACAGGACGAAGAGGAGGAATCTCCCGAGGGGTCCCTTGCCTAGAGGGTGTCATCTGCCGAAGAGGCCAGAACCTAGGGTGGTCAGGCCGAGGGGACGGGCTCCCCCTCGACAGCCCCCGCCCTCTAGCCGTTGGCGACCCGGTCGCCCGAGAAGGCTCCTAAGGTTCGGAAGAAGAGGGTGAAGTGGACTATGCCAAGCAGTCCGGATAGGACAGTTGCTCCTCGGCAATTGGGGGTCCCCTTCTTGCTGCAGCCTCGGTCGATCAGGAAGTACTCAGACAACGTCGGTCGATCAGGAAGTACCATATCGACAGCCAGTTCCTTCTACGCCGTCCAACTTAGGTAAATTGGGATTATTGAGGGTCGGGCTCGATTGGAAGACATTGTTTGTGTTGCAAATATGCCTCAAATATTTATCTAGATTTAGAATTTTTATTTTTAGTATCTTTATCTATTTGATTTACTTGAGATAATCTCTTTGATATAATTTGAAATATTAGTTAAGGATTTAATATAATATAAATGTTTGTTAGAGACGGAGATCATATTCTGAATATGCACAAAATATTTAATTTAAAGTTTATTTTTATCTTAAACTCCAAGTTATGAACCAATTAATATTTAAATTAGAGTTTTGAGTTTATCTTTCCTAACTTGTATTCCTAGTTTTATATTTTATAAATACATGTGAAGAGATTGTATCTCATAAAGGGGAAAAAAACTAAGAGACATGTTTTGTGTAAATCACCTGGGGGGGGGGGGGGGGGGGAATAGGGTGATTGTGCGAAAATTATAATATAAAAAAAGTAGTGCGTAAAGTAAAGAGATAGAGTAAGAGAAAGCAAACAGAACAACGAGCAAGACACGGCGATATAACGTAGTTCGACCCCTAGGTCTACGTCTACACCACCTACTTGTACTAATTCTCCACCACAAGCATTCCGCTATACTTTAAACCCTTGTACAGCGATTCTCGGAATTCAGGCTGAGAGACATATTACTCCCGCACGACTTCTACAACAAGTCCCACAATACTCACCGAAGTGGAAAAGAAAGAAAAACTCTCATACTTGGAGTATTGATTGAATAATTAGTTCAGAAGAGTTATAATAGCCAGGGATGATGAATACACTGTGAATTTGCCACAATATATATAGAAGAGAAATGTATCTTTCCGAAAAAGAAAAGATATTTCCGAAATCGTCAAATCTGCATTTGGACGGTCAACAGCAATGATGGACATTCAACCGTTCATCTTTTAACTCGTAAGTCGAGCGATGACTGATCGACTGACTCATCTTTCCAACATAGATGAGCAGTCGACTGTTGTTGCGGTCGACTGTGCGGTCGACCACAGTCGTGCAGATTCGACTTTCAATTGACGATTTCACTTTGTATTCTTTCCAAAACTAATTTATCAATCAATACTACTTTACATATATGTTCCTCTCATAAACAGAAATAAATCTTTTTGCTTTGCTCGCTTTGAAGCACATGTTTCCTGAGGAGCACTCTTCCTTGATTTTCCAATCTTTTCTTATTCATGCTTTTTTTATTTGTTTTTGAATGTTTTGAATCTTTTATATTAATTTTGCTTTTCATGTTTTTCCTACAAATCTTAATTGAAGATATTAGTAATAAGTGACACGTTTTGTGCACACCAAATTTAGGTCAACATTTTGTAATTTCTTTACTATCTAATCGAATATTGGTTCTGAAAAATCTTTAATTGTTCTTCATTTTTGCTACTTTTCTATATATTTCAAGTCAATTTATTTTTCTGAATTCTCCGAAGAAAAATGTGTTATTGAACTCTATCTAATTTCACAATTTTGACCTGATAGTTGTCATCGTTTTTTATCGGTTTAGGTCAGGGGGAGTGTTACAATCTCAACCAACACAACATTAATGCTTTCAGGATATGTGGAATCTAGCGTCCAAGCTTTGTTCCTCCTTGAGAAATGCTAGACTTACATGAGATTCTACCCCAAACTTACATGGGGCTTGTCTTTTAGTGATTGTTGGGTCTTATCCATTTGTCTTTTAGTGATTAATGGACACAAAACATTTATAAATATGAAAAAACCCAACAGCAATTGTGAAGAATTGAAATACAGGAAACAAAACAGGAGACGAAAGACTTCGCACAGAGTCGAGATTGAGAATCTCTGTCCTTAAAGCAGAATTCGCTCCGTAGTGTGACGGTAGCTGGCGAATTGCTTCCCAGAATACAACTGTACCTTATCTGAAGAGCAGCACTCTTGTTTTGGAGATCCAGCGAAATGCTGTCTGTGATATACTCTCAGCTGACACAGAGGAGAAGAAGAAGAAGAAGAATAAAACTGACTCTAACTGTGTAAAAAACTCTGTCTGGATTCAGTAGTCTTTTATAAAAGACAATGGAGACTGGAGACTCTTCAGAGGCCCATTACCCTGTAACAGCAGAGTAATGGAGACTCTTCAGATTCATAACTGGTGAGCCATTACTCTGCTGTTAAAGCCGAAGCCGAAGCTGAAGCCGGGGCCGGGGCCGGGCCGGGCCGGGCGCGCGTGTGTGTGTTTGTCATTTTGGCTAAGTCCTCTCTCCACTACACGTTAGTGGTAACCCCCGGGCCATGCCCTTTAGTCCAGTTTTCTAGTATATATACTAGAAAAAATCTTTCCCAATTTCCGATATGGGACTATCCACTTTCTCCAAGTTGCCAAGTTAGTACATTTCAAGTACCCAACTTTGGACCAATATTTCTCATTCATACGGAATTCGTTTTTGGCAAGTGAGTACACTACGGAATAGTACTCGTCCAGAGGATCGCAATCCACTCAATTTCTGGTGCCGCCGATGGCCGTAGCCTGCCGAAATCCGGCCCGAAAAACTTTAAAAATTAATTCCAACAATCCCCCACATGAATGGAAATTACCAGACCATGTAATTCAGATACGACAGAAAAATAAAAAACATGACAAAAAAACTTTGAGAGTACAATCGGAAAATCACTGCATCAGGAATGGTAGTAATTTTTCAACTTTGAACAACCCTTAGTAATTAGCTATCGGATTCACTTGACCAGGTAGTGATCATGATGTCTTGAACTACCCGGGCTTTGATGTAAACCTAGACAATAACTATCACACAGTTTCATCTCCTCACAAAACTAAGTTCTCTTGTTGTGTTCATTTTGGCCTTGAACATCCCTGGTTAATCATGAGTGAACTTGGAGAATGTAGCCTCTCTTCATTCTATTAGAAACGGCCCCATTTCACACTCACAAGGTGATTGCCCATAAAGAGTATCCTTGTAGCGCCCCGAATTTCTAATAAGATATCTTAGAAAATACGTGGCACAATCCCAGCGATCCACTTCAATATAATATCAAAACACAACCAACACCACTAAAATTTTACAACTTTTATTACAATAAATCTTTTACAAATCACAGCGGAATTCAAACAACTCAAACAATATCTTCTATCATTTACAACTCAAATTATCTCCAAATGCTATTACAAATTTTACACCAAACTCTCATGAATCAATTTATCTCAAATATGCCTCTAGCATCCAAACCTCCAACTCTAAGCAACCACCTGCAACATGTGAGGCTAGAGACGGTCCCTAACCCCCAAACTAAAGGGGTCAGCCATAAAAGGTGTGAGTGACAACAACAAACAACATAAATAAAACTTAAGCATGGATTCATAAGTAACATATAGTGAACCAAAGTACATAAAATATGAGATAGCAAGAAATGTAACAACAAGTGATACCAACCAAGTGTTAAGTGTAGAAAACCGAGAAAACCACATGCATAATACTAAGTCAAGAAAACACACAAATTCTATATGCAGACTTTCTAATGCGTACTTGTCGGAGTCTATGCATCCCATTATACATAGGTTCGGTGCAAGCCCTTAATATCTTCACTTCATAGGGTTCAATCCCCGCTATGCAACTAATCCTAACACGATGACTACTACGAGATAAAGATAAATTGTGAGAATTAGCCCATGCTTGATAATTTCGGAGATAGATCCCACATCTCAGGCATTTTTACCTGGATAATTCCGGAGATCATCCCACATCTAAACATAGACACATCATCACACGAATACCACATGTGCGTCGCCTCGACTTCGATAATTCCGGAGACCAATCCCACATCTCAAGCAAACCACTTGGATAATTCCGGAGATATACCTCACATCACAGGTAATTTACCTGGATAATTCCGGAGATAAATCCCACATCTCAAGATAGTCACTTGGACAATTCCGGAGATTAAATCCCACATCTAAAGCCATACTGAGGTGCATAACTCATGTTCCCGTTCATCATATCACCACTAGTGCCTGTCCTTATTATCTTTGGGTTATTTAATTTCTCAACGAATCTCCTAGAGTGATGTGTCCTACCGGCCTAAAATCAAAACTGAATAACTGAAATGCCTCAAAGGGCCTCAACAAAATAACTCAATACCGGTATACTAGGGTCACACACCTCTAGAGACTCAACTCAAATGTCTAAACAAAAGTCCCACTAATCATAGTGGCTCATCGGAATGTCTTAAATCAAATGCTTAATTGTATATCTTAAAATGGACTGAATTGTCTGAGAACTAATCACTCAAGAAACACTCAAGTTACAAAAATCCATCAGTACCAGTCGACTTATAATGTAGTAAGTCGACTGTCCAGAGGGACAAATATCCAAAATTTAACAAAATAAACTAAGTCAAATAAGTCGACTTAAGAAATCATCGGTCGACTGTCCAGACAAGAAACTGACATGATTTCACAAAATAATTTCTAAGTATAACGGTCGACTGACAAGGGTCTCCATCGGCTATCCAGACAAGAACTGACATGATTTAACACAATAATTTTCTAAGTATGACAGTCGACTAACAAGGGTCTCAGTCGGCTATCCAGAACGGATTTTCAAAAGGCTAATGATACATCTGTAGGGTCGTACCAGTCGACTGATAGGTAGACCAGTCGGCTGTCGGCCTACAGTTCTCAAACTTAGGTCTGAATACAATAATCAAAACTAAGGTTTTCTAACGATTCATTGTTCAAGAAAGTAGTTCGTATTCAGGAAAAAGATCTTCATTAAGGGTATAATACTCCAAACCTCAAATATGTCAAAACCCAAGTTCTCATGTCCTAGATCACTAATTTCTTCATTAGGGTTTCTCAAGATTAAAATTCTTCCACAACTCTAAATCAAATCTGATTTACTATATATATATATATATATATATATATATATATATATATATATATATATATATATATATATATATATATATATATATAAGATCCAGGTGTTCCTCATCCGATCAAAATCATACTCAAATCTTAATAATATGGTGTTATGAACAAGATCTACTAATCATTCTTAGATTTCTCAACATGGTATAAACAACATTCATTTATTCATATGAATCATACCACAGTACAACATCTATATCGTTCACAACATCAAATCTAACATCATTACCACTCGCATACATAGATCAACAACAAGATAAATTTATGTCATTCACAAACAAAACAAAACCCACAAAGTCATTCACAAAATCAAAACAAAACAAAACCAAGTCACTCACCTTTGAATTTTAGAAGAAACCACGAAAAAGCTTTCATCTTTGCTAGATCCAAAATCGCCTTTCTCCACCGAAACAAGATATCAAAATTCTGTATATTGTCAACAATGACGGCTGGAGAAAAATCTCTTAAATATCCGGGATTGAATATTAGGGTTTTACCCACACTTTTGCAAAATAATTCTTTCCAAAATACAATTTACATATATAGTCCTATCCTTGGAAATTCCATCAAAACACATTTAAATTAGGATTTAAAATAAAATATACATCCCAAATCTCAATCAATACTATTCAAAACGTCCAGAATGTACATTTTGCACTTTAACCCCTAAAAATGTCAAATTTGCAAAAAGGTCCTTCTTTTCCCAAAAATTGCAAATAGTTCCAATTAATTTCAGAAAAATCTGGAAAAATACTAAATAATTCCCAAATATTAAATGATGATTTTTCATAAAGAAAATTTAACTTTCGAACTTCTCAAAAGTCATTTGCACGTATTTTGCACGTGTAAAAAGATAAATCTTTTTAGAAAATATTAATTAAATCTCCAAAAAACAATTTAAATACATTTTCAAATATAAAAATAATATTTGAAAATACGGGGTTCTACAATCCTGCTATACCCCACTTTTATTTCAAAGCTATGGGAATCATTAAAAGCCAAGCTTTTCCTAACTCTTTGCAGGCAGCACTGTTTTATCATCCTAAGAGTGGGTATGCGATTTTAATCTCTCAGTGCTCCCGTCGATTCAACAAGATTTAGTTGTCCCTTTGAACCTAGATCTTGGGATCTCCAATTCCTAGGTAGGGTTTCCATCAAGTATTCTCTTTCGTCATAGGCTTTAAACTCATTCCTCTTGATGATTTCACAACCTGCTCTCGCGACAGACCTTTAGTAAATGGATCCGCTAGATTGTCGGCCGATTTTATATATTCTATAGAGGTTACTCCATTTGAGAGCAGTTGTCTAATGGTTTTGTGTCGCCTTCTGATATGACGAGACTTATCATTATACATACAACTCAGTACCCGTGCTATAGCCGATTGGCTGTCACAGTGTACACATAAAGCTGACACTGGTTTTTCCCACATAGGAATATCCTCTAAAAAGTTTCGCTCTGCTTCCTCTGCCGCTTTGTCTAAAGCAATAAATTCAGATTCCATTGTGGATCTGGCCAATAGCGTTTGTTTAGAGGATTTCCATGATACAGCTGCACCACCAAGTGTAAAGACATATTCACTTGTGGATTTTGAGTTCTTAGAATCTGATATCCAGTTGGCATCACTGTAGCCTTTTAGTACTGCTGGATATCTGGTGTAATGCAGCGCATAACTCTGAGTATGTCGCAAGTAGTTCAATACTCTAGTTATTCCTTTCCAGTGACTTTGTCCTGGATTACTCGTGTATCGGCTCAGTACATTTACCGAATGTGCTAGGTCCGGTCTTGTACAATTTGTTAGGTACATCAGACTACCGATTACACATGCATATTTCAGTTGTGATATGCTTTCGCCTGTGTTTTTGAACAAGTAAAGACTTGGATCGACGGGACTTTTTGCTGTCCCATTGGAGTAATTCTTGAATCTTTCAAGTACTTTCTCAGCATAATGAGCTTAAGACAAAGTAATTCTCTCAGATGTTCTGGAAACTTTGATTCCTAGTATGACATCTGCAACTCCCAAATCTTTCATGTCAAACTTGCCACTCAGCATGCTCTTAGTTTGTTTATAATGTCGTTATTACTTCCAATAATGAGCATGTCATCTACGTACAGACAGACCAGAATGTATCTATTTAGAGTATCTTTAATGTAGATATACTTATCGCATTCATTTATTTTGAAACTATTTGACATCATAACATTGTTAAATTTTGCATGCCACTGCTTTGGAGCTTGTTTCAGGCCGTACAGAGATTTTACAGGCCTACACACCTTGTTTTCCTGTCCAGGAACTACGTAACCCTCAGGTTGTTTCATGTATATTTCTTCTTCTAAGTCCCCATTTAGAAATGCAGTTTTAACATCCATTTGATGTATTTCCAGGTTACGTAGAGCTGTAATAGCTATCAACATTCTTATGGATGTTATTCTTGTAACTGAGGAATATGTATCAAAGAAATCTAGGCCTTCCTTTTGCCTAAATCATTGTACCACAAGTCTAGCCTTATGCTTCTCCATTGAACTATCCGGTTTCAATTTTTGTTTGAAAATCCATTTGCATCCTAAAGCTTTACATCCAGAAGGCAAGTCGACTAACCCCCATGTATGATTTTGCATAATAGAGTCTATTTCACTTTTGATTACTTCCTTCCACATAGGAGCATCAGGCATAGACATGGCTTTCTTGAAAGTTCTGGGCCCATTCTGTAACAGAAAGGTCGTCACAAAGTCAGGACTGAATGATTTTGATGTTCTCATCAGTATCATGTTCTGGTTCATCAATTGAAGTGCTTGCATTCCCTTGTTCACGTGTACGTTTGGGGTACGCAGTATCCTTGTACGGAAACACGTATTCAAAGAAGGAAGCATTCCTTGATTCCATTATTGTATTCACATGGATATCCGGTATATCCGATTTGTATATCAAGAACCGATATGCACTACTGTTGTGTGCATAGCCTATGAATATGCAATCAATCGTCTTAGGTCCGATGGTGACCTGTTTCGGGTTAGGTACTGCCACTTTTGCTAGATACCCCCACACTTTGAGTTATTTATACGAAGGTAAGTTACCTTTCCACAGTTCGTATGGTGTCTTGCCGATTTTCTTGTGAGGTATTTTATTGAGAATGTAGTTGGCAGTCAGCAACGCTTCCCCCCACATGTTTTGAGGTAAGCCAGAATTCAACAAGGCATTCATCATCTCCTTTAGAGTTCGGTTCTTGCGCTCGGCAGTACCGTTTGATTCGGGTGAGTAAGGAGCAGTTGTCTGATAAACTATTCCATGTTCTGAGCAGAACATGTTAAATGGTGCATCATATTCTCCTCCTCTATCACTTCTAACGATTTTAATCGTTTTGTCAAGTTGATTCTCAACCTCAAGTTTATATTCTTTGAATTTATCCAAAGCCTCATTTTTGCTATGTAACAAATATACATAACAGAATTTTGTACAATTATCTATGAATGTCACAAAGTACTTTTTGCCACCTCTGATCTGCACATATTTTAAATCACACAGATCCGTGTGAATTAGACCTAGAGTTTCTGTGTTTCTTTCTACAGAACGTGATGGAGTTTTAGTGAGTTTGGCCTCCGTACAAACTTCACATTTTTCTGAGTTATCTACCTTAAATTTTGGTAGCAAATTCATGTTAATTAATCTACGCATAGAATTGACTGAATTAACATTAACATGGCCTAGTCTTTCATGCCAAACAGAGGAAAACTCAACAACATAGGCAATAGAAGTTATTTCATTAACATTGGGAACAGCAGGAAAAATGGTTTTAGGGATGAATGTCATTATATTAAACTTGAACAGTCCATCATTTACATATCCTTTACCCAAGTATATCCCATTCTTAGACAATACAAAATTATCAGAAACAAGAACAACCTTAAACCCATTATTGCTTAGCAGAGAACCTGATATAAAGTTCTTTCTAATATCTGGAACATGCAGCACATTTGTGAGTGTTAGTTCTTTGCCTGAAGTCATTTTCAGCACTCTCTTCCCGGTTCCTTCAATTTTGGAGGTGGAAGAGTTTTCCATGAACTACTGTTCATCTTTGTTGCACTTCTGGTATGAAGTGAACATTTCCTTATCCGAGCAGATATGCTTGGTGGCCCCAGTATCGTACCACCATTCACGAGGATTGCTCCCCACAAGATTTACCTTTGATACTACAGCACAGAGGTCCAGGTCAGAGAGACAAGTGGACTAGTTCTCAGCTATGTGTGCGTGGAATTTTTCATTCCCTTTTACATGTCCTGTTTCTGAACGATTACCATCCTTGTTGCGGCACTCAGAAATTTTGTGCCCCAGCTTACCACACTTGTGGCATTTCCCAACAAAACTCTTTGCAAGAGGTTTTTTGTTTAAGGCCTGTGGTAGAAATTTTCTCTTCTTGCCCTTCTGTTCGTGCTCCACCACGTTGGCCTTTTCTATGGACTGATTTCTATAGAACCTGTCAGTTTTGCGATTCTCCTCTTCGATTCGCAATCTGACAATTAGGTCTTCAAGAGACATCTCCTTTCGCTTGTGTTTGAGGTAGTTCTTAAAGTCTTTCCATCCGGGTGGAAGTTTTTCGATGAACGCTGCAACCTGGAATGGTTCGCACAGCGTCATGTTCTCTGCAGCAATGTCGTGCATTATAACCTGCAGTTCTTGGACTTGACTCACAACAGTTTTTGAGTCAATCATCTTGTAGTCCAGAAATTTGCCGACTACAAACTTCTTGGACCGGGCGTCTTCTGTTTTGTACTTCTTTTCCAAGGATCCCCACAGGAGTTTGGACGTATTAAAGACATAGTAGACATTGTACAGGGGGTCTACCAAGCCATTCAGAATGTAGTTCCTGCAGAGGTAGTCTCCCTGAGTCCACGCATCAACTGCAGCAACGGAGTGTGCATCCATTGGCCCAGCATTGGGGCAGATTCAGTGAGAAATCTGTCCAGCTTCAATGTGGTCAGGTAGAACTGTATCTTTCCTTGCCACTTCTTGAATCCAGTTCCATTGAACTTCTACGGTTTTTCTCCCACGGTTATGTGCGTGGGTAGAACGACCGAATATGCCGCAACCGATTGTGCAGTCACATTTTGGGTCACCGGTGTTTCGTTACTGATAAGCCCACTAGCAATATCCCTTTGTGTGTTCTCCATGTTCATATCTTCTCTGAAATAGTATGAAACAGAAATTGTCAGGAGTTTTTTCCGAATCGATAACAGTACCTGTAAATAAACTTCACAAAACTGTTAGAATCAGTGAGGAAAAAATTATGCTTTAAGATTGTTAGAACCAAATTTTATAAATATGAAAAAACCCAACAACAATTGTGAAGAATTGAAATACAGGAAACAAAACAGGAGACAAAAGACTTTGCACAGAGTCGAGATTGAGAATCTCTGTCCTTAAAGCAGAATTCGCCCCGTAGTATGACGGTGGCTGGCGAATTGCTTCCCAAGATACAACTGTACCTTCTCTGAAGAGCAGCACCCTTGCTTCAGAGATCCAGCGAACTGCTGTCTGTGATGTACTCTCAGTTGACACAGAGGAGAAGAAGAAGAAGAAGAATAAAACTAACTCTAACTGTGTAAAAAACTCTGTCTGGATTCAGTAGTTTTTTATAAAAGACAATGGAGACTGGAGACTCTTCAGAGGCTCATTACCCTGTAACAGCAGAGTAATGGAGACTCTTCAGATTCATAACTGGTGAGCCATTACTCTGCTGTTACAGAGTAATGGTACCAGTTACCGAATCTGAAAAGACTTATCAGTTCAGTAGGGGAAAAGTTTTTGTCTGGGCAAAAAAAAAATTTAAGCCAAAGCGAGAGCAAAGCCAGACCAAGCCAAGCCGAAGCCGAGGCTAAGTTCTCTCTCCACTACACGTTAGTGGTAACTCCCGAACCACGCCCTTTAGTCCAGTTTTCTAGTATATATACTAGAAAAAATCTTTCCCAATTTTCGATATGGGACTATCTATTTTCTCCAAGTTGCTAAGTTAGTACATTTCAAGTACCCAATTTTGGACCAACATTTCTCATTCATACGGAATTCGTTTTTGGCAAGTGAATACACTATGGAATAGTACTCGTCGAGAGAATCGCAATCCACTTAATTTCCGGCACCGCCGGTGGCCGGAGCCTGCCGGAATCCGGTCCGGAAAATTTCAAAAATTAATTCCAACACCAACCACTAAAAGACAAGCCCCATATATGTTTGGGGTAGAATTTCATATATGTTTGCCATTTCTCGTTCTTCCTTTCCTGTTGAGTACTGTTTGTTTCTTGGTTAATTCCCATCTTTCTAGCATCATTTCGATTGTTGTTTTGTTGCTTCGTTCTTTTTGGAGGAAACGAACAACTAGCCATTTTATCGCTTCAGTGGTTTCTGTTTTTTTGTAGAGAAATTTAGTTACTTTGGTATTTTAGATTCAACGAATTATTCATCTTGCTGAGAAACTAATTTAGGTGCGTGTGTGAATTATTGAACATTTTAATGATATTTTCTATTTGTCAATAAAGAACGAATATTTTATAGGTTAGTTTCACACATACAATTTGGTTTAAATATCAAACATACATTTTGGTTTAAATATCAAAATGATTGTCAACAATTTTTAAAGTGACCATAGTTAGTAAATGAATATAAAGTTGCATATGCTATACTTATATTATAATTTCAAGAAGAGTTTGTCCAAAACTCCAAGCATTTCCGATTCTTGTTATATAATAGTATATAATGTTTTTACTGCAACTAGCTGAGTATATAGTAACTGTAGATTACTACCTTGAGTTGATTGAAACTATCAAACTCTAAATATTACTCCATACAGCATTAAAACTGTAGATTACTATTCTGAGCAGATTAACAATACCAAACTCAACTATTAAAACAGTATGTTCAGGGTTTTAATATGAGTACTTCAAATAGAAAATGTTATCCACACTCTATGATCAACATCATCATCTTGTTTGCTACAGAAAAATTGATAGATACATTTTACTAAAAAAAACAAATTTAATTGATAGAAACGTGATCGGATTTTCCAATCCATATTCTTCATCACCAAATGGATACACAAGAAAATATAAAAAATTATAAAATATATATTAAAAAAAACCAACTATTCAGTGACAAGTGGACCAATTAGACATGGTTAGATGCTATAGTCCAGAGTCTTTTTTTTTTTGCGACTCACCCTTAAAATATATCCTCTAATATCTCCAATCTATAGACTGAAACATATAGAGAGAGAAATGGTAGCTCCAGTATTTATAGTGGCAAAACTATGCATCGTTCACTTTTTCCGGTTGACGCCTTTGATATGGCCATTGAACCTCTACTTTCCGGTGCTACGTCACTTGCCCAACGTGTGCGCCACCATATCCTCGGTCACTTCCTTCTGTGCCTTGCAACTCAGGCATATTAGGACTGTCGATGGCCGGGCTCAATTGGAAGACACAGCTCGCTTCGTTTTTGATCGGGTTGGATCAGGAAGGGCAGTACAGTCTCGACGCAATACTGTTTCTCCATACGTGGCATCTAGGAGCATCGAAGCTCTGTTCCTTGTTTCCTATTGAGTAATTTTTTTATTTTTTTTTAAACTATTTCTCTTACTTTCTTAAGTTGATGCAATTGGTAATTTGTTGCTCTGTTTTTTTGTTTTGTTTCTTAACCCATCCACTTGTATAGTTGTATTCGCCCTCTTTTGAATCCTGTAATTTGTTCTTCTTTTTCTTTTGGTTTCTGTGTATTTAGTTTGAGTAATAAGCAAAGATTGGATATTAGTTCAGGTCTACTTCGAAGAAGATGTGAACAACTTTTCGATATGATAGCCCCTCAATTGAAATCGAACTTGTATTTTATTGAATTTCGAACTTGGAAACAAAGCCATTGATCTCCTATTAGATTAATTTCCTTGCTGCTGTGAGTTGGATGCTCAGCTTCTTCATAGGGATGGCATTCGGGCCATTCGGGCCGTACGGGGCCGGGTTTGACCGGATTTTGACCGGTCTCGGGCTTATCCGGGCCGGGCTCCTCCCAACGCGGGCCGGGCTCAAGGTAAGAAACCTTGGCCCGGACCTGGCCCCCAGCCCCTAGTGTAGGGTCTGGGCAGGGCCGGACCTGGCCTGGCCCGTGTATAAAGGTTTTTTTTTTAGTATTGTTAAAGAACAAGTATATGGATTTGTAATTGCATAACAATTGCAAAGAATAAAATTTCATAAATAATTGAAGTACATGAATAAATAAAGTACATGATTAAATAAATTTGAACTTCTTGAATAAAATTAAGTACATGAATAAAATTCATACAAATTTGTCTATTTAGCTCAAATCATCAAATTACAAATCAAGGGAATTACTTGAATTTAAAGATCGAGATGGCCTCTACTTAGATTGAAGAGAAGGCATTAGACTATTGTCGTGCACTTCAACTTAACCTAAATATAGAATCTCATCACTCTAAATTTTCCAATTAATTACAATTAATTGAACAACATTTTAATGTAAATTAACTAAATGTAATCGTTCATTCATCGCTACTTGTAGATCCACCTCCAGCTTGTGCTTCAAGTAAGTCTTGGGTCCTCTCTTCCGCTTTCATCCAATCTTCGGCGCATACTAGCATCTCCAAATTTTTTGCTGTCAATCGGTTCCTGCTCGGGCTCATTATCCTGCCACCAAGAGAAAAAGCACTTTCCGATGCAACAGTTGACACCGGTGTTGTTAGCAGATCTTTAGCCATACGAGAAAGAATATTAAAAATTGCTTCATTAGTCTTCCAAAATTGTAACACATCTTCTACATCTTCAACTGCACTTTGTGCATTATACCAATTCAACTCATTAGGTGAATTGGTTCTTGCCTTTTTCAATTTAATAAGATTTAAAACACCAATACTAGCTTGACTCTTTCCTTTTGCTAATATGGAGGAAGAAGAAGAAGAAGATTGAACATTTTGTGTTTGTGTTTGAATAGTGTTAGTTGAATAAATCCCATCATAAGAATCATATAACCTAGTCAAAACATTCTCAAATTTACGAATAAAAGTAACATGATCAAAATCTAGTATTGCATCGTGTGGGGCATAAGTGTAGAAATTTTCAATTAAATTTTTTGTACCTTCTAATTTAATCATAGGATTCATTACACTAGCTACACAATATAACATAGGAATTGGATGAAAATATTTCAAAAACTTAACATATGCCGCATTAACCATATCTCTAATAAAAGGGTCATTTTGCAAATTTTTAATTGTTGTCATCATAGTCACAATTTCAAGTAAAATACCACTAGATGTAGATGTATATGTTTTTGAAAATTGCAAAGTTGCATCGTTAAAAGGTTGTAAAAATTTATATAAACAATCGGCAAAAAACCAAAAATCATCATCTAACATACAATTTTGCATACCCATTGCGACACAAAAATCTCTAAGATTAAAACGATAATGAAGAACAACGCCTAATCATTCAAAGGTAGAATTCCAACGATGCTGTACATCTTTAGGAAAACGTCTACATACAATGCCCCTAAGTTTACACCAATCATGAAAAGCTTGATAAATTGGACCACTCAATGCAATATATTGAACACAATCTCTCATAGCTTCTAGTTTATCATTTCCATATTTTAGTGCATCTTGCACACAAAGATTTAAAATGTGACAAGCACACCTAACATGAAAAATTTCGGGTTCCACAGGATCTAAAGTAATTTTTAAACTCTCAATTGCCTTAGTGTTATTGGATGCATTATCAAAACCAATAGCAAACACTTTATCATGAATAAAAAAATTATTGCATGCTTCCATAATGTGTGTGGCTATAATTTCACCCTTATGTGGGTACCTAACATATCCAAAAGAAATTATTCTCTTTTAAATTATTCTCTTTTGAAGTAACCAATCTGAATCTATCCAATGACATGCTACACACATCATTGGAACCCCGTTTACTCCTACCCACCCATCCGATGTCAATGAAACTCTAGTGTTTGGTGATTTTAGTGTTGCTATCAAAAAATCCGTACTCTCATTGTAAACTAATTTACAATCACCCTTAACAACATTCCTAGCAATTTTTTTAAAATGGGGGTTGAAGGTGGTTTGTACAAAATCATCTACATATTTTTGTTCACCAAACGAATATGGCAATTCATCCCTAATTACTAATTTAGCGATTCCCTTACGAACGTGATCGTGATCATATGTATGACTATCTACTTGACCGATTTTAGGATGTATTTTTTGTTGTGTGAGATTATCTTTCGAAAATTGTGGTTGACATTTATTTAAGTGACGTTGAAGTGTACCTATGTCCGATCCTACTTTAAACTTATATGGGGTTTGGCATTTCTTACATATTTTAAGTCCTACACTCTTATCATTTTGTGAAGGGACAAAATTGAAAAAATTGTGTACTTCCGAAGTAGTCCCTCTTGTTTTCCTTGAGTTTAGAGAAGGACCTTATTCCGACGGTTGTGGTTCTACATGATCTTCTATTTCTATAGGATTTGAGTGTGTTTCATTCAAATCGGGAAAACTATCTGATATGGCTAAAAATAGGATTAAATCGGGACCGTTCACATCGGAGACGAATCTTAAAGCTCAGGGGTAAAACGGTAATTTCACCTACTAACGGGTCCGAAGCGGGTACTGGGTCTCCTCCTCACAGATCCAACAACCCGCGAACGGATCCATCTCAACTGGGTATGGGTCCCGACCCGATACAAACCCAGACCAGCAAGAGGAGATCAGGGTCACTGATTTGACTAAATCAACGGGGCTGATTTGCAGTTATCCTCTCACCGGGAATTAAGGGATTACATTCCTAATCTGATTACGAGGATTTTATGCCTTATCAGATCACAGGAATCACATTCCTAATCTGATCCCAACGGCGACTATAAATACCCCCCACCTACCACTGTTACAGGTTAATCACTTTTTGCCAACTTAAGCTCTTTTTTAATCATCACTGGTTACTGACAAGAGCGTCGGAGGGTGCGTCGCCGGGATCAACCCCGGTGTTTCGCACTTTCCTTGCAGGTATTCGGCGGGAGTCGGCAGCCCAACTCAGACGAACAGGTTTGGATCGCTATTCAGGTTTTTTCACGAACCCACAAATTCTATCTGTTTACCCCCACACCAGAATTAGCGGTAACAGGTTGGCGCCGTCTGTGGGAAAACCATACGAATAGCCGCCGCCTCTTCCTCGTCGACTTAGCTCTTCTCCAGCCATGCCTCCCAGAAAAGTAAGATCCAAGGGGTCCAACCGTGGACCCAACCCTATTGATCAACAGCAGGAAGTCCCCGTCCATCCCGCTCCGCAGCAGGGACAACTTCCTCCTCCGGCTGAGGACCGTGTCCAGCAGGACCCACCTCCTCTTCCGAACCAGCAACCCCTAAACGGTCCCGATCCACGGAAGCAAAAACAACCTCTCCATCGAGACCACATATCGGTAGACAACGCCTCTACAAACTCTTACGCCTCCCATAGTCCTCAGGCCCCTGACCTTCGAAATACTATCCTCAACCGGCAGAAGGATGAGGATCTCCGCCACCGTCTGGATGAAAAGCGGTCCCGAGAGGGAGCCTCCCGCCTACAACGTCCAAATGAGCGGAATCCTCACCACCGTGAGCATAGAAGGTCTCTTACCAGGAGAGGACGGAGAGAGTCACCCGGGCATTACAGGAGGAGGCGCCACTCTCCTACCGGTCGGCATCAGCCGAGGAACAATGAGGCGCCCATCACTCGCGCCGAGTTCCTGCAGTTTCAAGCAACGGTGTTGCAGGCTCTTAACCTTCGACCCAACAACAATGAGGCCCAAAGGGTTCCTTCGCCCCAACGGGTTCCCAGTCCTTGTCGTAGGTCCGCCTCTCCTCCGCCGGCTCCTAACCACCGGCAGCATGATCTTAGCCCTCGCCGCTCCCGGGACGACCATCGTCGTAGCCCCGGCTCTCCCTCCTACGAAGACGAGTCCAGAGGCTCGTTCGACTACCGCGGGAGGGACGATGCCCTATACCGCTGTCTCCATGAGGTGGAGAGGCGAATCGGTCGAATGGACGAGGGGGGAACCATCCGTCCGAGCAGACCCCCTTTCTCCCGAACCATCATGGAGGCTCCCATCCCGAGGGGATTCGAACCCCCAAAGTTCGAAACTTACTCGGGGGAGTCGGACCCCGTGGACCACATCGAAAGCTTCAAGACCCTCATGCTCATCCACCAGGCTTCGGACGCCTTACTTTGCAAGACCTTCCCTGCCACCCTGAAGGGGTCGGCTAGGGAATGGTACTCCCGCCTTGCTCCCTCTTCCATCTTCTCCTTCGAGCAATTCGAGACCCTCTTCATCACCCACTTCATGAGTAGTAGACACACGGAGAAGACCAGCCTCTCATTACTCCGGCTCCGCCAGGAGAAGGGAGAGAAGTTGAGAGACTATGTGAAGAGGTTCACTGCAGAGGTCAGGTCCATAGCCTCCCTCGACCAATCCATCGCAACAGCCGCCTTCCAATCCAACGTCTTCAATTCCAGCCTCCGCTCCTCTCTTGCTAAGAAGCCTCCACAGAACTTTGCCGACCTCCTTCTCAGGTGTGACAAGTACATTCGTGCCGAAGAAGCCGCCTACCTTCCTAGCTCCGAAGGATCCACCTCCGGAACGAAGAGAAAGCTGACCGAAGAAGAAGAGCCTAAGAAGCTTCAGAAGGAGGGCAATAGCCAGCGCCGCCCAACTCCTCGGTTTGAGAAGTTCACCCCCCTCGTTGCCAATATATCAGAAGTTCTCATGGAAGTGGACAAGGAAGGGCTACTCCGTGCTCCCCCTAGAATGAATACACCTGGCAAGAAGAGGGACAAGGATAAGTGGTGCCGCTTTCACAGGGACCACGGCCACGACACGGAAGATTGTCGGGCACTGAAGGAAGAGATCGAAGAACTCATACAGCGGGGGCACCTGACCAAGTTCGTCCAGAAAGAGGGGGCCAAGCTTCCTCCCTGAGGAGCCAATGAACGAACCGAAGGCCCCGTCGAGCTCTAAGACTCAGAACCTCCCGGCTCTTCCCAAGAGGTCTTCACCTTATCATAGAAGCAGGATCTTGATTTTTAATAAGGCCGATGCTTGTAATTCGGCCAATAGCATGTGTGGTAGGGTAAAAATGGCTTGGGGGCCCAACCAGGGCCCAATACAATTCTCACTCAAAAAGGTAGAAATAGCAATCTAGTTCGGCTCCAAACCACTTCAGGGTCTGCGCCGAACCTCATGTTTGCCCTCACAGTACTGGCCTTCTCATACCGACGAGCCTCAGTAGTCCTCGGAGTCCGATCCGGGACAGTCCCACAGGCCGTCCCCCCTCTCTGGCGGAGCAGAAGGATGACCTGGCGCAGCCTAGGCCCTCCGATCCACCCAGAAGCACAGGAGACCCACGATCAGCCATGTCAGCTCCAAATACCACCAAGGGTTTCGCCACGTCAGCCCTATACCACTCCTGGTATTGCCACGTCTGCCCTAAACCCCCTGGGCCTTCTGCCACGTCAGGCCCACGGGCTTTCGGATCCAGACCCGGCCCCCAAGAGGAACCAAACCCGGTTGGGATTCTCTATAAATACTAGACTCACACCCACCTTTTGAGGTAATCAATCTTTTGCCACTTAAATATACCTAGTTATTGCTACTCTCTCACAGAGACTGACTAGATCGTCGGAGGGTCCACCACCGGGATAAACCCCGGTGTTTCAGGACCGTCTGCAGGTACACAAGACCTCGGATCCGACCCCTCTGATCCGAGCCCAGACTTCAACATCATTCCGAGCTCATCGTAGGTTCCAGAAGGTCAACTGAAGGTCGGCAGACGAGCAGCATTCTCCTTCAATACAAATCGAGTTCGAACTCACACCTGGTGCATCCACACGTCTCCCAGAAATAAACCGCATCAGGTTGGCGCCGTCTGTGGGAACCCTGCTTCAGAAGCCGATCCGTGCCAGACCCTTAAGGGACCTCGACAGCCGAACCCTCATGGCCTCCAAAGGCAAGGGGGCTGCTTCCTCCGTCAACCGACGGGACTCGCCCCCACCAAATGCTAACGCCGGGCCACGCACTTCAAAACACAGGGCTCCCCCTCAAGAGTCCCAAAGGAGCGTCACCCAGCCAGTCCAGCCCGACCTCCGGGGGATAATCCTCAACCGCAAGATTACCCGCAACAGGGGAAGGGCCGCTTCCAACCCGGCCCCGAACCGTCCAAGACCGCCGCCCGAGGGACGAAGACCCGCACTCAGCCGAGTCGGAAGACAACCCTCGGACCGACCAAACCGGGTTGAGGGAGCCCCCGTCACTCACAAGGAGTTCCAAGACTTCCGAAGAGAAATTCTGGGAGCTCTCCGACGGCCCCCCAGGGAAGAAACCCTCCATTCCCAAACAGGGTCGGACGCCGAAGCCAGCGCGTCCGGCCCATCAACAATCCAGCCAGAGGACGATGGCGTACTCCTAAGGCGCCTACAAGAAATGGAGGATCGCCTCGATCACATAGGGGACGGCGGCCAAAGAGCGGCTCAGGGGTACAGACCTGTCCGTCCTCCCTTCTCCGCCCCCATCCTCCAAGCAGAAATACCCAGGA
Source organism: Hemerocallis citrina (assembly GCA_017893485.1). Classification (NCBI taxonomy): domain Eukaryota; kingdom Viridiplantae; phylum Streptophyta; class Magnoliopsida; order Asparagales; family Asphodelaceae; genus Hemerocallis; species Hemerocallis citrina. Next base: position 38,783,645 of record CM030361.1, read on the forward strand.
ATTTCCGACCCCCTCAATTCGAGACCTACGACGGCGAGGGAGATCCTGCTGATCACATAGAGGGTTTCAAAACCCTCATGATGATTCACAGCGCCTCGGATCCCCTGCTATGCCGAGCCTTCCCTGCCACCCTTCGGGGTCTAGCTCGTGAGTGGTTCTCGAAGCTCGCCCCCGGCTCCATTTACTCCTTCGACCAACTCGAGGGCAATTTTCTCGCCCACTTTGTCACTAGCCGGAAGGCCGAAAGGACCAGCGCCTCATTACTTGGGCTCAGACAGATAGAGGGAGAATCACTCAGAGTGTTCGTCCGGAGATTTACCGCTGAGGCAAGGTCGGTCTCCTCCCTCGACCCGGGCGTCGCTTCAGCGGCATTCCGACACAACGTCCGTCATGGACAGCTGAAGGCTTCTCTGGCGAAGAAACCCCCCGTCGACTTTCCCGACCTCCTCAATAGGGTCGAGAAATACATTAGGGCAGAAGAGGCCCTTAACCCCGAAGATGCCAGGGATGCCACCGGGAAGGGAAAGCGGAAGACCGAAGAAGTCGAACCATCAAAGAAAGCTCCAAGGGACCCGGGGGCCATGAAGAAGGTCCCGCCGGTCCCCCGCTTCGAGAGGTACACTCCTTTGACGCATAACGTATCAGCCATCCTCTTGGAAATCGAAGACAAGGGCATTGTCCGACTACCTCCCCGATCTAATAACAATAAGAATCGAGATCAGCGCTTCTACTGCCGCTTCCACAGAGATCACGGGCACGAAACCGACCAATGCCAAGCCCTGAAAGACGAAATTGAAGAACTCATTTCCAGAGGGTACCTCCGAGAGTTTACCCGAGAAGGCCCACGGGATCGGCGAGATGCTAGGAACCGGAGGCCCTCGCCTCCGAACCCTCCTCCAAACCACACCCAGGGTCGGGACCCCGATTCCGAGGGAGCCGCAGATATGCCTTTCATCTTGCACTGTGTCCACGGAGGGCCGATGGGAGGTGAATCGAATACTTCCCGAAAAGCCTTCATCCGAGAGGTGAACGCTGTCCGAGACAACCCCTCGCCCAAACTGCAGTCGAGGCCGGTCTCCTTCTCAGGGGAGGACCTCGAAGGTGTTCGCTTGTCCCACTGCGATGCCCTCGTCATTAGTCTCCACATGGCTAATTGTAAAGTTCGCAGAATCCTCGTCGACAACGGCAGCTCGGTGAATATTCTTTTCCTCGAAGCCTTCGAAAATCTCAAGTTACCCAGAGGCAAACTCAAGCCGGCCGGGTACACCTTGCACGGGTTCTTCGGCGTCCCTATCGTGATAGAAGGGATTGTTACCCTCGACGTTACCGCCGGATCGACTCCTGTCAAAAGGACCGAGTCCATGGACTTCATGGTAGTCAACGTCAAGGCGGCTTACAACGCCATACTCGGCCGACCTGGACTGTGCTCCCTCCAAGCGGTGCCTTCGGCTTACCATCTGAAGCTCAAGTTCCCCACCCCGCAAGGAGTCGACATCGTCCGAGACAGCCAAGAAGCAGCGCGATCATGCTACATGACCACCGTCGGGGGAGGTGTGTTCCCCCTCGACGCCGAACGAACATAGATTATGGCCTGGCTAAGTGTAAATCTATTTTTGTGTAAACCCTCATGTGTAAAGGGCTGTCTTAGCGGCCCTCCCTATCTTATACTAAAAATACCCCTTTTTGTCCGAATCCAAATGTCTCGGTAGACTCAATCCGAGTCCAGACTAAGGGTTCTTCCTAAGGCCCCACTTCGATCCCTCGCGGATCGGTGGAGCCAAACCTTACCTCCGACATTGTGCGCTACACTACTAGCCGGAGCGATGAAGGAAAAGGATTCTTTATTCATGCCCCTTTATTTTCGTTCTGAAAAAATAAAAGAAACAAAGACCGTTACAGGACCACTCCGCTCATCTTAAACCAGAAGAAATCTTAGGGCCCTTCGGGCCCAACGAGGGGCAAAAAGTACTCCGACCAAGCAACTAGGAGCCCCTCTCCTTGTTATGGTAGTCCTTAGCCTCAGCCGCGGTCGACACTCCAGCCACAGAACTCTGGGCGTCATCCGGTCGCGTCCGCTGCAACAGTAGCAGCGCAGAGGGAACCCCCTCCGCTTGCCGACCCGCGGAGGAAGAGAACGAGACACCCAATATCGCCTTGTAACGATGTATCTCCATCTCCTTCTCCACAAAGACGTCGCGAAGTAACCCCCCAGGAGAGGGCCTCGGCACCAAGGTACTCAACCCGGCCTGTCCAAGGTTCGCACCGCCGAGCTCCCGATCCCACATCGCCCTCCTCAGCCGACGCGCCTCCTCACTTAAGGCTTCGGACTTATTCCGATAAAAGTTACAAGCCGTATCAGTGTCCCGAGCCCCCCTTCGGTGACAAACTAGCGCGGCCTCCAAGGCCTTAACTTTACTCCGGAGCCACGCCACATAGAAACTACGGGAGTCCACCTCGGGGAGGAAAGCCGCGACCTACAAGAAAACCAACCAACTCAACACACATTCGCAAGAAGGTTCGGAGATGTCCGAGGTCAAAACAATTGGCCGGTCAAAAAACTTTTTTTACTACTATAAATCCAGGTACTTCTTACAAAAAATGCGGTGGCCAGTCTGCGGGAGGCAAATACAGTCGAGGGGGAGAAAAAGAAAGATAAAAATTATACAAATCATTGACCCACCTCAGCGTCGACAGACGGATCCACGGATGCGTCGGCCGGTGGGTCGAGGGCGGGCCCTTCTTCGCCAGGAGTCTTCGACGTCCCCTCGATCTCCATGTCATACTCAAAATTGGACAGATCGAGGGTCGGGAAGAAGTGCCTCACGTGACTGAGGGCCTTCGCATAACTTTTGTCCTGGGCCTCGATCACCATCAGCTGACCCGTAGTCATCACCTCCTTCGCCTCCTTGGTGAACTTCGTCTTCAGGGAGGCCACCTTCTTCTCCCACTCTGCATCCTTGGCCTTGAGCTGGAGCTCCAGCTGCTGCTCCCTCTTGTGCGAACCCTCGAGTTCGATCCGCATCTCCTTCATCTCCCGCTCGCTCTTTTCCGCCCGAGCTCGTTCTTGGGCCAGGGACGCCTCGTAGAGGTTCTTTATGTTGGCCCCTTGCATGCAAGCCTACAACCAACGAGCGCAGATAAGGATAAGGCTTCCGTACGAAAATCAACAAGGGGGACAGGGTCGACGGACTTACCAGCACAGTGGCCTGCGCCAGGCGTGCGAACGCCACCTCCACGGGCTCGCCCTCCATCGCCTTGCGGTCGCGAAGGGTCGCCAACTTCACCACCACCTCAACGGCTTGGGCCTCCTCGGTCAGGCAGTCCCCCATCTGAACCGACCAGTCCGGAGCCCACCGCTGTCACAACAACTCCACCACCGGATCCTCTTCCTCGACCTCGACCAAGGGACCTTTTCCCTTGTCAAGAACAGAGGCCCCCGCTAGGCCCTGATCCTTCGAAGCAACCGCCCCCTTGCTCGTCTCCGAGCGAACCCTCTTGGTCCCCGGCTCGAGCTGGACCTCCGAGATGACTAGGGACGACCCCCTCGGCCTCTTCGCCGCCTCCTTCTCAGCCTTCTCCTTCCTCATGGCGAGCCTCTTTGCCTTGATCGACGCCTCGTCCATATCTGTGGGAAAAACCATTAAGAGCAATGAGCAAGAAAGTACGGAAGGACCAAGAGAAAAGAAACAACTACATACACATAACGGCTGGGCTTAGTCCAACGCTCGCCAGGTTGGCCTCCGTCACCTCCGTCCAATCAATACTAGGTGACAGACGGAGGCGCTCGACAAACCCCCATTCTTCGGTCGACAGATCCTCCTGCCTCGGCGTTTGGTAGCTCGGCTTGGAGTGGTTCCATCGAGTGGGAATGTCCCATGGCTCTTCACTCCGGATGACCAGATATTTTTTCTTCCATTCCTTAATGGAATCCGGGTGGTTGCGGACGACCTTCCCCTTACTCCGGGGAGAGATATAGTATACACCCTCGGCCGACGAGCTGACCATCAACATCGCGCGGAACACATTCAGCCGCAGGGGCACTTGCTGTTCCTCGCACATCAGCACAAAGCAGATAATCTGCTTCCAAGAGTTTGGCCCGTACTGCATGGGCGCCAAGGAGGCCCAGTTCAGCACATCCCTAACGAACGGGTGGATTGGCAACCTCAGGCCGGAGATGAAAGCATCCACTGGGAAGACATAATACCAAGCTGATAGGGGATCGGTGGGTCGCAGAGTAAAGCTCGGCAGTAGCAATTCGTAGCCAGGCCCTATATGATACGCCAGCTGCAGAACCTCCAAGTCCCCGTCCTCCAAAACGGTCGAGATCGCGTCCATCATCACCCTCCTCCGGCTCGGCGAAGAGGGTTGCACTCCGAAAAGCTCCCGGTCAGAAAGGTCGTCGGGATATTGACGGAAATGCTTCGGCTGTACGGGCGAACCCGTTATCAAATTGCGGAAAACAGGCGCCTGGCTCGAACCGCCGGTCCTCGACCCCGCCTTCCTCGGGGCCCTCTTCTTCTTCTTGGCTCGCTCCGACGAAGGAGTAGACAATGGCCCCAGGCCTGTCGGCATGAGTCTGGAACCTGCACCCTGAACGGTGGATCTCCTCACTATATCACCCTCGCCTCTCTCCTCCTCGGAAGACAACTCCAGTACGCGAATGTCGTCCGAACTATCGCCGGCTTCCTCTGACTTGCTACTCTCCACCACAAAGGGACGTCGGGAGCATGACGGCCTCATCTTGTGTACCGCCTCCCCCTCACCTACTGAGTCCTCCCACGAAACCGAGCCAGAAGGGTCCGCAACGGGCACCGACTCCTCCTCAAGCACGGGCTCTTCCCACGACATCGATGTGGAGACAGGCTTTACTTCCCCCCTGGACGTCGACGCCGATGAACCGGACTGAGCCCTATCCATCCGTGCCTAAAGCTAAACAAACTTACCAACTAACCTGGGACCGCTTCGGAAGGACGAGCCTAGTACGGCAAACTGCAAGAACAAGCGCTGAAGGGTTAGGAGAATTTTTGAGGAAGAAAGCAGCGAGAAAGAAGTGGGCGAAAGGGGAAGAAAGGAGAATACTTATAGAGGGGAAGAACGACTCCTCGACTTCCGCAATTACTATTCACTGATTGACGCACAACTGCCGCCTGGAAAATCGCGCCACGTCCTCGAAACGTGTGCTGCTGACGTCATCAGACGCCAGACTGACAGCCCAACTCAGGGGTCAGTTCGGATGGAATACGCGACGGAGAAAACATTTTTACTTAAGGTTTAAGGCGCCGTCATGCGACAGACGCCCCAGGCTCCAGCGCTCGACCGGTTCCCCTCTCACCCCTGAGCAGCCCGGGGCTTACAGCCTCGGCAGCCGAAACCCCGAACTGTTCAAGGGTGGGACAGAAACCGCCATCGCCTGGAGCCCTATCGGGACAGATTGGCCGACCCCCGGTTGGAGGTGGCCCCTCTATCCGAGGCCCTTCAGCCCCAAGACCGAAATACGGTTGGTGCCTCTTCCGTCCGGATCTCTCCCGGGCCAAACAACCATGTCAGGGTCGTCTGACCCGAAAAGGGATCCGGACGGCAAAACCACCACCAATCCGAGACTCCTCTTCCACCAGTAAGGATTTCGGCCGTTACCCCTCTCGCCCTGATCTCCCCTGGATCTGGCTACCGTATCAAGATCCATCAGATCCAAGAGAAGATCCGGGCGATAGAATAACCACCTCTCCGACACTGCTGAGGGTCGAAAATATTAGCAAAAGACAGGCGTCCGCCGAAGCAGACACCTCTAATGGCCAATAGGCCACCCCTGCTATGATCATACCTGCGGTGGAGGGGAGAGGTATTTATAGCCTCCCCCATGGACCAACCATTAGGGCACGGGGAAGGTCAATCGACGGAAAACTATGAGCCATCTGCATTCATTAGGCGGCGCCATTAAATGCCCCTAGGAAATTGGACCATCGCACCGATCTCGGAGAGCCTTCAATGCTCCGCAGAAATGACGAAATATCCCCGCTCAATCACCCTAAGGCACCAACCGTTCGACATCACCCTTGTTGGCCCGTAATCCCTCGCCGGCTCGAGGTCAGGTCTAGCATCAGGGTAGTCTTCTCAGGAAGGCTCCACGGCTCGCCATCGCCCTTGCCTACCCGTAATCCCTCGCCAAGCTCGAGGTCAGGTCCGGCACCAGGGTGGTCTTCTCAGGAAGGCCAACGGCTCGCCATCCTCTTGCTAACCCGTAATCCCTCGCCAGCTCGAGGTCAGGTCTAGCACCAGGATAGTCTTCTCAGGAAGGCTTCATGGCTCGCCATCGCCCTTGCCTACCAGTAATGCCTCGCCAAGCTCGAGGTCAGGTCTGGCACCAGGGTGGTCTTCTCAGGAAGGCCAACGGCTCGCCACCCCCCTTGTTGGCCCGTAATCCCTCGACCCGCTCGAGGTCAGGCCTAGCACCAGGGTAGTCTTCTCAGGAAGGCTTCACGGCTCGCCATCGCCCTTGCCTACCAGTAATCCTTCGCCAAGCTCGAGGTCAGGTTTGGCACCAGGGTGGTCTTCTCAGGAAGGCCAACGGCTCGCCACCCCCCTTGTTGGCCCGTAATCCCTCGACCAGCTCGAGGTCAGGTCTAGCACCAGGATAGTCTTCTCAGGAAGGCTTTACGGCTCGCCATCGCCCTTGCCTACCAGTAATCCCTCGCCAAGCTCGAGGTCAGGTCTGGCACCAGGGTGGTCTTCTCAGGAAGGCCAACGGCTCGCCACCCCCCTTGTTGGCCCATAATCCCTTGCCAGCCCGAGGTCAGGTCTAGCACCAGGGTAGTCTTCTCAGGAAGGCTTCACGGCTCGCCATCGCCCTTGCCTACCTGTAATCCCTCGCCAAGCTCGAGGTCAGGTCTGGCACCAGGGTGGTCTTCTCAGGAAGGCCAACGGCTCGCCACCCCCCTTGTTGGCCCGTAATCCCTCGACCAGCTCGAGGTCAGGTCTAGCACCAGGGTAGTCTTCTCAGGAAGGCTCCACGGCTCGTCATCGCTCTTGCCGATCTGAAATCCCTCGCCAAGCTCGATGTCGGGTCCAGCACCAGAATGGTTTCCTCAGGGAGGCCAACGGCTCACCATCATCCTTGCCGACTCGTAATCCCTCGCCGAGCTCGAGGTCAGGACCGACACCAGAGTGGTTTCTTCGGGGAGGCCCAGCGACTCGCCATCCCATTTCTACAACCATAAGCACTCCTCCACGGCTAGCTCCCGCACCCCCCGCAGGAGTGGGGGGCTTGTGTGGTAGGGTAAAAATGGCTTGGGGGCCCAACCAGGGCCCAATACAATTCTCACTCAAAAAGGTAGAAATAGCAATCTAGTTCGGCTCCGAACCACTTCAGGGTCGGCGCCGAACCTCATGTTTGCCCTCACAGTACTGGCCTTCTCATACCGACGAGCCTCAGTAGTCCTCGGAGTCCGATCCGGGACAGTCCCACAGGCCGTCCCCCCTCTCTGGCGGAGCAAAAGGATGACCTGGCGCAGCCTAGGCCCTCCGATCCCCCCAGAAGCACAGGAGACCCACGATCAGCCACGTCAGCTCCAAATACCACCAAGGGTTTCGCCACGTCAGCCCTATACCACTCCTGGTATTGCCACGTCTGCCCTAAACCCCCTGGGCCTTCTGCCACGTCAGGCCCACGGGCTTTCGGATCCAGACCCGGCCCCCAAGAGGAACCAAACCCGGTTGGGATTCTCTATAAATACTAGACCCACACCCACCTTTTGAGGTAATCAATCTTTTGCCACTTAAATATACCTAGTTATTGCTACTCTCTCACAGAGACTGACTAGATCGTCGGAGGGTCCGCCACCGGGATAAACCCCGGTGTTTCAGGACCATCTGCAGGTACACAAGACCTCGGATCCGACCCATCTGATCCGAGCCCAGACTTCAACATCATTCCGAGCTCATCGTAGGTTCCAGAAGGTCAACTGAAGGTCGGCAGACGAGCAGCATTCTCCTTCAATACAAATCGAGTCCGAACTCACACCTGGTGCATCCACACGTCTCCCAGAAATAAACCGCATCAGCATGTAATAAGGACTCGCCATATTGAAGCAGCCACTTAGTTTATTTCAATAAAACTTTACATTTTTTCATTGGAAATTGTTGCTCTTGCTTCATCTCTACCTCTCCGAGTCGTGACTCGCTGAAGGGTGAGTTCGGAGTCCAGCCTCTTCTACATGGCTGCTCCTGCAACTTACTAAGCTCTTCCCAACGAGTTCGGAGTCCAACACTTGGCTCGATTCTTCTTCAAATAACCTGCTCTTCAGCGGGTTAGAAGTGGTTTGCCATTCGGAATTGCTCCCACAACCGTTGACTACCTCTACCGATGGTTCGAAGTCCAACACTTGGCTCGATTCTGCTTCAAATAACCTACTCTTCAGCGGGTTAGAAGTGGTTCGCCATTCGGAATTGCTCCCACAACCGTTGAACACCTCTACCGATGGTTCGGAGTCCAACACTTGGCTCGATTCCTCTTCAAATAACCTGCTCTTCAGCGGGTTAGAAGTGGTTCGCCATTCGGAATTGCTCCCACAACCGTTGACTACCTCTACCGATGGTTCGGAGTCCAACACTTGGCTCGATTCTGCTTCAAATAACTTGCTCTTCAGCGGGTTAGAAGTGGTTCGCCATTCGGAATTGCTCCCACAACCGTTGATTCTCTCACATAAGCAGCGAGTTCGGAGCTACAGCTCTCCTCTAGAGTTGCTCCTCACACTCGTCTCACAAATAGCTCTCTTCCAGAGCCGAGCTCTTCACTCCGCTCGCCGCCGAAGCGGACCTCTTATCAACGAGTTTGGAGCTACAGCTCTCCCCTAGAGTTGCTCCTCAAACTCATCTCACTAACGGCTCTCTTCCAGAGCCGAGCTCTTCACTCTGCTCGCCGCCGAAGCGGACCCCTTATCAACGAGTTCGGAGCTACAGCTCTCCCCTAGAGTTGCTCCTCAAACTCATCTCACTAATGGCTCTCTTCCAGAGCCGAGCTCTTTCCTCCGCTCGCCGCCGAAGCGGACCTCTTCTCAACGAGTTCGGAGCTCACAACTCTCTCCTGGAGTTGCTCCTCAAACTCATCTCCCAAATGGCTCTCTTCCAGAGCCAAGCTCTTTGCTCCGCTCGGACCTCCTCTCAACGAGTTCGGAGCTCACAACTCTCTCCTAGAGTTGCTCCTCAAAATCGTCTCCCAAATAGCTCTTTTCCAGAGCCGAGCTCTTCCCTCCGCTCGCCGCCGAAGCGGACCTCTTCTCAACGAGTTCGGAGCTCAAAACTCTCTTCAAGAGTTGCTCCTCACACTTGTCTCACAAATGGCTCTCTTCCAGAGCCGAGCTCTTTGCTCCGCTCGCCCCCGAAGCAGACCTCTTCTCAACAAGTTTGGAGCACAACTCTCTCCTAGAGTTCCTCCTTACACTTGTCTCACAAATAGCTCTCTTCCAGAGCCGAGCTCTTCGCTCCGCTCATCTCCCAGGCGGACCTCCTCTCAACGAGCTCACAGCTCTCCCCTAGAGTTGCTCCTCACACTCGTCTCACAAATAGCTCTCTTCTAGAGCCGAGCTCTTCACTCCGCTCACCGCCGAAGCGGACCCCTTATCAACGAGTTCGGAGCTACAGCTCTCCCCTAGAGTTGCTCCTCATACTCGTCTCACAAACGGCTCTCTTCCAGTGCCGAGCTCTTCCCTCCGCTCGCCGCCGAAGCGGACCTCTTCTCCACGAGTTCGGAGCTCAAAACTCTCTCCAAGAGTTGCTCCTCAAACTCATCTCACAAATGGCTCTCTTCCAGAGCCGAGCTCTTCACTCCGCTCACCGCCGAAGCGGACCCCTTATCAACGAGTTCGGAGCTACAACTCTCCTCTAGAGTTGCTCCTCACACTCGTCTCACAAACGGCTCTCTTCCAGAGCCGAGCTCTTCCCTCCGCTCGCCGCCGAAGCGGACCTCTTCTCCACGAGTTCGGAGCTCAAAATTCTCTCCAAGAGTTGCTCCTCAAACTCATCTCACAAATGACTCTCTTCCAGAGCCGAGCTCTTCCCTCCGCTCATCGCCGAAGCGGACCCCTTATAAACAAGTTTGGAGCACAACTCTCTCCTAGAGTTCCTCCTCACACTTGTCTCACAAATAGCTCTCTTCCAGAGCCGAGCTCTTTGCTCCGCTCGCCCCCGAAGCGGACCTCTTCTCAACAAGTTTGGAGCACAACTCTCTCCTAGAGTTCCTCCTCACACTTGTCTCACAAATGGCTCTCTTCCAGAGCCGAGCTGTTCACTCCGCTCGCCCCCGAAGCGGACCTCTTCTCAACAAGTTTGGAGCACAACTCTCTCCTAGAGTTCCTCCTTACATTTGTCTCACAAATAGCTCTCTTCCAGAGTCGAGCTCTTTGCTCCGCTCGCCCCCGAAGCGGACCTCTTCTCAACGAGTTTGGAGCTCAACTCTCTCATAGAGTCCCTCCTCACACTCGTCTCACAAATAGCTCTCTTCCAGAGCCGAGCTCTTCCCATCCGAGTCCCAACATCAAAGAGCCCGGTCGGCTGCTGAGCAAGTGCCTTTCCGATCCTGCAAACGGAGAAAACTCACTTTCTCCTCAACATTCGTGCAAGATCTTGATCAGACGGCCCAGATCTTGCCAGCGTCGCTAAACGACAAGATAGCGTTTTCTTGGGAATTGAGCCCGTCTCGAGATTCGTGCCACCATTCAACCGTCCAGATCGGGCCACGTAGCTCGGATCTATCATCCGAGCTACTGCCATACCGAGTTGCAAAATGGCCGAAAATTTGCCTCAAAATCCGTGCTCGGATTGGCCGAACAAAAAAAAAAGAAGGGGGAAACGGGTCAGTTGTACGGGTTCGGACCCGTTAAGGAATCCAAACCCGAACCCCGTACGCAGCGTCACCTTCTTCTCCTCTCCAAAACAGAAACCAAACAAAACCAGCCACTTCGAGAAGCACCAACTCCACTCACCGAGCTCTCACCTCCGAGCTCCGACTCCGCCACCTCCAGCACACGCTTCGAACCCAACTCCGAGCTCCGCTGAACACACCTTCGCGCGAGCTCGACCTCGCCGTCACCGACCTCCTCCACGGCGCGAGCTTCGCTCAGAGCCTAGCTCCGTCGAGCTCCTACCTCGAGCGAGCTCCGCCGTGGCCAACGGCCGTCGACCTTCAATGCCATGGCTCAAGCTCCCCTACGCAAGCTCCATGGCCGAGCCCTTCGGTACTCCACTTCATCACGAGCTCCCATCACGACTCGTCGCCGACCACCGTGCCGAGCTCCGAGCTCCCTCGAGTGAGCTCTCGTCGACGAACTCCTCCTTCGACGAGCTCCCTCGCCATGACAGTGACGAACTCCTCCTTCGGCGAGCAAAGCTCCAACTCCTCGCCGAGCTCCATGGACGAGCTCAGCCCTCAACCGCGTCGACCTTCTTCTTCGGCGAACTCAGCTCCGAACTCGCCAACTCCCACTTCGTCGAAGCTCAAGAAGAGAACCCAACTCTTCTCCGAGCTCTCGCCGTGCCAAGCTCCACCTCCCGTCGAGCACGCCTCACCACCACCACGGCCGAGCTCACACTCCGGAGCTTCGAGTTCCGAGCACGCTCTTCGCCGAACCCATTGTTCCCGAGCTCTCTCTCACTCGCTCCGAGCTGCACCACCGAGCTCCACTGCCAAAGACGAAGCCCCACCATTGTTGAACTTCCCCATCGACGAGGTGGATCTCACCTCATGCTCTCGTCGAGCTCCAAGGTCGGAGCCTTCGCCAACTACAGAGCTCTCCCACCGAGCTCATCACCTTCACTGAAGCACTCGACGAAGCTCCCCCCTTCGAGCTCTGCAGAAGGTCTCGACGAAAATTGGAGAAGAAAGTTGAAGACGAAGGAGAAGGAAAGAACAGAGCAGGGGAAAGGAGAAGAGAAAGAGCAGCGGAAACAGAGCGCAAGAAGAAGAAGAAGACAGAAAAAAAATAAATATACATGCCACGTGGCCTCAAATCCGAAGCCTATTGCCGAGCTGAGCGAAATTGGGCGAGTAGCTCGGTCGGCTGCCGAACAAGTCCCTTTCCGATCCTGCAAATGGAGAAAAAAATCCGCCGAGCAACTATGACCGTTGGATCTTCCAGAAATTCGCGCTTCTGGTGATGGACGATCCAGATCGCACAACGCACGCTAGACGACAAGATAACGATTTTTCGAAAAGCGCGCCTCCTCGAGATTTGTGCCGGGATCCGACGGCACAGATCGCGCCACGCGTCCCGGGATCCGACGACACAGATCGTGCCACGTGTCAGGTATATTTAAATTAATTTATTTATTTATTTAATTGTTTTTTATTTAAAAAATCCGAAAAAATATTTAAAAAATCGGAAAAAATTAGATAAAAATTCTAAAAATAATTATAAATTCAGAAAAATTATTTTAAATTCTGAAAAATATAATTATTTAATTAGAATAATTATTTAATATTTTCGATAATTAATTATTTAATTCGGAAAATGAATAAAAAATTCAAAAAAATGAGAAAAAATTCAGACTAATCTGGAAAAATCACCAAAAATCCAGAAAATTCTGAGAATATTTTTGGGCATTTTACAAGCCTAGAATAACACCGTTACACCCCAAGCAAGATTCAAAACTCCCTTAAGAACACCGATAAAATTCTGTACGCCATTAGAACAGTAAAACTACTCCTTAAAGACTGAAAACTCAGTCTCTAGGAGTGGGGGGCTCGTGATATGGCTAAAAATAGGATTAAATCGGAACCGTTCACATCGGAGACGAATCTTAAAGCTCAGGGGTAAAACGGTAATTTCACCTACTAACGGGTCCGAAGCGGGTACTGGGTCTCCTCCTCACAGATCCAACAACCCGCGAACGGATCCATCTCAACTGGGTATGGGTCCCGACCCGATACAAACCCAGACCAACAAGAGGAGATCAGGGTCACTGATTTGACTAAATCAACGGGCCTGATTTGCAGTTATCCTCTCACCGGGAATTAAGGGATTACATTCCTAATCTGATTACGAGGATTTTATGCCTTATCAGATCACAGGAATCACATTCCTAATCTGATCCCAACGGCGACTATAAATACCCCCCACCTACCACTGTTACAGGTTAATCACTTTTTGCCAAGTTAAGCTCTTTTTTAATCATCACTGGTTACTGACAAGAGCGTCGGAGGGTGTGTCGCCGGGATAAACCCCGGTGTTTCGCACTTTCCTTGCAGGTATTCGGCGGGAGTCGGCAGCCCAACTCAGACGAACGGGTTCGGATCGCTATTCAGGTTTTTCCACGAACCCACAAATTCTATCTGTTTACCCCCACACCAGAATTAGCGGTAACAGGTTGGCGCCGTCTGTGGGAAAACTATACGAATAGCCGCCGCCTCTTCCTCGTCGACTTAGCTCTTCTCCAGCCATGCCTCCCAGAAAAGTAAGATCCAAGGGGTCCAACCGTGGACCCAACCCTGTTGATCAACAGCAGAAAGTCCCCGTCCATCCCGCTCCGCAGCAGGGACAACTTCCTCCTCCGGCCGAGGACCGTGTCCAGCAGGACCCACCTCCTCTTCCGAACCAGCAACCCCCCAAACGGTCCCGATCCATGGAAGCAAAAACAACCTCTCCATCGAGACCACATATCGGTACACAACGCCTCTACAGACTCTTACGCCTCCCATAGTCCTCAGGCCCCTGACCTTCGAAATACTATCCTCAACCGGCAGAAGGATGAGGATCTCCGCCACCGTCTGGACGAAAAGCGGTCCCGAGAGGGAGCCTCCCGCCTACCATCCTACCCCCACACCAGAATTAGCGGTAACACTATCATAATTCATAAATGTTTCTTCACCATCTATTTATTGGTTAGGGATGGAAGGGATGTGATGACTAGTAGATTCTTGACTACTATGCCTACCACCACCGCGTGATCGATTAGAGGCCTTTTAACTATGAAAAATTAAAAATGAAGTAGTGAGTGAGTAGTGTATGTTTTTTTACCACTTTACCAAAATTAAAAATAAAATCTAAAAAAAAGGAGAGAAAGAAGATCAAGAAAACACAAATTATATGAGAATAATGAAGTAGTATGCTATGTTAATTCTATAAATTAAAATTATACTAAAATACCGTAACAAAGTAGAGACTTGAGTTGTTGTTGTTGAATGTTGATGAGTTGTTGTTGATTGTTGTTGATTTCCTTCCTTCAAAATGTACAAAATTTGATCTTGATCACTTGAAAGAATGTTGATCACCAAATTGGACAAAGAAATAGTAGAGAGAAAGAGATAGTTGAGTGAATTGGTGAAGAGAAATGAAAGGAATGGTATTGTATGTATAGAAAATGTAATTTTTTTGATTTCCTAAAGTACCCCCCAAAACTAGCCGTTATAAATCCATTGGGGGGTAGTTTCGTAATTAAATTTTTTTAAAAAAATTTCTGGAAAAAAAAAAGGCAGCCAACGGTCAGCCCGGCCCGGCCCGAGCCCGGGCGGGCCGGTTCAACCGGTTCCGGGCTTCGAGCGGGCCGGGCTAGACCGGGCTTCCCTGGCAAAAATGGGGACCGGACCTGAACTGGGTGGGTGGGGGCTGGTTCGGGGGCCAGCCCCGGTTGGAGGCGGGACGGGCCGGGCCGGTCCAGGGCCAGCCCGGCCCTGATGCCATCCCTACTTCTTCATTATCTTCCCAAATATTGATACAATTATGAAAGATTGTTAGGTGGATTTCGGTGGTATCACACGAAATTAATTTGGGACGTTGAAAAATCATGATTTCTTTTTTCTTTCTAAAATAGATGGCAACAACCAAATGTTGATAATAATAATAATAATAATTCAAACAGTCACAATTTATTTCTAGTGGTACCCAATTTTATTTTATTTGAATAACACTTTCATAAATAATTACGTCGTAAATAAATTTGAACTTTTAGGATAATTATGATAATGACAATAGCTGAGTTAATAGATGGTTAATATAAATTTCTCTTTAAAATGTGTGATTAAGATTAGATCAATCAAATTTATTTGTTTATAAATTACACAACTCCAACTATCTCATTGCAGTATTAAAGATAAGTAAAAGTTTCAAAAGACTCGCAAAATTCTTGAAATACAATACTTTCAAACATTATAGATGGATTTTTTTTATTTTTTTTATTTGAAAGAATTCTAATTGTAAAATGACTCGAGTTATTCTTTTTTTTTATATAAAGAATATGAAGAAATAAAACAAGGTACACATTAAACGAAGGAACTCCACGTGTATCCTCGTCCAGCAAACCACAAAGCTCAATATCGACATTGTTAATGTTCATCAATTGTTGCCTAATCCCAAGCAAAATGCGGTCATTTTGCCAAACTCGCAATGAGACCAAGTGGCTGGAATACTTGGGCTAGACTACGGGCCTCTAAAAAGCCCAGACTGAAATTGGGCTTGCACACAAGAGCGAGGCATTTTAGAACACAAAAACAAAAGTGAGACGAGAAGCTGTAGATTTTCACATCCATACCCGTACCATTCACCACTTTATTTTTCTAGTGAATGAATTTTCAAATTTTAGAGTAATGCTTTAGCCACTACCAATTTCACTACCATTTTCTTCACTAGCTTAGGTGGCATACTTCCATTGGAGAGTTCACTCACCTACTCTATCATTCTTTACCTATTGAAATGTGCCACATAAGATAGTAAAGAGAAATATAGTAAAATTAGTAATGGCTCTAGCATTACTCAATTTTAAATGTACCCAACTACCTACGTCATGTTTGTTTCGTCTCCCGTACGAACAACGCTCCTCTTCGAATTCCCTTCAAATCTTTGTCACCCCATCCCACGTCTCACCGGTCCCCACCGTCCACGTCACCAAACTTTTCAAAAAAGCTCCAAATCCCAGCTCATCTCCCCTCCTCTCATTCAAATCCCAGAAAAAGGAAAAAAGAAAATGAACCCAGTTTGTCGCCCACTTTAACACCAATCATACCGGTCCCACCTGTCATCTCACAGTCCCAAACATCACTCACTCCATTCCGTAAATTCTCAAACACTGTCTATTTTCACCCTTTCTCTTTTTAACCCTACCACCGCCTCTTCACGTGACTCCGTCCAGTCCATCCGCAGCTGCTGCCCCCTCACCCCTCAAAATAAATTCCTATGCGAACCCTCCCATACCATTCAACGGATATAGGACGGAGAAAACTCTTTAAGATGCGCGCTCTCCACATCAAACATGGGATCTGTTCCCATCCCCTACTTCTTTCCCTTTGTTCCCTTTCGCGCCCCCCTATACCTGACCTCTTCTCACTCACTTTCTCTCTCCTCACTCATTTGAGCGTTCACTTCACTACCTCTCCCTCTCCTTCTTTTTCTTCTTGTTCTTCTTCTTCTTCCTCATCTCTCACAATGCTAAACCCTAGTTCACTTCTCCTTCTACTTTTCTTACATCTTGCAAACTTTCTCGTAACTCCACTTCCAATTTCAGATAGCGAACCACTTTTGGCCTTCAAATCCAAAGCCGACTTATCCAACAACCTCCACTTCCCACCAACCCGCCGTAACTCCACTTACTTCTGCAACTGGCCAGGTGTACAATGCAACCCTCAATCAAGAATCACCCGCTTAGTCCTCGAAGACCTACAGCTTAACGGAACCTTCGCCGCCGGCACACTGGACCGCATGGACCAACTCCGCATCCTCAGCCTCCAAAACAACTCCTTAACCGGTCCCATCCCCGATCTCTCCCCTCTCACGAATCTCAAAGCACTCTTTCTCGACCACAACTTCTTCACCGGCTCATTTCCACCGTCCATATTCTCTCTCCACCGCCTCCGAACTCTCGATCTTTCCTACAATAATCTCGACGGTCCGATCCCCGTCAAGATTCTCGCCCTCGACCGCCTGTACTATTTACGGCTCGACTCCAACCGGTTCAACGGGTCGATTCCTCCGTTGAACCAAACCACACTCAAAATCTTAAATGTCTCAAAAAACGAGCTCACCGGTGCCGTTCCTGTTACCGACACGATTCGGCAGTTCGAGGCCTCCGTGTTTTCCGGGAACGCGGGGTTGTGCGGGCAGGCGGTTAGGAGAGAATGTGGGCCCCTCCTGTTATTCTTTCATGGAAATGGGAGCAATGCGCCGGCTCCGGCGGCGCCGAGGGAGGTGCCGACCGATGATGGAGGGATTCTGTTACCTGATTCGGGTTCGAATTCGAGTTGGAGCTACAAGAAGTTGCATAAAAGGGGTTCTGTGGCGATCGGGCTTTTAGCTGCGGCTTTTCTTGTGGTTGTGCTGGTTGGGATTTCGATAGTGATGAAGAAGAAAAATAAGAGGAATAGGAATTTGATGCTGAGTCAAGAAAAGAATGAACAAATTTTGCGAATGGAGAGGAATGATAGTAGGGGAAACAATGTACACGCAATTGTGGAGGTTGAGAACAGTAACAATGAGATGGTGGCCGCAGCAGCGGCGATGTCGGAGGAGAAGGTGAAGAAGTTGGGGAGGAGTGGGAGTTTGGTGTTCTGTGCGGGGGAGGCACAGGTTTATACATTAGAGCAGTTGATGCGAGCGTCAGCGGAGATGTTGGGGAGAGGGAATGTGGGGAGTACGTATAAGGCGGTGTTGGATAATAGGTTGATTGTGAGTGTGAAGAGGATTGATGCAACGAAGATGGGGGCAACAGGGAAGGAGATGTTCAACAGGCATATGGAGGCGGTGGGGAGGTTGAGGCACCCGAATTTGGTACCGTTGAGGGCCTATTTTCAGGCCAAGGAGGAGAGGTTGATTGTGTATGATTATCAGCCCAATGGGAGCCTTTACTCGCTTATACATGGTATGTTTTCTACTCATGCTATAGCTTGTTTGTTCGCTCGACTTAGGGAAGGAGCGAGCAGGGTGAAGAATTAAACACATCTAATGATGTCAATATAATGATGTAGTGGTATTGTTACTAATACTCCATACAATAGTCAAATAGAAATCCAGTTATACTAGAACACAAGTTGTAGAGTATCTGATTTATCATATTATAACAGCACATACCAATTCATATAGACATACATAAAATTCTATAATATTACATTTATATAGCCTGGTAATGTCATGTCAGATAAATGTGTCTAACGAAAGTGTCACACATGTTGGACATGACCGAGATTCCGAGAGATGTGTCCTTGCTTCATATAGGCTATCTCTTGATTTAAAAGGCTGAAGAGTATTGTAATGCTCTTCATTGGCTGATTTTGGATATATAATTTTTTCGAAGAATTCCGTATCCTCAAAGTGTCCCACTTTTTTGGCTGTGTGTTCGCGTGAATCAAAGTAGTGCATGAACACAAGCAAGCTTGAAGTTTTTCTGTGAGGTTCTTATGATAGACCTCACTAAACTAATTAGACCATCCAAATTCGAGCCAGGCCACATGTCAGTCTTGCATCAAATACTTCATCTGCCACTAATTGAGTCTCAACTACTGATTCATTTAATTGATGAATCAGCAAATGTTTTCGAACAATTGAAGTTAGAGATAGGATATCTTGCCCAAACATTTTTGTGGATACTTTTTTCCCCCCTTCCTATGATCTATTTGTATTCCTCTTAAATTAGATCTACTATTTCAGTGAGTTTGTTGATAAGAGCTGAGTGTTTGTTGGTTGAGCTATAGGTTGTGTCTAGATAAAAAAGGTTTAAACGATGTAAATTGATTTCATATAAAAGAATCTGTAATAGTTCCTTATTCAGCGTCTCTTGTTTTGCGCCTCTAACAACATCAACCTAGGCCCATATGCAGCTCGTCTATGCCTGGTAGAATTATGGCTGGCAACGGGCCGGGTTTGGGCCGGACTCACACATGTCCGAGCCCGAGCCCGATTTTTTTTTAAAGATCCAAGCACGGCCCGATTTTTGATCGGGCTCCAAAATTCAAGCCCAAGCCCAAACCCAAATAAAACAAGAAACCCCGAGCCCGGCCCGTACCCTTCAAAAAATTAAAAAGTGTCGTTTCTTTGGATGGAGTGAAATGGATTGCGGGGAACAATTCACGTGGGATGGCTGGGGGTTTGTAGCAATGTACATCGTTGTACATGGAAGGGATGAGGCGAGTGTGGGGCCCAAGGAAAGACAACGGGTTTCTAGAGGGTAAATGATGCGTCAAGTCTCGAATGTGGCGCCTGTATTATGGGACAGGCAGGGGGACCACCATTTGGGAAATGCCACTTGGAAAAAGAGTTAGAGGAGAAGGATTTCGAACCAGCAAAGGGAGAAGTGCTGATTGAGCAGGAGAGAGAATTCAAGAGTAGAGAAAATTAAAAAGTGTCGGTTCCTCAACCAATGTGGATTTGATATTAAATGGGGGAATTAAATGGGATATGTCATAGTGAAAGAGCAGGAGAGAGAAATGTGGAGATGGAGGGAATTAAATGGGGAAAATTATGGAGGAGAGAGAAAGAGGAGAAGATGGAGGGATTTAAGGAGAAAAGGAGTGGATTTAAGGAGAAATGTGAAATTCGGGTCGGGTTCGGGCCGGACTTGTACAAACCCGAACCCGGCCCGAAAATTAATTCGGGCTCAAAAATTAAGCCCGAGTCCGATTTTTTTTTACAAATTCAGGCCCATGGGCTATAAAAATGGGTCGGACTTAGTCGGGCTCGGATCGGGTTCGGGTCAATTGCCAGCCTTAGGTAGAATGTATGCACTGTTGACGAAGGACATTGTGTAACCATTTTATGCATGATCAATCAGCATATACACGATTAGGTCTATTTGGCTGTGTGGTCCATCAATATGATGCACAAGTGTGGGAACTTTCAATATAACATTGATCTTTACTGTCTACAGGGAAACATTATTATGTCACTGCATTCTATTTGACCTTGATTGTATATGGTTGATCCATTGAATCAAACACATGATACTTACGTAGTGTTCTGTGAACAATCATACAGAATAATACATTTAGGCAAAAAATACACACCTGTATCATACTCTTACAGCAGCTGGATAGGACATTAATTCTTGGAAGTATTAAAGCTGTGGCTTAAGATATACCTCTTCATGTGGAGTGTGTATTTTGATTAATGGAAGGATCCTACGTCAAGGATTTTCACCTTCAGCAGTGTGATTGCTTTACTGGGTTCCTTCTTTCATCCACACCCTCAAGTCCACCGTTGCAAAATAGACATAAAGTAACACCTGCAGCTGGCACAACCTCCAAAAGCCCTAACTAGTTGTGGACCTAACCGATTTTGTGCTGGCAGCTAGGCTGAGCTGGTTCTATCTGGCTTGCTCCTTGTATGCATTACTTCCCCAATTTCTGTTGAATAACCGGATTACTAGATTCTGCAGAAATTGAGGAGGAAATAATACATATAAGTTGTGAATAATAAAAATTACCATGAGCATGCTTGCACTTCCATTTATAGAAATCCTTGCTTCTGTAGATTTGGTGCATCAATTGACATATTTGTGTACTAAGGTAGTGTTCTTTTTCTCCTCTTATAAGTGATTTACCTCTTGTAAGAGGTGGTCCACCTCTTACAAGAATTTTTTTAGCGTTCTTTTTTTTACCTCTTATAAGAGATTTTTTCCAAAATTGCTTCTAAACCTAAATGGCTTCTACTAGCCTCTTTCAAAATCTTAAAAGTCTTCTATCACTTAAAAAGACTACATTACCCGTAAATTAATGATAGAATTTGCAGATAGTTTATTTACATCGATGCCTTCACTTTTGTTGAAGTGTTTCCTCATAGATTGTGATAAGTTAGAAGCCGATATTATCTTCTCAATCAAGTACCGGTAAGGTTGGAGTTATGCGGACACATGATGATACACATGAGAAATATTGTGTATGAAAATACAACAGAACCTAACTTCCGAGGTTATGAAATAAGATGTGTATACATGCACTTTTTGTGGCATGGAAGTTTGAAATATACTTTCATTCCTGTTAGTTAACTAGTTACATAAATCATTCATTTGAAGATATTTTACCTAAATGGTGGGTTTCAAAATATATTATAAAAACATGACATTCACGTGTTACAAATCCTTTAAACATACTAGTAATATACACGTGCGATGCACTTATTAATTTTTAAAATGAGCTACATTGAAATTTTTAAACAATAATCACCAATTCCTAATGTTGGCATATATTGACAAACACTTGTCAAAAATTTCTAATGCACTGCAATCCAACTGAATTATATTTTTCGTGATATTGTTACATTATCAGATTATAACAAAACAATAAGATGAAAGAAATTGCATAGTAGCCATCAGCCAAATATTCCTATCATGGATTTAAATATATTCTCAAACATGTGAAATACTAGTATTGCATGACATAGTAAGGGCAAAAATGAAATGTTGGTATAAATAGAGAAATTATATAGTAAGGGCAAAAATGTCTAAAAGTAGAGGAAAGGCTCTTGTCAGAGGTGAAAAAAGAACAGAAATATCTTATAAGAGGTTCTTATAAGAGGTTATTTTTATATAAAAGAACACCTCAAAAAGAGGCTCTTACAAGAGGCTCTTACTGTAAATCTCTTATAAGAGGTGAGCTCTTATAAGAGGGAAAAAAAAGAACAATACCTAAGTATTTCATGCATGAACACTACTGTTAAACATTGTGGTCATTATCAATACTAGGAGGATACTGCTATTCTATATTTCAGACTTGAGGTTATTTGTCTCTTGAGTTTGATTTAATTCCTCATGGCAATATGATCCTCCACCCATTTTCTGTGTGATCATAACCAACATGACAGAAAAGTATAATTTTTCATCCACCAAAAGGCATTTGATTTATGGCAAGCCTCTTTTATATCACATTGTTTCCTTAGCCAAGACTGGTTTATGGCATGGATAACAGGAAGGCTGTGTGAGAAATATGCAAATATCTAATAAAACTATGTAAGAAAATATATAAAGTGTAAATGAAGACTGAAGAGAACTTCTGAAGTTGGGGAAAGGAAAACAAAGATACCTTGTGAATTATGATTTAATCAAGACAATTTAATTACATGTTGATTGTTCCTTAGTTTCAATATCCTTTCTTCTCACTATCTAATCAGTGGAGAGACTTGATACCTACTGCTGGTATGTCCTTGCTAACCTCTCTGAAATATTTATTTGCTTTAAATTTCAATTGAACCATCCGATTTGTGCATATGATGTGATCTTTATGATATAGACTTTGCTGTTCTTTTCATTTCTTCTTTACCCAAGATGGAACTCTTAACTTATAAACTGAAGTAAAGGGACCACTTAATCAATCATATAAGAGCATCCAGAGTCGTGGGCTAAAGCTATTCTAATTTTAGCAATGAGATTTTAGCTTTTAGGAAATGTCGTTGCTATCGTTATTTCTAAATTTTGAACAAATATTGTATTAAACGGATCTTGTTCATCCGTCAACGTTTTTTTAATTTTTTTTTTATTAAAAAATGAGTAGACGGTGCTTCTTCATCCGTTTTAGAGAAAGGACGGAGCAACATCCTCTGTTGCTATATTAATTTTTTTTTTTAATTTCGTCTGAAATATATATATATATATATATATATATATATATATATATATATATATATATATATTCAAGTGAACAGTGCTAGAAGGAAGAAGATCCAGATCATCTTCATCCTTCTGGCACATTCAGAAGGATGATCTTCATCCCTTTTGGCACATTCACTTGATTTTTTTTTGTTTTGTCACCTATATCAAAAGACGTTAATACCCTTTACCTTTGAAAACGGATCCCATCAACGGTTAAACGTTAGGGGTAAAAGGGTAAATGCACGTGTAAATTATTGTTCAGCAAAAGTGAGGGACGGATGAAGTTCATCCGTCTCTCACTTTCCCTTTTTTTTAAATAAACTTTACCTATTTAATAAATTAATTTTATATATTAAAAATGAAATTAACGAATAGACGGAACAACTTCGTCCGTTTTTCAAATTTTTATTAAAAATCGAATTGAGACGGATGATCTTCATCCGTCCCTATCCTCAAACGGATGAACATCCTCCGTCCCCTATATTTAGCAATTGTCTAAAGCGGCTCCTAACTTTAGCAGGCTACTGTACATTCCTATTCTAAATTTTGAGTTTTTAGCGAACGACTACATGACTTTTTCCTAAAGCTATTTCTAATTTTTGAGTTTTTAGCCAACGACAGTGGATGCTCTAATAAGACCTTTCTGTGAAAAAAACAGTCCTTCACAATTGAGAGTAGATAACAAAAACTGTTCCTCTTATTTGTTCGAATTTTTTGCGTACATAGGCCACTTTTTGAAAGATTTTGCGTTTTTGGGCCAGTTGCCCAACTATTAGCGCTTTTGGGCTAGCCTGTGCCACGTCAGCAGCGGCCGCTATTCCCAATAGCGGCCTCTTCATTTCGAGGCCGCTAATGGGAATAGCGACCTATGTTTTAATTTTTTTTGAATTTTTTGTTTGATGTCGCTATTCCCACTAGCGACCTTAGTATAATGAGGTCACTGATGGGATTAGCGACCTTTAATGAGTTGTATTCTAGCACTTAGCAAAATCTAGAGAGCTTTTGCTCTCTGAAAAATGACAATCAAATTTTTTTTAAACTAAGGTCGCTATTCGGAATAGAGGCCTTTATTAACTAAGGTCTCTATTCCCAATAGCGACCTCAGTTTTTAATTTTTGGGGAAAACTTTTTAGGAATCGCTAGGTGTCTCAATACATTCATTCGAGCCGACTAATCTCATTATACTAAGGTCGCTAGTGGGAATAGCGACGACAAACAAAAAATTCAAAAAAATTAAAACATAAGTCGCTATTCCCATTAGCGACCTCGAAATGAAGAGGCCGCTATTAGGAGTAGCGGCCGCTGCTGACATGGCACAGAAGCGCTAATAGTTAGGCAACTGGTTCAAAAACGCAAATACTATCAAAAAGTGGCCAATCACGGCAAAAAAATTCTATTTGTTCTGTCATAAGATTGTATCTTATCCATCAGTGTTATGATCATAAATCGTCTTTCACCATGCCAATACAATACTGCCTCAGTATTCATATTGCAAGAATACAAATTCTCTCTTCCTCTTGCCATTGATTTCTCTGTCCACGTTATTGTTTTTGAGTGCTTATGCAGAAATGATCAACTCTTATGTTTTGGCATGTGAATTTATGGTGAAAGTAAAATGAAAGTTAACTATTCTCTTCATATCAACGCAGGTTCAAGATCTACCAAAGCCAAGCCCCTCCACTGGACATCATGCTTAAAAATAGCCGAAGACATTGCACAGGGCCTAGCCTACATCCACCAAGCCTCCAGGCTCGTCCATGGCAACCTCAAGTCATCCAACGTCCTCCTCGGTGAGGACTTCGAAGCATGTCTCACTGACAACTGCCTCCTCTCCCTCATCGAACCACCACCATTTGATGGTAATCACGAAGATTACGGATACCGAGCTCCTGAGACCCAAAAGTCAAACAATAGACTTACACCAAGATCAGATATTTATGCCTTTGGAATTCTTCTTCTAGAGCTTCTTACTGGAAAACCTCCGCTTCATCATAATGAACTGATTTCTATTGATCTTCCTACTTGGGTTCGGTCTGTGAGAGAAGACGAAGGATCAGATGATGAACGGCTCGTGATGATCGTTGATATTGCAGCTGCTTGTGTTCACTCTTCACCCGAGAGTAGGCCGACTACATGGCAGGTTCTGAAGATGATTCAGGAAGTGAAAACAGCAGATACTGAAGGGAATAATGAGAATGATTCTGTAATCATTCCTTAAATCCTCGTACCTTTTGATGGTGAAATGAGGTCTACTTCTAGTGGACTAGTTCTGGTTAGCTAAACCGACTATTCACATATTCTATATTCATATGTATACTTTTGGAGGGAAGGAGCTAATAGCTCTTTGTACTAGTATGACTAGCTAATATGGTAGAATTGTTTGTATTTCTAGTAGGATATGGTGAATAAGTAGTTGAGTTAGTTGTATTAACACTTATAGAACATGGTTTGTTTGCTGTAATTTGTAAGTTGGGAATGATATTTGCTGGCTTGTATGATACACTATTGGCTGTCTCCGTCGCATCAAGTATACCATGGTTTTTCATTTGTTTTCTTATTGAGTAATGCTACACTTACTACCACACTTACTACCAATTCTAAGAGCATATGTATTGGATGGCTATTTTGCTAAAATTGCCAAAAATGGAAATGTTAATGCTGTAGTCGTTGGCAATAAACTCAAATTTTGGGTTTTAAATGAATAGTGATCTGCCAAATAGTGGTCTACCAAAAATTTAGCAGGATTGGACAAAAGATTATTTTTCATCGTTTAATTTTTTATTTTTATTTCCATCTCCACGACCAAAAAATTGTGTAATTCTCGGACATGGGATGATTCCACGTCCATTGATATATTTTTTTTAATAAAAAATGGTCAGACGGAAGAAGAAGCCCCGTCCGTTCCAATTTTTTTAAAAAAAAATATTGAAATTAGCTGGGACAGGAGATGATGATTCCCCGTCCCATACAGTTCTCACCTAAAAATCCTATACAACCACCCTATAATTTGCTCTATGGGTTAAAATTAGGTTTAAATGGTAATTAATTAAAAATTAAGAATTAATTAAGATTAATTTAACAGTTTTTAAGGAATTAATTAGGATTTAATTTTTTTTATTTTTTAAAAAATACGACGGACGGGAAAGGATTCTCCGTCCGTTGTTTTTAAATTTAAAAATTAAAATAAAAACTTCCGGACGAGAAATCATCATTTCTCATCCGTTCATTTTTTTTCTTCATTAAAACCTAAAATTTGGGTTAACGAGTACAACACAAACTCATTTTTTCTATTCCTATATGCCAAATACCCAAAATTTGGCTCTTAACGACTACATATGCTCTAATACCAATCTCGTCAATATCTTAGTTGATATACTTCTATTGGAGAGTTCTCCCACCTACTATCTCTTCCCCCACCTATTGGAGTGTGTCACTTAAGAGCATCCACAGTCGTGATTGTTAGAAAATGCACATAGCATTTCGCCTCTTTGCTGCAATCGTCGAATGGTATTTTATAGCAATTTAATTTAAAATTTAAAAAAAATGTCAGACGAAGTTTGAAGTCGCGTCGGAGGGATTTAAATATTTTTTTAAGGGTAGATAGAAAGGAAAAAAAAAAAACAAAACAAAAAGTGAAGGGATGGAACTTCACTTTGCGTCCCACGATTTTTAAGGATATTTTACATTTGTTTTATTAATAAAAAACATTTTTTAAGTAAAAAAAAAATTTAAAAATAAAGGGTGGGCCCCTCGGATGCAAAGTCACATTGCGTCCATATACGAACGCTTTTAAAATTGAATTTTTTAAATAAAATGACGTTGAACGGATCTTCTCTTTGCGTCTGACGAATTAAAAAAAAATATTTTTTTTCATGGGACGCAAAATAAAGTTGCGTCCTGTATAATATGTATTTCTCTGATATCCTCTCTCATATATCGCAATCTACTGTCGCTATTTATGCATTTTATGCATAAATAGCAAACGACTGCAGCTGGTCGTTTGCTATAAAATGCATAAAATGCATAAATAGCACACGTCTTTGGATGCTCTAAGGTAGTAAAGAGAATGGTAAAACAATTTACCTAAATGACCCACTTTTTGAAAGTGTTACCAAACTGACCCACTTTCAAAACTATTTGCTAAATTGACCGAAGCGAGTCTAGTTCAAATGAACTCGTAATCTCATATAGCGAGCGTAGTACTCATTTTTCAGAGAAATTTTGAACATGCAATTTTTATCTGAAATGTATATAACTATACTCGCTACCGCAGAGAGCGCATCTAGTTCAACTGACATTGCTATCTCATATAGCGAGTGTAGTTGTACTCATTTTTTAGAGAAATTTTAAATATGCAATTTCTATCTGAAATGTATATAACTACACTAGCTATCGCAGATAGCGAGTCTAGTTCAACTTACCTCGATATCTCAAAAAGCGAGTATAGTTATACTTATTTTTCCTAAACTTGGTATTTTTCTTCAAGTTTTTCTCGAAGCGGCGGAGAAACACCTCAAAATACACTCACTATCTCAGATAGCGATGTTGTGTAGAAATACCACCACTTGGAGAAAAATTCAAATAAAAATACCAAGTAGTGCTGCTATCGGAACCTATCGGGTTGGATCTTCTACTACCCGGACCCAGACCTGGACTTGCGAGAATCGGGTCCGGGTCCGGTTCCTAATTAAAAAAATCTACCCGTCGGGTCCGGTAGTGGAGAATAAATATTTGCACTTTAGTATTTTTGCACCCGATACCCTACAGTTTCAACAATTTTTGCATTTAAGTACATGAATAAATATTATATTTACACATATATCTTCAACAATTACTATTTATATGTATATCCCTATAACTCTATTATTCAAATTTCATATTTTTTGGGATATTTTTTAACGAGTCCGGGTCCAGGTCCAGGTCGTTTCTATTTTGAGCAGACCCGGACCCGAAAGTGCATGGAGTCTTACTTTAGGACCTGAACCCATATAGATCGGGTCGGTTCGGTCCAATTCATGGTCCGAGTCGAGTCCAGGTATCGGGTAAATGCGATAGTGCCAATACCAAGTTTAGACAAAATAAGTACAACTACACTTCCTATTTGATATAGCGAGGTCAGTTGAAGTAGATCCATCTGTCCTCTGCACATGATCCATCTGTCCAACAATGTATTCAAATTTGTGTTATTTTTATTACTGATGGATGGTTGATTGGTTGGACCATGTAGAAGATCAACAATTACATTACTTATTACGCAGTAAAAAAAATCCTTATCCTCCTAGTAGAATTTTCAATTTGATCCCACCGCTCACAAATCATAATTTGAAGCAAAAGGGATTATTCATTTATTCTATAATTGGAAGTGCAACATCAGAAGGAATATAGATCCTATACGTAGTAGGCCCGTACCTATTCTCGTCTTTTGCTATAGGCCATGGTCCAACTATGTTACGGTTTTGAGCCCCGCAAAAACTGCAAACTTCCAGCCCAAGCACGGCCCTTCTGGTCACTCTCAACATCAAATTCACATGTTGTCTGATTCCTTATTACGAATTCAAAATGGGTAATTAAAACATGGGATTCATTATGAATTAAAAGTCATAAATCTTAACTAACTTTAGATTAAGAAGAAATTTCTCCCTTGATTGAAGGAAGAAGTCGTAAAGGTCTTCGCTACGGTAATAAAGTCGCACATTAGAGTTTAGACAGCAGAATCAAATACTAGATTGATTTTCGACTACGTTCAGTTTTGACGTGGATGATTAAAGTAAGCAAAAGCTATGTAAGACCAATTCGGAGATGTACCAATGCAGATTAATTTGGGATTAAGTTCAACTGCTTGACCTAACATCAAAACGACAACCTAACTGAATAATATTCTGCGTACCTGATATTTGTGTCCATAACCACAAGTGGTTCCTCCACTAACTTCGCACTAATAGCGTCCTTAATTTTTTTTATTTAAATTCTTGACTAAGGACTTATAGCCTTAGATTGACTCGATTACAACCCGAACAACCTAGTCCTCGCCAACAAGAGCCTGGTTTTCCGTAGTGCTAGGAACCACCATACTAGTTTTTTTTTCTTTAATCAAAAAAAGGAAAATTAAATATTATAGAATAAACAGCACAAAATCATACTATGAACTTATTTTGCTTCTGAATCTAACTAGAAGTTATTCTTACAAAATTTCAAAATCACCACCCTCAGATCTCGCACCAGATTCTTCTTCCCTCCTCACCTCTGTCTGTCGGTTACCCCTAACTGCGGGCCCCACACTCCCCCTTATTACTAAACCCAAGTATTATTACCAACAATTCAAATTATACAACTTTCCTTTTTCTCAATTTGCTTTTCCTTTAGTAATACTAATAGTCTAATACTAAACAACCCCCCTCATATTATCTTCCATCATCATCATCATCATCATCTTCTTCTCCTGTAAATTGATAGCCACCTCCCCTCTCTGTTTTTGTTTTAATCTGAACGTATACATCTAATCTCCTCCCTTTCTAATTCCGTCCTCTACCGACTCCTACAGTTACTATGTCGTAATTTATCAGTCACCCCAAAATACCACAACCACCAAAATAAATAGAAATCAAATAGCACCCAATTTTAGTAGTAAGAGATCTCATCACTAACTCTCCTCCCATTCTAATCAATTCTCAGTTCTTCATCTAAAGATTGTGAACTCGAAAAAAAAAAAAATGAAGATGAGCAATGCCAAGCTCATCCTCCTCCAACCCTCCTCCACCTTCAAACAGAACGTCGTCGGCTCCCACCACCGCCTCTTCCTCGTCGCCATCATCTCCTTCTTCACCTTCGCCTCCATCTTCTTCACCCTCCTCACCACCACCTCCTCCTCCTCACGTGACTCTTCCTCCCCACGTGACACCCTCACCACCCAATTCTCATCATCTTCTTCTTCTTCATCCATCACAACTCCGCTCTCTCCCCACATCCACGACGCCCTCATCCACTACGCCACCTCCTCCAACGCCAGCGGCCGAATGTCCGACGCCGACATCAAATCCATCGCCTCCGTCATCCGCCGCCGCGCCCCCTGCAACCTCCTCATCTTCGGACTCGCCTTCGAAACCCTCCTCTGGCGCGCCCTCAACCACGGCGGCCGCACCGTCGTACTCGACGAGTCCGAATACTACATCAAATACTTCGAAGATCGCCATCCCGGTATAGAAGCCTACGACGTCTCTTACGTCACCAAAGTCAGCGAGCTAAAAGACCTCTTGTCGCACGCAAGAGAACAGATCAAAACTGATTGCAGACCAGTACAGAATCTTCTTTTCTCCGACTGTAAGATTGGAATAAACGATTTGCCCAACGGATTGTACGAGGTGGCGTGGGATGTGATTTTGGTGGACGGGCCGAGGGGGTACTCGGCGGATTCTCCGGGGAGGATGTCGGCGATATTCACGACGGGGGTGATGGCCAGGTCGGCGGGGAAGGGGAAGACGGATGTGCTGGTGCACGATTTCGGGAGGGAGGTGGAGAGGGTGTCCAGTGAGGAGTTCTTGTGTGCGGAGAATTTGGTGGCGGTGAACGGCGGGGAGCTGGCGCATTTTGTGGTGCATGGTGGGGAGGCCGCGAGGAAGGATGAGTTCTGCTTTAATCGGACGGTGGGGTTGCCGCCGTCGGCGTCGAAAGCGTTGTAACTATAATGAAGAAGAAGGGAGGAGTAAAAAAAATTAATGTAATTTATTTGCTTTCTTGATTTTGCTTTTTTTTTTTTTTCTTCCTTTTCCTTTTTCTTTTTTTTGGGTATATAATAATGGATGTAGGAGTTATATCATAGGGTGATGATGGGACTGCAAAAGTGGGAGGAATCAATACTTTCTTTTTGGGTGCAATAAATTGAAAAGTGAAGTTTGAGAAATTTTGATCAGGCACTTAGAGCATCCACAGTCGTTCAAGCCAATTTTTGGGTATATAGCAATTTAGAAATAGGAAAAAAGGAATGTTGCTGCAGTCGTTGAAAGCCAAAAAATAGCCGGACGGTAGATTATTATCCGTCCATTAAGAATGACGGAGTATAATCGTCCGTTCCAAAAAATTTTTATTTTATTTTATTTTTTTTTTTTTAATTGCACTAGAAGACAAAAAATAATTAAAAAAAAAAAAAATCAAGAAAAGGCCTGGGACGGTTGATAATGTGCCGTCATTGTGTGGTGACGTGTACAAAAAGTTGACTTGAGATTGGGTGGTTTTTAATTTTTTTTTTTTTTTTAAAAAAAAACCCAACAACGGTGAATTTTTTGCCGTTAATCTCATCAAAAGGTAGATTATATACCGTCGGTTGACCGGTATTTTTTTTTTTTTTAACAAAAAAACCAAACAACGGTGAATTATATGCCGTTAATCTCATGGCACGGCAGATTTTTTACCGTCGGCTGACCGGGATTTTTTTTTTTTTTTCTTTTTCAAAAGCTTCTTAATCATTTGGGTGCAGTACTTTTGTACGGGACGGCAGATTATCCTCCGTTAATTTGATCGGACGGAGTATAATGTGGCGTTAGCTATATTTTGCATTTGGCCATTCCGCCTGCTATATTTGGCACGCAACTGTTCATCGTATACCCAAATTTTGGGTTTTTAGACAACGACTGCAGCTCGATTTTTTCTATATTTTCCAAATTTTGGGTATATAGCAAACGACTGTGGATGCTCTTATACTTGAGAGGAAAATATTCATAATTATAAAACAAAAAAAACTTTTTAAAAATTTTAATTATCTCTAATCTCTAATGTTATAATGAAATGTTAGATCATCCACAGCCGTTCGATGTAAAAAAAAAAGGCAAAATACATATTTTGACGATCTATTTTTGACGAAATGCTGCAGTCGTCGAATGACAAAAAAATGCATAAATTCGTTAAAAAAGAATAATGTTTCGTCTGTTATTAAAATATTATTTATATAGTCAGAAACTGAGAAATTGTTAATAAAATATACAGGATGATGTTTCATCCCAAAAAGGAAAAAAAAAATTGCAAAATGACCGGACGAAACATCAAAATGGAGGTTTTACGGAGGTTTTCATAATTATAAAACAAAAAAACTTTTTAAAAATTTTAATTATCTCTAATCTCTAAAGTTATAATGAAATGTTAATGAGGTAAGGTCTTAGTATCATTTGTAAATTACCAACACATGTATTGCATGTGCATAACTAATAAAAAAGAGGTCTTAAATTTCGAGTCTTCACTGCATCAGATTTTTTATTTTAAAATTTTTTAATATATTAAATGTGCATCACACGTGTAAATTACTATCTATCTATCTATCTATCTATCTATAATATAATATAATATATAATCTCGAATATTATAATGGGAGAAGGCCTTAGTGTCATTTGTAAATCTACCAATGCGTACAATACACGTGTATAACTATTATAAGGGATGACTTAGGTTCAAACCCAGACTACGTCTAAATTTTTTTATAAAAAAAACTATATTTATTAAGACATGCATTGCACGTATTGATATGGCTAAAAATAGGGTTAAATCGGAACCGTCCAAATCGGGCGCGAGTCTCAAAGCCTGGGGGCAAAATGGTAATTTTACCTATAAATGGGTCTGAAGCGGGTACTGGGTCTTCTCTTGGGGAAACCCAATAGCCTGCGAATGGGCCCATCTCAACTAGGTGCGGGTTTCAACCCGCAGCGAACCCGGTCCAGCAGGATAGAATTAGGGTTTCTGATTGATCCTAATCAATGGCCCTGATTCGTATCTATCCTTTCACTAGGAATTAGGGATTACATTCCTAATCTAATCCTAGGGATTACATTCCTAATCTGACCCCAAAGGCAGCTATAAATACCCCCCATCCACCACCATTAAGAGGTAATCAATCTTTTACCAGTTTACGCTCTTTCATAATCTTTTCTGGTTATTGACTTGAGCGTCGGAGGGTGCGTCGCCGGGATCAACTCTGGTGTCTCGCACTTTTTGCAGGTGAACGGCGGGAGTCAGCGATCAAACTCCGGCGGAAGAAGTTAAGGTTTGATTATTCGGTTTTCCTAAGAATCCACAAATTCATCTGTTCGCTCCCACACCAAAATCAGCAGCAACAGATTGGCACAGTCTGTGAGAAGCAACGAATAGCAGCCCTTCCTCTTCCCGTTGGTCAGATCTTACCCAGCCATGCCTCCAAGGAAACTTAGATCCAAGGGGTCCAACTGTGGACCTACTCCTCCTCAACAGCAGGAGATCCCCCTCCAAACAGTCCAGCCGTAGGGCCTCCCTCTTCAGCCCGACCAAGCCCCGCTGCAGGACCAACCTCCTCTTTAGAATCTTCAATCCCCTCACGGTCAAACTGGTCCCCAGAATGCTGGTGCGGGGGGCTCCCGTCCCAATCCTCAGAAACAACCTCTCCAACATGATCGCGTCTCCGTACACAATCCCTCTACCGATTCCATGGCATCCCACAACCCCCGAGCTTCCGATGACCTTCGCAATACCATCCTCAATCGGCAGAAGGAAGAGGATCTTCACCGCCGTTTGGATAAAAGGCGGGCCCGAGAGGGAGCCTCCCGCCAACAACGTCCAAATGAGCAATCTTCTCATCCCCGAGCATACAGAAGGTCCCCTCCTTGCCGAGGGCGGAGAGAGTCCCCCGGCCACCATAGGAGAAGACCTCACTCTCCTACTGGTCGGCAACCTCCGAGGAACGATGACGCACCCATCACTCGTGTCGAGTTCTAGCAATTCTAAGCAACCATCTTACAAGCCCTCAATCTCCGACCCAACAACAACAATTCTCAGAGGGTCCCCACTCCTCCTCCGATCCAAAGTCCTTGCCGACGGTCCCTAACTCCTCCCCCAGCTCCTAGCAACCCCCAGCACATTCCTAGTCCTCGCCACTCCCAGAGCTACCGTTGTCGTAGCCCCCACTCTCCCTCGTACGAAGACGAGTCCAGAGGCTCGTTTGATTACCGTCGAAGGGATGACACTGTCTACCGTCGTCTCCACGAAATGGAGAGGCGCTTGGGTCAGCTAGACAGAGAAAAAGAGCTTAGAAGAAGGACCCTCCGTCCAAGCCGACCTCCTTTCTCTCGAACCATCATGGAGGCGCCCGTTCCAAGAGGCTTCAAGCCTCCACAATTCGAGACTTATTTCAGGGAGTCTGATCCCGTCGATCACATCGAAAGCTTTAAGACCCTTATGCTAATCCACCAAGCTTCCGATACTCTGCTGTGCAAAACCTACCCCGCTACTCTCAAGGGGCCGACCCGGGAATGGTACTCTCGCCTCACCCCATCTTCAATATTCTCCTTCGAGCAATTTGAGACCCTCTTCGTCACCTACTTCGTGAGTAGCCGCTGAACTAAGAAAACCAGCATTTCGCTACTCTACCTCAACCAGAAGAAGGGTGAGAAGCTGAGAGACTATATGAAAAGGTTCATCGCGGAAGCTAGGTCCATCGCTTCCCTCGACCAGTCGGTCGCTGCAGCAGTATTCCAATCAAATGTCCTTAACTCCAGCCTTCGGTCCTCCCTCGCCAAGAAGCCCCCGCAGAACTTCTCTGACTTCCTTCTCCGAAGTGAGAAGTATATCCGGGCTGAGAAAGCTGAGCATCGCCCCAACTTTGAGGGGCCTTCCTCCGGAACCAAAAGAAAGGCAGGTGAAGAAAAGGGAGCCAAGAAGCTCCAGAAGGACAATGGCGGTCAGCGCCGCCCTCCCACTAGATTTGTAAATTTCACTCATCTTAATGCCAACATTTTCACTATTCTCATGGAAGTTGAGAAGGAAGGGGTGATACCTCCTGCCCCGAAGATGAACACCCCTGGCAAGAAGAGGGACAAAGAGAAGTGGTGCCGCTATCACCGGGACCATGGCCACGACACCAATGATTGTCGGGCCTTAAAGAACGAGATTGAGCCCCTCATCCAGAGGGGGCAACTGGCCAAATTTGTGAGAAAGGACCGAACCGATCTTCCTCCTCCCCCTCGGGGGGCTAACAAGCGTCCTGAACGACGCGATGAGACACCCTAATTCAAAGAGGAGCGTATCCTACACCTCATCCGTGGGGGCCCCATGGGAGGAACCTCCAACTCCTCTAGAAAGGCTTTCATAAGGGAAGTCAACTAAGTACATGGCATGCCCCCTCCCAAAGGCCTCGGAGTACCGGTCATTTTTTCAGATGAGGACCTTGAGGGTGTCCAAACCCCCCATTGTGACGCCCTAGTCATCAACCTCTATATGGTGAATTTTAAAGTGGAAAGGATACTAGTGGACAATGGCAGCTCCGTTAACATCCTCTTTCTCGCTGCTTTCAAGGGGCTTAAACTATCCCGGGATAGGCTTAAGCCCGCCGGCTACACACTCCACGGGTTCACGGGAGTGCCAGTGACTATCGAAGGGGTAATCACCCTCGACGTAACCGCTAGCAAAACTCCTACTACCTGCACGGAGCCGATGGACTTCATGGTAGTCGATGTTCCCGCTGCTTATAATGTGATTCTAGGCCGACCTGGCCTAGCTGCTCTAGAGGCCGTCCCATCGGCTTATCACCTCAAGATGAAGTTCCCCACCAGGGCAGGGGCAGGGGAAGTAAGAGGCAGTCAAGAGATGGCCCGAAAATGCTATATGACCTCCATCGGGGGTCCAGTTCTCTCCCTTGAGACTCTTGAAATTCCCCAAGAGGGTGTCCGGCCAACGTCCGAGCCGGTGGATGAATTGGAGGAAGTGCTCTTCTCCGAGCAAGATCCAAACCGCAAGTTCTTTATCAGCAAGACCCTCCCATCCGCCCTATGCTCCGTCATTGTCCAATGCATTAGAAAGAACCGCAACCTCTTTGCATGGTCGGCTGCCGACATGCCAGGAATCTCCGAAGAGCTCCTCGTCCACCACCTGAGTGTTGCCCTGGGATCCAAACCGGTCCAACAGAAGAGGCGCAAATTTGCTCCCGAGCACCAACAAGCTATCAAAGAAGAGGTGGACAAGCTCCTTAAGGCTCGGTTCATACAAGAGGTAAATTACCCTTCATACAAGAGGTAAATTACCCTGAATGGCTCTCCAATGTGGTCATGATAAAGAAGTCCAATGGGAGCTGGAGAATCTGCATCGACTTCACCGACCTAAACAAAGCATGCCCTAAAGATCCGTTCCCTCTCCCTAGCATCGACACCTTGATCGACGCAACTTCGGGCCATGAACTCCTTAGCTTCATAGATGCCTTTTTCGGGTATAATTAGATCCGCATGTTTCCCCCGGATATCCCGAAGACCTCCTTTGTTACCGATCAAGGGCTCTACTGCTACAGGGTAATGCCCTTCGGGCTGAAGAATGCCGGTGCGACCTATCAATGCCTCGTCAATAAGGACTTTCAACAACAGATCGGCCGAAATATGGAAGTATATGTTGATGACATGCTAGTCAAGAGCATCCATGGCGCCGATCATGTGGCCGATCTGCAAGAGGCGTTCGATGTATTAAGAAAGCATGATATGAGGCTCAATCCGGACAAGTGTGTGTTCGGAGTCTCGTCAGGAAAATTCCTAGGCTTCATGGTCAGCCAAAGAGAAATTGAAGCTAACCCCGAGAAGATCAAAGCCATACTGGACATGGCTCCTCCCAAAAATGTGAAAGAGGTTCAGAAGCTAACCGGGCGCCTCGCAGCTATAGGGCGCTTCCTCTCTAAGTCAGGAGAGAAGTGTCTTCCCTTCTTCAAGGCTCTCAGGGGAGCTAAGGGCTTCAAATGGGGTCAACAACAGCAGGAGTCATTTGATCAGCTTAAAGCCTATCTAGTCAACCCCCCTCTCCTCAGCAAGCCTATCCCCGGGGAAACACTCTACCTCTACTTAGCTGCCTCTGAACAGATCTGAGGGAAGAAGACAGGGCTTAGAAGCCCATCTACTATGTGAGCAAGGTACTTCGGGATGCCGAGCTCCGTTATCCAAGGCTGGAGAAGATAGAGTACGCCATGGTCATGGCAGCTAGGAAGCTTTGCCCATATTTCTAGTCCCACTCGGTGCTCATTCTTACCGACCAACCACTGAAGCAAGTCCTCCACAGGCCGGAACCCTATGGCCGCCTCATGAAGTAGTTGATCGAGCTGAGCCAGCATGATATATCATACCAGCCTCGAACCGCGATCAATGCTCAGGCCTTAGCTGAATTCATTGTGGAAAGCACAATTCCCGAGGTCAGTCAGGCACCAAACGGACCTCCTATTTAGACGGTATATGTAGATGGATCCTTTTGCACCGAAGGGAGCGGAGCCGGGGTCATTCTGGCAAGCCCAGATGACTTTGTTCTCCAATACTCCCTCTGCATCAACTTCAAGGCCTCCAACAATGAAGCGGAGTATGAAGCCCTTATAGCCGGTTTCGGAATGGCCCGCAAAGCAGGGGCACAATGTCTCCAGATATTTAGTGACTCTCAACTGGTTGTAAATCAAGTCTTGGGCGAGTATGAAGCGTGAGATGACCGAATGGCTAAGTATCTAGCCAAGGTCCAAAATCTCATGGCTCTATTCGAAGAGGCACTTATTCAGCGAATCCCCAGGAAGAAAAATGCCCAAGCAGATGCCTTCTCCAAGTTAGCCTCTTCCTCCCTCCAAGGTCTCGAGCAGACCATCCTGATTGAAGTGCTCCTGAGACCAAGCATTGAAGAAGAAACTTCCGACTTGATGGAGTCGCTGCCTGTTCAACTTCAAGATAATTGGATGAAATCCCAGGTAGAATTCCTAAGGAATGGGCTCCTCCCCGAAGACCCTAAGGAACCTCGTCGAGTCAGAACCAGAGCGGAGCGGTACACCCTTGTTGAGGGGGTCGTGTACAAACACTCCTTCACACAAGTAGACGGCAAGCCTTATTTGAGGTGCCTCTCCCCAGAGCAAGCCACATACGCCTTGCAAGAGCTTCACGAAGGCATAGGCGGGGCACATTCAGGGTCAAGATCCCTCGCCCAGAAGGTGTTGAATTATGGATACTTCTGGCCAACCCTCCTACATGACGTCGAATGACACGTTCGGCAATGCAGCTCTTGTCAGAAGTATTCCAACATTCTTCGCCTACCCCAAGCTCAGCTCACCTCCCTATCAAGTCCGATCTATTTCGCAGTGTGGGAAATGGATTTGCTAGGGCCGTTTCCACCAGCTCCCGGCCAACTCAAATTTTTAGTCATGGCAATCGACTACTTCTCGAAGTGGATAGAGGCCGAGCCCTTGGCTACAATTACCGAGAACAAAGTACTTCAGTTCTTCTGGAAGAGCGTCATCTGCAGGTTCGGCGTCCATCGGGTCCTCATCACCGACAATGAAACACAATTTGTAGGGGCCGCATTCTGAGCTCTGTGTGAAGACCTCGCCATCCAACAATGCTTCTCCTCCGTCTCCCACCTGCAGTCGAATGGTCAAGTAGAAAATGCCAACCGACAAATCTTCTTCGGTATTAAGAAGAGGCTGGATAAGTCTGCCAAAGGCTTATGAGTTGATCAGCTCCATAACATACTGTGGAATTACCGTACTACGAAATGGACCCCCACAGGAGAGTCGCCGTTCAATCTCACCTATGGGTCCGAAGCTGTGATCCCCTTGGAAGTAGGTGTACCCTCTCCTCGCCTTATCGCTTATGAAGAAGAGCAGAATGCCAGGGAGCTTTGGGCGAATTTGGATTTGATTGACGAGCTCCGTGAAAGAGCTTCAATTCGCCAACAAAGCTATCGAAGGAGGATTGAGCTGGCCTACAACAAGAGAGTCCGTCCCACCGACCTCAAAGAAGGAGACTTGGTCCTCAGAAAGTTAGCAATCTCATTCCCCAGTCAGAAGAGTAAGCTAGCTTCAAATTGGGAAGGGCCCTACAAGATCACCAGAGTGGTTCTGTCCGGGACATAACGTCTAGAAGACCTTGAAGGCAGAGAGGTTTCCAGTACTTGGAATGCCGACCATCTCTTAAAGTACTAAGAGAGCGCTTGAACGCCTCTCTAAGTACCTTCAGATGTCGAACCGTTCCTTTCCTTTCACTTGTATTTTTCTTTGTTATTTCTTCAATGTAATAACGGCTCACAACTTAGAAGCAGCCGACTATTAGTTATCAATAAAGAACTCTCTTTTTTCGTATTCCTCT
The DNA here is from genome assembly GCA_017893485.1 of Hemerocallis citrina. NCBI lineage: Eukaryota > Viridiplantae > Streptophyta > Magnoliopsida > Asparagales > Asphodelaceae > Hemerocallis > Hemerocallis citrina. The sequence goes on from CM030361.1 coordinate 38,822,290, forward strand.
TGTGATTGTTTGCATCTCTCTGTTTTTAATTGCTTTTATTCAAACGACGAGTTCGGAGTCCAACACTTGGCTCGACTCCACTTCGCAAGCTCGCTCTTAAGCAAGCTAGAAGTGGTTCGCCATTCGGAATTGCTCCCACAACCGTTGAAATACAATCAAACGACGAGTTCGGAGTCCAACACTTGGCTCGACTCCGCTTCGCAAGCTCACTCTTAAGAGAGCTAGAAGTAGTTCGCCATTCGGAATTGCTCCCACAACTGTTGAAATACAATCAAACGACGAGTTCGGAGTACAACACTTGGCTCGACTCTGCTTCGCAAGCTCGCTCTTAAGCGAGCTAGAAGTGGTTCGCCATTCGGAATTGCTCCCACAACCGTTGAAATACAATCAAACGACGAGTTCGGAGTACAGCACTTGGCTCGACTCTGCTTTGCAAGCTCGCTCTTAAGCGAGCTAGAAGTGGTTCGCCATTCGGAATTGCTCCCACAACCGTTGAAATACAATCAAACGACGGGTTCGGAGTCCAACACTTGGCTCAACTCCGCTTCGCAAGCTCGCTCTTAAGCAAGCTAGAAGTGGTTCGCCATTTAGAATTGCTCCCACAACCGTTGAAATACAATCAAACGACAAGTTCGGAATCCAACACTTGGCTCGACTCCACTTCGCAAGTTCGCTCTTAAGCGAGCTAGAAGTGGTTCGCCATTCGGAATTGCTCCCATAACCGTTGAAATAAGCCCTCGCTCTGCCGACGCACACGAAATTCCTACAACTAGACTAGACAGGCGAGAAGAGCAAAATTTCTACAACTAGAGTACTCGGAAGAACTAAGGTTTGGATCTGATGGTTCGTTCCCAGAACTAGAGGGGCCACCCTACATCTCCAACACACGAACATCAAAAAGTAAACGAACTTCTATTTTATTAAAGAGTTCAACAAACAAAACGTTCGAGTTACAACACCAAGTTACTACGACAAGGTACCAACAAGGTACTACAACAAGTTACTACAACTTATTTAACACTTCTTCGGAACGGAGACGCTTCGGTTCAAGAACACACGGGGGCGGTGCCGCTTAACCTCCGAGTTCGTTTCTAGGCCGATGAACTGAGATGCCTCTTCGGCACTACCTCTAATTGTGGCTCCGACGGAGGCGGCACTAAACGAGACAGCCACACCACTCTGAGCATCAGCCGGACTCCGCCTGACGGCAGGTGGATGAGTCGCGAGCTCGTGGAAGGAGATCCCCCTCTCGCTCTCTTCGCGAGTACACATAGTGCTTCGGACGTTAACTCTCACAAGCTGAGGCTTAAGGCGGGCGACCTCTTCTTCGATTTCAACGATCCTATCCTTCAAAGTATCGTCCTTCACAGATATTTTGAACCGAGGAAGTTTAGCCGAGCCTGCGTCACTAGCACTGTCAGCGATGATGCGACGAAGGTTGGTCACTTCGATGCTTTTGTCAACTGTAACCCTCCTCAACTGCTAGACCTTCGCCATGAGCTCATCGCGCTCGGCCATCAGCTTTCCCACTGCCGAGGTTAACTCGTCCTCCTCCGCCGAAAGCTCCTCTTTAGCTATTTACAAATGGCGAACCTCCGCCAGAAGCTTGCTTTTCTCTTTCTCGACGTCGAATAACACCCTCCAGAGTAGCTCCACCTAGCTCCACCTCGCCTTTGAGACGAGCTTCGCGAGACCGCTTTCGTAGTTCTGCACGAAGGCGGGCTGCTTCGGAGTCCGAACTGAGTTCGACGATCTGAAAGACGGAAGCATATCAACACAAAAAGACAAAAGGCAGTGCTCAACACTTGCCGAGTTTCGAAGAAATTCCGAGCCCAACACTTAGCCAAATTTCGAAAAGAAAACTCAACACTTGGACAACATTTGAGAAAAGGGTTCGAACAAAATTTTATTCACATCAGAAGAGCGTTGGCCAGTCCGCTATAAAGCAGTACATTAAAAGAAAGAAAAAAAATTACAAAAGCAAGGGGATCGAGGGTCCACCTGGGGCGGTAGCTCGGACACAGGCGCCTCGGTAGATGTCCCCTCTCCCCCCGTCGCCACGGCTTGGGGGTCGGCCGCCACGGTCTCCGGATCAGCAGGGGCCTCGCTGACCCGCTGCTTGCCCTCCTTCTCTTCTTCCTCCTCCTCTTCTCCCTCCTCCTCGCCGCCGGGCCTCAACCGGTACCCCACCCTCTCGAAGCCAGGGACTCAAGCCTCGACATGGTCGAGCGCTCTCGCGTAAGACAGCTCCATGTTTTTGGCCATGTGGTTCTTCGCCTCGGCTTCGATCTCCTTCCTCGCCTTCTCCACCGCTTCGGCTTGTTCCGCCTTCACCACCTCCAAGGCCTTCGCCGCTGCGGCCCTCTCCTTGTCGGCCTTGGCGACCTCTGCAGCGAGCTTCTCCTTCGATCGCTCCAAGGCAGCCTCGAGGTCGGTGACCCGAGCCTCCAAGGCCTCCGAGCGACGCTGCTCCGCGTTGAGCTACTTCACGGCCCTCACTCCTTCCGCTCGGTCCTTGTCACTGAGGGCCTTCAGCTCCCTCTCCTGCTCGGCAAATTCTTGGACGAGGTGGCCGAAGTGGCAAGTGGCCTGCCAAAAAGTAGTAGTTAGGACGCAGTAAAAATCGAGCTGTGGACTTAGAAAATTTTCAAAAAGAAAGAGTCAAGACTTACCGACATAAGCGACCGAGCGATTTCAAAGGTGTCGTCGCCGGTTGTCCCCACCTTCAGGGCGGCTCGGTCCTTCGGGGTTGCAAGGTGTTTGACCGCCTGCATGCACATCTGTGAATCTCCCAAGAAGCCGTCGTGGTTCTTCACCCGCCAGTCGGGAACGAACAACTTCTTATGGGCCTCGGTCAAAATCTCCTCGGCCTGAGGAGTCAAAGAAGGGGCCTCGAGCGCCAGTGCCGCCGAGATGGAGAAAGTCTCACTTGCCGGGGCAGACGAGTCAGGAAGGACGGCCACCATCGGAGACGGTGCCTGAGGAGCAAGAGTAGGAGTGGCAACGACAGAGGGAGCCTTGGTGGGTCGGCCGAATGTAGGACTCGCGCTCGTCCTCTTCCTTTTCCTACCGTCAGTGACTTTGCTCCGCTCCGTCATCATACCCTTAAAGTCCATCTTCGGCGCCTCTGTTCAAAGCAACAAAAGAAGAAGAAAAGTTAGAAAAATGAACAAGGCATTGGAAAAGAATTGCAGTGAGATGTCAGGAGCGTACTCGGGTCGATCGGACTAAGGCCCGACCCGTGTAGCACCTCCTCGGTCATCTCCCTCCATCTCATCTTCGGGAGAGCGATTATCTTGGCCGCCACCTCCTCCTCGGCAGTTGTCAACACCGGGTTGGCCCTTGCAAACTTCGGCACCTCCGCCTTCCACCGAGTCGGGAAGTCCAATATCGAAGGCCCCTTTATCAGGAAAAACTTCTCCTTCCAATGTTTTATCGAATCCGGATTCTCTATTAACTTAACGCCTCTCCGGGGTGACAAGTAATAGCGAGGCTCGAGCTTGGTCATCCGGTTGATTCGGTATAAGCTTCGAAGGATGACGAGGTCCGGATCAACTTCGGCAATGCGGCACTGGAGCAAGAAGGCAAGCACATGGTGCCAAGTGTTCGGCATGAACTGCACAGGGGCCAGACAGTACCAGCGAAGGACCTTCAATACAAAGGGGTGAAAAGGGAAGCACAGACCAGCGTTCAAGGAGTCGAAGTCGAAGACGCACGTGCCCTGTGACAGGACGGTGTTCGCTCGCATCCCGGGGCCGAGGAGGATCAGCCTATACTCCGAAGGGATGGTGAACCCCTTCCTGATCCGGAGGAGATCCCGCTCGGATAGCACCGAAGCGAGATCATCCACTTCGGTGACCTCCCTCGGGTCATTTTCCTCATAAGTCGCCGAGCGACCAACGATCGCCTTACTCAAGAGATCGCCGTTGTACTGCCTTATCCCGGCATGACCGGACAGCGGGCCAGGCATCCGACCCGACTCGGGGGCTCGTCTATCAGTCTCCACAATCTCCTCGACTATCGAAGACCGGGCCACTACTCTCTTCTTCTCCTCAGCCACAGACGACCCTACTACCTCCTTCCCCTTTCTACGGCTCACTACTTCCCTCCTCTCCTCGGCGCTTCGGCCTCCCGAGGACGATGCCTCACTTCCCGAGCTCACTCTTGACATCTCGAATAAATATCTAAAGCAAAGAGGACTGACCTTGATGTGACATAGCTTTGAAGTGACGTTCACGGTCGGAAAATAGTTTGCCGGAGATTGCCTGGCCCACGCGACAGCTAGCACAACCGCCTTGGAGCTCAAATCGCCACTGGCAGAGCAAATCGATAGCAAAAGTAAAAACTTGGGAGTAAAAGTAAGAAATGAGCTAAGGGGTGAGGGGGGGTGAGAACTTATAGCCAAGAAAGCGACTGTTGGGCTTTCGAAACGTTTTATGGCCCACTAAGGGAAGGCAAAACGACAAAACAGGGAAAGCTGCGATGTTCTAAGGGAAAGGCTCGTCGGTTCGCTTAACACCACTCCTCGACGACTCGTGGCTCGCCGAGCCACGAGGCAATCTGACGAGGTGACGAGGTACCGACCTCCACATATGGGGGAAAATACCATCGAGCCAGTTTCACCATCAGATTGTCTCAAAATTCGCGTCAAAACATGATGGACGGCCCAGATCACGCCACGCTCACAAAATGACAAGATATCGTTTTCTCGTAATCTGAACCTCCAACTTTGTGATACGCGCCATGATGAATGCCTCGGATCTCACCACGTGGTTCGAAGACTCAATCCGAGCTCCTGATTCACCGGAGTGCTCGGTCGAGCCACCGAGCCACCATCCTCCCGGGCCAAGGTGACGAGTTTGGAATTTTAGAAATCAAAATCATGATGCATAAACCGAGCTACTGGGGGCAGAGGATGAGTTGCCGAGCCACCAGAGTGGTTAGCCGAGCTACTGAACAGCTTAGCTGAGCCACTGAGCGACAAGGGCGAAGGACGAGCTACAGAGTCACCGAGCCGAGGTGACGAGGTACCGACCTTCACATTTGAAGAAAAATAGAGCCGACCTGCCTCAGCCGTTGGACCTTGTCAAAAAACGTGCTAGAACACGATGGACGGCTCAGATCATGCCACGTCCACAAAACGACAAGATAGCATTTTTTTGGGATTTGCGCCATAATGGACGCTCCGGATCGTGCCACGTAGCTCGGTAGATCGCTACGCGCCGATCCACTAAGCCACCGAGGATCCGAGCCGAGGTGCCGAGATGCCGACCCTCGCATACGAAGAAAAAACTCGCCGAGCTACCCAGACCGTCCGATCCTCTAGAAAACCGCGCTCAACTCTGATGGAGGGCCCAGATCGCGCCACGACGTAATTCGGTATTAAAAAATAATTTTTATTTATTAAAATCATTTTATTTATTTAAAAATTGCGAAAAAATGATTAGAAATTCGAAAAAAATAATTAAAAATTCTAGAAAATAATTATAAATTTGGGGAAATATTTTTGAGCCCCTGAGTAAATAATTATTACCTAGAGTGGTTGATTAAGACCCCCGAACGACGAATCAACACTTCGCAAAATTAAATAAGTGACCAGAAAAATAGATAAAAATTAAGGAAAATGCCAAAAAACCAGAGGGGCTCAAGAACAACTTAGAGCGCGCAACTAACTCGGAAAATTACCATACTGCCTCATACAAAGAATCGAAACCTCCCATTTGGACTCCGATACAACTCCGCAAGCCATCAAAACAGTAAAACTACTCCTCAAAGGCTGATCAAACTCAATCTTCGGGAGTGGGAGGGCTCGTGATATGGCTAAAAATAGGGTTAAATCGGAACTGTCCAAATCAGGCACGAGTTTCAAAGCCTGGGGGCAAAATAGTAATTTTACCTATAAATGGGTCTGAAGCGGGTACTGGGTCTTCTCTTGGGGAAACCCAATAGCCCGCGAACGGGCCATCTCAACTGGGTGCGGGTTTCAACCCGTAGCGAACCCGGTCCAGCAGGATAGAATTAGGGTTTCTGATTAATCCTAATCAACAGCCCTGATTCGTATCTATCCTTTCACTGGGAATTAGGGATTACATTCCTAATCTAATCCTAGGGATTACATTCCTAATCTGATCCCAAAGGCGGCTATAAATACCCCCCATCCACCACCATTAAGAGGTAATCAATCTTTTACCAGTTTACACTCTTTCATAATCTTTTCTGGTTATTGACTTGAGCGTCGGAGGGTGCGTCGTCGGGATCAACCCCAGTGTCTCGCACTTTTTGCAGGTGAACGGCGGGAGTCAGCGGTCAAATTCTGGCGGAAGAAGTTAAGGTTTGATTATTCGGTTCCCCTAAGAATCCACAAATTCATCTGTTCGCTCCCACACCAAAATCAGCAGCAACACGTATAAATTACTAGTAACTATTATAATGGAAGAGTTGGAGTTGTAAATCTATCTACTTACGTGTAACACACGTGCAACTCTAACTGTCCCATTATAGTCTTCACATTTATTTTTAAAATTTTATAATCCTATTTATTAAGACATGCATTGTACGTGTAAATCAGAATTCTTACTTTAATTTTTTTTAATTAATACATGTATTGCACGTGCATAAAACTAATCTGATTGACTTCTCATATTTAAAATTTTCACTTTTAAAAATTTATATATTATACTATATCTTAAGCTAATAGGCTTACCCCTTCTCTCCTTTCTCTATTTTGAAATGGAGAAAGGAACGCAAAAGTATGAAATCTCACCTACCTTAACACGTGCACACCACACTTTTTTACTTAACAAAACAAAATACAAAAACAAAAAAAAACTCATCTCCCAACTCCATCTCCCCCAAAATCTCAGCAGCCGCTCAAATCCTCACCGTCGACACTCGCTGGCCCGCCATGGGTGATGACACCATCGGTAAGAATTCTCCTATGAGAAATTAGGGTTTTTGAATTCCTAATTTGTTTTGTAATATTGTATTCATGAAACCCTAATTTACCACCCGCTTTTACTCCACATTTCTAATTAGGGCGTTTCAATTATTGAAATTTCGGAATCCAAACCCTAATTATGGATTCAAAAATAGAGATTGGTTATTTTCAGACCAAATCTTAACTAATGTTCTGTTCTTGATTCTTTGTTTCATCATATCCAAATAAATTAGATTTTAGAGGCCATGGTAGAAATTGGGATTTTGGAAGGCGATGAGATGAAGGAAAGAATAAAATGCGGTAACGTAAGAGGTAATGTAAGTGTTTATTATATGTTTGTCTTTGTTTATTCACTGATTTACACTACTCTCTCCAATGTGTACCCGAAGAGATTACGGAGATGGCAATTAGGCATGTATGTTATGTCGTCGCTACAATTAGCCCTAGATGTAGGTTACCTGAATATCAACTTTTATTCTTCAATTTGATGGTAATTGTGTTCACTACTTCTCATAATTATTTCTCATGAAAAAATACTTTTGTTAAGTTCCTGAGCTTTTCATTTATTTTTAGTAATCTTTCTTCAATTAGAATTGTTGTTTCAGTTTTTATATCTTTTTTTGGAGTAATATTTAATTTGTTTGTGTCTGAGTATTTTTATGCTTTTTATGATAATATGATCAAGTTTTGAGATTCGGGATCAGATACAAACCTAAAAATGTAGGGTTTCAGATTAGAAGAAGGGGGACCGTTAGGTGTGAGATTAGAACAAACTAACTTGCATATGAGGGCTTTTTCTTCTAATTGTTATCTATTTTCATTTGGACTTTTACATTCTAATTAATATTATCATTAAATTTTCAATTACGAAGAATGATGGATTGTAGATGATGGTAAAAAGCATAAAAGTTGAATAGTTTGGTCCATTTTTATCTTTATTGTATTTTATTATTTTATTATTTTCTTAGTGTAAAAGTGAACAAATGAGTGAATATATAAGAAAGCTAAGGACTTGCATCAAATGGTTGATGAAATGATAAAATGAAAATTTGATGAAGCAAGAAAAGGTTCGGAATATGCTGGAATCAGAAGGGAAACAACATGCAGATAATGGTATATTTTCTATATCTTTTGTTTTGTTTGAAAAGTTTTGGTGAATTGTAGTATTGTATGTGTATTTTATAATTTGATCATTTTATAGAGGCACAACTAAGGAGTAATATAGAACAGTTGGAGACAAATATTAAGGGACTTCACAGACAATATGAGAATTTGCAAGCAAGCTTTAAAATGAAGGAATTTGACAAGATTGTAAGTCTCTTTTTTAGCATCTCTAAATTTTGGTAATTATTCGACTATTTTTTTATTTTCTTTTAATTGAATAGAAATGTAGAATGATGTTAGTTGGTTTGAAAGTATGAATTAGTTAATTTGTAGATTTGTCATCTTTTCATTATATTGTGATTGAAATAGCTAAGAGGCATTTCTAAAATTTTAAGCACAATAAAATTTTATGAGTCAATCAAAATTATTTTAGTCTGTGCAATTTGGACCGGGTAACACTAGTATTTATTAATGTTAGGTTTTGTGAGAAATTAACAATTGGGAATTATGGTTTATCTCTAGATCTAAGTTGCTTGAGATATTCACCCTAGATATCAAGATTGGAATACCTAGACTGCTATCACAAGCCAGTATTTAACTCTAAATACTGGTTTGGGTATCGGGTTATAAGTCCACAAACCCGCATTCCAATATCCATTCAATTGTACGTTCAATACACGTGTTACTCATATGCACATACAATATTTATATAGAGAATATACTAATATATCCAACAATCTCCTCCTATATTCTCAATATATAAAGTACAGGATTATCCCATCAGTTCAGTATAAAACTAACTAGCTGATAGCAGTTCATAAAAGAAAAGCATCATAAAGGTATAGTTTCATAAGAGCCAAAATAATTATAAAACTAAATAGTTCAATCAATACAAAACCAATATAATTAAATAGTTCCAAACCATAACCAATTCAGAATAATTCACAAAGACTAAACCAATAGATAAATAAACCATAGTCTCAAAACTAAATAAAGCAAATAAACTTCAAACCAAATAAAAGAGTTTTAAGCTCTAAAAAGCAGTCTTAAACTCAAAAGAAGTTTTATTAAGCAAGTGATTGGCAAAAGAAAATCCATGCATGCTGCTTCATGATTATTCCTCCATATCGAGCAAGTCATCATCTTCAAAATCGAGATCTAAGATTCCATCTCCATTATCGTTGCTAGCACCTGTTGCTCAACATTGCAAATAAGAATTTCATGAGTTATTTCTCTTTGAATTCAAACAAATTGCATAAAGTATCTAGTTCAAACAAAATAACTTAGTAGAATTCAAATTGGCTAGCAAGATTTTAACACAAGCATCACAATCAAGTATCTTGAACAAATAAAGTACATGAACTTTATAGTTTCTACACAAGAACCATACTATGTTTCATATTGGAATGAAAAGACTGCCATTTCAATCATGGTTTAACATTGAATTATCAAAATTAGAACGAAACATGTATCCATAAAAGACATATCATCAAAATTAGAATGATATTTAGGACAATTTAATTATCGGAAATATATCGACAAGTTATCATGTTTCATATTGGAATAATATGATTATTCTAAGTAAATTCTATAGATATATGATACCATCAAAATTGGAATGACTTTATATATCTGTGGAATTTATGTGGAATCATCAAGATTATCTAAAACACGTTAACTGTCAAATTAATGCTTAAGTTTGAACTTCTCTATGACTGTTCTAATTATATAAATAACTAGGGTGTTAAGGCCTTTATGACTTAATGGCTCTTAACCACATTTCCCTTACAGTTTTGACAATTAAACCTTTTTGTAATCCCTTAGTAAGGGCATCAGACACATTCTGTTTTGATCTCATATCAATGAGGGCAATAATCCCTTGCTTAATGAGATAGTTCAACTTTGCCTGTCTAAGGCCGACAGTTCTTCTTTTACCATTATAAAGAGAATTAGTTGCTACAGTTTTTGTAGCTTGGTTGTCGCAAAACAAGCTAAGAGTAGTTACTTTAAACCTTTTCAATAGAATATCTAGCAATAGGTCTTTCATCCATTCCGCTTCTTCACTAGCACATGATAACGCAATGAGTTCAGACTCCATAGATGAGAATGCAATGCATGGTTGCCTTTTAGATTTTTATGACACAGCTGCTCCTCCTAGTGTAAACACATAACCACTAGAGGATCGACTTTCACCAAGTTCTGTGCACCACGATGCATCAGAATATCCTTCCAAAACTGAAGGATGTCCAGAGTAGCACAAAGCTAACTCTTGAGTACGACACAGGTAACACATTAGCCTCTCAAGGGCATTCCAATGTGACTTACCGGGATTACTTGTGAATCTGCTAAGCATGCCTACCGCAAAGGCTATGTCTGGTCTCGTTCAGAGCATTGCATACATGAGACTTTCAATTAGTTTGGAATAATTCAACTGTCTCACTGTTGCACCAACGTTAGGTGTCAACTTATTGTTGTAATCATAAGGTGTTTCAAACCTTTTGCAATTACTGTATCCCCACTTTTATAACACATTATTGATATAGTGAGATTGACTAAAGAGTATACCTTGCCTACCAAAACTCACTCTCATACCTAGTATAGTGTCCACAACACCTAGGTCCTTCATGCTGAATTCTTTAGATAGCATTGTTTTAACTTCAACTACCGTTGAGTGGTCGCTTCCAACAACAAGCATGTCATCAACATACAAGCAAATTATAGCAATTTTATTTGATAGATCACGAAAATAAAGGCATTTATCAGAATTACTAGATTCAAAATCTAAGCTCTTTATTGTTGTATCAAAATTTTCATGCCATAGTTTTGATACTTGTTTCAATCCATACAAAGATTTTACCAATTTGCAAACTTTGTTCTCTAAACCTTTAAGTACAAAACCTTCAGGTTGATTCATATTGATTTCTTCATTAAGATCTCAATTTAGGAAAGCAGTTTTAACATCCATTTGGTGAATAACAAAATTTTCAATGGATGCAAGGGCAAGAAGAATCCTTATTGTAGCAATATGACAAACAGGTGAGTAAACATCAAAATAGTCTACCCCACTTTGTTGAGTATAACCTTTAGCTACTAGTCGTACTTTATACTTTGCTACAGACCCATCTGGATTAAGTTTCTTCTTCAAAACCCACTTGTTTCCTATGGTTTTAGCCCCTTTTGGCAGATCAACTAATTTCCAAGTTTTATTTTGTAATAAAGAATCCATTTCATCATCAATAGCCTCTTTCCAAAGTAAACCATCCCTAGACCGAAGAACTTCATTCACACTAAGTGGATCAGCTAACAGTACATAAGTTACAAAATCATCATCATAGGTTCTAGGTGTCGATCTTATCTCTCGTGGAGGTTCTTCTAGGCTCAATTTCATTTGTAATTTCAGTGTCAGTTATGCTAGGTCTAGATTCTGTTTGTGAATCATTGACTAAGTCTATGTGGCCAGATAGTATTATGCCTTTGTCTTTGATGAACACATCTTCAAAGAATTTTGCATCTCTAGATTCAATTATCTTATTGAGAGATAGGTCATAAAATCTGTATGCCCCACTATCAACTACATTTTCTAGATACACCCAAGTATTTGTACGAAGTCCTACTTTAGGCCTTCTAGGGTCTGGTATTCTAACAAAAGCAATACAACCCCATATTTTTATTTTATCATAACTTGGTGTGTGTTTATGCTATAATTCATAAGGTGTTTTAGACAGTTTAGAGTGTGGTAACATATTAAGAATATTATTAGCAGTCAATGCAGCCTCTCCCCAAAAGCTCGAAGGCAATCCAGCATTCAATAATATAGAATTCAACATTTCTGTGAGTGTTCGATTTTTTCTTTCGGCTATACCGTTTGACTGTGGTGAGTAGGATGTTGTTGTTTCAGAGATAATGCCATGTGAAGTGCAAAGTTCTTTAAAACCCATTAATACATATTCCCCACCTCTATTAGATCTGAACCTTTTTATTTTAGCATTTAACTGATTTTCGACATGGTCTTTAAATTCTTTGAATTTATTAAGTGCTTCATCCTTTGATTTTAACAGATAAATATGACAATATCTAGAACAATCATCTATAAAAGTGATCAAATACTTCCGACTTTCTTGCGTCACAAAGTTTTTAAAGTCGCATATGTCAAAATGAATTAGTTCAAGAAGTTGTGTACTCCTAGAAACAGAACTAAAGGGTTTTCTAGTGATCTTTGTCTGAGCACACACTTCACACTTACCATATCTTAAGGATGTATCAATTGGCAGATTAAAAGTTTTAGCAACAGCAAGTAATTTAATATAGTTTACATGTCCCAATCTGTTGTGCCAAGTATAAGGGCTACACAGTTTTGAGCTAACAGCATTAATCACTTCATTTGCTAAACTAAGTCTATACATGCCATTGACTAAGTAAGCACAACCAAAGTAGTATGAATTAACAGATAAAATAGCTCTACCACTTATCATAGAAACTACCATACCAGCATTATTCAGTAAGCTAATAGAAATTAAATTCTTTGCTAAAGCAGGAACAAATTTAACATTACGCAAAATTAAATTCTTACCTAATGACAGACTGAGATTTGCAGTTCCAACCAGGAGCACCTTGACTAATTCTTCATTTTCCATAGAGACAGACTCGTTTGCATCTTTGAGATCAGTTAGCAGGTTCTTATTGTTACAAGTATGGCATGTAGCCCCCGAGTCCAACAACCAACTAGTAGAGGCACTGATCTTATCGTCACCAACAACACACAGAAAGTTGGTGGATTCAGTGTTTCCCTCTAATAAGTTCACCGTTTCATTGTTAGGTTGCTCTCTTTTGGGTAGTTTACATTCGATAGCATGGTGACCCCACTTCCTACAGTTGTAGCACTTCCCTTTCTTTTTCACAATCTTTTTAGTGGCTTCCAACTTGGACGGTTCACCCATAACTTTATTAAGCTTGTTCTTCTTAAACTTAGGAATATATTTGGTATTGGTTAGCACATTAGCATGAGAAATTTGTTTCTTAGCCAACTCCAAATTTATCCTAGTTCTTGTATCATCCTCTACTTTAATACATCGTTTGAGTTGTGCAAGCTTAATTTATTCTGGCAGTCTATACATTTCAGTCTTAAATGTAAACCATGATGCAAGTAATTTAAAGATTATTGCTCCAGTAAGAAAAGCATTACACACAATGATATCTTTAGTTTTCAATTTAGCTACTAAGTTTTCAAGATCAGTTACCCGAGGGAGAATGGCTTTCTCCTCTCTGAATTCAAAACTCATGAACTTATCAACCAAGTGAGTCTTAGAGACCTTCTCCTCCTTTTTGAATTCATCCAGCAGATTATCCCAAATCTCCTTAGCTGTTCCATACTTCATGTACACATCTGCTAACCGATCTGAAATACTGTTTAGCATAAACTCCCTGCACAAGTCCTCATCTCTGATCCAAGTGACATCATGCACATCTTCAGTACACTCATCATAAGTCGTTTGACAGGTATAAAAAATCTTCATGAATTTCATCCCATACTGTGCTTTCCACTTCTAGCTATCGAATTCAGAACTACTAAACGCTTCTTTAGGAACCTCATACGGTCGATCATGTTTTTCCATCTCAAGGAATAAACGATGAGTTCCTAAAGTTTGAGAGTATGATCTGAATTATTACTACATAAGTAATTTATAGAGAGAAGAGGATTTATCTGTAATCTGCTAACTAATAACAGAGTAAATGAATTAGATAAATTGCACGAATCTTAAAGTTTAGTAATACCAGATCTGATGATGAGATACAAAGATTTCCTTCACTGTCTTCTTCAAATCAGGGTTCCACACACACTGACGGCGACTCCTACGGTTTTGACGAGATCCGACGGCTCCAAAAGATCCGACGAGATCCAACAAAACTCCGTTTTTCCTTCTTAATTAAACTCACAAATTGATTAATGTTCTCTCAAGATTGTTAGGTTTTGTGAGAAATTAACAATTGGGAATTAGGGTTTATCTCTAGATCTAAGTTGCTTGAGATATTTACCCTAGGTATCAAGATTGGAATACCTAGACTGCTATCACAAGCCAGTATTTATCTCTAAATTCTGGTTTGGGTATCGGGTTATTAGCCCACAAAGCAGCGTTCCAATATCCATTCAATTGTACGTTCAACATACGTGTTACTCATGTGCACATGCAATATTTATACAAAAAGAATATATCAATATATTCAATAATTAAGACTGGTACCACACCTGTAAATAACTAGTGTTATTATTAGTTGAGAGATGAAACATTGGAGACAAGACAATGGTCTTTCTTGGGCAACATTTCACTGTTGCTATTACTTTGCATTGAAATATCAGGTATTTAATGAGATTAAATAAATAAAGATCTATGCGCACTTCGAAAGCTAGGGATTGCTCGATGTGGTATGAACGTATCTCAAAGCAATCTCCGACTTTTTCTCCTGATCAAGTGGTAATACGAACCTTCCTATAAGAGGATCATATGCGTCCCGTTACATATGATTGTTCTTCCGGTTTTAGCAGCAAAAGGTAGTCCTGTCTCTTCTTTGAGATATTTAAAAACAGATTCTTCACTTGCAAAAACTCCGACGATGGAAACAAAAGTACTAGCTAATTTCATACTCAGAAATGCTGGACTTACATGAGATTATACTCCAAACTTATACAAAACTTGTTTTTTAGTAATTGTTGGATCTTATCAATTTGTCTTTTAGTGATTAATGAACACACCAATCACTAAAAAACAAACTCCATGTATATTTGGGGTGGAATTTCATATATGTCTAGCATTTCTCTTTCATACTACATAGGAGACTCCACGCCTTAGAGCATATGCAGTGGTTTCCAGTGCATTTAAATTTTAAAAAATTTAGCAAACTAGGAGTTGCAATAGTTTTCTGTATATGTAAATTTTGAGTTTTAGAGAAATAGTATTCTTCTATATTCGAGAGGGAAAATATGAATTATCAAAATATCGCAATCAGAAGATTAAGTTTTGTCTGTTATAAATTTTCCCGTAAAAGTAATCTGACAAAATATGATTTTTTGTCCTACAATTTTTTTTATAAAAAAAAAGCATCGGCTAAATAATTTTTTGTCGGAATTTATCTATAAAAAAATGATATCGGACGGAATATGGATGCATTTTCTTTCCATTTGTAAAAAAAAGCTCTATAGAATTAGGCCTATAAAAATTATTAGGATACATTTTAGGATTTAATTGATATTTAATTAAAAATTAAGATGTAATTAAGATTTCATCTCGGACGGGATTCTTAATTATAAAAAACTCTCAGACGGGATTTCATCTCCTGTATGTGTTTTATTTTTTAAAAAGAAAAATTCGGACGGGAATTCATCTCCAGTTCGTGCATTTTTTAAAAACAAACTCAATTTTTAAGTTCAAACGACTACAACTTAAACTCGAAATTTCTATTTCTAAATACTAATCTATATAATAAATTACAAAGAAAGCTATCAAGTGGCTCACAATCAATCCTCCCCAAAATCAAAGGTCCATATCAAACCTCACAAAACATATTTTCCCTCCAAAATTTCAAACCCCAAAATCAAATTTTTTTCCCCTAAAAAAATCATTACTTTATTACTATCTCTCTCCTCTCTTTACTTTTTCATTTATTACTATCTCTCTCCTCTCTTTACTTTTTCATATTTCTCTCTTTCTCTCTCTCTCTCTCTCTCTCTCTCTCTCTCTCTCTCTCCCATTCATATTTAGATTTTATGATTTCGGTTTTGTAAATTTTCAAAATTTTTATGTTTTTTTATTGCACATAATACAATGAAAATAGCAAATATCTTTTCAACAATTAAATTTCATTATTTTCCACAATTAAAGTTCTAATGGAAACATAGACTTTTATTTATAACTAATTATTATCATACTATTCAAACTTGAGCTACATAATTATTGTTTTACTATTTACATGTATCGTTCTGAAGACGTGCCGTAGGCACGTGCCCACGGGCAAATCTAGTCTATATAATAAAACACAAAGAAAGCTATCAAGTGGCTCTCCTTCAATCTCCCCAAAAATCAAAGGTCCAGATTTAACCTCACAAAACATATTTTTCCTCCCAAAAGTTTCCCTCTAAAACTCAAATTCAAATCACTCACCCAAAACAACTCCTATATTTATTTTTTAATTTTTTTTTTCTCTCTCTCCCTCCCTCTTCTAATCAAAAAATCTATATAATAAAACACAAACAAAGCTATCAAGTGGCTCTCCTTCAATCCCCAAAAAAATCAAAGGTCCAGATTTAACCTCACAAAACATATTTTCCCTCCCAAAAGTTTTCCTCTAAAACTCAAATTCAAATCACTCACCCAAAACAACTCCTATATTTATTTTTTTATTTATTTTTTTCTCTCTCTCTCCCTCCCTCTTCTAATCAAAAAAATTAAGAAAATAAAATTTTTAAAAATTTTTAAAAATCAAAAATTTTAAAAACTAAAAAAATTAAAAATTTAAAAACTTTTAAAATAATTCAAAAAAAATCAAAAAATTATATAATATGTTTTTTGTTGGACCCCAAAAGTTTCTCATATAATATGTTTGCTATTTCAATTAATTTGCTGGACCTCCAAAACTATTTTATATGATCAAACAAGTTACACCGTTCCGAAGACGTACCGTAGGCACGTGTCGACAGAGAAACTTAAATTTACAAATTTTGAGTCTCAACAAACGCTCTTTAAGTTGTTTTCACAGCAAAAGATTCTACATCAATCTGGAAGAGTGCGGGGCCCACTTGATATGTACACGTGTCATGAGGTACTTTGTAGAACGTGATGTGGGGGTGTTTTGTGAGTGGTTTAGGATTTGGAAGAGTGATTAGAACAAGTGTCGGTGAGTGTTGAACTGAGATCCGATCCACTGTGGTGGTGGGTGCTTTATTAATTTTTTTATAATATATTTGATATGATATGATAATTTGAGTGTTATGTTACAATGGGAGTGTTAGTATGTTACAATGCATGATATGGTTTCCTTCCAAATTGCATTGAAGCAATGCGTCGGTGGTTAGGTTGGGAAACCCCGCCACATTGACTTCCTCCAATTTTTCTAACATTTTATAGTTCAATGTCATTGGATACCTGGAATTGCATCATGTGAAAAGTTTCGAATAATCCACATTGTACCGGTGACAGAACACATTCCGTCGTATTATATGAAATACAATCGCATGGATTGTTCAACGAACGAACTTCAGTATATGATCCAACACAAGAATTTACAGTTACCGCGGCAACCTTTTCTCCTTTACGATATTATATCTTTATTGTATTGTCTAATTTCCGTGAAAGTAAACAAGGTTGTAGACATTTGTTGCCGAACAAATCTTCTCTTGAGTTTCTTCCCATTTTCTTTGTGTCCTCCACAACTACAATTGCCTTACTAATTGAGCAAGTGTTGGAATTTAGTATACATTTAAAATACTTATTTTATTGTTTATTGTTAATATTATCTTGTAGCCCAATAGTTAATTTTTGGGCTTACATGAGTTTGGAGGATCGATTCTCATCTTCCATATATTATATATATATATACTAGATTTGCCCGTGGGTACGTGCCTACAGAACGATACAGCATATGAAAGTCTTATAAACAGTAAAACAACAATTATGTAGCTCAAGTTTGAATAGTAAAACAATAATTAGTTGTAAATAAAAGAAATGATGAAATTTAATTGTTGATGAGATATTTGCTATTTTCAATTTAACATGAGCAATAAAAAAAAGCATAAAAATTTGAAAATTTACAAACCTGAAATCTGAAAATATAAATTTCTGAGTAAATAGAGAGAGAAAGGGAGAGAGAGAGAGAGAAATAAATAAATAAATAAATAAATAAATAAAGGAATTGTTTTGGGAATTTGAATTTGAGTTTTGGGAGAGAACTTTTGGGCGAAAAATATGTTTTGTGAGGTTAGATCTGGACCTTTGATTTCAACCATATTGAATAAGAGCCACTTGATAGCTTTCTTTGTGTTTTATTATATAGATATATATATTTATATATCTTGGACCGGGTCCAAGGTCTTTGGGGTCTCTTGACAAAAAAAAAGATTAGTTTTTACTCGTTTTAAATTTTCAGATTTTGAACAGATCAAATTTGTTTTTTCTCATCAAATGCTATTAGCCGTTTTTTACCTGTAAAGAAAAATCAATGAAATATTTTTATGACATTTAAATGATCTTTGATGATGAAAATAATTCTCGTTTTTATGACAAAATTCAGTGAAACGTTTTCTCTTCTTTTGGTTATAAAAAGAAGATTTCTATCAAACGGTAGAACAATGTAGGAACAAAAAATTACATTCTTCCTTTTTTTCTCAAATAGTGTTTTCAATTATTGAGCATTTGTTTTTACATCGAGTGGTGCAAGTTGGTACGTGTTGCCACTGGAGTATTGGGCAACACTGTAAATAGAAGCTCGATATATCCTGTGGGAAGTATTTGGTTATCAACGATTTATCTTTAGAATCGACCGAATAGCTTTTTAAAAAAAAATACAATTCATGCCTCGAGTCGTTCTCATACTTTTTTTCTGTTACAGTTAAAGCCAATCGATCAATTTATTACAGAACCGTACAGTGCTATCAGAAGGTTAACTTGAAGATTTAGATCTACTAATTATTTTCTCAACAGCAATTAATAAGGGCGACAGACAGGCATCCCAAATTAATTGTGAATTGTTTGTTATCTCTCTCTCTCTCCTTTAATCACCATCTTAGATGGTACTAAGACGCTTGCACTATGGAATAGCTTTTGGATTATTTTTGGTAGAGAGTACAATTGTCACGTCATAAAATTGTTCATACAACAGAAATAAATTAATTAGTGAAGATGGGACGCTGATCAGTATCAACCAAAACATTTTGGAAATTAATATTGCTATCAAACAAAACGTGGCAAATACTATTTGTGGTATACCACTAGGCAAAGTTGTACTTAAGATAGTTTGATGCCATCTCTCTCTCAAAATTGTTCCAAACATTAGCTTATGAAGATCCGCCATAAGATAAGGATTGCTCAACCTTAAACAAATTTGTATTCATGTGTTTTAGTTTTGAGTGACTGTATTCATGTGTAATGTAGGCATTATTATTGTATTTTTAGTAGCATCATAATTGTAGGAGTTTCAGAGTTCATTGACTGCCAGTTTCCGAATAAAAAATGGTCCCCTTAATAAGACCAATGACAAACTTTTGGGGCAGACCAAGACATGAAGCCAGAAACGAAATTTGTCAACATGTACCAGATTCGGATCTACAGTTTGTATATCTTATCCCCTGTTATTCGGGTAACATTAGTGTTAACTGCACATGACGAGAGCCACGTGAGTATCTCTGTGTTTTGCTCCTAGGAATCTATGTATTCAATTCGGGCTTTACTTTATGAACCACTTTTCTTAGGATTTCATGCACGAGTAAAATTGATCTACACAAGAAGATTTATTTGAACGAGCATGTAAATTACATTGATAATGTTCATGATAAGAACGAGAAATGAGTAATGTGCAATCCTGCAATGGGGTGACTAGAAGAGTACTTCTTTTGAGAAATGACCTGTGTACTTTTTTCGAAGTTAAACTTGGTTATTTCTTTTGAGTAATGTAATGTGCAACCTATGTTTTTTCAAGGAAAGGTGGTACGACCACTTTATTTTATTAATGACCGCACAACGTAAGAGCATCTGTAGTCGTTCTAAGCTATTTTTTGGATATTTAGCTTTTGGAAATAGAAAATATAGCTGTGCGTTGCAGTCGTTGAAAGCTAAAATATGGCTGGACGATCGAAAATCTCTCGTCCCAATTTTTTTTTATAAAAAATTTCTGAGCACTAAAAGACAAAAAAAAAAAAAAAAAAAAAAAGGAAGAAGGCCTGGGACGGTGGATTATACATTGGCCCAGCAATTTTGTCTTATTCAAAATTGTTGGGACGAGACTTTATTAATCGTCATTTTTAAAGCGACGGGATTATCCTTCGTCATTTTTAAGGGACGAAAGAAAATTTTCCGAATGCTATATTTTGGCTTTTGCCAAATCGTCTACTATATTTGGCAAGCTATTATTCATCGTACACCCAAATTTTGGATATTTGGACGACGACTGCAGCTCTCTTATTCCAAATTTTTTCAAAATTTAGGTATTTAGCCTACGACTACAGATGCTCTAACAAATAGATGACTAGGAAAATGTTATTGAACCACCAATCTCAGACATTGGACATTGCTAGCTCATAATCTTGGCGCGCATTTGTAACTAGTAGTAATAATTCTTAACCAAAACTTCAACAATATGAAGAAACAAAACAAGAGTCACAGGACGTAAACTTTATCTTAATTGAGTTTCTCTCTCTAGATTTTCTAGAGAAAGAAGCTCACAAAAAAAAAAAAAAAAAAAAAAAAAAAAAAAAAAAAAAAAAAAACCTCAAAAACCAAAAAACTCTAGATCTATAGAGTTTGGAGGGGTAGCGGCCGGGATCTCGCCGCCCCCTCCCCGTTCGCCGTTCGACATCCCTATTCTCTCGCCGTTCGACGTCCTTCTAGTAGCTCCCCGGTGCCACTCGACGTCCCTACAGCCGTTTCCCTCCCCGTCGTCCGCTTGCTGTGCGCGCAGCAATCTCAGCGCGCCTCGCTAGACGTTCCTCCCTGTTCGAAATGCGTCGCCAGCGCGCATCGCTCCTCCAGCGCGCGCATCCAGCTCCGCCGACGCGCCCAGTCACGCCGACGCCGTCAATGTCGGGTGGGGTAAGTGGGTTGGTTGGTTGGGGTTCTAGATCTGAGATCTGGTTGGTTGTGGGAAACGAGTAGAAGCATTACATGCTTGCTGGATGAGACAGGGACATGGCTCAATTGATTCACTAACAGATTGTTCGAAGCCGGGTTTGAAGGTGTCCTCCCTCACTGAAGTGTATTCTGTACTGGATATCCATTTCAACCTATTTTCCCATGTTAGAGGTTGGGGTTTGGGTTAGATTGGGGTTGGTTGGTCTTGCTAAATGTTTGTCCAGATGTTCTTCGCGCTTGCCACCATGTCCACACTCTCGGGGTCAATTACGGCAATCTGCGGCTATGATTTGGTTTTTGCGAGGGTTGGTGGTACGTGTGAAGAAGCCGGGTGGGCTTCTCTAGCTGCGAGTCGCTATGATTAGCGGGTTATGATGTTTTGCACGATTGTGGAGCTTGGGCCCGAAGATGAGGTCCCTCCGTGGTGTGCGCTCACTTGTCTCTACTTTCGGGGTGCTTGTCTCAACTGTCGCGGAGCGACTATGTCGCGTCAAAGCTTCCTCCCACGCCTGTTGTCGCGAACGCCATGGATCTGGGGTTCAAGTGTGATCGGGGCGATGGCAAGGTGCACCCCCCTCCTGTAGTTCGCTGTCTTGCACGATTGTGGAGCTTGGACCCGAAGATGGGGTCCCTCCATGATGTGCGTGTTTGAGTGTCCTACGATGTCGTCGGTGCATGTTTCATAGTGCCTACTATCAGGCTATTGAACTTCCTCCAGCTTAGACCACTGGCTCGTGACAGCGTCGCCTCTTCCCTCGGATTGGGAGTATGAATCGGGATAAGTCTGTATGGTGAGAAATCACTGGAGAGAGCTAAAGCGTGAAAGAGGTGAATGTATCCTCTCCACGGCTCTCTCCTGGAGCGTGGTGTTTGGTGGGGTGGGCGAGATAGTTGTTTGGTGAGAAATTGCCTGAGAAAACGCTATCGTGTGAGAGGTGAAGGTACCCTCTTCACGGCTATCTCTTTGGTAGCGGCTGTGGGAGCTATTGGCGCATTTGTAGGATGAGTGGTGGAGATGGGGGGAGCGTGCGATCGCTGTGGATGTGCCGTGGGGTCAGAATTCAATCTGCGGGGCTTGGGCCCAAAGATGGGGTCCTTCAGCGAGGAGAAGACAGGGATTGGCGGGTGATAAAATCCTGTCAGACTTGTTTCAGGTGGGTGTGCATGTGCCGTGAAGGCACTGTACGAAGCTAAACTGACGTACTTACAATTTTGCTGGACCGAGCTGGTTTGTCGGCCCACCCTCTAGGATTATTGGAGGGATTTGTTGTTTGTACGCGTCATTTTGCTTCATGTATGTTTTATTTCCTGTCTATAGTCTGTACTTTAGCCCAGTACTCTGGGTTTGTTTCGTTAAGCTCTTATTAATAAAACAGGGTGACCAGATTCCACATTTTCCTTCAAAAAAAACAATATGAAGAAACAAAGCTGCTCTTCAACTAAGCAACATAAGCGATGGCCAAGCGCCCTAGAGATGAAGAGGTCGACCGTCGTTCGATCAGGCGACATGAAGACGACCACCACCGCGGTGGCCAGCAGGTAAGGAGAGAGAGGACTTTGTGGCGTGAACAGTGATCTGATCATAGAGAACGATCGAGGAAAAGAGGCAGAGGAGTAGACGAGAACAGAGGAAGGAACAGAAGCCAAATGAGGTCTCCAGAGTATAGCGTTAATGATGACAACAATATAAAGGTAAAGAAGAGGTCATTCGCTGATGTTACAAAAGGAACTCTCAGTGCAAACGACGAGCATAGAGCTCGTCGTTCACTGAAAGCTCCGGAAGTCGAGCCTAGAAAGAAGGAGGACGAAGAGGGGGAGTGGGTTTTGGTGAAACCCCGCAAGCTCAAATACTCAGAGATGAAGAACAGTAGAAGGAGCAGTGCTACATCATCGGAGGGACAGGTCCAAGTCAGTAAGCAACGGCGTCACAAGTGCTCGAGGTTCGGTCACGCTATTAACGCTTGCAAATTCGACTGGTTTTGCTATGTTTGTAAAGGGAATGGTCATATCTCTTTGGATTATCCACATAAGAGGACGCCAACAACGTCAGGGAAGAAGTTAATCCATAGTGGTTACTCCGGACATTCAAGCACAGAGTATGACGGAAGAAAGCGAAGCGGGAATGAGGAAGATTTCGAGAGCTACTATCACCCCTACTCCAATCATGGCGGAATTCGAAAGAAGATTCTCCTACCATGTGATTGTCAACGCTCAGAGTGGAAGTCCAACGAGGGAGGATATCGCTGAGCTCTTAACAGCGGCGATAACTCCAATTCCGAACTGGACTTGGACGGCCCAAAAAACAAGTTGCAACTCTTTTTTCGTGTATTGCTCGAATGAGGAAAAAGTCCAAGAGGTGTTGGCATTGAAGGGGATCGAAGGGAGGAGTTTTTATGTAACTTTCAAAAGGTGGCATCGGTCGATCGGAGCTTCTCAAGTGTCGTCATTGTCTTCAATTTGGATAAGAATTTTTAATCTTTCCTACCACTGTTAGGTGAGGTCTGGATTCAAAAACCTAGTGAGAGGCTTTGGATTGGTTGCCGATATCGACAAAAACACTATGTTGCAAGAGAGAAGAGAGTACGCTCGCATTCGCGTCGGGGTGGAGCGTAAAGAAGATATTCCGTCACTCATCAAGTTGGATATTGAGCAAGACGTTTTCGATGTTAAGATCATTGTAGAGACGAAGAAAAATGTCTCATTTAGAGCGGGAGGAAACGATGGGTTGATGGAGCATTTCGAGTAGGCGGATCGTGAGATTGAAGACGAAGTGGGGCCGTCGGATTTGAGGAGATCGAATCTAGATCTTTCATCCAACTTTATTCCATCCAGATACCACAAGTCAGTAGCCACCGTAGATCTCGACAAGATGAATCCAGATCGTCCACTTCAAATTCCTGAAATGGCGGGGGGCGCAAGTACAAAGGGACAAGGCAACAGTGTGTCAGCTCTTAAAGGCGCCGAACTTCAAAAGGTACAGCCTACCACGCTATTAGAGAGAAGTGATAGGGATACTGCTCAAAAGAAAGTGATTAGACAGTATGGAGTGTTGACAAAGAGTAAGGGAGTAGAAGGTATTCTTAAGAAAAGTGACGATGCGGATACCAAGGAGAAAAATTCAGCAGTCAAGATCAACAGTGAGCTGTAATTAAAGAGGCAGTGACTAGAGCCTTAGAAGCAAACGTGTTGGATCAGAATAGACGAAAAGCTCATGAGGACTCATTATTAAACAACCGTGGAATTACCATCCCAAAGCCAACTAATCCGCTAATTCTGATGTCGACTAATGATGTGCTCGGCGAGTCGTCTCAATCCAATACAGTCCATCTATGGCAGATCAGTGATACAGAGGTACAGGCAGATCAGGAAATTAATGAGATTTTAGGGGGCAACGAACCACGGCAAGGAGGTCATCCTTATGAGGACCAGATGATTGAGGCTCTAGATGGAGTGGCAGAAGAAGGGCATGTATCAAATATGGACACCGAGCAAAGGGAAAAACAGGTTGACGAACTAGCGGGAGGCGACAACGACGTTAACAGTAAGAAAACTTTGGAGTATAAGAGAAAAATTAAGAGTCAATTGGATATGTGGGGATCTCATGGTCCGAGTGAAGAGGACCTTATCAAAGCAACATCCCAGGCAAAAGAACCAGCATCAGCGTACAGAGGTATTTCGATTAATAACACTTCAATTCTGCATTTACTTAATGATGATTCTTTGATTTATTATGCAAGTCTTTATGGTATTGATTTGGGCCCAAGTAGAGTCGAACAGTTAAGGCAAATTAATATCATTAGAGAAGTGAATAACGGGGTAGGATGTTAGGATTCCAGACACTATAGGTATCGGGATAGGGTGTTTGACATCAAATCAGGTTTTTTATGTTATACATATTTTGAAATGTTAGGGGAATGAGGTAAAAGACTAATAAAATACTTATAGGTGACTCAATAGCTAAGAGAAGACCAAACATTTGTGCGTTACAAAAAACTAGAATCGCTAATCCAACTATCAATGACTTTCGGGATCTTAAGTTCATAGGGTCTTTTGAGTGGAGATTTAACTCTGCTATTAGGTATTCTGGAGGAATAGCCATTGGAGTAGATAACAGTTGTTTCGAGATTATGGATGAGTTCATTGGTGCTTTCTCTGTGACGGTTAGAATTAAATGTAGAGAAAATAACAAGGAACAGATGGTATCTTCAATCTACGGCCCTTACGATTCGAGACTTAGGGAACAATTTTGGAACGAATTAAGGTGCATTAGAAATAGATGGTCGCGACCATGGGTGGTCGGGGGAGACTACAATATCACTAAATTTAACTACAAGCACAATGGAAGAGGAGTGAGCTGGGTGGAAAGGGGGAATTTCAATGCTATCATCGAGGAGCTCGAGTTGATGGAGTTAGCAACTACCGACAGGAAATACACATGGTCAAATATGCAGTCAAATCCCATTCTAGCTAAACTAGACAGAATCCTAGTTTCCAGTGATTGGGAGGAAGAATTCCCGTTCGCATCCGTTTAATCATTAACACGATTGACGTCTGATCATTGTCTATTGAGATTAGACTGTGGCATAGGTAACAAAATAGATTGTCATCAGTTCAGATTCGAAAAGGCTTGGACTCTCTTCAAACGATTGCGTAAGACTATTCATGACTCTTGGGGCGGCGGCACGAAGAAGGTCGGCGCGATAGGAATTTGGATTGAAAAAAACTAGAAGGTTGCGGAGATGTTTGAAGGCTTGGGCTTTTAAAGAATTTAAGGAGAACAAATGGCGAGTGCAGATCTTGGGAGATAGAATCACGGAATTGGAGTTAATTAAAGAGGAAGGAAATCTTCCACCACTTTGAGCGAACTAATGGAAAATAGACACGAGGTTTATAGGATTGGGCAGATGGAAGAAACGTACTGGAAGCAACGTTCTAGAATACAGTGGCTAAAAGAAGGTGATTCGAATACCAAGTTCTTTCACAAGTTAGCTAACGAGAGAAAGAGGCAGAACAAGATCTCCGGGTTGGATATTGATGGAGTTTGGACTGAGAATGAAAAGGTTATTAAGAGGTACATCGATGCAAATTTCAAAAGATTGCTAGGAGGCCGAATGAATAAAAAGAGCAAACTCTCTACAGAGTTGTAGGACTCCTCAAAGATTGTGGGGAGCGAGGGTATTGAAGGGGCCTTCACAGAGGAGGAAGTTCTTGACGCAATTAAGGAACTAAGGCAAGGCAAAGCGCCAGGACCGTACCGATTTTCGATGTTCTTCTATAGACTATTCTGGACCATTATTAAACAGGATCTGATGAATATTATGAAAGAAGTCTTTAATGGAATGACTGAGTTGGAAAGGCTAAATTATGCGAACATCATTCTAGTACTAAAGAAAAAAGAGGTCTGAACGATCGACGATCTGAGACCGATTAGTCTGCTTAATGGGTCGTTCAAAATTGTAACCAAGGTACTAGCACGAAGGCTAGCTCCACATCTTAATGATGTGGTTGGAGAAGCTCAGAATGGTTTTATCAAGGGTAGAGACATCATGGATAGCATTGCATCGGCCCACGAAGTTGTTTACAGGGGGTCAAAAGATAAAGGTGACGGTTTTGTTTTAGTGTTGGATTTCCAGAAAGCATACGATTCGATCGAGTGGGATTCGGTTGACGAAGCTCTTAAACTCAAAGGGTTCGGATGTAAATAGCGAGTGTGGATCAAAATATGTTTAAGGGGTGGAAAATCCAACGTGCACGTTAATGGATGCCTGGGGAAAGATATCCGATGTCAAAGCGGGTTGAGACAAGGCGATCCCTTATCATCTCTTTTGTTTGCTATTATGGCCGATGGTTTGGCAGAAATGATCAAGAGAGGTAGAGAAAGGGGTGTCATCAAGGGCATCACGGTCAAAAGAATTCTAGATCTCATCTCTATTCTACAATATGCGGATGATACTCTTATGTTTGGGAAAGCTACGAAGGAGGATGCGGTTGCAGTAGGTCTCCTGATCAAGTGTTTTGAAGCATGGTCAGGAATGAAGGCCAACGCGTCTAAAAGTAGTGTTATTCCTATTACTGATGTAATTTCCACCCCTATCTTGTCTATCAGCGGAATATTAGGGTGTGCTACTGGAGCGTTCCCTGTAACATATCTGGGAACGACATTGAGACTGGGGGCTTTGATACGGGAGGACTGGATGCAGTTAATTGAAAAAATTGGGAAGCGGCTGGCTGGATGGAAGAGGCGATTCCTATCTCTGGGAGGAAGGATGACGCTTATTAACTCTGTTCTAAGCTGTATCCCTATTTATATGATGTCAATATACGAGTTGCCGAAATGTGTCATCAACAAAATTGATAGACACAGAAAAAAAAAATTGTGGACAGGTAGTGGCAAAGGAGTTCATCTTATCCAATGGGGTAGAGTCTGCAAACGAAAGGATTTTGGAGGGCTGGGTGTATTAGATTTAAGAGCAATGAACAAGACACTTCTTTGTAAGTGGTGGTGGAAGATGAGGAATAAGAGAAATATCTGGTGGTGCAAGTCTTTCGACTTCTACAAGAAAAGGAAAAAATTCAGATTCGGATGAGTAAAGGGACAAGGAAAAGCGTCACCTATATGGAAATGAGTGGCCAGAGTAGGGACGATTTATCATGACAATACGACATGCAGGATCGGGAACGGAAAAAATACAAGATTTTTGAGGGACAGGTGGTGCGGAAACAACACCCTCAGTAGTCTTTTCCCAGCAGCTGCCTCAGTTACCGTCAACACCGACTCGCTTGTAGCAGATGTGTGGCATAATCAAACTCTGACGCTAGACGTTTACCAAAATCTTAATCAGGAATGCGTAGATCAACTTCAAAATCTCAACACCTATATTAGGACCGAAGGACAGTACACTGATGATATCGAAGACAATAGGAGGTGGAATCTCGATAAAAGGCCAAACTTCAGTGTTAAATCTATGTACAAGTGGTTGAATGATAGGGGTTTGCGGAGTAAGGAGTGTGACATTATCTGGGCGATAGGGGTTCCATTGAAGGTCCAAATATTCCTGTGGTTGGTTAAGAATGATGCAATACTTTCAAAAGCAATCTTAGAAAAAGGAACATGATCATTAGTAGTATATGTGACATGTGCAAAAAAGATGAAGAAGACACGAATCATTTCCTTTTCCGTTGTCCTAGAGCTAGAATAATTTGGGAGATAATGGTTTAGGATTTAGGGATACTTTGTGTCCTAGGTCAGATCAAGAGGTTCGGGGAACAATCAGATTAGATAGAATTAAGAAAGATGATAGATCAGCTTGGGATATCGCGGTGGCTGCCACTATGTGAGGCCTGTAACTTAATCGAAATAAATTTTGTTTCCGTCAGATTAATCATAGAATTTCTTTTTTGATGCATAAGATTCACGATTGGACTAATCTGACAGGTAGAAAGAAGAGACTACATCTCGTTGAGTAGGATGAAGCAGCATCACAGGATCGGGCATTGGATGGCTGTATCTGTATTTGTATCTTTATTTCATGTTGTTTATTTCGGTTGTTAATCTTTTCTTCGCATTTGTGTAGAATTTGTGTAGAATTTGAGTACTGGACTTTGTAATATATTGTGAAACTTCTATGTTTCGTTAATTTGTCGTTAATGAAGTGATGACGTTAGTCATCTTTTATCCCAAAAAAAAAAAAAAATTACATAAGCCAACGAATATTACATATTTGAACACTCCACATACCAACTAAATTAAATTCTAAGGTACAAACAATCAAGTTACATTCTACTTGCACCCATTAATGGCTGTAAGGTTGCATCACTTTGATAACTGCACTTTGAACACTCGAACACACTGATCAGACCCACAAGAAGCAAGCTCCATAGCTCCTGATTCATCACCATCATCATATTTCCGCCATGCCAGTTTATTAACAGTAGAAACATGGCATAACAAAGGATCAATCCTAACAGCAAGAACAGCAATATTATCGGCTTGTCCATTCAGGGAGAGCTTCCAAAGTTCAACAAGGCCGTTATCCATTCCAATTGCGAGAATGCCGGTGTTGAGGTGTTGGTCAACGCCAGCCCAGGATAATGCAGTAACACTTTCCTTGAAAGTAGGCAAAGTGGCGAGCTGCTTAACTGAGTTCTCTTCGACGGTCCACAACTTGACGGTTTTGTCCCTAGATCCAGTAGCAAATTGATGAGCAAAAGGGTTCCATGAACATGACCATATGATTCTCTTGTGGGCCTCTCGCTTCGCAATCAACTGGTAGCTGATTTCGTCTCCTAATATTTATACAGAAAAATATATAATCTGAGAATCAAAATATATATAAGCCGAGTATCAAAATTACCGGATTGTCATGAAAATGAGATATCAAAGAGCCACATGAACCTATCTCCTCAAATTAATAGATATCATATACTTCTCCACAACCTTAATCAAAAAGTCTGTTTAGTTCGGTCCTGAGTCTTCTTTGCTCCTCCATTAACTATAGTTTCGAAAATGTTCTTAACAAGCAGAACTATTTGTTCCTGTTTGTGCATGCCCTTGTATACATAGTCAAAATATAAACTAAAAATTACAGGAGTTCTTATCAACAACTTATAAAGTTTTGGTACTATTTTAATTATTAATCTAGCTTTCTTAGCTCCATTGACTATTGCTCAGCTACTCTTCTAAATTAGCAGCGTAGACCCCCATTGTGCATGTCCTTGTATAGCTAATCAACATATTATCCTGGCTTTTACTATATTTTAATCAGAAAATATTCCAATAATATATTTTGACATAAAATTTCAAGACTATTTTGAGCTCGTCAACTTTTTCTAATAAAACTTTTCACTGTTCATGTACAGCCATATGTCAATAGTAATTACTTTATTATAATCGAGATGTTTATCTCTAAAAATATAAATCCCTTTTCTTTAAATTCAGAATCGAACCATTAGAGATATTTAAGTTCAATTTCGGGTAATACTATAAATGTTAACAATCAGATGCACTCACCAGATTTTTGAATGGAAAACACGGAGAACTGGCGATCCCTTGACACAGCTAGCAGGAACGAATTATCACGAGAAAATTCTATTTGTGTGACTGTCAAGCTATGACATTGCAAACGACCCACTGCTTTCCAAGATCCAACTTGCCACAGCCAAATCTCTGCAACTGATGCTGACTGTGCCTGCAAGATAGAACTCATATGAAAAGATAAAAGTCACACATGTTTCACCGTCCATTGGTAAGCATGGTAGAAATTATGTGCGTTATATGAATATTATACAAAAGAAATTGAAATGCAATGATTGACTAACTAAAATAATGTATGTTGCAATGATTCAACAAAATATTTAATATGTCATGACTAGTGACTCGATTAACTAACTGAAGCAATAGACCATTGACCCATTGTAGCTTTCACCTATTTGCATAAATTATATTCAGCATATGACAAGATAAAAAAATTTATAAAACGTTGCACAAAAATATATGTAAATGAATGATGTATATACTAATTTATGCATTAGATTGAGTTTGAAACATGTGTTATTATTATGTTTATTTGCTGTCTGGACTTCAGTGAAATGTTGTTTGACAGCTCTTATGTAAGGGGAGCCAAAATAAAATAGAATGCATCCTCTTTTCATTCATACAATGATAAGCTCACCAGGGAGGTTAGGTGAACTTAAATTATAATTATCATTATCATCGGTTGTTAGGATTCTCTAACAGCTTCGAATAAATTATTGTAACTAAGGACAGGAAAAAATGCAGTGGTAATATTAGGGTTCACATATATTGATATTTTTATTTCTTTATATCACATAGGCTATATTGAAAACTGAGATGCTGGACAAGATCAAATCTTGAGTATATTACCATTAATATCTGCACTTATATCTGTGACCCACCGACCCACAACCATTCCTCCTACCACCTTACTAAAACACACCAATGTTTCCTCTTATCTGAGAAGCCCTTACTCGTCTGAACCCCTCAGCTATTATTTTCTATCTACCAATCACATGTGCAACTCTAGTCCTGTCAGTTACAATGCAGGACGACCAGAATGGCCGGGGCAATTCAGCATACAGATTGGGAACATATCAACAACAAATAAATCCATCACAAAAACACACATAATACCTATAAATATAAGCAAGAAAGACACAGAAGATAAAACAAAATATATGGACGACTAAAACTTCAGATTAAATTATCATAAAATAGCAAATTTGCGGCAAAAACTTTGTGAGACTAATTATTAACTTTGCTATCTTTTTCAAGGTGACCAATAAAAGCATCACAAAAAATTAAAACACATGGGAAAATAAAAACAGATCAGCACAAAAACGAAGTTAAGAGAAAGACACAATGAAATTAGAAGGAATTGCATTTTTTATTCGAATTAAAAAAATTAAAAGCAAGAGAAAATCAAAAGGATAGTATATTAAAAAAGCAAAATATAATAGAAGAAAAAATTATCTATGTTACTGATCATTTTGAAACATCTTTCAAAATTAGAGATTTTGGTTTCCGTAACACAAAATAATATATATTCAGAACATTTTCTAAGAGTTTCTTGCCCCATTCTCATTCTTGCTCGCATAACTATCCAATTCTTGAGAAAGTTTATGGAGTCCAATTTCCACTTTCAATTTTATTTCATTTTATGATCTTCTTACTACATACATGCTATTTTGCTGACATCTACATTAATAAAAGCACACATTTATATTATATATTTCTTCTTCTTATAAAGATTGCAATTTGCTGAGCCATATAATTACTAGATATCAAGTATTAAAAAATTTCTCATAATTAGAGATGATTTAGAAATTTGATAGGAAGAATCTCTAACATCGCGACACTTTTTGCATCTCAGTTCCAATCCCTCGTACACACCTATACCTGATAAAAAGCTAGAAGTATCCATATTCCTATTCTAGCCACTCCAACCGCAATCATATGTTCACACCCTAAATTGTCACTGTGTGCTCATTCATTTCCCTAGAACGTTTCCAAATGTATAGTATTTCCCAGCATGTGGATTCATAATCTCTCTCTCTAACTGAATATCTGTTTCTCTCAATGTATTGCAATAATTCTGCAAGATGGATATATGGAGAGAAAAATTATAGGTATGAGCTACAAGAAGTAGGAACGAGAGCAGCATTCATTTTTTACTTTTAGATGAATTTTGTATGAGAATAATTAGGAGGCCAGAGAACATAAATGTTCTCAAAATTAAAAATGACTATGTACCATTAGTACAGTTAGCCAATTACCATAACTAACTTGGCTAAAAGATAATAAATTAAAAGTTAGATGGCAGTAAGATTTTATAAGATGTGGTATTTAACACATTACATAATACTAAATTATTAATTTGGTACAGGTATCTTGAAACGGCACAAGGTTGGCAATCACGTCATATTATTTTACTGCTAAAAGCCTATAACTTAATATGAATATGGAAAGTGTACAAATGCGACCCAATCATACAGTTATAATATAAATTAAAACCCCTCAACTCCACCACAACTTCAAAGTTTCGGTGTATCAGCTGGGACATTTTACAGAACAGTCAGATATATGCAAGTTCAATACCCACCTGGTGCATATTGAATGCGGATTTTGAAATATAAAAATGTGCTGTTCATAACTCAGTTTCAGCCCACAATAAGGAAAAAAGATCTTATGCCCTATTGGGCATAAAATATCTATGGAAAAAAGGTTAAAAAGATGCCTGTGGATCTCCTAAAAAATTGTGCCCCCTGCATGATCCCCGATCATGGAGAAAGCACAGTTTTAGAAGAGATTCAATGCTCCTTTAGACTTTTCATAGAATTTCTATGCCCAATGAGGCATATGACCCGTTTCCCACAGTAAGGGCACTCCACCTGAGGGAAATTGTTACCAGTATAAATATAAGTCCTTCAAGCCTCACAACTTTGGAGTTTTGGTATGGTGCCAAGGACAGTTCACACACAAAATCATAAATTTTTATAATTACTATCAGCAAGCAAGTTAATAATGTTGAATATACCTTGCAAGATGAAGCAACGAGCTTCCCTTCATGGTCACAACAGAGAGAGAATAGTTCATTGCCATGGCCATAAAGCTTGTGTGACTCAGGCCACAATGTGTGCCATGCCAGCTGTTCCTCGACAGGAGGTTGTGTCAAAACTGTTGGCACTGCATCTGGAATTGTCTCCAAAGAGTCTGGAACGTCATCATGAAGCTTGCCTGCAGCTTCAACCTTGGCTGCAGAAATGGATTTTGTCAATAGAGAATGATGATGTGACAAAAATTCAACTAAGAGACATACCTGCAGGTCAAAATTAACTCATTATTAACTATAACATACCAAAAGCTAATCATATTTCAGAAAAGAAAAATCTAGGAGAGACTCACTAATTAGGATTGATTATAAGAAATGATTCTGATATTGAAAAGGATGTTGTCTATAGACTGAACAGTGGTTTGCAAGACTATCTGATCGCAAAACAGAAACATTTGTTCCCCATTTTTCAATAGGTTTGCAAGTATTATCGACACATATCGCAAGAGGATGATCCCATTTTCCAACAGAGGTGGTTTACACACCTCTAATATAGTTAACTGCCTTCATGTTTCATTCACAAACATGAGGCTACTTACACACAAAGAACTAAAATTATGATAATAAAAAATATATATTTGATGGGGCAGAGGAGATACCACTTAACAGAACCAAAAAAAACAACTGTGAATGTAAATGAGGGAAACAGGGAGTACCATGAACATATATGGGTTTCTGGGAAAGCCCAAGAGCAGACATATTTGCACCCAGGAACTGTACACCTTCTTGATTATCCTCAAAGTAGCCAGATTTGTGGAGAACAGCATGGTTGAGTGTCTTCAAAAATGATAAAGGGGCTTCAAATACTCTACCAACTTTTTCATCAGCTCCGCTAACAAACCGGTGGTTTC
Source organism: Hemerocallis citrina (assembly GCA_017893485.1). NCBI lineage: Eukaryota > Viridiplantae > Streptophyta > Magnoliopsida > Asparagales > Asphodelaceae > Hemerocallis > Hemerocallis citrina. The sequence continues at coordinate 38,856,140 of CM030361.1, forward strand.
CACTCCCATATATAATGGCCACACAGTTAATATCATGCCCATGAACTTGTGGACGAGCAATTTCATGCCACGAAGAGACGTGATCAAGACAAGTTTCATTTTTCCACGGTGCGAAAATACGTGTAGTCTGCCAATAATCACAGAACTTAATAAATTTAACACTAGACCGATTAAGATAAGCCTGAAATACTATGATAAATAAATGAAAATGGAGACATGATTTGTTTTTATGATTATCTTGGATGGTTACTGGTCACAAAAACATAGTTCAAAATAGATTGTATAATGTATACAATCGAAACTGGAAATAGAGCTAGTCATCTGTACAATAAGCAAACTTGATGTAGGAGAGAAATACTTTCTGAATGCATAACAACTATAGGTGTTTTCAGATAGTTTCTAGTTTTTGAGATTTGGATTAAATAATAGTACGGCCAACAACTTTGCATTTGAGAATATTCAAGATGGTGTGGTGGAACAAGAAAATTGAACTAGGAAGATTTTAAGTAGAGGATAGAATTGTTTATTGTGAAAAAAGCAATGAAATATGGAAGAAAAAAAATTATGCCACATGCCAATGGTACGAGGAATCCTTCAGAATAGGGTCTAAGATTTGTTCCACAAGAGTAAACGAGAGAAAATGCTGAAGGGAATATAATTAACATCCTATGAAGTTTCCAACATTCCACAGATTAAGGCAGGGCTTTCTAAAGACGATTAATATTAGTTACTTTTAATATGATTATCATTGTCTTGTCTATATGATCAGATTAGAAATTGTAGCTCTTCGTCCTTGATATCGTTTTGGCTTTGATGTCTCCGAGCAAGAGATGCATAATATTTTATCATACGAAATTGGGGGTACATGCCATCACATATGAGGCTAGGAATGTTTTATTCGTTATTAGAAAAAACTATAACAAAGCAACCTAAACATTGAACAACGAAAAGACCCAAATCATGGATAACCATAACATGGATGTTGCTAGACATCGTATATAGGCAAATTGGCACATATAGGCTCCAATTTCAATTTACAGCACAACGGAGACTACTGATAGAAGAGGTTCTAGCCTTAATATAAAATCTGATTTCAAGTGACTGCATCCTAGCTCCACTCACTCTACAAGTTGCAGTACGGCATATATGGAAAGAGAGGGATATATAACTTTTGAAAGAAAATCTAAGGATTAAGCTACTGTCCTCAGACTCAAAAGTGAAGGTGTCAAAAACTCTGATGAGTGTTTGTGACCGTAAGCTGAGAATGAAGACTACCATTCTGACAACAGGAATGTTGGCCAAGAATTACTAAATTACTACAACATCAGGGATTAGTCTAGGTAATGGTCATGGCCCTATCCTTGGATCCTAGTGTGATGATCATGGATTCATGCTATCAACTCTCAAATTATCCATATACTTGTATTGTGTATAACATTGGCATTAACAATGTCTCTTGCTTTACTTTTTTAAAAGAAAAGATTTACCTGGTCATGACTAACAGATAGTAAGTAGTCACCGGACTTGGCCCATGCAATGTCAGATACAGAAGCGAAATGACCAGAGGGAACTTTCTGCGGTTGCCAATTTTCATAATTTGTTCCCATGTTCCTCCAAAGATGAAATGACCCACCATATCCATGAGCAAGAATCATCTGTCCATCTAAGGCCCAATGACCGCCATAAAACCCTAATGCAGAGTGACTCAACTCACCAACTGTCACCTCGTTAACCCAGATGCCAGTAGTTTTTTCAGGTCTCCATATCATCATAGTCTTATCTATGGATGCAGATAAGATGCTCATAGGCTGCACGAACGAAGGAAGGGGAGGTTGCCATTGTACAGAATACACCCAATCTTCATGTCCTACAAGAAGAGAATCTAGAGACACCTGATAAGAGCCAGTACCAACCAAAAATACAGGGCCCTCAATATATGATGTCAAGCCTATATCTTCTTTCTTATAAACATGCAAAGCCATCTTCCATATGCGTATACTTCTGTCCTGAGATGAACTAACAAGGAAAAGGGTTTTCTCTCCATTGTCTAGGCAAATAGATGAAGAGAAGTCAAGGCCTCTAATCCAATCTGTATGCCCTTTTAGCTCACAAGCATGAACGAACTGTAGGATAAGAAAGTAATGTCATAAAAAAAAAAAAAATCTGAGTAGAAGTTCAAGTTTGACAATGGAGGTTCATTTTACAAACCTTTTCTGTCGGATTGCCACAATAAAGATGCACCTTATGGTCTAAGCCCCCAGCTGCCAGAACAAAATTTACTGTATCTCCAGGTAATTTTGACAATGACAATGCTACCATGGGTTTTGAACCCACAGAGAGAGAATCCAAACATGAAAGCTGACAGTTTTCTGTATTAAAAAAAATGTCAATTTACTATTTAAGAGTTTAAGACATATCAGGAAACAAAGAATGAAATGTGTCATGTCGCATAACCAAAAAAATAATAGTCTAAAACATTTTTTGGTATGCTCGGTGCATATATATATATATATATATATATATATATATATATATATATATATATATATATATATATATATATATATATGAGAAGGGGAAAGAGACCCTCTAATGCTATTTTTCGCTCACTAAACCCCCTATTTCGTTAAAATTTGAAATTTCCCTCAAATAGCATTTGTACAATGACGATTTTGCCCCTCCTAATTTTATAAACCCTCGGCTGCTTTCCCCATTCTTCTCAGCATTTTCATTCACTAATCACATTCTGTGATTCAAATGTTCTGTTTGATTCACTAATCTCATTCTATGATTGAGGTTTGAGGCTTCCTCTTCTTTTCTTCACGTATTTCTTTGGAGGGAGTCCAACAATAGAATCAGGGCTTCAACAAAACTCTTATCAAATTAAGTGAATCAAACAAAAAAGGTACTTAAAAATCAGGGCTTCAACTCAGAATTCATAATTAGAGATTAATTCAAACTAATTATGGGGAAAAATCTAAAAATTTTACCTTTCAATTTGCGCCTTCACACTTGGTTTTAGCTAGATATAGGGTTTGGAATGAAAATGTTGAGAAGAATGGGGAAAGCAGCCAAAGGTTTATAAAAATAAGGAGGGGCAAAATCGTCATTGCACAAAAGCCACTTGACAGAAATTTCAAATTTTAACAGAATAGGAGGTTTGATGAGCGAAAAATAATATTATTACAGATAGAAAATAATATTAACTTTACAACCACCAGTCACAAGATTTGCAAAGTTGGTGAAGCTCTCTCTTGATTTCCATGATTGGAAATGCTTCTGTGCTTTCAATACTGACATAAACCTAGTCCATTCTCAAGCTTGTATGTATTATAACTACTTTAATACTTGAGATTTTTTAATACAAATTGATATATAATTAGCCACACAGGTGAAATTCCATCATCTAAATGTCGAAAGTGGAATGCAAGGCAGAGAGGAAGAACGGGGGTCATGCATCAACGCATGACTTCTTATGATTTATATGCATACATTGCAATATTTAACATCCTACTATAATATACTTTATACAATAAGAACTAACACAACTAATTAATAATGAAGATGAACTGAAAAATAAAAAGTAAAAGTCACATGAATGATTTCTTCCCAGCAAAAGTCACAAGAATGATGAATAACTGTTAATACAAGCACAACGTTTGCAGAAAATCAACTATCATTAACAATAGATGATGATAGAGGGGAAAAGTTCAGAAGCTAAGATTAGGTGTTAACCTTGACACCTTTCAACAATGATCAGTGTGAGGATCGAAGGAAGCATGCGAGGAAAGTCGTTTGAGAGGATTCATTGATAGAGGTTAAAAGAGAATGGTATGAAAAAGACTAATGAAGGTTGAAAAGTAAAAAGAGAATTCAACCCATTGATGGACAGTGATAGAGGCTGAAAAAGAGAATTATATTACAGAGACAATGGGGGGCCTTTAAGCTAAGAATTTGAGTCGAGTAAGATTAGTAGAAGTGCGTAAAAATAAAAAGATTTTATACACACCTGCATTATCCACCCTGACCTGATATGCCACTAGAACCCACTTCGTGCTACCTAAGCTTCTCTTTTAAATTGTTTTTTGCACTAGGGCTTTTGCCCTAAGTGAAGCGGGCGAACCCACTTTGGGCTCACCAAAGCCTTTTTATATTGTTTTTGGCACTAGCGCTTCTACTCTAAGTGAAGCAGCTCAAGGCTTCTTAGAACATTGAATCAACTACTATGTCAAGTTCTTGCTTTCTAGTTAAAGCAAACTAGTAATTTACAGGTGTGATGCACGTCTTAATAAATATATATATTTTGAAAGTAAAAATTCAGCTGGTCTCAAACTTGTGACCTTCTTCATATTAGTTATGTATGTGTGATACACGTAAGTTGGTATGTTTACATACGACAACTCCAACTCTCCCATTATGATATTAGATAAGTGGGAATTCTGTAGAAAATTTTCTAAATTTTCCTACAAATTTGCTCTATTTTAATTCTTAAAATGAAAGCATTCTTTACCAAATGGTAAATGAGAGAATTATAATAGGCAATTAGTGAGACTGAGAAGATAACCTCAATAGAAAGCCTTAACTAATAATAATTAGTTAAAAGTAAGAAAATTAAGAATTGTGAGAAAAAATCCCCTATCTTTAAACTAAAAAGTAGAGAATAGATGCTAGCGCAGAATGGCATGCATTAGTTACAAGAAGGTATAGCAACCTACATATTTTAGTCATGAGGAGGCCATTGTAACCCTCTAATTTTTCATATTCAATCACAAGAGGCAAGAGTAATGTTTAACAAAAAGCAACAGTACATTTAATTTAACGACTAATCACTAAACATAAGAAGATTACAGAAGAAAAGCCAAGTTGATGTCAATATAATGAACGTCAGAGGTTCCTTCTTTTTTGTGATATGGGTTGAAAATTATCATATGAAAGAAATTACAGACCCATTGGCATGCTGGGCAACTTAAATCTACGAGTGAAAGAATAAACTATTATACAGTTAGAGGGGATATGGAGTATTGTTGTGTGCCCTTCCCTTATATGCAGGGCCGGCCCTGAGTTTACGGGGATGCGAGGCAAACTCCTGAAATGGGGCCCCCACATAGAATTTCTTTTTTAAAAAAAATTGGAATTTTTTTCCTACAATTCTGAAAATACCGATATTTATGGAGAAATAGATGGAGATTTAGGGATTTGAGAAATAAATCTCCATACAAACCCAAGCTCAACTAAATAAGCCAGCCCAAGCACTAATTTAAAAAACAAAAGCCTAAAAAATTAAATTTGTGGGGGCCCCTAAAAAAACATTACGCGCAAAATACGTATATATAAATACAAGAAAAAAAATGTGGCCCCCTAAAAATGCACAAAAATTCAGGGGCCTGAGCGGCCGCCTAGCCCGCCTCAAGGCAGGGCTGCTTATATGGTATGAAAGGGTTTTCAGCAGTTCAGGCACGGGTAAGTAAAACACCTACATCTTCCTCCATAACTATAAAATATGTATATGTTACTGCAAGCCTATAAACAATAGAATATTAATTATTAAGATCATAGTCATAACTCTGTAACCAAATAAATGTACTTCTCATACAAAATTGGTCAAATGTAACCATAGAAATTCTTTATGATAAATTTTGCCATTCAAAATTAAACTAAACAGGTCAAATTCGTCAAATGAGTTAACTTACCATCAACACTAGATGGAAAGACAAGTTCCCATACATTAATAGTACCATCTGATGAAGTAGACGCAAATATTGCAACAAACTGTGACACCATGATGCCAGTAAGACAAGTAACACCTTTTTTATGCATCATTGGTACTTGCACTGCATGTTTCCACTGCAAATTAAGTTGGAATTATATTTTTTGGGTAGAAAATGTTTAAAATAATCACATTAATAACAATTAAAAATTTGTTAAAATCATAATTAAATAAAATGTTAAATAAATGTGATCATGTGTATAACAAAACAACTGGGTGCTGTTCTAAAATTACATATATATAGAAAGATTGGACAAAACTTACTGGAAGAGTGTTATCATTGTCTGTTAGCATATTTAAAATAAAAAAAAATTGATAAAAAGGAAATATTCTAAATTTAAAATATTTTTAGTAGAATGGAAATTGGAAAAGATTGTATAATTAAAAAAATACAAACTACCATAAAGGATATTGCACATGGTCAAATGCTTTGATAAAGCATTCTGCATGATTAACATGACACTGCCATAGCACAAGGAAAACTTTCCATAAAATGAGATTAGTTTAATATATGAGCTAACTTGTGAAGAGGCGTCAGCGATATGGACTTAAAAACTGATTCAAGAATACTTCAGACCGAGGCCTTCTCACTAGCACATAAGAATGGACAATAAAAATCTTGTGGAGAGCCTAGTTTTCACTTCTATTATTAACACTATCAAAGAAAAGGAAAGAAAAAAAAACTGAGAACTAGAGTGTCAGGAAAGATCAGATACTCGGAAAGAGAAATGATATTACCTGCTTTTGTTTGGTGCACATTTCCCAAACCATAATAACCCCATCTGCACTTCCTGAGAGTAGATAATGCTTGTCAAAATGCTGAGCTGTCATACATGTAGATCAAGAAAAAAGAATTAGTTATTTCTGTTGTAAGATCATTTGGGATAAGCAGTATTAATTATTACCATATAATTAATGATGCGATAAATCACTAACCGATACAATCCTGACACCCGATATTTAGAACCTCGCTATTTGGAGAGAAATGAATCTATAACCAGTTGTTCTGCCCAAAGCAAATGGGCAAAATGCTAAAACATGGATTTTGCGAAACAAAATAATTTATTAAAAAAAACATTCTATAGTAATGTTCTGTCCAAACCCTTTGTTTTGATGCAAAAGACTTGAGGTAAAAGATGGCGATCATGCTGTCATATTATGTCTGGTTGAAAACTTCCCCCCATCCCTGGTTTTATACAACATCAAAAAAGAGATTGCGATTTATGTTTAGCCAGCAATTTCCATCCCCAACTAGTGGGCTTGTACTCAAGCAATCTTATCCAATGATATGTTATCAGAATGAATTGATTGAAAGGAGTGAGATAAAAGCTTATAAGTCAGACTGAAAAAGAAGTCTGATGAGCTAAATTTGATGAAAAGCATGCTATTCTGATCAGTATGAGTTGATAAACTATATAACACGAAAAGGAAAGCTCCGTTAAGAGGATTATAAAAGTATAATTTGTCTTGGTGCATAAGCAAGATGAGGTGACTTCACAGATATGATGCAGAGTGCTATTCGACAACCATATTGGTGACTAGATGTCACCAAAGATATTTCTAGTCAAAGGACAGGCTAACAACGGGAGCACTAGGCTTTCATTTGGGTAGATGCAATAAAAGGTCTCTTAGACACTTGCCATACTACACAACTTTCTTTACTCTTTTAACATCTTTTAAGACGAATAAATTTTATCTATGCAATTTTATATTCCTATTATATTTTAAATAGTTTCAAATAATAATTCTTTAAAATATTTAGACTTAAAACTGTTATAGAATCTGAATGGAGTCAATTCTAATAATTTTCTTCACATAGTCGCTCTGATCAGAGAATAATAATTTGGTTTTTCTATAATAAAACCAAAAAACTGACAATTGAGTTGTAGTTCAATTGGTAAGGGTCTGGGACTGATAAAGGGAGAACTCAGTCTCGAGACCAGGCTACGTTGTACCCTTCACTCAAAAAAAAAAAACAACAAGAAATCAGTGTCTCCGCTAGGACATATAAAGATACACCAGACTACAATAGAAATTTTGGCAAATAAAATATGTGGGAAGCATCCCTGTTAAGGAAGGCATTGTTAATATATGCAACAGGCTTTCACTTGAATCCGATGAATAGGAAAAGAGACAAGTGCACCCAGTTACTCCCTTCCATCTTTTTGATGTTATGATAAAATATCAGTCGAGCTAAATTGATTGCTAGAATAGATTCCCATAAGCTCTGACTCCATAATATAGAAACTTAATCAAGAAAGTTGCACAACAACCAAAAATCATTAGTTTGTAGTTTTACACACTGTGGACAAGTCAAAGATGAAACAAAAATGGGAAAAGAAACAAAGATTTGACTACCTCCTATTAAAATGCATAGCTTCAACAAATAAAAAAAATAGGAAGTGCTCGTCAAAGACAGTGGTATACGTAGTGGCATCCTTACGAAGGATAGAACAAACAACCTCACAAGGCACAAACAAAAAGAAAGCACAAAAATTGATAGATGCTTCGATGAACCTAAGCACAATGTGAGAGTATTGCCTTTTCAACTTACACCCGTTCCATGAATTCTCTCGAGAATACTCAAAAGTTCCCAAAGGAGTCAATAGCAAGTGAAGTCTGGTATTAAATGTATGATGCATCATCTACTTGATCTCATTCCCCATTAACCATGCTAAAAAAAATTACAGAAACTATGTCTTTCTTCGAAGCATGTAAGATCGAAGTGCGTCAAAACAAGAACCCCTCATTTCATCAATTATGCACATTCTCTTCTAACCATAACAAGACAAACAATTCTAAGTTTCTAACCTCCCAAATTAAAGTCATTAACAACGGAAAAAGAAAAATTCATTTCATTTCGGTTGTTATCTCGGGTCCAACGTAAATTTGGATGACCTTTTAAGTGTATGAATGACCAACCTATTCAGTTCGCAATTGCGACGACAGTATTAAAGAATCAATATTATTTAATCATTAAAAAAACAAATTATAAAGAAAGAAAGCACGCACCATTAAACTGATCTTTAGAAGAAGGAAGCCACTGAGTGCAGTTAACAAGTGCCTTATGCCCCGGAAGCGTAGTCAGAATCTGAGCACTCTGCACACATTTACAAGAAACCCCAAAATGTCGAACTTAATTACTAAAAAATCCCCAAAAAATAGAAAATGGAAATCAGAAAGGGAGGGAGAGAAGGAGAAACCTGAGGGCAAAAGATGGCGACGGCGTTCTGAGCACCGAAGGCGACCAGACCGGATGGGCCCCACGAGACGTTGTTGACGATTCGGTTGCATCCCGATCCGATGAATGCTCTTTCGACCTCCATTAATGGAGAATTTGGGGAAATTGAAAGTTAGGGTTTAGGCAGAGAGAAGAGAGAAAGAGCTCTCTAAAACCCTTTAGACCTAAAATACTAGTATTAGAGCATCCACAGTATTTTTCATTTTATCCATTTGATAGCATTTTGATCCCTGCAGTGGTTTGCTATTTTTCCTATTTTGATTGATGATTTCGCTACAGTAAGTTGCTATATATAAGAGCGGATATGTAAATATGAATATTATAGGGGACGAATCTTCAGATCCGTCTGTCCCAAATAAAAATTTAATTTTTATTAAAATGGGACGGAATTTTTATAAAAAAAATTTAATGGGACGGAACTCGAAGTTCCGACCGACGAAATTTTTCAGTTTTTATGATAAAACATTATATACTTTTTAAATATTTTGTGGAAATTTTCTTTTTTTGGGCCTTTGACGGATTTTGAAGATCCGTCCATGAAAGGGGGAAGTTGGGACGGATCTTTAAGATCCATCCCATTTTTTTAAAAAAATCACTAAAGTATTCTTTTTAATTATTAAAAAAATCTGCGGAAATTTTTTTAAATTCGTGGGACGGATCTTGAAGACTGTGAATTTTTTAAAATCCGTCCAATCATTAAAAAAAATTGCTATATTATAGCATTTTACCACTGCGGCAAACTCGCTTTACTGTATATATAATATGCATTTAGCTATTTTTTAACAAATCACGACTGTGGATGCTCTCAGAGCATCTGTAGTCGTTGGCTATTTAGCCAATTTTTGAAAAAAAATGGCTTGAGACGTTTTGCAGTCGTTAACTATTTAGCCATTTTTTGCATTTTTTTGAACAGTAGCCAGCCATATCTAGCACTCGATTTGGCTATTTGGAAAATATAGCCCAACGATACATTAATTTTCGTTTGAAAATTGGACGGTAGATTATACACTGTCAAAAAAATATATATTAATAAAATAATCAGACGAGATATTATACACCGTCCCAGAAAAAATTTAATTAATAAAATAATCGGACGGGAAATTATACACCGTCCCAAAAACCATTTCATTTTTTAATAAATTTTTTCTTACTGTAGATAACCTACCGTCCTATAATAATAAAAATAATAATAAAATGACAGCCAGGAGATTATACATCGTCTGAGGCTTTCACCCATTTTTTTAAAAAAAAAAATTATTGATTTTCAAATTTTTTTTTATAGATCTATCACTGTTTATAAAATAAAAAAAAATTTAAAATTTAAAACAAAAGACTGGAGATAATTTACCATTTGACTAATTTTTAGCTAACAACGGCTACAACGAAAGTTATTTTTGTTATTTGCTATAAACCAAATAGCCAAAATTTGGCAATAACGACTAATGACTAAAATTTGGCAAAATTGACTACATATGCTCTTTTATGAGCCTAATAAGTAATAACTATGTTTAAGGTTTGAATTTTAATTTTTATTTTAAAATATATTATTTCTTTTTAAGGATTAAAAGTATTCATATCTAAATTATTTTCGTTGAAAATCTATGCAATCTGAATTTGATTCGGATCCAGTCTGGAATTGGGCTGGATATGGGCTGGTCATGTTTTGATCCGACTACGAACCAGAATTTTAAGCATTGTCCCAACTATAAAATAAACTCAATTTTTAGTTCGATTGAAAAGATCCAACATGTGTTTCCAGAAGGAGACATGAGAGCATCCACTTTCCGCTTGCTAAATTTCTATAAAATGCATATTTTGGCAATCATGAGCTGCATTCGTTTGTTATTTATCCATATTTTGACAAAATCGCTACAAAAGTTTGCTATATTTGAAAAGGGATATGAGAATGTGCATATTATACAGGACGGAACTTCAAGTTTCGTCCGCAATAAAAAAAATAAATTTATTGCATCGAACGAAACTCGATGTTTCGTCCGATGAAATAAGAAGATTTTTTATTTTTTAAAAAAAGTTTGAAAAAAAAAAACTTCGACGAAACTTCAAGTTCTGTCCCATGGATGGGACGATGGGACAGAACTCGAAGTTTCGCCCCGTGGTTTTTTTTTTTTTTTTTTTTTTCCAACCGACAAAGCATATTCAATTAATTTCTTAAAAAATGATTTCAAATGTATTTTTTCCACATGACGAAACTTAGAGTTTCGTCCGATCATATTTTATTTGGGTTCGCTATATTATAGCATTTCACAACTGCAGGAAATAGTACTTTGCTATATGTATAACATTTTGCTATATTTTACCATTCACGACTGTGGATGCTCTGAGTGTCGATGTTGTCACAACAGTTGATGTGCAGGACTCCTTGTGGATTACGATCTCTGATATTGAGGTGTGTAATATGCTTGGGGATGATGATGCCAGAGGAGTGTTAGGAGTGTGTGTGTGTGTAACTGTATTTGTATTTTCTTTCGTGCTTAGCAAAAAATAATAATAAATGAAAAACGTGAAAGAGCACTTGATCAGGTGGATTGCTCCTCCAATAACATTAACTTTGATGGTTTGCTAGAGGAGTCTACTGCAGGCTACGAGTCTATGGTACGAGATGGCAGCGATCTGGTTTTGACTATAAAGGGAGGGCCAGCTGTCACTAATTTCGTTAATGTAGTTGAGCATTTTGGGATGTAGGTGGAGCTAAATTTCATTCATATTCTTGGTCATATTGGTCCCATTATTATTGAAGGTGACCCCAAGCCGGTTATAGAACAAATTAAGGATGGCATGGGATCAGATCCTATTGCTCAGGATATTCAATTGCTATTATTGCAAATGAGGGAACTCTTAGGAGTGATTCAACATGTTTTTTTCACAAGAGCAATATATAAGCGGATCGCACTGCTAAGTTGGGTAGTCATGCTAGAAATAGGTTATTGTGGACTTTGTTGTGGAGCTATTAGGATTATCGGAGGATGGTGCTAGAGGAGTCCTTCATGTGCATTAGTCATAGTTAATTTTGTCTATATTATTTCTTGATTAGCAACAACAACAACAACAAAAGCTGCCTTTTTTTATATAACAGAACAACTGGGCGTGTCATTTTGTTGACATGGGAGAAGGAATATAAATAAAACACATGTGCACAGAAGTCCAATGGGAATTCGTTCTCGGGACAAGCTTTGTTGAGGTCACAAAACTCCACGCAAATAAGTATTTGACCGTTCATTTTCTTCACATGGACAATGTTTGCAATCCAAGTAGGATAAGTGAGGTTCGATGAAACCTACAATGATGAGTTTATCAACCTCTTCGGTCACTTTATTTTAAAGTTCGATGAGCATCCTTTGAGGAGATTGCTTGATCAAAGTTTTCACTGTCTACATCGATAGGCGATGAATGGCTACGTTTGGATCGAGTCCCGACATTTCCTTGTAAATCAGTGCAAAGAAATCATGAGATTCTTGTAGAAAATAGATATATAAGTCTCCTTCTTCCTATGGTAGTAGAGCACTGATAAAGGTAGGTCTAGGTTCCTCGTTGGTTCCACAATTGATGTAACGCCCCTGTCCCTAGCTCAGACAATTTATACAATTTAGAAGACAATTATTTATAGTATAGTACAACCGCCAACCATAGGCTGCCTCTCAAAAGGTGATTAACCGGATTGGTGACTCTTGATCATATACTATTATATTTATATATTATTATATTCATATTTACTCCCGATGTGGGATAATTTTCTCGAACATTCCTTCTCTTTTTATCCTGTGTGTACCTGTACACACTTTCATCAAAGAAGAAGCTTCTCTGACTTCAAGCACAATGAGGTGGGCCCCATGCTCCAAATGCCACGCCATGGCATTCTTCCACAGCACTATATATATTATATTTTTTAACACGGGGTATTACAGACACCCCCCTTCAGAAATCAGCATCCTTACTGAGCACGGGCATGCACAATCTAGTGCAGGATCTCCTTTCTAGCCGATGTGGAGTGGAGTACCCTGATTCTGTGAGTGGTCCATTATTTCAGGCCGCCACCTCGCTCCCTCTCATGCATACATCTCACCCACTCTTATCCACACTCGATGTCGAAAGTCGGCTCTGATACCATTTTGTAATGCCCCTGCTCCTAGCTCAGACAATTTATATAATTTAGAAAACAAATTATTTATAGTATAGTACAACTGTCCACCACATACTACCTCTCAAAAGGTGGTTAACCGGATTGGTGACTCTTGATCATAGGTTATTATATTTATATATTATTATATTCATATTTACTCCCGATGTGGGATAATTTCTCAACCCATTCCTTCTCTTTTTATCCCGTGTATACCCGTACACACGTCATCAAAGAAGAAGCTTCTCTGACTTCAAACACAATGAGGTGGGCCCCATGCTCCAAATGCCACGTCATGGCATTCTTCCACGGCACTACTTTGTTGTTTCAAAGTCGTGCCCCCCCCCCCCCCCCATTCATTATTCCATACACATTTAAATTCCCATATAACCCCAATAGGAAATCTTATGGGGCCAACTCCAAATCACCTTTATATATATATTATATTTTTTTAACACGGGGTGTTACAAATTGATTTGTTCAAAATCATCAACAGTAGACTAGGTAGCATCCTCGATTCAATTTGTTGTGGTGCTTCAAGGAAATCTTTCAGCTCTTGTAAATCTTTAAGAAATGATTCGAAAGAAGCATCTTCCGGTGTGACTGCAAGCATGTTGCATGCATGAGAATACATGATCACGCCTTTGCTTGGCTCGATATTTTTCTTTAACAAAGGATGAGGGAATAGAAATATAGTATATCTGGTTTGTTGCTAAACCCAAACAACCTTTTCCCAGTCTAAACCTCTCCTACTCATGGTATAAACGATCACACAATCATTGAAAGATTTTTCGTATGGAGCAACGAATGAGTATTGGTCATCCTGATGGACAATAAAGGCTGGAGATTTTGGAATCAGTGAAAGACGACTGGATGATTTATTCGAGTTCTCAATGCTACCATCTTCGGGCAGCATATATAAAAATCAATCTTCGCCATACTTATGGAAAACGAGGGCATGATTAGAATCATCAGCTGCCTCAGTGGAAAAAAGTGGAAAGAATATTGAGAGTACTGAAGTGGTCACTAAAAGGTTTCAGCAAAGGATAAAAAAATATTAAATTTAGGGCAGACACCGATTAAGAGCAGTATTGGAAAGAAGGATTGATAACAAAGGCAAGGCCCTCCTCGTCATTGAGTGATGGTTTAATGCAGTATTGGGCATCAATGGATGTGTACCTCCATAGGAGAGAAAGGGCAAAGATCCCATTTGAAAGTGTATTCGCGTCCCTTATTGGCATATTTAAAACGTATGGAGAGTAAACGACACCACCTTGTTGTTGAGAATACACGATCTTCCTAGAAAAGCATTGTAAGAGATTTCGGCGTCCACCACTTAAAAGAAAATTTCGGAACTCAAGGCATCAAAGGTGACTGTCAATAAGATGGATCCAATGGTTGGTCAAGAGCTGGAATCATACCCGGATATGGAGTATGATTCAATATTCCTATAAAACCATATTCCTATATAACCAATGCAAGCAACCTAATATCTACATCGGTGAGATTTGAGGTGGAAGTTGCGTTGGGGGTTTCGACTGCGAAGAGGAGCATCGGGGGCGAGCTGAGGTGAAGCTAGGGTTTTGAGGTGAAGAGAATTTAGGGATTTTGAGTAAGGACGAGGGGCGTCAGGTGAAAGAGGATTTGGGGATTTCGATTAGGGTCTCGATTTGGGGGAGTATAGAGGGTTTCTACAATTTTGATTTGGGGAAGAGGGTATCAAGTTGGGAAGCTACGACTGTGCGCCTTGGGAGCTAGGGTTTCAATCGCAAATTGAAGAGGAGAAGGAGATAGAACGAGAGCATAAGAATGAGGAAGGGAAGAAGTGGGAAATGATGAAAAAGTCCCCTATCAGTAAGTCAGATGAGCGGAGAAACTCAGCACCGTTAGATCACGATCATGAAGCGATTTCAAATCGGACGGTTGAGAGTGGGTGCGCACGACTGGGCGCACCATAAGAGTGCGCAACAGAAGCTAACTCTATCAGATGATATTATATTAATATGGCTAAAAATAGGATTAAATCGGGACCATTCAAATCGGACACGGATATTAAAGCTCTCAGGAGGTAAAACGGTAATTTCACTTACAAACGGGTCTGAAATGGAAAGTGGGTCTTTCTTCAAAGCCTAATAACCCATAAACAGATATGTCCTACTGGGTACGAGTCCCAACCCGTTACAAACCAGTTCAGAAGGATAAAGAAGAATTCAGATTCATAATTATCCCTAAGAGGTGGTTTTAACCACTTTTATCCATTCACACCGGGAAGTAGAGATTTGTTCTTATCTCGAAACGGATCCCTAAGGCGACTATAAAAACCCCTCTCCCCCACCATAAGAAAGTAATCAATCTTTTTCTACATAAAGCTCTTTCATAATCTTTCTGATTACTGGCAAGAGCATCGGAGGGTGCGTCGCCGGGATCCATCCCGGTTTTTCTCACTTTTTACAGGTTCGCAGCAGTGGCAAGAAACCAAGTCAACCTGTTGGTAAAGGTCAACATGTTTTCCTTGTTCGTTTTCTCAAGAAATCCACAAATTCTATATATTGCCCCCACACCAGATTTAGCGGCAACAGATTGGCGCCGTCTGTGGAAAACGAAAAAGCAATCCAACCTAACTTCATCAGCGAGATTAGTTTCAAGCCATGCATCCAAAAGAGAAGGGGAAGGCAACGGTCTCCAGCCGAAGAACCACTCCTCTTCCTCTTCCTCCTCCAGCTTAAGGTGTTCTTCCTCAACAAACCCCTTCAGGGTCTCGGGGGCTACCCAGGGGGGCTCCCGTCAGAGTCGTTTGAAGCAACATCCTCCTCAGGACCATGTCGCGGTCCACAATTCTCCAGTTGACTCTATGTCTTCTCAAAGCCCTCTCGAGCGGGATCTCCGTCAAGTGATTGTCAACCACCATAAGGGGGTCGACCTCCGGACTCATCTGAATGAATGGCGAGCCCTTAGGGGAGTCCACCAACCTGAGCACCCAGCGGTCTCAAGAGTTCGGACCCCCCACAGACCGAAGACTAGAAGATCCCCTACCCCGAAGAGGCGAAGAGAGTCCCCTCAATGTCATCGGCATATAAGTCATTCTCTAGTAAGCCGAGCTACATATAGGGACCGCAAAGCTGGAGGGGCACTAGTCACAAGGGCGGAGTTCCAAGATTTTCAAGAGGCCTTCCTGCAGGCCCTCAATGTCACTCCCAACCGCGAGCAACGGACACCTAGTCCTCAACTGCCCCAAGTCGTCACCACCGCACTCCTAGTACCCTTTCGCATGAGATCGAGTCTAGGGGCTCAGCAGGATATGACCGAAGGAAAGACTCGGTCTACTGCCGTCTCCATGAGATGGAGAGGCGCCTTGGCCGACTTGACAGAGAAGAGGAACAACGAGTGAGAAATTTCTGCTCGAGCAGGCCCCCATTCTCTCGAGCCATCATGGAAGCCCCGGTTCCCCAAAACTTCAAGCCCCTTAACTTTGAGTCATACAACAGGGAGTTGGGCCCCACCAACCACATCGAGAGTTTTAAAACTCTCATGATGATCCACCAGGCTTTGGATGCGCTCTTTTATAAGACCTTCCCTGCCACGCTAAAGGGGCCTACGAGAGAATGGTACTCTCGACTCGCCCCGGCCTCCATCTTCTCATTCGATCAGTTCGAAGGGCTCTTCCTTACTCATTTCGTGAGTAGCTGCCAGGCCGAGAAAGCAAGCGTATCTTTGGTGACCCTCCGCCAAAGAAAGTGTGAACGCCTAAGAGATTACGTTCGGCGTTCACCGCTGAAGCCCGGTCTATTGCCTCCCTCAACCAATCAGTAGCCTCGGCGACATTCGGGCACAACGTCACTAACACAGACCTCAAGATGTCCCTTGCCAAGAAGCCCCCTCGGGACTTTTCAGAACTCTTGCTTAGGAGTGAGAAGTACATCCGAGTGGAAGAGGCTCTCAACCCCCCACTCTCGAGGAATCATCTTCCGAAAACAAACAAAAGAACACGAGTGAAGAAGGGTCACAGAAACTCCAGAGGGACGATAATGGCCAACGCCGCCCAACTCCTCGTTTTGAGAAGTTCACCCCCCTCAGTGCTAGTATATCAGTAGTTCTTATGGAGGTGGACAAAGAAGGACTACTCCATGCTCCTCCTAGAATGAATACCCCTGGCAAGAAAAGAAACATGGATAAGTGGTGCTGCTTTCATAGGAACCACAGCCATGACATAGATGATTGTCAGCCTCTTAAAGAGGAGATCGAAGAACTCATATAGCGGGGACACCTGGACAAGTTCGTTCGAAGAGATGGGACGACCTTCCATCCCGAGGAGCCTACAAGCGAACAGAGAGGTCCGCCGAGTTCCAAGATTTCGAACCTGGGGCCGTCCTCCACCTCATCCAAGGAGGTCCAATGGGGGAGAACCCAACTCCTCCCAAGAGGCCTTCACCCTATCGTAGAAGTAGGATCTCAGTTTTCAATAAGGCCGATGCTTGTAACCCGGCAAACAACATGTAACAATGGTTCGTCCCATCAAAGCGGCCATTTAGTTTATTTCAATAAAACTTAACCTTTGTCTATTACTTCATTTCTACTTCTCCGAGTCACTTCTACATCTCGCTAAATGGTAAGTTCGGAGTCCAGCTAGTCCTACATGGCTGCTCCCACAACTTACTAAGCTCAAAAGACGAGTTCGGAGTCCAACACTTGGTTCGACGTTGCCTTAGCCGCTTGTAAACAAGCAAGTGCGGGGCAGCTCACCATTCGAAATTGCTCCTACAACTCGTCAACTCTCTTAACAACAGGTTCGGAGTCCAACACTTGGTTCAACGTTGCCTTAGCCGCTTGTAAACAAGCAAGTGCGGGGCAGCTCACCATTCGGAATTGCTCCCACCACTGTTGAACCTCTTCTCAACGAGTTCGGAGCTAAAACTCTCCCCTAGAGTTGCTCCTCAAACTTGTCTCCCCAACGACTCTCTCCTAGGACCAAGCTTTTCGCTCCGCTCGCTCCCAGAGCGAACCTCTTCTCAACGAGTTCGACGTTAAAACTCTCCCCTAGAGTTGCTCCTCAAACTTGTCTCCCCAATGGCTCTTTCCTAGGGCCAAGTTATTCGCTCTGCTCGCCTCCAAAGCGGACCTCCTCTCAACGAGTTCGGAGCACAACTCTACCGAAGAGTTCCTTCTCACACTCGCCTTCCAAACGGCTCTCTCCTAAAGCCAAGCTATTCGCTCCGCTCGCCTCCAAAGCGGACCTCCTCTCAACAAGTTCGGAGCACAACTCTCCCTAGAGTTCCTCCTCACACTCGCCTTCCAAACGGCTCTTTCCTAGAGCCAAGCTCTTCACTCCGCTCGCCTCCAAAACGGACCTCTCCTCAACGAGTTCGGAGCACAACTCTTCTTTAGAGTTGCTCCTCAATCTCGCCTCCTAAATGACTCTCTCCTAGAGCCCGAGCCCTCGCCTAACCGAGCGACCTTCTTCCAAGAGACTTCGGAGCCTAACTCATCTAGAGACTCTCCTTAGACTTGCCTCCAAGATCGGATCTTCTCAAGAGTCATACAGAGCTCTCCTCAACTTCACGAAGACAAAGATGTTGCGGGACTATTTTGACCATGAAGAGGGATAATTCTTCAACTTATTTCTGAAGAGAACTTGTAGACCTCCGAGTTAGCTTTGAAACAAGGGGTCACACGCCCCAATCCGACCTCCATAGCACCGGAAATATCGGTTACAATACACATGCGCTGAGCACTCTTGCCACCGACGTCCAAATGCGGGAAAATGCGTCGACTGGTTAACGCGCCACATGTCGCTATCCCATTCATCCCCGAAGTCGTTTGCCACCGACGTCCAAATACAAACAATTGCGTTGACTGATCAACGGTGACAGGGGCCTACTGGCCACATGTCGCTCTCCTATTCGTCGACGGCAAGCTTCTAAGTCACTTGCTACCGACGTCAAAATGCAAGAAAATGCGTTGACTGGTCAACGGTGGAAGGGACCCACAGACCACATGTCGTGCTCCTTTTCATCTCCGAACTCTTTTGCCACCGAACCTGAAATGAGAGAAAAACTCCGCCTCGAAATCCGTGTTCGATCAAGATCAACAGTTGTGATTAAATAAAAAAAAGTCAACGATCAACGTTGACTGAGTCAATGGTCAACTGTTGACCGCCACGTGTCACTCCCTTACTTGTCTCCGAACTCTATTGCCACCGAACCTGAAATGAGAGAAAAACTCCACCTCAAAATTCGTGTTCGATCAAGATCAACGATTGTGATTAAAGCAAAAAAGAGAAAGCCAACGGTCAACTATTGACCGCCACGTGTCACTCCTTAATCGTCTCTGAATTCTCTTGCCACCATAGCTCAAATTGGAGAAAAAAATTTACCTCGAAATTCGTACTCGATCACGATCAACGGCTCGGATCTGCACACAAACAAAAAAAGGAAATAAACTAAGGGGTTAACAGGCCGGTTTGGACCCGTTATGGGACCCAAATCGGCAACCCAAATCGGCAACCCTCTTCAGCCTCCTTCTTCTTCTCCATTTTCCAGCCAAAAAACCAAAATAGAAAAACCCAGCTTCTTCTTCAAACGACCCAGCGTCTTCTTCAACGTCAGCTCCTCCAATGTCGACCCTCCACTCACGACTGCCCAATTCTGTCGACAAGCTTCGAGCTCCCACATCTCGAGCTCCTCCATTTCGAGCTCCTTCATCACCTCCGACGCTCTCCACCGACGAGCTCCACCATGGTTTCGCCGATCCCATAGCCACCGAGCTCCGAGGCCGAGCTCAAGCTCCCATTCCGTCGAGCGCCGCCCTCGCCGTTCTTCTCCATTGGCAAAATCCTCCTACACTGTGTCGAGCTCTTGCCGAGCTCGACCTCACTCGTCGACCTCCTTTAAGAGCCCTCGACGACGAGCACCCATCGAATCTTCTCTCCTTCCTCGACGAGCTCCCTCGAAAGAGCTCTACCCCATGCGGAGCTCCAGTGGCCTCCGTCGTCAACCTTAGCAACTCCCCATCACAAGCTCCAAGCTCGAGCTCACTCCTCTTGCCTACTCCACTATCGAGCTCACCAAGTTGACGAGCTTCCTTCCACCGCCTTCGAGAGAGCTCCGCTAAGCTCTCCTCCTCCGTCGAGCTCGAGCTCGAAAGCTTCGAACCCATCACCATGGCACCGACGAGCTCCCACCTTCGCAAAGCTTCACCATCGTCAACTGCCCTTCTTCCTCATCGAAGCTTCGCCGAGCTCTGCCGAAGCTCGGTTGCCAACCTCCTCCTTCGCGAGCTCCCCTCGCAGAGCTCTACTGCGATCCCTCATCGAGCTCCACCTCCGGCACCGCTCTCCTCGACGAGCCATCTCCTTGCCGAGCTCTCCCATGGCTGAAGCTCGAGCTCTCCCACCCTCGCCGAGCTCCCTCACTTCGAAGATGAGCTCCGACCTCACCTCGGTTTCGTCGAAACTCCATAGAGCTCCTCCTTCATCCCCCTCACCGAGCTCGAGCTACCATCGAGCTCCCCCTACTCACAGTCATCACCACCGAAGCTTGGAGCTCCTCACCGGACGAGGTCGGAGGCAAGGTTGGATGTGAGGCCGGGGTCGAAAGCAACGGTCGAAGACGGAGAAGAAACAGGAAGAGGGAGTGAGCTCGACGTAAGAAGAGGTGACATAAGCGAGGGGAAGGATATATATATATATATATATATATATATATATATATATATGTATATATATATATATATATATATATATACACACACACACACATTGGCGGAGCCACACCCAAGCCAGGGTGAGCGGCCGCTCCCCTGAGTTTAAGTAGGCCCTTTGTATAGGTGCAGTTATTTTTTATATTTTAAATGGAAGTCCATGCAGCGCTCCCCCTGAGCGTGGCCCACAAGTAAAGGTCCATACAACCGTTCCTCACACCACCTGACCCGTTCCGTTTTCTTCAGCTGCTCGCTTTTTCTTCGTTTAATTCTTGTGATTTCGCTCCCGCTGAATGGAAATCCTGGATCCGCCACTGTATATATATATATATATATATATATATATATATATATATATATAAAATAATAATAATAATAATAATAATAATAATAATAATAAAAAATTGTGGTCAACGTTGACCAACTGCGCCACGAGGCGCTCTCCTATTCGTCGCCGGCTTCACTTGCCACCGACATTCGAATGGGAGAAAAGTGGGCTCCTCCCGATGCTCGCTCATCTTATCATGATCAGCGTACAGAAATGCGTCACGTGTCCAGGTATTTATTTATTTATTTTGAATTAATTATTTTAAAAATCCAAAAAAATTAATTTAAAAATTATTTAAAAATTATTAATTCGAAAAATATTTTTAATTTCTGAAAATAATAATTATTAAATTAGAATAGTTAATTAAAATTTTCGATAATTAATTATTTAATTCGAAAATTAAATAAAAAATTCAAAAAAATAATTAAAAATTGGGAAAAAATTTAGAAAAATCACAAAAAGTTCAGAAAAATTTGAGAATAATTTTGGGTATTTTACAACGGCCCATAATAATACTGTTACATCTCGAGCAAGATCTAAACTCCCTTAAGAATTCCGATAAAATTCCGTACACCATTAAGGCAACAAAACTACTCCGCGAAGACTGAAGAACTTAGTCTCCAGGAGTGGGGGGGGGCTCATGATATGGCTAAAAATAGGATTAAATCGGGACCGTTCAAATCGAACACGGATCTTAAAGCTCTCAGGGGTAAAACAATAATTCCACTTACAAACGGGTTTAAAATGGGAACTGGGTCTTTCTTCAAAGCCCAATAACCCATAAATGGATCTGTCCTACTGGGTACGAGTCCCAACCTATTACAAACCAGTTCAGAAGGATAAAGAAAAATTCAGATTCATAATTATCCTTAAAAGGTAGTGTTGCCGCTAAATTTGGTGTGGGGGCAAACAGATGAATTTGTGGATCCTTAGGGAAACTGAATAGTAAACCTGTATACCTGTTCCGTCGGACTTCGGTCGTCGATCCCGCCGTAGACCTGCAAAAAGTGCGAGACACCGGGGTTGTTCCCGGCGACGCACCCTCCGACGCTCAAGTCAGTAATCAGGAAGACTATGAAAGAGCGCAAAAACTGGTGAAAGATTGATTACCTCTTAATGGAGATGGATGGGGGGTATTTATAGGCGTCTTAGAGAACATATCAGGAATGTAATCTCCGTGATCTGGTAAGGAATATTCTCCTTGCAAATAGATTAGGGATGTAATCTGATAAGGTATACTCCCCGTAATCAGATAAGGAATTTAATCCCCAAATCCCAGTGAAAAGATAGAAGTATATCAGGGCCGTTGATCAAGATTGATCAGGGATCCCGATTTTATCTTGTTGGATTGGGTGCGTGGCGGGTTAAAACCCACACCCTCTTGTTGGTGGATCCATTCGTGGGTTATTGGGTTCCAGGAGAGAAGACCCAATATCCATTTTGGACCTTTTTGTAGGCGAAATTACCATTTTACCCCCGGGTCTCAAGATTCGTACCTGATTTGGACGGTCCCAATTAACCCCCATTTTTAGCCATATCACAAGCCCCCCACTCCTAAAGGCTAAATTTGATCGGCCTTTGAGGAGTAGTTTGACTGTTTTAATGGCTAGCGGAGTTGTATCGGGGTTCAAATGGAGGGTTTTGAATCTTGAAGGGGTAGTGAGGTGATTTGCCAAGTGGATTGAGCTCCGAGTTGCCCATGAGCTCTGATGGTCATGTGGTGTTCTTGCAAGGATATCCTCTTTACCTTCGCGAAGCGTCAATTCGTCGTTCGGGGGTCTTATACATTTGCATCAAGCCTTAGGCTCCCCCGAGGGCTCGCTGGCTAGGAGGCCGAGGTCCATATTTAGTTCGACAAGCTTTTCCGGAGAGGAAAGCGAGTTCGGCATAGCCGCGAGCACTAGGAGTGAGTCCGGCGATCTGCCGAACTTGATTTTTACCCCGTAACAAGGTCGGTGTCACGAACGCTCGGCAGTGAGTGCCGAACTTGATTTTTACCCCGTAACAAGGTCGGTGTCACGAACGCTCGGCAGTGAGTGCCGAACTTGATTTTTACCTCGTAACAAGGTCGGTGTCACGAACGCTCGGCAGGGAGTGCCGAACTTGATTTTTACCTCGTAACAAGGTCGGTGTCACGAACGCTCGGCAGTAAGTGCCGAACTTGATTTTTACCCCGTAACAAGATCGGTGTCACGAACGCTCGGCAGTGAGTGCCGAACTTGATTTTCACCCCGTAACAAGGTCGGTGTCACGAACGCTCGACAGTGAGTGCCAAACTTGATTTTTACCCCGTAACAAGGTCGGTGTCACGAACGCTCGGCAGTGAGTGCCGAACTTGATTTTTACCCCGTAACAAGGTCGGTGTCACGAACGCTCGGCAGTGAGTGTCGAACTTGATTTTCACCCCGTAACAAGGTCGGTGTCACGAACGCTCGGCAGTGAGTGCCGAACTTGATTTTTATCCCGTAACAAGGTCGGTGTCACGAACGCTCGGTAGTGAGTGCCGAACTTGATTTTCACCCCGTAACAAGGTCAGTGTCACGAACGCTCGGTAGTGAGAGCCGAACTTGATTTTTACCCCGTAACAAGGTCTGTGTCATGAACGCTCGGCAGTGAGTGCCGAACTTGATTTTTACCCCGTAACAAGGTCGGTGTCACGAACGCTCGGCAGTGAGTGCCGAACTTGATTTTTACCTCGTAACAAGGTCGGTGTCACGAACGCTCGGCAGTGAGTGCCGAACTTGATTTTTACCCCGTAACAAGGTCGGTGTCACGAACGCTCGGCAGTGAGTGTCGAACTTGATTTTTACTCCGTAACAAGGTCGGTGTCACGAACGCTCGGCAGTGAGTGCCGAACTTGATTTTTATCCCGTAACAAGGTCGGTGTCACGAATGCTCGGCAGTGAGTGCCGAACTTGATTTTCACCCCGTAACAAGGTCGGTGTCACGAACGCTCGGCAGTGAGTGCCGAACTTGATTTTCACCCCGTAACAAGGTCGGTGTCACGAACGCTCGGCAGTGAGTACCGAACTTGATTTTTACTCCGTAACAAGGTCGGTGTCACGAACGCTCGGCAATGAGTGCCGAACTTGATTTTTACCCCGTAACAAGGTCAGTGTCACGAACGCTCGGCAGTGAGTGCCGAATTTGATTTTCACCCCGTAACAAGATCGGTGTCACGAACGCTCGGCAGTGAGTGCCGAACTTGATTTTCACCCCGTAACAAGGTCGGTGTCACGAACGTTCGGCAGTGAGTGTCGAACTTGATTTTTACCCCGTAACAAGGTCGGTGTCACGAACGCTCGGCAGTGGGTGCCGAACTTCTAGACTTGTCATTTTGAGGGGTTTGTTTTTTCTGTGCGCCATTTGAACTTCTGGTGGCTCTGACAGCTTTGACAACTCTGACAACCCTGACAGATGGGACGTTCATTAATTGCAGTAACCTCTGGGCTTCTATCAGACGGGACGCGCATTAAATTCAACTCATGATTCGTTGTGGTTAGCGAGGCAACGATTGGAGTCGCTTCGTCGTTTGGTTTAAATGGGCCGATCGTATGGGCCCATTAACCTCGTTTGGAGCGCCCTCCCCTCTATAAATCCTCACCCCCCTCTCTCATTTTTCATTTCTCCTCTCCTTTGCTCAGACGGTTTCTTGTGCTCAGGCGAGTTTTTCCGGCATCGGCGTTTGGTTCAGGCGAAGTTTTCCGGCAGCTGTCTTTCTTAAGGTAATTTATCATCAACTATGTCTGTAGCTTCTGTCTCCGACGAAGTCTCTTGGTCCGAGCCCTCCCTTGAAGACGTCGAGGACTCGACTCCGACCCCGACCAAAGGCAAGGTGTTCGGCAAGGATTCGATCGTTGTCGATCCGAAGAGGATGGGGGAGTTCGGACAACTACCAGGTCCGTTGACGGGGCTCCACAGAGTCAGGCAGCTCCCGGAGGATCAGGCCGAGCGAATTGTCCATGGGAGGGGGAGGTCCTTCGAGGAGAATGCCGCGAGGGAGACGATGGAGGCGGACGATGCGGCGTCGATCCTGCGCGAAGAGGATCTGGCAGGGATCCGGGATTCTTTTTTCATCCCGGAGGAGTACGAAATCATGTTGCTGGGCCCCGGAGTTAGGGCCAACTCGCCGCTGCCAGTGACCATGTGTTGTTGGCCGGTCGATGCCTTTATCGCCGGTGCTCGGCTACCTCTCCACGCGTTCGCAATTACCGTGGTGAGTTGGTTCGGGGTCAGCCCCATCCAACTTATGCCGAACGCGTGGCGAGTGATTAATGGTTTCGTTCTCCACTGCCAGGCTGCAGGGATCGAGCCGCAGCTGAACGTGCTTCGGACGCTATACCGGCTCCACCAAGGAAATAAGTCGGAGTACCGGTATTATTTGACTCCGAGGCACGGCGGCAGACTCGTCATCTGCCCTGACTCTATTAAGCACTGGCGGGAGAAGTGGTTCGTCGTGCGGAGTCGAGAGGCCTGGCCGATCCCCTCTGACTGGGTAGAAGGGGTGCCGAAGAGGGCGAAGGCGGTGCCGAAGCTCTCAGTAGAAGAAGAAGAGGCGGTCCGGATCCTCCTTGACCGGCCGAAGTACGATTGGAGGGAGCTGACGGAGGACGTCCTCTACAAGGGAGGGCTCTGCCGCGTAGATCCCAGTACGCGGCTCTCGTCAAGTTCTTTTATCCGTACTCATTGTCTTGTTGTTTTTTTTTATGTGCTAATCACTTTTTTGTTTTTGATGCAGAATCCATGGACTACGACGCGGTCTTGGCGCTCAGGGCAGGGCTTGCGAGCAAGGCGCCGAAGAAGCGCAAGAGGGTAGCGTCCAAGTTGCCCCCGACCTCAAAGGCTCCGAGGATCACAGCCCCCGTCGGGGAGGTGGAGATCCTTGACGACCCGTTCGTCACCGTGGCGGGGACTTCGGCTCCCGCACCTGTGGGGGAGTTCCCCATTGCCGCCGCTCTCGCCATGCCAACACCGCCGCTGACCGTGGCAGGCGAGGAGCTCCTGACGGAGGAGCACAAGCGGATCCATATTCCGGACTGGCAAGTTCAGAAGCACGATGGGTTCCTCGAGAACTCCTTGGCGAGCATGCAGACCATCAAGCATCTCGCCACCCCGAAGGACCAAGCCGCCATGGAGGCGGGGAGAGAGGGCGACGACGTGATCGAGATCGCTCGTTCGGTGGTATCGGTAAGCTTCTCCTCGTCTGTTGTATTTCTTGAATCACAAAAATTTTTTCTAACTCTTTTAGCTCTTCTTTGCTGCAGATCATCGTCCACTTCGGCCACCTCACCGAGAGGCTGACAGCTCTAGAGAAAGAGCTGAAGCAGGAGTCCGACCAAGCTCGGAACGAAAAAGCTCGGATGTCGAACGAGCTTGACAAGCTCCGTGTCGAGCACGAGGGCAGGTCGGCGAGGGTCCAGCACCTCGAGGCCGAGGTGAAGAGGCTGGAGGGCGAGCTTCTTCGGCAGAAGGAGGGGTCGGCCAAGCAGTTGGCCGAGGTCGAGGCGGCGCAGGCGGCAGCCGTGAAGGCGGTGGAGGACGCGACCTTGGAGAAGGCCCAAGGGTTCCTCGCGCAGAATATGGCGAAGGCCTTCGCTGCCGCCCTCGCGCGGGTGTCGGAAGCGTACCCCGGGGTGGACGTCTCGGGGTGGCGGCTATTCCCCGGACACGTCGAGGGCTTCGACCCTGAGTCCGAAGGGGAAGGAGAGGAGGAGGGCGACGACGAAGCCGGCGCCGGGGCCGGGGCCGCTGATGAGGTCCCCAGCACTGCGATTACTCCGCTGACGGCGGCGTCTCCTTCGGCGAAGTCAACTCCTACCCCACCTCGTCGCTCGGGGAAAGAGGTCGAGCCTTGAATCCGCCTTTTGTTTTCTTGTTTTTGTTTTTTTATTTTTCTTTTCGAACTCTGTAATGCCTAATAGCGGACTGGCCACCGCTACTTTTTGACATGAATGAAAAGAATGTTTTTGCAAGTGTTGATGTTCGGAAGTTTTTGTCTTTTGCCCCCTCTTTCGCCGAACATTCCCTTCTTGTTTTCAGAAAAGAAAATTTTTCCAAGTGGGGTGCTCCGGCAGTGTTCGACATTTTTGCTGATTACTTCGATCTCTTTGCAGCTTATGGTGATCGCCCAAGACGTCGAGCCTTCGCGCTCAGATAAGGAAGCTCGAGCCGAGGTTGGCCTAGGGGCGACGAGGCTGTGTCTGGCGAGGTGCCGAGAGAGACTCTACAAGGTTGAGCTTGGATTGCGCCGAGCTAAAAGCGAGAGGACCCATCTCCAGCTCATCCTTGGTCGGCGAGATATCGAGATTCGCCGTTTGGAAAGCAGGATCGCCGAGCTTATCCCCGAAGGTGAATATTCGCCGACTGATTTCAGTAATGAGATTCGGGTTCAGTGCATCCGTCATAACTTGTCCAAAAAAACAGCGGAGAGAGACGATTTGCTTTCCGAGATACAGCATCTGCAGTCCGTAGAGGCGAAGCTTCGGAGTGAGGGCGAGGGGCTGACGGCCGAGGTAGCCAAGTTGACGATCGAACGGGTACAGTTGACTGCCGAAGTCGAAGCGCTCAAGAGAGCGACGGTGGATAAAAGCATCGAGGTCACCCACCTTCGGCGCCTCATCGCTAGCCGATCTGGAGTGCCGGACTCCGCGATACCCCCACGTTTTGAAGTCGACGTCAAGGATGACTCGTTGCGGGATCGGATCTCGGAGTTGGAGGCAGAAGTGGCCCGTCTTAAGCCGTATTCAGGGCCGATCAATGTTCGAAGCACGTCGTGCACTTGGGCTGAGAGTGAGCGGGGTATTACCTTCTATGAGATGGTGACCCGTCAGTGGATCGACCAACCTAGCCTGGGGGACGCGCAGAGCTCGGTGGCAATTTCGTCGAGCGGAGCGTTCGTCGGAGTAGCCACTAGAAGTGGTGCCGAGGATACGTCTCAGTTCGCTGGCTTGGGGTCGCGCTCCGGAGACAAGCGTCGTCATTCTCGAGTGTCTTTGAAGCGGAACGCTCCGGCTCCAAAAAAGCGCTAAAGTCGTTGTCTTCGCAAATTTTTGTGTACTCTTTTTTTTGTTTTTTGCTAAGTGTAATAAGTCGGCATTGTAACTTTTTCTTTGACGAGTTGTAATCCTGCTGTGTTTGTCTCTGTACCGCATCTGTTTCATCAATAAAAGTGTTGTTGCCGAACTTGTGTGTTTTATTCTTGTGACTGTTGTCTGCTGCGCCGAGGCTTCTAAAGTGGTAGCAGTTCCGAATGGCGAGCTTCTTCCAGTTCGTTTAGGAGCGAACTTGCGAAGTAGCATCGAGCCAAGTGTCGGACTTTGGCACCACTGTTCGATTAGTTTAAAGGTAGTGGGAGCATTTCCGAACGGCGAACTACCCCTAGCTCGCTTAGGAGCGAACTTGCGGAGTAGAGTCGAATCAAGTGTTGGACTCCGAACCATTCAACGGCTGTGGGAGCATTTCCGAATGGCGAGCTACTTCTAGTACGCTTAGGAGCGTACTTGTGAAGTAGAGTCGAGCCAAGTGTTGGACTCCGGAACCATTGTTAGATTAGTTTAGGGTTGTGGGAGCATTTCCGAATGGCGAACTACCCCTAGCTCGCTTAGGAGCGAACTTGCGGAGTAGAGTCGAACCAAGTGTTGGACTCCGAACCATTCAACGACTGTGGGAGCATTTCCGAATGGCGAGCTACTTCTAGTACGCTTAGGAGCGTACTTGTGAAGTAGAGTCGAGCCAAGTGTTGGACTCCGGAACCATTGTTAGATTAGTTTAGGGTTGTGGGAGCATTTCCGAATGGCGAACTACCCCTAGCTCGCTTAGGAGCGAACTTGCGGAGTAGAGTCGAACCAAGTGTTGGACTCCGAACCATTCAACGGCTGTGGGAGCATTTCCGAATGGCGAGCTACTTCTAGTACGCTTAGGAGCGTACTTGTGAAGTAGAATCGAGCCAAGTGTTGGACTCCGGAACTATTGTTAGATTAGTTTAGGGTTGTGGGAGCATTTCCGAATGGCGAACTACCCCTAGCTCGCTTAGGAGCGAACTTGCGGAGTAGAGTCGAACTTAGTGTTAGACTCCGAACCATTCAACGGCTGTGGGAGCATTTCCGAATGGCGAGCTACTTCTAGTACGCTTAGGAGCGTACTTGTGAAGTAGAATCGAGCCAAGTGTTGGACTCCGGAACCATTGTTAGATTAGTTTAGGGTTGTGGGAGCATTTCTGAATGGCGAACTACCCCTAGCTTGCTTAGGAGCGAACTTGCGGAGTAGAGTCGAACCAAGTGTCGGACTCCGAACCATTCAACGGCTGTGGGAGCATTTCCGAATGGCGAGCTACTTCTAGTACGCTTAGGAGCGTACTTGTGAAGTATAATCGAGCCAAGTGTTGGACTCCGGAACCATTGTTAGATTAGAGAGTTAAAAGCAGAGAGATGTAATAGCAGTGAAAATATGAAAAAACTTTATTTATTAATATCTAATGATCGGCTGCTTCTAAAGTTGCTAGCCGTTATTACAATGAAAAAATAAAAGGAAAAATCACTACTAGTAAAAGGAAGGGAATGGTTCGACATCTCGAGTTACTTAGAGAGGCGTAGTTGCCTTCTCTTGATATTTCAAAAGATGGTCGGCATTCCAAGTCCTGGGAATTTCTCTGCCTTCGAGATCTTCTAGCTTGTACGCACCGGGGCGGATCACTTTTGAGATTTTGTACGGTCCCTCCTAATTCGGGGCCAGTTTGCTTTTCTGTCCGGGGAACAAGATGGCCAATTTTCGGAGGACTAAATCCCCTTCTTTGAGGTCCGTTGGGCGGACCCTTTTGTTGTATACTAGCTCGATCCTCCTTCGGTAAGCTTGCTGGCGTATGGCCGCTCTCTCTCGGATTTCATCTATCAGATCTAGGCTTGCTCTGAGCTCTTTGGCATTCTGCTCTTCTTCAAAGGCCATCAAACGAGGAGAGGGTATCCCAACTTCTAGGGGAATGAGGGCCTCGGACCCATAGGTGAGATTAAACGGGCTCTCGCCTGTTGGGGTCCGCTTGGTGGTGCGGTGATTCCAGAGCACGTTTGGCAGCTGATCGACCCACAGTCCTTTGGAACACTCGTCTAATCTCTTCTTGATGCCCGAAAGAATCTGTCGGTTGGCATTCTCGGCCTGGCCATTCGACTGAGGATGGGAGATGGAGGAGAATCGGTGTTGTACGGAGAGGTCCTCACATAAAGCTCGGAAGGCGGCCCCAGTGAACTGTGTTCCATTATCCGTGACTATGACTCGGGGAACGCCGAACCGGTAAATCACATTTTTCCAGAAGAATTGAACGACCCTATGCTCGGTGATTGTAGCCAGGGGCTCGGCTTCTATCCATTTAGAGAAATAGTCGACCGCCACGACTAGGAACTTTAGCTGTCCGGGGGCTGGTGGAAACGGCCCTAGTAAATCCATCCCCCACATAGCGAAGGGGATCGGACTTGATAGGGAGGTGAGCGGTGCTTGTGGAAGGCGTCGGATGTCTGCATACTTTTGACAGGAGCTGCATTGCCGAACGTGTCGTTCGGCGTCCCGTAGGAGAGTAGGCCAGTAATACCCGTAGTTCAACACTTTGCGCGCTAGAGCCCTGGACCCAGAATGAGCTCCGCCGATGCCC